>CM035841.1:14505075-15105075 GCA_020510985.1 Pholidichthys leucotaenia | reverse complement strand
TATGTACATATGTATATTAGCTGCTCTTGCTTGCTTGTTTTTTTTCTTGCCTTCTGATTGTTGCTCTGAGTGTTGCTATCCCTGTGCTGTTGCAATCCTGGAATTTCCCCGTTGTGGGACTAATAAAGGCTTATCTTATCTTATCTTATCTTATCTTATATTTGTCTTGGGCCGGCGGCCGCCTGATCATGCTCCGCACACACCTCGAAGTGGCGGCGTCGAGTTTGGAGACGACATGATAGAATTTCGTATCGTCAGCCGTGATGCCCGCCAGTGTAAACTGGGCTTCAGCTTGTTGAAACCACAAGGCGGGGTCTTCCTGCCAGAAGTCCGGCAGCTTGACAGTGACGGCGTTCGTGTAGACCGTCACTGATGTGTCCGCAGGGTGAGAGTGCCTTGCTTCGGCTCTCTCAGCGGCGCTGGTGCTCGGTTGAGCCCTCTCAATCCCTTCTGCCGGGGGGGAAAGTCGTCCATCTGTTCCCCTGTCTGCGTGGGCGCTGGCGTCTGCCTGGGTAGCCACAGATGAGTCGATTGCGGGGGAACGCCTCAGGTCCATACTCGCATCAGGGGTCACCAGTGTAGAAGAGCTTGAAAGAACGAGGCGGTATGATATATAAACCAAAGTTTATTTATCAGCTTTCCTAACAAGTCTCATCTAAGTGCAGAAACAGCAGAAGGAAAAGAGACCGAATACCTCCGGCTCTCTGACTTTATACTTGCACATAACAAAAGACATGCATATCAAAGGCTGATATCCCTCATTATCATAATCCCCCCATTGTCTTGGTACTTTCTCTCTTCGCCCTGGGGGGGTGAGGGTAGCTCCTCCGGTCTCCACCGCAGTGTCTGGGAACGTCTTTGTTCTTCACTGGCGGTTGAGAGTTTTTGTCCTTTCAGAGGTGTGAAGTCGCCTTACATATTGTAACGTGCTGCTCGACATGGCGACGTCCCACCGGGAGATTCGAACTCACGCCTCCCGCTCCGGAGTCCCGCACCCTACCTGTGTCGCCAATAGGGTCAACCCACTTGGCAAGCCAAGTAGGGTGCTCATATTGAGTTCGCTACACTACTCCCCTCTGGTTCTTGACATCGTCCCGATGTCAGCGCCCCATTACTGCTTTGGGCAGGAGATCCCACTTCTGACACCAGTGTAACGTGCTGCTCGACATGGCGACGTCCCACCGGGAGATTTGAACTCACGCCTCCCGCTCCGGAGTCCCGCACCCTACCTGTGTCGCCAATAGGGTCAACCCACTTGGCAAGCCAAGTAGGGTGCTCATATTGAGTTCGCTACACTACTCCCCTCTGGTTCTCGACATCGTCCTGATGTCAGCGCCCCATTACTGCTTTGGACAGGAGATCCCACTCCTGACACCAATGTAACGTGCTGCTCGACATGGCAACGTCCCACCGGGAGATTTGAACTCACGCCTCCCGCTCCGGAGTCCCGCACTCTACCTGTGTCGCCAATAGGGTCAACCCACTTGGCAAGCCAAGTAGGGTGCTCATATTGAGTTCGCTACACTACTCCCCTCTGGTTCTCGACATCGTCCCGATGTCAGCGCCCCATTACTGCTTTGGACAGGAGATCCCACTTCTGACACCAATGTAACGTGCTGCTCGACATGGCGACGTCCCACCGGGAGATTTGAACTCACGCCTCCCGCTCCGGAGTCCTGCACCCTACCTGTGTCGCCAATAGGGTCAACCCACTTGGCAAGCCAAGTAGGGTGCTCATATTGAGTTCGCTACACTACTCCCCTCTGGTTCTTGACATCGTCCCGATGTCAGCGCCCCATTACTGCTTTGGGCAGGAGATCCCACTTCTGACACCAGTGTAACGTGCTGCTCGACATGGCGACGTCCCACCGGGAGATTCGAACTCACGCCTCCCGCTCCGGAGTCCCGCACCCTACCTGTGTCGCCAATAGGGTCAACCCACTTGGCAAGCCAAGTAGGGTGCTCATATTGAGTTCGCTACAATATGTAATCACCAAACATTCTCACATGCTTCAACATATGTAGGTTATGGAATATATGATTAATATAGCCCACAAAATCATTTTATTGTATTGGGAGAAAAGTTAAAAGATACTATTTTGGATAAAAGCAAGCTGTGGTTTACAGTGTCAAAAGCCTTTTTGAGATCCAGAAAAACAGCTCCCACCACATTACCCCTGTCCAAGGACTGTTTGACATTTTCAATAAGGCAGCAGTTTGCTGTTTCTGTTGAGTATCCTGGTCTAAAACCAAATTGGTGTGGATGAAGAAGTTGACCGTCTTGTAGATAGTCTATCAGCTGTGTAGCTACAACTTTTTCAAGAACCTTCGACAGGACTGGTAAAATAGAGATTGGGCGGTAATTACATATATTGTGGGAATCAATGAAATGATGAGACTGATGATTTCTCAGTATTGATTTATTCCATTTCACATCCCACGGCTCTCTCTCTCAGTCGGAAAAATAAGAGGGAGAGCTGCGGTCAAGCACCCACATTTATACCCACGCATCAAACACAGAATCACATTTACATTTAATCACTCTATTTACATTTAATCACTCCAGAGTCCTCTTGTCTCTTCTGTCTGACCCCAGGAGGTCAGACCGTCCTTGCAGGTGGTCCAGACTCATTGTCCCTCTAAGGCGTGATGTCAATACACACCGCAAGCTTAAAGTCCTTCTGAGCTTGGGTCTCTGCTGTGGAATATGTGAGCTTCATAACGTTACCGTTATGGGCGCCACATCACTCCCCCCGAAACACCAAAGAATGGACATACACTACATCAAAGCATGGGCATACACTAACACCATACTAACAGCCAAACAGCATATGTCACCCCACCCCCTTTGCAGACTCTACAGCACAATCTACACAGCTTGACCAAAACACACATCACTCTGCTCGTAGTTTAGGCTTCAACTTGCGCGGATCCGCGGAGAGAGAGCTTAGACTTTCTGCTGCACATTCACCAGCCATAATGCTCTGCACTGTGTGTCTATATATATACATTTATAGTAATATGGACATATGTTTACTAGATGTTGTTTTTTCTTGCCTTCTGATTGTTGCTCTGAGTGTTGCTATCCCTATGCTGTTGCAATCCTGGAATTTCCCCATTGTGGGACTAATAAAGGCTTATCTTATCTTATCTTATCTTAACTTCCTCCCGAACCTGCTGTATAGAGGCTTCACAGTCTGTGTTGTGCCGTCCTGCGGAGAATCTGTGGAAGGAGGGGGAGAAGGGTTATTTGTCCCCTGCGGGGTCTCCAGGGGCCGTTCCCTGGGAGGTCTGCCGCGTCGAGGCGCCCACGCCGGTCGTACAGCCTCGTCACGCAACACAAAAGCAGGCTTTAATCTGTCAATACTGATTGTCTCTCTCCTGCCCCCCAAATCTAGCACAAAATACTTCTCCCCGGTTCCCAGCACTCAAAATGGACCGTCGTAGGGTGGGCGGAAGCTGTGACGCTGTGCGTCGTGCCTGACAAAAACAAATTCTGCGTTTTGCAACGCTTTGGGAACAAAAACACGCGGAAAAGTGTGATGAGCGGGGCCCGGGAGCATTTCTGCTCCCCTGTCGCTTAGAGGTCCCCGCACGGGGTGGGGGTGGTGTTGTGGATTTAGCTGTAACATCAGTTGTTATAAGGAAAGAATGTCCAAACACCCAACTTTACCTTCATTTGGCTTTACTGGAGAATGCTGCATCTCAGTTTACAACACATCTGTCGTTCCCGCTGGCTAACATGCGTCCGTCTCTCTGATAGCACTGCATCGCTTAGCACTGACTTCTTCTTCTTCGGTCTGCAGCTTGAACAATAACATTTCATGGCCAAAGGTACAGTACCAGCGCCGTCTAGTGGACAATGTCTAACGACTGCATTGAAGGAAAACACCTTTGGGATTCTAATTAAATTACTATTATAAATAGCTTTTCTGATTAACTATAAAGTGTTTATAATATCTATTTGTCCTATATGTATTTCAATATGTAATAACTATCAACTTATGTGTATGAACCATTCTGAACTATTAAATATTCAACAGGTGGGGGCTCTGGTGCCGCGTGGGCTGGCAGGAACTCGCCGGGCAGCCTGAGAGGTTGCGTAAAAACTAATTCAGCTGGTGAGGCATCTAAGTCCTCTTTGGGTGCCGAATGCAACCCCAATAAAACCCATGGTAGTCTGTTTACCCAATCTGCATCCGTGAGCGACGCTCTGAGGGCTGCCTTCTACGATCTGTGAAAACGCTCGCATAAACCATTGGCCTGTGGGTGATAAGCGGTAGTGCCGTGGACTGTCGCCCCTAAGCCGTTGGCCATGGCTGACCACAGCTCCGATACAAATTGAGGACCCCTATCGGACGTAATGTCTGACGGAACCCCGAACCGCGCTACCCAGGCTGTTAAAAAAACGCGAGCTACCTCTGCCGCTGTGGTCGATTGTAATGGGACAACTTCCGGCCAACGCGTGGTCCGATCCACCATTGTCAAGAGATGTGTGAACCCTTGCGACGGCGGTAGGGGGCCCACTAGGTCTACGTGCACATGATCGAACCTCTTAGCCGGAATGTGGAACGGTTCTAAAGGAGCCTTTGTGTGCCTGTGCACCTTGGCCCGCTGGCAAGCCATGCAGGCTTTCGCCCACTCCTTCACGTGCTTGCCCAGGCTCGGCCAAACAAACTTCTCTGATACCATTTTCACTGAAGCGCGTACTCCCGGGTGCGCTAGGGAGTGCACCGCGTCAAAAACGCGACGGCGCCACGCGGCCGGTACCACCGGGCGTGGTCGCCTGGTGGATACGTCGCAGATTAGGGGGGGTAAACTGGTTTGTAAGCTTTTGCTCTCCAGCCTTAACCCTGTTGGTCCAGACAGGAGCATGCGCACGTCCACGTCCCCGCTCTGTTCTGCTGCCATGGCTGCATAATCTATCCCCACGTGAACAGGGGCCGCGTGCGCGTCTGCGCTGCCACCGCACTCCGCGCCTGCGGTAACACAATCTGTTTCCGCGCGGACAGGCGCTGTTACCGCGCGTGAGAGACAGTCCGCTACTATATTGAGTTTACCGGCTACGTGCTGGATATCAGTGGTGAATTCCGAAACTGCGGCCAGCTGTCTCTGCTGCCGTCCTGACCACGGTTCTGAAATTTTTGACATTGCAAAAGTGAGCGGTTTGTGGTCGACAAACGCGGTGAAATGCCACCCTTCCAGCCAGAACTGGAAATGGCGAATGGCCAGGTGGAGTGCCAGCAGCTCCCTGTCAAACGCACTGTATTTCCGCTCAGCATCGCGCAGGGACCTGCTGAAAAAAGCGAGCGGCTGCCAAACTCCAGTGACCTGCTGCTCCACAACGGTCCCTATGGCCAAATCTGACGTGTCTGTGGTTAGCGCTATGCGAGCTGATGGATCTGGGTGCGCCAGCAGTGCTGCGTCTGCCAGTGCTTTTTTTACCTCTGTGAATGCGCGCTCCCGCTCCGGGGACCACTCGATCACATTGGAGGGCTTCTGCTTTTTAAGTGTGGCGTATAACAGTTGCATGAGCTGCGCTGCGTGGGGTATGAAACGGTTATAAAAATTTACCATCCCCCAAAATTCCTGCAACTCTTTGACCGTTTGTGGCCGGGGAAATTCAGCCACAGCGCGTACTTTGGCCGGCAGAGGGACTGCTCCCTCTGGGGAGACGCGGTGTCCTAAAAAATCGATTTGTGGTACGCCAAAATGGCACTTGGCCGGGTTGATTATCAACCCATGCGCTGCCAAGCCCTGAAAAACCACCGTGAGATGTTTTTCGTGTTCCTCCTCGGAGGCGCTGGCGACTAAAATATCGTCCAGGTAGACAAAAACAAAAGGGAGGTCGCGCAACACGGCATCCATCATTCATTGGAAGGTCTGCGCGGCGCCTTTAAGGCCAAAAGGCATGCGTAAAAACTCAAAAAGCCCGAACAGGGTTATTACCGCTGTTTTGGGAATGCCCTCTGGCCGGACCGGGACCTAATGATAACCGCAGACCAGGTCTATTTTAGAAAATATGCGCGCGTTCGCTAAGTGTACCGAAAAATCCTGGATATGCGGGATTGGGTAGCGGTCCTGTGCTGTGGCATTGTTCAACCTGCGGTAATCGCCACAAGGTCTCCAAGAGCCGTCAGATTTAGGCACCATATGAAGGGGGGAAGCCCAGGCGCTCTTCGAGCGGCGAATTATACCCAACCTTTCCAGGTTGGCGAACTCCTCGCGCGCAATGGAGAGCTTAGCTGCATCCAGGCGCCGAGCTTTCTCAAAAACTGGTGCGCCACTTGTGGTGATAAAGTGCTCCACCCCGTGCTTCGCAACCTTAGCTGAAAATGTAGGAACTGTGAGTGCTGGGAACTGGTTTAGAAGGGTGTGGAACTTACCGCCTGCTGTGGCGCTGTTGGTCTGTACTGGCGGCGGTGACACTTGAGCTGCACAAGGAATAGAACAAAAAGAGAGTGCATTAACCAGGCGTCTATTAACCAGATCTACTAACAAGCCATGTGAGCACAAAAAGTCAGCGCCTAACATGTTGAAACTCACCGCCACTACAATGAAAGTCCATTCATATGTGCGGCCGTGCAAGGACAGGCGCAGCGTCCTTTCCCTGAAAGTTTTGATCGGCGAGCCGTTTGCTGCCGTTGCCCCGTCTCCGCGGGGGCCAGCCACTCGATCCGCATGGGTCGCGGTGATGAAACTCCTCTGGGCTCCGGTGTCCACGAGGAATTGCCGCCCGGAGCTCGCGTCTGTCAGGTACAGCAGCTTGCTTTGTTCACCGAGAGTCAAAGCTGCTAACGACTCCCGGCTCATGCGTTTCCCTGTTTTTTGAAATTGCACGGCGGGATGCATCTGTGCGCCTTCTCAGCGAAGCGCCGATGGTAAAAGCAGAGGCCGTCCCCTCCTCTGCCTCAGGACCGTGCCGCTGCCGTCGTCGCTGCGGCTGCCTCTGTTGCCCCTGGCTCTTCACTGCCCCCGGCCGCCGCTGCGAAGTCTGCTGCTGCCACAGAAGTCTCCTGCTCGTCACAGGCATCGAGGAGCCGTTCCGCTTCCCTGGCCAGTGCGCGGAAGTCTTGCTGGTTCATGCACCTCATGCTGGACAGGAAACCCCTCATGTGTGCTGGGAGGGTCCTCAAGAACGCATCGTTGTCCGCCCCGATCATCTGCAGCATGTCCTCCATGAGGACGGTCGGCCTGCGTCCTCCTCTGTCACGTAGGTCCAGAAGTCACCTGGCCCTCACCTCGGCTGACGGCACAAAACTCCCGATGAGGGCAGCTTTCAGCGCGTCGTATTTGCCAGCAGCGGCCGGCTGCTGCACCAGGCCGCGCACACACCGAGCTGTGCGGCTGTCGAGTCTTGCGATGACATTATGGAATTTGATGTCATCCGACGATATTCCCCCGAGCAGGAACCGGGATTCCACGTGTTGGAACCATGAGTGCGGGTCATCCTGCCAGAACTCGGGGAGCTTGATTGAGCTTGTGTCCTCCATGACCAAGCCTTTCCGTGTATTTCACGTGTCGGTCACCAATGTGGGAATCAATGAAATGATGAGACTGATGATTTCTCAGTATTGATTTATTCCATTTCACATCCCACGGCTCTCTCTCTCAGTCGGAAAAATAAGAGGGAGAGCTGCGGTCAAGCACCCACATTTATACCCACGCATCAAACACAGAATCACATTTACATTTAATCACTCTATTTACATTTAATCACTCCAGAGTCCTCTTGTCTCTTCTGTCTGACCCCAGGAGGTCAGACCGTTCTTGCAGGTGGTCCAGACTCATTGTCCCTCTGAGGCGTGATGTCAATACACACCGCAAGCTTAAAGTCCTTCTGAGCTTGGGTCTCTGCTGTGGAATATGTGAGCTTCATAATGTTACCGTTATGGGTGCCACAATATCATCTTTACTACCCGATTTAAAAACTGGTATGACGACAGCTTTTTTCCAGCCACATGGAAATGTACAGGACCTAATGGAGAGATTAATGAGATGAGTCAGTGGTTTGATTAATATTTTGCTGTGTGTTTTGAGAAAGGAAGTGCTTATATTGTAGATATCATTAGTTTTTGAGTTTGACAGTGTTTTAACAATACCAGCAATTAAATCTTCATTTACCTCATTAATGTGAAAAGAAACTGTTGAGAGTATTGGTTTAGTATTGTTGAGCACATTTGGCAGCACAAAGTTTTTTGTTAATTCTTCCACTGACTCCACAAAATATGAATTAAATTTATTTGCCTACCATGGTTAAATAATGAAATAAGAAAACTTATGAAGAGGCGAGACTCTGCATTGAAAACATCATTAACCTCTAAACTACAAAATGATCACCTCGTTTACAAAAGTTTAAGAAATAAAGTGGTACAAGAGCTGCGTAAATCAAAAGCATCTTATTACAATAAATTGATAGAACATGCAAAGGGTAACAAAAGTTCCCTATGGAGGCATTTAAATAACTTAACCAGCAAAAAAAAATGATCAGAAGGGGGTAAAGGAACTTAGAATTAATGGCAAAACCATCAGTGATCATGTTTAATCTTCTGTTGTCTACTTTTAATTTGCTTTGTAAATTTATCTATAGACTTTGTGATTGTTGCAGTTATAAAATTACAACAATCATCTACTTCATATATTGACATGAGCTGCTCCCAATTTTGATTCTCTAAGTGATGTTCAAACTCCGCAGTTTTTGATTTGGGAATAATAACATTTACTTTGTCAATATCAACTCCCGCAAAATACTGTAGTCGCTTTTTAGTAAGTTTTCTGACAGCAAGAACCATGTTATGATCTGAGAGACCAGTTACAAGATTATAGGTTCTGATTATTCATTCTGGTTTATTAGCAAATGCCATGTCAATAAGTGTACTAGATTGTTTGGTTATCCTGGTGGGTCCTTTGATCATTTGTTGGTAATTAAATTTAGTCATGAGGCTTTTCAGTTTCTGTTTGTCCTTTTTATCAGACCAGTTAATATTAAAGTCACCATAAAATATTGTTTCTCTGCACCTCTCAAGTTGTTTAACCAGATCACTTAATTCATTATAGAAGGAAGAATTGTATGACGGTGGGTTGTACAATGCTGCAATGTTGAAATTCATTACCGGTAAGAGACATACATTAACAGCTAAACATTCAAGTGAAGTATTCAAATCAAACAGTTGACATTTAAATTTCTCCTTGATGTAAATTAAAACACCTCCTCCCCTCCCTACCTGCCTGCCTTTTCTAAAACACTGATAACCCACAATATCGATCATATTAGTGTCTATGTTCCTGTGTAGCCAGCTTTCTGAAAGACAAAGATAGTCCAGATTTGAGTCCAACAGCAACACCGAAATCTCATCTCTTTTGGGGATTATGCTCCGTATGTTTAAATGTCCGTCGAGGATCCCCTTTGGTTTAGTCTTTGTATCCCAAAGAACTCGTGCATGATTAACAGTTTGGAAGAATAAATGTTGTTTTTGCTTTTGTACAGCTCGGTTTTCGGGTCTCACCTCATTTGCATTTTGTTTGACTACTCCTGCTTTCAAAAGTTTGGACGTAGCACAGCTGTTTACAACAGGATCAGATATGTGAGTCTGTCCAGTGCAATTCGACTCACCTGACTCGCTATGTCCAGCTGTACTGAGGCGAAGACCAGCATTATACTGCTCCACCAGTTCAGATGTTAGCGGGGCCGTTGACAGCAGCAACCGATCAGCCGATTCAGATATTAGCGGGGCCGTTGACAGCAGCAACCGATAAGCCGGTTCAGATGTTAGCGGGGCCGTTGACGGCAGCAACCGATCAGCCGGCTCAGGTGTTAGCGGGGCCGTTGACAGCAGCGGGCGATCAGCTGGTTCAGGTGGTTCAGGTGTTAGCGGAGCCGTTGACAGCTGCAGCCGATCAGCTGGTTCAGGTGTTAGCGGGGCTGTTGACAGCAACAACCAATCTGCCGGCTCAGATGTTTGTGCTAACCCAGTGGCCTGCTGTTTGATAGTGGCAGGTCCAGGGTTAAGGTGAATATACCCTGCCAGAAGTAGCAGTACTAACAGTACTTTAACTGTATAGCCTCTGCCATATTGTGTTATTTGCTTAGCAGCCATGTTTGCCTTATTTTTGATGCTTTTTCTCAGGCCTTTTGAGGACCAGACAGAGTACAGGGTGAAATAACCATGTCCATATCCATATAAATAAAGCTTTCACCTTTAGTTGAATTGACCGGAAAACCCTTCTTGTTGCAAGTCCAGACACACGATAACAGTAAGAAGTAGATAAGCAAGAAAATATAGAGGCTAAAAGTGGAGCCCATCCAACCACTCCTCATTCCAGTGTCAGCCATCTTGCCTCTCCCAATCCTTGCCTCTCCCTATCCTTTTCTTTAGTGTCACCCATGACACTAAAGAAAAGGATAAAACAGATTCAATAAAAGCCCGATAAAACATTATCATTATGGTTCGGTCAATTTGGAAGCGTGCAAGTTTTCTCAAACAATGCAAATGTTGCTGACCCTTTTTGCACACCCTTTCACAGTTCTCTTCAAAGTTTAAAGATCACTGCATCCTCCACCCCAATGCCATGCTGGTAGGCGAACTGGAGTGGATCCATTGCTGGTCCCACCAGGGGGTGGAGGTGAGCAAGGAGCAGTCTCTCCAGGGTCTTCATGTAGGACGTCAGGGCCACTGGTCTGTAGCTGTTCAGGTCTTTGGGGTGGGAAGTCTTTGGTACAGGTACCACACAAGATGTTTTCCACAACTGTGGCACCCTCCCCAGCTTCAGGCTCAGCTTGAAGATGTGCTCCACAATCCCACACAGCTGGTCTGCACAGGACTTGAGGAGCTTTGCGCTGATGTCTAACTAACTAACTAACCTACACTTATATAGCGCTTTTCTAGTCACAAAGACCACTCAAAGTGCTTTCACTAATACTAACCCTCTAGTCTAAGGGCCTATAGGAAACAGATATCTAGGGACAATTTAGAACAACCAATTAACCTAATATGCATGTCTTTGGATTGTGGGAGGAAACCGGAGCCCCCGGAGTAAACCCACGCAGCACAGGGAGAACATGCAAACTCCACACAGAAAGGTTCCAACCCCTGCCAGCCTGGGGATTTGAACCAGGAACCTTCTAGCTGTAAGGCAACAGTGCTAACCACTGCACCACCGTGCTGCCCCACGGTGTCGTCCGGTCCCGACGCCTTCCTCACCTTGATCTTCCTCAGCTCCGTCCTCACCTGGGTCTTAGTGAGGGTCATGTTGGGGGCTGTGTGTTGGGAGTGGGGGGGGGGGGGTGTTGATGAAGTGGGGTGTGGGCAGCAGGACTCGATGTCTTTAGAGGCAACAGTGGTTGTTGTGCAGTCGGGGGGGGGGGCGGTTGGTCAAACCTATTAAAAAACAGGTTCAGATTGTTTGCCCACTCCCTGCCCCCCGTGGCCTGGGGGGAGGTATTCTGGAGCCCAGAGATGGTTTGAAGGTTTCTCCAGACCCCACCGATGTCGCTCTGTTGCAGCTTGTCCTCCATCTTCTTCCTGAAGCTGTCCTTGCCTTCTCTGATCTTCTTCCTCAGCCCCCTCTGAACGGACTCCAGCATCTCCCTGTTCCCCGACCTGAAGATCCTCTTCTTCTCTCTCAGAAGCGTTTTTATCTCAGGGTTGATCCAGGGTTTGTTGTTCGAGCAACACCGTATGGTCTTGGTGGGTACGGTGTTGTCCACACAGAAGCTGATGTAGTCCGTGATGGTGTGAGTGAGGCCATCGATGTCCTCACTATGTGGATCGCAGAGCTGCTCCCAGGCAGTGATTTCAAAACAGTCCTTTAGAGCGTCCATTGCCTCCTCAGACCATAACTTCACTGTGCGCATGACCGCAGGTTGTCTGTGCACTAGGGGTTTGTACACTGGCAGGAGATGAACCAAGTTGTGATCCGATCTCCCGAGTGGGGGGAGTGGTGATGAGGTGTACGCCTCCTTAGTGTTTGCGTAGAATAAGTCCAGTGTTTTATTGTCTCTAGTGTGGCATGTGACATACTGGGTGAACGTGGGTAGAATGACAGACAGTGAAATATGATTGAAATCACATGAGATGAGGAGAAGAGCATCTGGGTGTTCTGTCTGCAGCCTGCCAGTTACTGAGTGGATGATGTCACGTGCTGTCCCAGCATTCGCCGTCAGATTTGCATAAACAACAATGCAGATCACATGTGAATATTCCCTCAGGAGATATGTAGGCCGCATGCTAACAGCTAGCAACTCCATGTCTTTGTTGCAGTGTTGTTGTTTAACCCTGATATGTCCCGGTATACACCAGTTGTTACTGACATACATCATCACTCCTCTGCCTCTTGCTTTGCCACTGTCTAGTGTTCGATCTGCCCGTATTGCGTGGAAACCCTCCAGTTCAATGTTGGCATCTGTTGCTAGTTCTGTTAGCCACGTCTCCGTGAATAGCATTAGGCTACACTCCCTGTATATGCTCTCGTAGCGGGAGATAGCAGCTAGCTCATCTGTTTTTGTGAGTAGCGATCGTACATTCCCCATAATAACGGATGGGAGGGCGGGTCTGTACCTTATATTCCTCACCCGTCGTCTTATTCCAGCACGACATCCACGCCGTTTCCGTCTTATTTCTCCCGGTATGTTGAGTTTTTGCGTTAGCATCGTGGGCCGGTTAAGTGCTAACAGCTGGTCCCTATTGTACTGCCTCCTACAAGAAACAGTGGCTCCGTCCACTGGCTCAGGAGACATTTGGGCGATTTACGTGTCTGTGATAGATCAAGGTGTCACCGAGACAGAAAGATTAGCAAGAGAGCCAGATAGTAAAGAGAAATAGGAAGAAATTGATCCGCTGTTGCAAAAAGGCAGCCTACTCATGTGGCGCCGGAAGTAGAAATTAGAAACCTGTCAGAAAGTAGAAACCTGTCAATGAAGCCAGATGATAGTAATCAATTAGCCAAGTTAGAAGCCTGTCTTAAGGAAATCAAAGCTTGGATGACTTGTAATTTCCTGCTATTAAATTCAGATAAGACTGAAGTCATTCTTGTTGGTCAAAAAAAACTCAGAAATACCTTTCCAAATCAAACTTTTAGTTTGGATGCAGTTACTCTCTCTTAATAGCTCTGTGAGGAACCTTGAAGTTATTTTTGATCAAGATCTGTTTTTTTCAATTCACATATTAAATTTGTTTCTAAGACTGCTTTCTATCGTTTGTGTAATATTGCCAAGATTAGGAGCATCTTGTCTCAGAGTGATGCTGAGAAACTGATCCACGCTTTTGTTCACTCCAGACTAGATTATTGTAACTCTTTATTATTAGGTTGTCCTAAAACATCTCTAAAAAGTCTTCAGCTCATCCAAAATGCTGCAGCAAGGGTTTTAACAGGTATTAGAAAGAGAGATCATATCTCTCCAGTTCTGGCCTCCGTTCACTGGCTTCCCATAGAGTTTAGAATTAAGTATAAAATCCTTCTTCTCACTTACAAAGCTCTCAATAATCAGGCCCCCTCTTATATAAAAGATCTGATCTATCCATCATCCTAACAGAGCACTACACTCCCAAAATGCTGGATTACTTGTCATACCTAAAATCTCCATAAGTACAATGGGAGGCAGAGCCTTCTGCTATCAAGCCCCTTTCCTGTGGAACCAGTTATCAATTTGGGTTTGGAAGTCAGACTCGATCTCTGTTTTTAAGAATAGGGTAAAAACCTTCCTCTTCAATATAGCCTATGATTACGGAATGATCTTGTGTCTCTTGACCCTCCCTTTGTTTTGCTGTTATTAGTTTTAGACTGCTGGGTGACCTCCAATAATGTACTCGGCTTCTCTCTGTTAATGTTTGCTCTCTTATGTCTGTTTTTTTTTCATCTTCCCTATCCCCTCACCCCCCCCAGCCAGTTGCAGCAGATGACTGCCCCTCCCTGAGCCTGGTTCTGCTAGAGGTTTCTTCCTGTTAAACAGGAGTTTTTCCTCTCCACTGTCACCTAGTGCTTGCTCACAGGGGATCGCCTGATTGCTGGGGTCTTTCTGCAATTGTGGGGTTTCCCCTACATTTGAAAGTGCTATGAAATGACTTTTGTTGTGATATGGCGCTATATAAATAAAGTTGAATTGAATTTAATAACTGAAGGCTCTGCCTCCCATTGTACTCAATATTGATATGAACCAACTGAAGTCTATTGGACAAATAAGATCTAAACCACAGCAGTGAAGTACCATTTAGCCCAACAAAGCGTTCTAATCTATCAAGTAGAATATGATTGATAGTATCAAAGGCTGCACTAAGATCTTGAAGGACAAGTACAGAAAGGAGTCCATTATCAGATGCGACAAGAAGGTAATTAGTGACCTTCACTAAGGCTGTTTCAGTGCTATGATGAATTCTGAACCCAGATTGAAACTCTTCAAATAAACCATTTCCCTGTAAGTGGTCAAATAATTGCGTAGCAACAACTCTTTCTAAGATTTTTGAAATGAAAGGCAGATTAGAGATTGGTCGATAGTTAGCTAAAACTCCTGGATCGAGCGCTAGCTTTTTAAGTAGGGGTTTAACCCCTTGCACTCTGGTCAATTTCCCTAAAAACGCCAAAAAAATAACGTGCCCAAATTAAATCCAAAGCTGTTCTTCAACCTTTTGCAGCATCTTCATAGGGTTGGTCTCATTTAAAAGAAAACACTTTGAATTTTTTGGCAAAACAGTCATAATCTCTCTAAGTGCTCCAGCCACTGAGTTACAGTCATCTAAACATAGTGAACTTGAAGAAAATAAATTTGGCCTGGGTGTTTTTTTGGATACAAATGCTTGCAAATAACACACAGCTTCAGATCCGGGCTGGAAAATGCAACAGAAATGTAGAACCAAGTGTTATCCAGCTGAGGTCAAAATTTTGTAACAATACCACAAAAAATGAATATATTACACAGCTTTTTCCTCAGGTAGTTCCCAGGCATTTTGGAACTGTGCCAAATTGTGCCAAATTGCACAGTTTGGAAAAACGTCTGTAACTTTTGAATGATTCAATGTAGAAGCTTCATTTTGGGCTCTAATGAAAGGTGACACTGAGGGCTGTGTCTGTGTGTGTGTGTGGGGGGGGGTTGTCCCCCCCCCTCGCTACAGAGGATAGACATCGGCCATCGCTACATGACGGAATAGACTCGTGGCGATGTGGCGACCGCGGCGCAGTTACCGCGGCTCCCCCCCCCTCGCTACAGAAGAATAGCGGGGGGGGGGGCAGCGTTCATGGTCTGGACGCGGCGAACGATCCGTGTACCGCGGCGCACGAACTTCAGACTTCGTGCGCCGCAGAGTTGTAATTTACCGATCGGTCAAAAGTCATTTTTGATTACAATTTTCAGGGATAAAGAATAATTTAGCTTATAACACCTTACCTCTTCAAAGCAGTGTCTTGACGAACTTCTCTTCCTCATTGTCAGACGAACGCAACGCTGGTCCGCTCGTGGTTCTGGTCTCGCAACGCGATCAAAACATAATTCCATTATTGCGGTTTTGCGCTTCCATGATTGCGGTTTTTGGTGAACGATTTTTCAAAACAAATAACAGTAGTAATTAAAAAAAGACTGGTGAACGCGTGTGTGTCACTTAGCCTTCATCGTCAGCCTCCGTCGGTCTATGACCATGTAAGTAAATCATAACTTCTACTCTGCTGGAACAAAAACAAAATAAGCACCGCCTGTGGCCGAACATGCCGATGCACGAATGGCAGTCGCTGTCACACAGATTGCACTTGTGGGTGGTCTCCGTGCTGCTGGGTCTGTAACGGTTCTTCCTGCGGGTCCTTTTTTTATCTGCTGCAGCAGTCTGTCTTCATCCAGCCTTAAAAAAAAACAGCTTGCGAGCTTCTCTGCTTCAATTGGCTCACTGCATTCACAGCTTTGGTAGGTGTGTCCTTCTTGCTAGGTTTTCAGTCATTGGTTCTTCAAGGTTTCAGAAACCCAATTCAAGGCTCTTATGAATGAATGAATTTATTTATTTCGGATAATACAGTACAGGTTAAAGAAACTGTATAATATAACAACAAGGTCAAATTAGACAAAGACTCCTTCTACTAAACAATTCCACGTGAGTTATCCGAAATGGGTGATGGCTGAAGCCGCAGCTTATATTGCCCACCCATATTCCATCCAAGAATTCAAAGAAAAAAGAGTAAACAAGACAAGAGTGATTACAATTTAGAACAAAGCTAAGACAAAGTGTGACTGAGAGAAAAAAAAAAAAAAAAAAAAAAAAAAAGCTAAGCTAAGTTAAGCAGTTACTATTCAAGACAAATCTAAGACAGAATGTCACAGAGAGAAAAAAAAACTATACATGTACTATATGTACTAAGCTACAACTATACAACTATACATGTACTATATATGTACTAAGCTACAACACAACACAGGCTGGATATGTCAATCCTTATGTGAGTTTACATGTCGTCTTGTAAATATGTTTGGAGTATTTCTTCCTTTAGTTTTTGTTTAAATTGTCCAAGCGTTGTACATGATTTTAATTCAGGTCCATAATCGTTCCATAATCTGACTCCTTGCACTGAAATACAGTGTTGCTTGGTGGTTGTTCTCACTGTAGGCTTTTGAAATATACATGTTCCTCTGAAGTGATATCGTTTCTCCCTTGTTTGGAACAACTTTTGGATATTTGCAGGCAGTGATAAATTCTTCACTTTGAACATTATTATTGCGGTTTTAAAGTCAACCAGATCTTTCAACTTGAGAGTTTTTTTGTTTAAGAAAAAGTGGGTTTGTTGGTTCCCTGTAAGCTGCTTTGTTTATTATTCTAATAGCTCTCTTTTGAAGCATAAAGAGTGGATATATGTTTGTTTTATATGTATTTCCCCATACTTCATTGCAATATGTCATGTATGGGAGTATTAATGAATGATACAAGGTGTATAGTGTGGGTTGATTCAGCAAATATTTCACTCTGTGTAATATTGCAATTGATTTGGAGACTTTACCTTTAATATAATTAATATGTGACTTCCAACACAGTTTGTTATCAATTATTACTCCAAGGAATTTGGTTTCAGATACCCTTTCAATCTCTACACCATTTACACTGAGTTTGGGTACTGGATTGTTGTGATGGTTGTTAAAGACTATAAATTTTGTCTTACTTAAATTGAGCGTTAATTTGTTTGAATCAAACCACAGTTTAAGCTTTCCTAATTCCTTCCCGAGTGTATCCAGAAGTTGTTCCAAATTGTTTCCACTGCATAGCAGATTAGTGTCATCGGCAAACAATATTAAGTCCATTTTTTCTGAGACTTTACATATATCGTTTATATACATATTGAATAATAATGGTCCCAAAACTGAACCCTGTGGGACTCCACAGGTGACCTTCAGCAACTCTGAGTTTTTGTTGCTAACACATACATACTGATATCTATTCTTTAAGTAACTACTTAACCAGGACAGTGCTACACCTCTAATACCAGAATTTTGTAGTTTCTTTAATAATAAATTATGATCTACTGTATCAAATGCTTTTTTAAGATCTAGGAATACTCCAACTGAATACTCTTTATTTTCAATGGCTGTTGATATTTTTTCTGTAAATTCCATTAGGGCATATGCAGTTGTCCTCTTGTGTCTGAACCCATATTGCTGCTCACATAATAAATCATTCTTCAGTATGAAGTTGTCAATTCTCTCATAGAATATTTTTTCAAGTATCTTGGAAAATTGTGGTAATAGTGAAATTGGTCTATAGTTTGAAAGCTCCCCTCTGTCGCCCGTCTTGTATATCGGAATTACTTTAGCTATTTTCATTGCATTGGGAAATATACCTGATTGGAGAGACAGGTTGCAGATATACGTCAGTGGTTGTACTATGCATTCGATAACAGTTTTGACTAGTAGCATGTCAATACCATCACAGTCAGTAGATGTTTTACTTTTGAACGATTTAACAATTTCAATGACCTCTCTTTCGTCTGTGTTCTTTATGAAGATGGAGTCTTTTACAGCAGTGTTATTGCATATTGTATCACCTGTTGGCACTGTAGTGGGTATTTCTCGGGCCAGTTTAGGTCCAATGTTAACAAAAAAATTATTAAATTCATCTGCAGGTGAAGCTATATTCACACTCTGAGTCGTTTTATTATTTTTTGGAATATTAGTTGGGTAGCTTGTATTTCTGCTTTTATTTCCAAGGATACTGTTGAGTATTGTCCATGTATTTTTAATATTGTCTCTGTTTTTCTCCAGTTCTTTACTGTAATAGTCTCTTTTACTACATCTTATTATATATGTTAACTTATTTTTGTATGTTTTATACCGCTGCTCTGCTTCTTTTGTTCTTTTCTTTAGGAAAGCTTTATATAATGAATTTTTCTTTTTACACGCCTTTTGTAGTCCTTTGGTTAACCATGGCTTATTAGCAAATTTGTGTTTAAGCTTTTTTTATTACTAATGGGCAGTTTTTTTCATAAAGAGTGGTTACAATGTTTATAAATGTGTCATAGGCTTCATTTACATCTGATACATAGACTTCTGTCCAGTCTTGCTTCAGCAAGTCCTCTTTAAGAGAACTGATTGCATTTGGTGATTTGTGTCTGAACGATTTTGAAATTTTTTCTGCGTTGGGCCCCGTGTGGCCATGGATAAGTGCAAAGATTGGCAAGTGGTCACTTATATCATTTATCAATAATCCACTTTCTATTTTCTTATCGAAAACATTGACAAACAGGTTGTCAATAAGTGTAGCAGAGTGAACTGTGATTCTACTGGGATGTGTTATTGTGGGATATAGACTCATGCTGTACATAGAGTTCATGAACTCTGTAACTACATTTTGTTGATGAGGATTCAGTAAGTCAATATTGAAATCTCCACAAATTGCTACCATTTTCTTACTAGTAATATTATTGTACAGCTCGACTAATTTATCTCTGAATGTCTCAATGCAAGTTCCCGGTGTTCTATATATGCAGCTTATGATTAGATTTTTTGTTTTGTCTAGGTCAATCTCAACAGTAACACATTCCAAAATCCCTGGTAGTGCTAAGGACATTTCATTTACAAGCTTACACCTGTACAGGTCATCAATATACAGTGCTACACCACCACCCTTTTTTTGAGTTCTGTTAATATAAAACATCTGGTATCCCTCTATTGCCATCAGGGGAGCCTGCTCTTTGTTAAGCCAAGTTTCAGAGACTGCGATAGCTGTGAATTTTCTGTCTAGCTGTTTTAAATAGTCCTGAATCTGTGGAAAGTTTTTGTTAAGACTTCTGCTATTGAAGTGTATTATTGATAGTTTACCATCTAATTGCATTTGACTTTTGAATTGTTTTTCAGTGTAATATTCACAGTGGTTATGAATATTGTTGAAAAAGTGGTTATCAGGATCAATATCATTCTCCATCTCTTGTGGTTTATGTTCAGCATAATGGTATGTTTTCAGAGTTTGAGTTTCCTCATTCTGTGTCAAATGACTTCCTCCAACTGGGGATAATTGATGTCTACTTGAGTCGGTCATAAGTTTTTGTTTGTTTTGGTTATTTTTATTAAAGTACTTTGGCATGGTGTATCAAAGAACTATTCTTATCGTGTGTATGAGTATGGATTATCATTGGCTCGTAATTTTCTAATCAGTGTTCATCTGTATTTATCTAAGTCAGTAGCATCTCTGATCATAATACTTTTTGCTTGCTCAGGTGATCCATTTAGTTTAATCCAAATTCTACAGTTTCTTGTCCAGGTTGCTTGTATCTTATCTTGTTTTTTTAGCATCCGTGCCTGTCGTGCTAATTCAGCGTTTTTTTTTTGTCAGGTGTTCATTTATGTAAACTTGAGTTTCCTTTAGCTTTTTTGCCTGCCTCAGTATGTTATTCTTTACCCTTCTGTTCACAAAGCGCATCACAATTGATTTCTTTGTTTTGTTATCTTTCTTCGGTAGAGCATAACAGGCTGAGATTGCATTGGCTTCTACCTTAATGTCTTTATCATTAAGGAACTGAAGCACTTGATTTTCTAAGGACATTGACTCACTCATGGGAGCATCTTCACCACTCAGTCCTGTTGTGGCATGGGCGTAGGACTGATATCTGATGTCTAGTCCACTTATAACTAGGTCATCAATACGAGAACCTTGTTCAAGATCCTCGACGCGTTGCTCCAAAAGACGCCCGTGTTGCTCCAGGTCCATAATTTTTTTGTCTTTTTCTTGAATTTTTAAATTTAGGGCTTGTACCTGTTCTATTAGGCCTATTATTTTGTCCTGTTGGTTAGTCAATTTGGCCAATTCATCTGACATAAAGCTCAGAGCTTTTTTGATTTCTTCCATTTCCTCTTTCTTTGGTGGCATCTTACTGACCTGTAGATAGAAGTAAACAGAGAATCCGGCTAGGCCTCAACTAGCCCGGCCGCTGCTGAACTCGCCGCAACAGCTCCTGCACAGCTCCTCCGCCAAGTAGCGCTTCTCAGCTCCGCAGATCACCCCTGTCATTCGCCACCGCCTGCCGCCGTCTGCCTGGCCGGTTATGCCGCACACCGCCGGCGCAGCCGAACTTCACCGATCACCGCCGCCGCTCGCCGCCGTCTGGCTGGGTGGCACCTCCGCTAGGCCCCGTCACCGGCCGCCGTCAGTCTGGTAGTTCCTCAGCTGGACCTCGCAACTGGGTTCCGACTCAGGCCACTGTCCTGCTGGGTCCAGGTGGCCCCGTCTCTCACCAACGCCGCGCTCGAGCTCCCAACTGCCGCCTCGATTGGTTCCTCCGATAGGCCCTCACCGGGAACTGAGCCGCTTCGTGTCGGAGTTAGGTGGCGCACTGGGGCCAGCGTTAAGCTAACTAGCGTTAGCTTGGCAATCGCTTCTGGTAGAGCGCAGCAGTTCTACCCGATTAAAGGGGCATTCCAACGGGATTCTGACGGAGGTGGAAGTTCAGCCCGTGGGTGTCCGTCACGATCGCCGATCGCTGTTGTTTAGGTACTTTTAATGGGGAAATCAGCGAGTTGGTCTCAGCGCTGAGAAAGTGTGACCATCCTGGTCGCCATCTTGGAATGAGAGGTCAGTCAGATGAACTAATCTGTTCGCGGCTGTGTCTGCAGTGGAAGAACGGAAATGCAGCTTCCGCTGCTCTATCGTGCGTCCTAGAGCGCACGAGGGCGCTCTCGTGCACCCTTGTGCGCTCTGGGATGCAGAGACTTGCCCGCCCGTGGTACAACGGAGTGCAAGAGGTTAATTACAGCAATTTTAAAAGCCTGCAGTACGTGACCTAAGGTTAAAGGAGAATTGATTATTTGAAGAATACTGCTACCAATAAATGGGAAGACTTTTTAAAATAAACTGGTAGGAATAGGGTCTAAAAGGCAAGTTGAAGGCTTGGATGAGGAGATTATTTTATCTAACTCTAAAAGGTCAATTGGCGTAAACTTATCTAAACAGATATCAACTGAAGGAGTTGTAGTAGTTGCTGTACTTAAGTTTATGGTGGGAATAATCTGATTGATTTTTTCAAATTCAAATTCAAATTCAAACGTTTATTTCAAACTCAGGGTTCATATTAAGAGCAAAACTAAAATGAGTAGAAAATAGATAAATAAATAAATAAAAGTATATACAGATCAGCAGACACTCGGCGCTCTTGTAACAACAATAACATACAATAATGGGCTCAGTATAAAATGGAACGCCTCCACTTCCAAATGCTGGAATGAAGTGTGAGTGACGAGTTGACAGTTGTTGATATAAGATGATTGTTACATGCCAGCAACCTTTTCATAAAACTGTAAACATTCTTACGTATCAATTCGCCAAAAGACGGAATGTTCACAGACACAAACATCTTGCTTGCGCTCGACCTTCGTGGTATGTCTACCAACCTTCTTAGGGAGTTATTATATGCAATGCGGATTTTGTTCCTAACAGCAACATTGCTATTAAACCATAAAGACGAGCAGTACATTGAGGTACAGAAGGTCTTGAACAACATTCATTTGACATCAGGAGAACATCTATGGAAATTTCGCAACAGTAAATTTGTTTGAGCATGTAGTTTCCTGAGATGCCTGTTACAATCAACATTGGTCTTATCAGATTCAATCCACACACCTAGGTATTTGACTTTTTCAACAAAGTTCAAGCTATTACCACAAAGTGGCATAACAGGATTCGACGTATTGACACCCTTTGGTTTGAAAGCCATACACATAGATTTAGTACAGTTGAACAAGATGTCATTTTTTTCACCAAATTTTTCACATACCGAAAGGAGATGTTGCATCGCTGCAGTAGACAAACTTAACAAACAGAGGTCATCAGCGTAGAAAATGTGATTTAACAGTGCACCGTTAAAGGAGCCGCCCACATTAGTATTGTTCAACAGTACACTGAGATCATCAACATAGACATTAAACAACAAGGGTGACAATATACTACCTTGTTTAACACCATTGGTCACATGAAATTTGGATGAGGTGACATTGCCCCATCTAACAACCATCTAACCATCTAACAACCATAGACTGTATAGTACCAGTATAACAGAATGCTAACAATGTAAATAGGAATACCTCGATCGATCAATTTTCTGAACAAACACCAATGGTTAATCCTGTCAAAAGCTTTGCTAGCATCTAGGAACGTAGCATAGACACTAGTGGATTGGCTTCTGAAGTAGTCAACAAATTCATGGAGTAGGTAAACAGCCTTGTCAGTTGAAAGAGCTGACTTGAAACCAAACTGACTGTCGTTTATCCACAGATAATCCTCAGTTCTGTTCAGGATTAAACCCTTCTAGCAGTTTAGATATAACATTTGCAATAGCTTTATCTCTAATAGATAAAATTTTATGATTGAAAAAGTTCTGATTAAATTTTATGATTGAAAAAGTGTTGAAAAGAAACCTGGGATTATTCTTATTCTCTTCTATTAATGCAGAGTAGTAACTTATTCTAGCTTTTCTAAGAGATTTTTTTATAAATTAGGAGATGATTTCTCCACACTAAATAGAATTCATCTAAATTAGTCGAACACCATTTTCTTTCTAATTGACGAGTCTTCTGTTTTAAGCTACAAGTTTCTGTGTTAAACCAAGGGGTTAAAAATCTCTGATTAGACTTTTTCTTTTTTAAAGGGGCCACCAAGTCTAGAGTTTGATGCAGAGAGGCTGTAACACTATCTACCATGCTATTAATTACGGAAGGAGCAAGCTCTCCATCTATTATTTCCGTTGTGTTGACACGTGGTATAGAGGAAATAATCTGCAAAAATTTGGAAACATCATCTGAAAGACATATGCTGGAGTGATATTTTTCTTTAGGAGTCAAATAATCAGAAATAAATTAAATCACCCTTTAGTGTCATTCAACCAATCATGTACAGTAGAATGAAACTGTGCTTATCCTGTCTACAGTGTTAAGCACACACACCCCATGTGTAGAATCAGAGGGCCGCTGCCATGCAAGGTACCGCCACAGATTTCCCTCCTCCATTCCATTATTGCTGAGCACCAAGCTGGACGGCAGGAAGTTCCGCTTTTATATAGTCTTCGGCATTACCCGGACGGGATTTGAACCCCTTCCTCCCGGGTGTGGGGCGGATGATCTACCAACTGAGCCACCACTCCGGTAATCGTGCCGTCTGGAGAAGGCACCCTTCAAACCTGAGACAACTGGAGCAGTTTGCTCAGGAGGAGTGGGCCAAAATACCTGCTGAGAGGTGCAGAAGTCTCACTGACAGTTACAGAAATCGTTTGATTGCAGTGATTGCCTCAAAAGATTGTGTAACAAAATATTAAGTTAAGGGTACCATCATTTTTGTCCAGGCCTGTTTCATGAGTTTCTTTTTTTTTTTTTTAATAATTCTGTTGAACCACAATTCAAAAGCATTGTCTGATTTTCATTAGTTAATTTACATAGAATTTTTATTTATTACCACTTTTGTCAGATTCAAGTTATTTCTGTGACCATTGTGGGTTTTTCTTTCATTAACAGAGGGGTACCAACAATTTTGTCCACAGCTGTATGGTGGAGATAATGGGTAGAATTTTCTACTTTCTGGGAAAACCCCATTGAGACTAATATTGAATTGAATACCTTATTAAGACAGTCACTATCTACATCTACATGCATATTAAAGTCATCTAATTTCAGCACTAAATCAGCTAAAAATTCAGCAAAATTGGATAAAAACTCTGAGTAGGCAGAGGGAAGACGGTAGACTATGGCAAAGAAGATAGGGTTTAAGCTAAGATTGGTAACATGCTTCATAGTGAGGACCAGGCCGTCAAAGGAATTGAAACAGTTTTTTTTGCTTTACATTAACTAGTAATTTAGAATGGTAAATTGCTGCTACTCCACCTCCACGACCAGAACTTCTAGGATTATGATAGTTTAGAAAACCAGAGGGAGTTGATTCATTTAAACCAACATAATCCTCTTGCCCTAACCAAGTCTCTGTAAGGGATATTAAATCAATCTGATGATCAACTAGAAAAGCACTCATAGAGCGCATACCTCCGCCAAGGCTCCTTCCATTTCGCATGGATCACCTCCAAAATGTAATGGGCTTGTGTGTAGGCCTATCACCACTTGTGGTGAAAATTGCATCGAAGTCTGTCCATTAGTTTTGGAGTTTTGTGGCTGACAGACTGTGAGAAGAGCCTTGGCTGAGGTATGCATTCCCAGATCATCCCCAAAATGTAATGGGTTCCTCTCTAGGCCAAGAACCACCTCTGGTGAAAATTTCATCCAAATCCATCCAGTATTTTTTGTGTAATCCTGCTGCACAAATACAAACAAAGCCCTTGGTGTAGGTATGCACTCTCAGATCATCACCAAAATCTAATCATCTGTTCCCTGTGCCATTACACACCTTTCCTGACAATTTCGTCAAAATCCGTTCATAACTTTTTGAGTTATGTTGGTAACAGACAGACAGACAAACAGACAAATGGCAGTAAAAGCATTACCTCCTTGGCGGAGGTAATAAACTCAAGTGTTGCTGTTGTGTCCATCTCCTCCATCTCCAAACTCCCAGGCTGCGGGCGTTGCAATTCATTGCACAACCGCGTACAACCCACAGGCCAATGGGTTATGCGAGCGTTTTCATAGAGCACTGAAAGCAGCACTCAGGGGTTCACTGACGGATGCAAATTGCCATAGGTTTTATTGGGGTTGCGCTCCGCGGCAAAAGAGGATTTGGAAGCTTCCCCGGCAGAGAGCTGGTTTTTGTGCAGCCCCTATGGCTGCCCGGGGAATTTCTGCCAAATCATCCCGCGCCGGACAGCTGCCCATCTCAGCTTTTGCAGCGTAGCGCAAACTCAGGCACGCTGCCGGGCCCGGCCCACCACTGTTTTCCTTTTGTGCCTAAAACTTTGAAGAACGCGGAGTTCGTGTTCGTCAGACACGACGACCAGCGCCCTCCATTGCGCCTACACACATGTTGAAAATGGCCCTATCTGACAATGTTAAAGAATCCTTTAAAAAATTCCTGGATCCAGACGGTGATCTAGATCATCCCCAAAATTTAATCAGTTCTTCCTTGTACCATTTCCAACAACGCCTTAAAGTTTCATCGAAATCCGTCCAAAACTTTTTGAGTTATCTTGCTAACCAACAGACAGACAGACAAACAGACAGACAGACAAACACTGGCAAAAACATTACCTCCTCCGGCCTGCTGCCTGGCGGAGGTAATTAATAGATCATGAACTAGTAGAGACTTGGGAGTTAGAGACCTAATATTTAACAAACCGCATTTAATTTTTAAATTATGAGGAGGAAGAACAGAGGCCGAATCTTTAAATTTAGAGACGTGATGCTTTATTTGAGTTTTACCAACTTTTTGTTTAATCACTTTAGGATGTTTATACATTATATTTTATTAACTGTGAGGGGAGTAGACAAAGGTTCTCTGAGGGGGAACACGGGCTAAATTGATGCTTATCCCACAATAAACTCGCCCCGGTGAGCGTCTGACAAACAACAGTGTATCCAACACAGAACGTGCCAGGAGAAGCAGTGGCCAACACCACCTGGCTCAAAGACACGCTAAATGGTGGAGATAAAAAAAGTTTTGGGGTTTTTTTTCAATAAAGTGAAAAACCAAGATGATGCATGTGTTATGTCTGTAAAACGTAGACCAATGATGAGGCGAGTGGTGAACTACACAGGACTTTATTATATGCTCACAGTATCCAGACAGACGCTCCCGCTAGGCAGAGAGGTGGTCAAGAGACCGCCCCTCTACCACACAGCCCTCTGATACCCTGGGCGACGTCACCACCCGTGTAACACCATAACATGCCCCGCCAACAACACTACATCCCCCCCCCCTCTCAAAAAAGGTCCAAAACATACACACAATCAAAACCCTCCTCAATGTGGAACCTGAATCACACTCTTCAACAAACAGAAAATCTGTAAAGCCCTCTAACAGTCATACAAAACAACTAAAGCTGGGGGGGACAGGTGGACTGCCGTCCCACCCCCACACAGCAAGACGATTTATTCTGCCGTCTGTATTCAACACAGTCTTTTAAACACAACAGTGTCGTGCTCTTAAAATAGATAAGTCAAAGTAATTCCCCTTATTATTTAACACATATACGAAAGATTATTCCCCGCTTTGACGTCAAACATCACTCACATTAACATCGTGCAGAATATGGTAATTTGAACAATCAACAATAACATATATTAACCAAATTGCCCCCAAAAAACCCAGTCAGTTACCGTAGACAGCCCAGCCCCTGGAGACCCTTCAGGCGGGTCCCAACTAGAGCATCTCCTTTTCTTGGTGCCCGGAGACGAACTACGTCAATGCCGAGACACCTCTCTCTCCTTGTAGACGCGCCGCAGCTTGTTGGGGTGCCTCTCTGTACCATCAGACAGCTGAAGATAACCATTCTTCCGAAAAGCAACCAACTGCAGCTGTCCCTGGTCCTCCTGTCGTTTTCGCTTCCTGCCAACCCCTTTCGACCAGGCCTTCTCTCTGGGTCGGACCAAATCAGCGACCCCCAGAGGAGCCTTTCTCGGTGTCCAGTGTTCCTGTGTGGTACATCGTTTAATCGTGCCAGCCGGTCCTGCCCCGTAACTTTCATTTGGGACGCTGGCAAACCTGTTGTGACTCCGTTTCTCGGTTCCTCCCAGCCGAACTCCAGAAGCAGGATAAGCCATCCACTCAGCTCCATCCGCTTTCATGGTAATCCCATGGCACCGCCTGGTTCCCTCAGCTAGGGCAACTCGGGCTCTGGAGCACGAACTCTCCCATGATGGCCCTGGATGGAGTTGGTCCTGCTCACGTCCTAGACTACCAGGCTAAGGTTTGTCCCATACTTCATCATCCACCACTTGTGGCACCGGTCGGTCTCACAAACCGCAGGCTGACCACTCCTCGCCAACACTGCTGATGGAAAACACCAGTCAATAAAACAGGTCGCAGTCCATTGAAGTCTGTCTCGGACTCTGTTAGCATCAGCATTGGATCACCCCAGGGCTGTGTACTTTCCCCCCTACTCTTCTCCCTTTATACCAACTCCTGCACCTCCTCCCACCAGTCTGTTAAGCTGATTAAGTTTGCGGACGACACCACCCTCATCGGGCTCATCTCCAACGGTGACGAGTCCGCCTACAGGGAAGAGGTGGCCCAGCTGGTGTCCTGGTGCAGCCACAACAACCTGCAGCTGAACGCTCTGAAGACAGTGGAGATGATTGTGGACTTCAGGAAAGTCACAACCCCCCTGCCCCCCCTCACCATCACAGGCTGTCCCATCACCATTGCAGATTCCTTCCGCTTCTTGGGCACCACCATCACCCGGGACCTCAAATGGGAGCCAACCATCAGCTCCCTCATCAAAAAGGCCCAGCAGAGGATGTTCTTTCTGCGGCAGCTGAGGAAGCTCAAGCTACCCACCAAGATGTTAGTGCAGTTCTACACAGCCATCATCGAGTCCATCCTCACCTCCTCCATAACTGTGTGGTATGCAGGAGCCACTGCCAGGGACAGACTAAGGCTGCAGCGCGTCGTGCGCACTGCTGAGAAGGTGATGGGCTGCAAGCTCCCATCTCTCCAGGACCTGTACATCTCCAGGACCCGGAGGCGTGCTGGCCGGATCATAGCCGATCCTTCACACCCTGGTCACGTACTGTTTGCCCCCCTCCCCTCAGGTAGAAGACTTCGGTCCATTCGGACTAAAACCTCCCGGCACATGAATAGCTTTTTCCCCTCTGCCATCAGACTGCTGAACATTAAGTGACTTATTGACTCTCGTGCACTATGTACAGCAGCTCAACCAGACTCATGACATTCATCACTGTTTTTCTGTTGCATTATCAACTTCACTGTGGTACCCCATATTATCTGCTACTTGCTAATTTATTTAAAACTGCCTTGACTAGTATTACTCATTATTACTATTATTATTATTGTAACGTGCTGCTCGACATGGCGACGTCCCACCGGGAGATTCGAACTCACGCCTCCCGCTCCGGAGTCCCGCACCCTACCTGTGTCGCCAATAGGGTCAACCCACTTGGCAAGCCAAGTAGGGTGCTCATATTGAGTTCGCTACACTACTCCCCTCTGGTTCTCGACATCGTCCCGATGTCAGCGCCCCACTACTGCTTTGGACAAGAGATCCCACTTCTGACACCAGTGTAACGTGCTGCTCGACATGGCGACGTCCCACCGGGAGATTCGAACTCACGCCTCCCGCTCCGGAGTCCCGCACCCTACCTGTGTCGCCAATAGGGTCAACCCACTTGGCAAGCCAAGTAGGGTGCTCATATTGAGTTCGCTACATTATTATTATTACTTATTTTTCTACACTTATTGCACGTTTTTAGTCCTTTAGTTTTTTAGTTTATCTCTTTATCTCATCATGTTTTTAATGTTGCAGCATGGCATCGAGACAAATTCCTAGTTTGTGTACTACATGAACAATGGCAATAAATCTGATTCTGATTCTGATTCACATTCTCGCCACTGCCAGTAACAATAAGCTTCAGGTCAGCGACCACTGCTGATTTGTATCGTGCCATCAGCTACACTGATCCCACGATGGGCAGCCTCCTTCCTCCATAGCCGCATAACAGTTTCAAATGACCTTTCACCTGATGGTACAGGAAGAAACTCCTCACGGTAGGCCAACTCAACACCTACCTCACTGCGCCCGTGTCAACAAATAATGGTACCTCCACTCCGTCCAGTTCCACTGCACAATACATACACCCATCTTGTCTGGTGAAATGGTGTGGATAACCGTAGGAGTTGGAGCAGGGGTGTGTGCTTTGTCTCGCCGTTCCCCTCGCTCGAACCTATTACAGGCCCTGGCAAAGTGATGCAGGAGTCTGCACTTGCCACAGCGTTTGCCTCTCACCAGAAACTCTCTAGCCTTATCCCGGTGCTTGGTGGAGCCACAACCCGAACACTTGGGCGATCCTGGGGTGGACCTCATCTTCACAGCTGCAGCACATTCCTCTTGCTCGCTGTCTTTGCTGTAAAGATCCACAGGCTGTGCTGTCGATTGTGAGTCATAGTGGCGTAGCGTTGCTCTTTCACTGAGGTCGTGTGACAGTTTGTCCACTGCTTCAAACTGTTGAGCTATTTCCACAGCCGTGGCTAGAGCCAATTCACCGGAGTGTGTTAACAGTCTCGACTGTGCTGACGAGCACAGCGTGTGCTCCGCCAACTGGTTGCGGACCATTTCTTCCTCTAAATCACCAAACTGGCAGTCCCCAGCCAGCTGCCGCAGGTCAGCAACATAGTGCTGCACTGACTTGCTGATCCGCTGGTGGCACTGAAGAAACTGGATCCTCCAGACAATGACGTTTATAGGGGCGCGAAAATGTCGCGCCATTAGCTCAACCACATCATCAAAGCTATTGCTAGCCCCCAAGGTAGCAAGGATACACTGTCCTTCCATACCTAAATTGTGGAATAAAATCACCCTTACTCGTACCTTCTTCAATTCGCTGAGGTTCAGTGCCACTGTGGCGCATATGTTGGTTACATATTCCCCACAAATGTGTTGCTGTATGTTTACTGTGTGCTTCACGTCTCATGGAATAAAGAGGACTGAGACTCTGGGATTCAGCAGAGGAGTGTGAGATTCGACCTTTGTTTCTGGGAGACGACCGGGGAAGATTTCCGGGCCACAGAGACTAGAGGACAATGGCATGAGATCAAAGGGGTTACTTTGTGGTTGAGATTAAGTACCATGTGACTGTATGTTTGATTAAACACCATGTGACTGCTGTTTCGTGCCCGGGGTATAAAACCCCTGATGTGAGATGAAAACTTCCTCTTGATTTGCTTTGAAATTTGTTGGAGATGTGCTCTATGAGTAAAGCTGAATCTGAGGAACAAACTCAGCCTCATCCTTGAACACATTCTCCACACTGGTGACCTTACGACTCAGAATGAGCAGAAATAATTCTCCCGAGCGGGGCTCGGCAGAAGCCAGCCTGATGGCTGCCTCCACACTCCGGCTGCCTGACTTCTGGCAGCATAGCCCGTGCTCCTGGTTTAGAGCAGTTGAGGTGCAGTTCAACCTCCAGAGAATCTCGAAGGACGACACGAGATTCTACCATGTTGTGGCGAAGCTGGACAGCCACACAGTTCAGAGGGTGGAAGATCTGGTCAACCACCCACCGGACAGCGACAAATACGGCGCCTTGAAAGCTACGCTTATCAGTCATTTCACCCCCCTCCGTGCAACAGCGAGCAGAGGGGCTCCTGGCGTTGACGGAGTCGGAGAACGACAGACCCGTAGACCTGATGGTCAAAATGCTGAGGCTGAAAGACTCTGAGGACTGTGAATTTATCTTCGCCTACATTTTCCTCCGGACCCTGCCGCCAGCGGTGAGAGTTAGCCTGGCAGATTCACCCCAGTTGGCCAAGCGAGACTACCACGGGCTGAGCAAGGAGGTGCAGCGACTCGTCGACGCCCACAAGCGGAGCGCAGTTTCGGCTGCAGCAGCGGAGCTAGGAGCAACGCCCAGAGACAACATGGGGCCAGTGGTTGCAGCACCAGACGTGCCGACGACGGCAGCAGTCAGCACCAAGCGACACAGAGCGGGCGACGTCATGTGCTTCTATCATCGCCGTTTTGCTGAGAGGGCACACAAGTGCCTCCCGCCGTGCCACTTCAAGCGTTCGGGAAACGCCAAGATGGAGGGTCGGTAGCGGCTACGGCCCTCGGGGAAGAGAACAAGCTGCTTTACCTGACGGATGCACGTTCGGGGAAACAATTCCTCGTGGACACAGGCTCCCAGATGAGCTTCATCATGCCTTCCTACGCGGACCGGCTGATGCCGTCCAAAGTTCCCCGGGTGTCAGTGTCAGCAGCGAACGGCTCAGCTATTAGGACCTTCGGTGAGAGGACTCTGCTTCTGTCTTTGCAGGGTTGTTCATTTGAGTGGACTTTTGTGGTAGCTGCAGTCAGTTTCAACATGTTAGGGGCTGATTTCCTGTGCTCACATGGTTCATTGGTTGATCTTGCTAACAGACGTCTGGTTAATGCACTGTCTTTTCACTCTATTCCCTGCACAGCACGAGTGGCACCGCCAACTGCACAAGCCAACGTCACTACTGCGGGTGATAAGTTCCACGCAATCCTCACTCAGTTCCCAGCACTAACAGTCCCAACGTTTTCGGCGACAGTGGCCAAACATGGGGTGGAGCATTATATCACTACCACCGGGCCGCCCGTTTTTGCAAAAGCTCGGCACCTGGACTCAGCTAAACTGACCATAGTGCGCGAGGAGTTTGCCAACCTGGAAAAACTGGGCATCATCAGACGTTCGAAAAGCCCCTGGGCTTCACCATTGCACATAGTCCCAAAGACTGATGGCTCGTGGCGACCTTGTGGTGATTTCCGCAGGTTGAATATCGCCACCGCACACGACCGCTACCCGATCCCACACATTCAAGATTTTTCGGTTCATTTGGCGGGAGCGCGCATTTTTTCTAAAATAGATTTGGTGCGCGGCTACCATCAGGTTCCAGTGTGCGCCCAGGACATACCCAAAACAGCGGTAATAACTCCTTTCGGGCTTTTTGAGTTTTTGCGCATGCCTTTTGGACTCAAGGGGGCCGCGCAGACGTTCCAATGCATGATGGATGCGGTGCTGCGCGACCTTTCTTTCGTGTTCGTCTACTTGGATGACATTTTAGTAGCCAGCACGTCCGAAGACGAACACGAAAACCGCCTCACGGCAGTTTTCTGGAGGCTGGCAGAGCACGGGTTAATAATTAACCCAGCGAAGTGCCAGTTTGGGGTAGCGCAGATTGATTTTTTTGGGGCATCGCGTTTTGCCAGAAGGAGCGGTCCCTCTCCCCGATAAAGTGCGCGCAATAACAAATTTTCCCCAACCTCAAACGGTCAAAGCGTTACAGGAGTTTTTGGGAATGGTTAATTTTTATAATCGTTTCCTCCCAAGTGCAGCGCGGCTCATGCAACCATTGTACGCGGCACTAAAAAAGCAAAAACCCACAAATAAAATCGAATGGTCTCCTGAGCGGGAGCACATTCTCTCAAGTCAAAACAGCGCTGGCAAACGCGGCTTTCTTGGCACACCCAGTTCCAACAGCCCGCATGACCCTCACCACTGACGCGTCCAATTTAGCGGTAGGGGCGGTCGTTGAACAGTTGGTAGCGGGGACCTGGCAACCGCTCGCGTTTTTCAGCAAAACCTTGCGCGATAGTGAGCGAAAATACAGCGCGTTTGACAGGGAGTTGTTGGCCCTACACTTAGCCATCCACCATTTCCAGTTCTGGCTGGAAGGGCGCCGTTTCACCGCGTTCGTGGACCACAAACCGCAGACTTTTGCGATGGCCAAGATTTCTGAACCTTGGTCGGGCTGGCAGCAAAGACAGCTGGCCGCGATATCAGAGTTCACCACCGATATCCAGCATGTCGCAGGTAAACATAATGTAGTGGCAGACTGCCTCTCGCGTGCTGTGCTGGCGCCAGACCACGTGAGGGCAGACTCTGCAGCCATGGCCGCGGGCCAGGGTAGCGACGCGGGAGCGTGTGCAGCCCCGGTCCGCGTGGGGTTAGATTATGCAGCCATGGCCGCGGAGCAGGTTAGCGATGCGGACGTGCGCGCGCTCCAGTCTGGACCAACAGGGTTAAGGCTGGAGCACAGGGTGCTGCAAATGGGTATGCCTCCCCTAATCTGCGATGTCTCCACGGGACGGCCGCGCCCCGTGGTACCAGCTGCGTGGCGCCGCCGCGTTTTTGACTTGATCCATTCTCTGGCGCACCCGGGGGTGCGCGCATCAGTCAAAATAGTGGGGGAGAAATTTGTATGGCCGGGGTTGCGCAGACAGGTCAAGGAATGGGCGACAGCCTGCGTAGCATGTCAGTGAGCCAAAATACACAAGCACACTAGAGCTCCTTTGGAGACTTTTCACATTCCTGCTAAGCGCTTTGATCATGTGCATGTTGACTTGGTAGGCCCCCTTCCGTTGTCACAGGGGTACACACATCTTTTGACGATGGTGGATCGCACCACGCGTTGGCCGGAAGCGGTCCCTCTGGCGTCAACCACAGCAGAGGAAGTGGCGCGCGCGTTTTTAACAGCTTGGGTAGCGCGTTTTGGAGTTCCGTCGGACATAACGTCAGACAGGGGTCCTCAATTTGTTTCCGAACTCTGGTCGTCGATGGCCCGCAGTCTAGGGGTAAAGATCCACCGCACCACCGCGTACAACCCCCAGGCAAACGGTTTATGTGAGCGTTTTCACAGGTCATTGAAAGCAGCCCTCAGAGCGTCACTTACAGATACAAATTGGGTTGACAAGTTACCATGGGTCTTATTGGGGTTGCGTTCTGCACCTAAGGAGGATTTGCAAGCCTCTCCAGCGGAATTAGTTTTTGCACAGCCTCTCCGTTTGCCAGGGGAATTTCTCCCCGATAATCCTGCCCCAAATTGCCCCCCCGCTCAGCTGTTGCAGAGCGGCACAGGATCAAACATGCTTCCTGGCCCGGTTCATCACAGTTTCCCACGCGTTTTTGTGCCGAAGGCTTTAAAAAATGCAGAGTTTGTTTTTGTGAGACATGATGCTTGTCGCCCCAGCCTGCGTCCGCCTTATGATGGGCCGTACAAGGTGCTGGAAACAGAAGAGAAGCATTTTTTGCTAGATTTGGGAGGCAGAAAAGAATTGATTTGTATTAACAGACTCAAACCTGCTTTTGTGTTGGCGGATGAGGAGGTGCAGTTGGCGAGAGCCCCCCGTCGCGGTAGACCCCCTAGAGGGCATTCTACAGGACTCCCACAGAGATCGACTAACAGTTCTAATCCACAGGTGCAGACAGCAGCAAAGCCGGCTTTCAGCAGATACGGCAGGAGACTGAGAGTTAAGCAACTGGTGGATTGATGTGTAGTAATGTTATGATGTCATGTGTCTCTGGTTATGTTTGTCCCATTTAGACGTTTGGGGGGGGGTCTTGTGGCGCATATGTTGGTTACATATTCCCCACAAATATGTTGCTGTATGTTTACTGTGTGCTTCACGTCTCATGGAATAAAGAGGACTGAGACTCTGGGATTCAGCAGAGGAGTGTGAGATTCGGCCTTTGTTTCTGGGAGACGACCGGGGAAGATTTCCAGGCCACAGAGACTAGAGGACAATGGCGTGAGATCAAAGGGGTTACTTTGTGGTTGAGATTAAGTACCATGTGACTGTATGTTTGATTAAACACCATGTGACTGCTGTTTCGTGCCCGAGGTATAAAACCCCTGATGTGAGATGAAAACTTCCTCTTGATTTGCTTTGAGATTTGTTGGAGATGAGCTCTATGAATAAAGCTGAATCTGAGGAACAAACTCAGCCTCATCCTTGAACACATTCTCCACACCACCAAGTAATTCTGAAAAGCAGTGAACCACCTCGCCCAAGAAACCAGAGGCTCTCCCAGAGACTCCAAAAACAGCTGAAAAGAAGACATGCCAGCATCTGTACTTCATCCTCGTCGCCAAATGTTATGTCTGTAAAACGTAGACCAATGATGAGACGAGTGGTGAACTACGCAGGACCAGTCACGTTTTAACTTCAAAGAAATTAAAAGTTTGGTTAAAATAGATGAGTTGAAAATATATATTTTTATTAAAAGTGTAACACTGAAAAAATCTCTCCTCCCTTGCAGAAAAAAAAATTACCGTCAGATATTCAGAGATTTCAACAAACAACAGAAAATGAAGCTGCTGAGGCTGCGTGTCCACCAAACGTGTTTTTTCTGCTGTGGGTGACTATTTTCTATTCAATCTCTATGTAGTCCAGCGTCTGCAGCGCTGAAGCACCCTCTGCGGTGGCCGCTTTTTCTTGTGGCGCTCAGCAGTGGAGGACGGATCGATCCAACTATCGATAATATCAATACCAATGTTGGTAGTGATATTGATCAATACCAGTGTAACCAGGTCAATACTCTGTGTCTGGGTTGCTGCTCCCGTCACAGCACAGAGCAGCCACACTTTGCACCTTTTCTTCTTCTGGTGCTTTTACCTGCTCCCTCCTCCTCCGTCTTGTAACATCACATGACTCGGCAGCGCCAGGTAAACAAGCTAGAAGCAGCAGCCGCCAGCTGCCGGCAGCGCGCACCCAGCACAGAGATGGAGCAGAAGAATGGCACAGAGGAGACAACAGCAAGCTGTACAATCTGTAGAAAGGCTGTGAAATTCAGTGGTAACACAACTAATTTATACAAGCAGATGAAAAATCCTCCAAGACACAATGCTGAGCTCCAGAAACGGAGAGAGGAGGAGAGAAAGCCCTTGGCCCCGACAGACCCAGACCCCTGACTCAGAGGCAGAGATCACTGGCAGAGGCCTTTCAGTGTGGCAGAGAATATCCAGGGAGATATTAGTGGTGGAAGCAATATTTTAGTCATCTTCAGCATCAGTTAATATTCATTTTCAGAGTGCAACTGGTCATTTGTTTCTTTAGCCAACTCAAAAAGTATAAATTATGAGACCTTGGTATAATACATTTATCGCACTGAAACATTTTATTTAAATGAAAACATTTACTGGAATTGAAACAAATGTACTGAATATAATTACCCTTTTGTGTTAATTGTGAAAGTGATACTCTATGTATTTACATCACCAGGCAGTGCGGTGGTGGAGTGGTTAGCACTGCAGCAGCGCAGCGACTCACCCTTGGCCAGGGGATCCTGGGTTCGATCCCAGCCACCGACCAACAGTGATCTGTGTGGAGTTTGCATGTTCTTCCCGTGCCTGCGTGGGTTTACTCGAGGTTTTCTACGGTTTCCTCCCACATGCCAAAAACATGCAAGTTAGGTTAACTGGCATCAAAATTGTTGATTCTAAATTGTCCTTAGGTATGACTGTGAGAGTGAATAGTTGTCTGTCTCTCTGTGTTGGCCCTGCAATGGACTGGGGATCTGTCCAGGGTGGACCCTGCCTCTTGCCCAAAGATGCTGGGATAGGCTCCAGCCCCACCGTGACCCGAAAAGGATTAAGCGGAAGAAGATGGATGGATTTACATAACCTAACCTTTGCCCAAATTCTGTCCTGGGTTTTATCTAATTAATAATCCAAAGGAAAAATCACAGAAAGCTTAATGGTTATGAAAATTCATTCAGATTTAGTCATTTGATGATGCTTCCACCTTAATGATTAAATAGTATTGGTATCGTATCGGCGATACTGGACCTGGATTTACTTGGTATCAGATTGAAACCAAATGTTGCAGTATGGCACACCACTAGCGCTCAGAGTTGAAAACATTTCAACTTTTCAGACGACAGCTGACCTCATCAATGTCAGACCTTTCCAAGCAGCCAATCAGAATAAGGAAAGGCGGGACATAGGACACCTGTACAGTTTGGACTCAGACTCCTGTTTTCTGTCTCATTATATTTTGCATCCAGAGCTGCTACCAATGCTAGAATACGTTTCTTGTCCATTGATGTTTAGAGAGCGCTATTAAAAAATAAGTAGAAAGTCTAACCAGAGGAAAAGTGGAAGAGCTGAGCTGTGAGTGACAAGCTGTTGCTGGGATACAGGGAACAGACTTTTTTGTTTCCAGAACTCAGTGCACAAGTGCTGAAAAAAAGCTGCTCAGACCTGTTGGGAGACAAAAAACACATTTGGTGGACACGCAGTAGACTGATTCACTGTGCAGCACCACAGGATGTCACTTGATGGGGCGAGATTGTTGTGGGGCGAGTTGGCCATGGAGCGAGCTGGTTATGGGGAGGCTGTAACTGGCTGGGGCGAGTTGGTTATGGGGGACTTGACGGTAAACCCCAACCAAAGCAGCCATAAATCAGCCTTTAGAATCTAAAGTTTCATCTAAAGCTAGATGAAACTTAAAATCTAAAGCTGCATCTAAAGTTTAGATGCAGCCTAGCCGACCTGTGAGTGTTCTGACCTCCTGGGCCGCGGTCTTCCAGGCTGCACCACCTCAACTGACACACATGCGCGTGCTCACCGCAAACTCGCACCCCAAACATGTGCTGAACCACAGAGCTAACATACAGAACAGCTGGACAGCTGAAACAGTCCTCCAGACCACAGCGGCTAAGCTAGTTAAGCTAGCTGCTTTTAGCTTGCTTCACCGTTCTTTTAAATCCTCTTTGAAAGCAGAAACGGAACCAGAACCTACTCCAGGTCAGCTTAGTTGCCGTCTCACAAATATTCTTCACATCAGTTGGTGACCAACAAAAGTCTTTTGAACAGTTTTACCAGAAAGTCTCGGTTCAGGCCTCAAATTTTTGTGTGAGTGAATGCATTCCTAGTCACAGTGTATCCACCCAATATAACGTCCCAGGCTGGAATGATGTTGTTAGCGAGGCTCACACAGCTGCTCGGGATGCTTTCTTGTGGTGGAGGAGTAATAGCAAACCACGTTACAGTCCAATATTTGATAACATGAAAAGTTGGAGGGCTAGGTTTAAATATGCTCTGCGTGCATGTAGGCGCAATGAAGAAAGTATCAAATGTGACCACTTAGCTAGTCATATGAGTGAACTGAACATGGTAGAATTCTGGAAACAAATGAAGGTTATGAGTTCTTACCAGTCTGTTAGATCAAACACTATTGATGGTGTGACTGGTGATGTTAATATTGCTGAAAAGTGGAAATGTCAATATGAAGCTATTTTCAACTCAGTCAAGAATGTTTCTATGAAGGATTCTGTTATGCGTGATGTTCACCTGTATAATGACATGTTTGATACCTCTGATATTTCTGTTGTTGCTCCTGTTGAAGTTGTTTCACTGATCAAAGTTCTCAAGAAAGGCAAATCAGCTGGCCCTGACTGTCTCACTAGTGAATGCCTTATCAATGCTGATTTCAATTTGTGTATTCTGTTATCATTGTGTTTTAACTGTATGTTTGTTCATGGTTACATGCCAGATATGTTGATGGATTCTGTTATTATTCCCTTGGTGAAAAACAAGTGTGCCAGTCTGTCTGATATGAACAATTACAGACCTATAGCTGTTGCAAATGTTATATCTAAATTGTTAGAGGGTTTAATTCTGAACAGAACTGAGGATTATCTGTGGGCAAATGACAATCAGTTTGGTTTCAAGTCAGCTCATTCAACTGATAAGGCTGTTTATCTACTCCATGAATTTGTTGACTACTTCAGAAGTCAATCCACTAGTGTTTATGCTACGTTTTTAGATGCTAGCAAAGCTTTTGATAGGATTAACCACTGGTGTTTGTTTAGAAAATTGATTGATCAAGGTATTCCTATTTATATTGTTAGCATCCTGTTATACTGGTACAGAAGGCAGTCTATGGTTGTTAGGTGGGGCAATGTTACCTCATCTAAATTTTGTGTGACCAATGGTGTTAAACAAGGTGGTATACTGTCACCCTTGTTGTTTAATGTCAATGTTGATGATCTCAGTGTACTGTTGAACAATACTAATGTTGGTGGCTCCATTGATGGTGCACTGTTAAATCACATTTTCTATGCTGATGATCTTTGTTAAGTTTGTTTACTGCAGCTATGCAACGTCTCCTCTCGGTATGTGAGAAATTTGGTGAAAAAAATGACATCTTGTTCAACTGTACTAAATCTATATGTATGGCATTCAAACCGAAGGGTGTCAAAACTTTGGATCCTGTTATGCCACTTTGTGGTAATAGTTTGAACTTTGTTGAAAAAGCCAAATACCTAGGTGTGTGGATTGAATGTGATAAGACCAATGTTGACTGTAATAGGCAACTCAGGAAACTCTATGCTCAAACAAATTTACTGTTGCTGTGGAAATGTGAAAATGACGAGGCAGAGTTTATCTCACGAGTCAGGTTTATTCACATCTTCCAACATCAGCAAAGCAGAAAAAAGAGGAAAAACTCAGACATTCATCCTTTATATATCTAGGACCTTCAAAGCTCACAGTCACATTGCATTTAATCACAAGTAACAATGCATCTTCTCTTAAATCTTATAACATCCTCCTGATAGTCTCTGGCAGACCAGGAAATCCCCCAAGGCCGTCTCTTGCATACCAAAGACTAAATTTTCACATCCTCCTGTTATCTCCAAGGAGACCCAGTTCTTTGTTCTCTCTGAGATGTGAAGCTTAAAGTGATACACATGTGGTCCCACATGACCCCCCCCCAAACATCTAAGATGGAACAACAGAATAACAGTCTGCATGTCATGATAAAATCATTACACATTAACCCACGTGCTGCTTGGGCCTCAGTCTCCTGCCGTATCTGCTGTAAGCGGGCTTCGCCACTTCTGCGACGCCATCCCACTGGGGCGCTGCTGTCTTGGGGTGAGAACTGTTTGTCACTCCCTGTGGGTGTTCTGGGGAATGTCCCCGGGGGGGTCTGCCGCGCCGAGGAGCCCTGGCCAACAGCACATCCTCGTCCGCCACCACAAAGGTGGGTTTGAGCCTGTTTATGCCAATCTTTTCCTTCCTGCCCCCCAAATCTAGCAAAAAATGCTTGTTCCCTGTTTCCAGCACTCTAAATGGTCCATCATAAGGTGGTCGCAGGGGTGGCCGATGGGCATCGTGTCTGACAAAAACAAATTCCGCGTTTTTCAAAGCCTTAGGCACAAAAACGAGCGGAAAACTGTGGTGAACGGGGCCAGGCAGCGTGCCCGATTCCATGCCACGCTGCAACCGCTGAGACGGGGAGCTATCTGGCGCAGGATTATATGGGAGAAACTCCCCGGGCAGCCGAAGTGGTTGCGCAAAAACTAGCTCAGCCGGGGAGGCTTCTAAGTCCTCTTTAGGTGCAGAACGCAACCCCAATAAAACCCACGGTAGCCTGTCCACCCAATTTGCATCCGTCAGCGACGCTCTGAGAGCCACTTTCAATGACCTGTGAAAACGTTTGCATAACCCATTAGCCTGTGGATTGTACGCGGTTGTGCGGTGGATCGTTACCCCCAGGCTGCGGGCCATTGCTGACCAAAGTTTGGAAACAAATTGAGGACCTCTGTCGGACGTAATGTCCGACGGGACTCCAAAGCGCGCTACCCATGCTGTTAAAAATGCGCGTGCCTCCTCCTCAGCTGTGGTTGACGCCAGTGGGACCACTTCCGGCCAGCGCATGGTGTGGTCCATCATTGTCAGAAGGTGTGTGCACCCCTGTGACGGCGGGAGGGGGCCTACGAGGTCCACGTGAACATGATTGAACCTCTTAGCCGGGATGTGAAACAGCTCCAAGGGAGCTCTCGTGTGTTTGTGTACCTTGGCTCGTTGACAAGCCATGCAGGCTGCTGCCCACTCCTTAACTTGTTTGCGCAGGCTCGGCCATACAAATTTCTCTCCTACCATTTTGATCGACGCGCGCACTCCTGGGTGCGCCAGAGAATGAATCGAGTCAAAAACGCGGCGGCGCCACGTGGCCGGTATCACAGGACGCGGTCGCCCAGTGGAGACATTGCAGATTAGGGGGGGCATACCGTCTTGCAGCACCCTGTTCTCCAGCCTTAACCCTGTTGGTCCAGACTGGAGCGCACGCACGTCCGCGTCGCTAACCTGATCCGCGGCCATGGCTGCATAATCTATCCCTACGCGGACTGGGGCTGCCACGGTGCGCGGGAGACAGTCTGCCACTACATTCAGTTTACCCGCCACATGTTGAATATTGGTAGTAAACTCTGAGATAGCGGCCAGCTGTCTTTGCTGCTGGCCTGATCACGGTTCTGAAACCTTGGCCATCGCAAATGTCAGTGGCTTGTGGTCAACGAACGCGGTGAAACGGCGTCCCTCCAGCCAGAACTGGAAGTGGCGAATGGCCAAGTGGAGAGCTAACAACTCCCTGTCGAATGCACTGTATTTTCATTCACTATCGCGCAAAGTCCTGCTGAAAAAGGCGAGCGGCTGCCAAGCCCCGGCAACATGCTGCTCCACGACCGCCCCTATGGCCACATCTGACGCGTCAGTAGTGAGCGCTATGCGGGCCGTTGGGTCTGGATGTGCTAACAATGCAGCATTTGCCAGGGCTGTTTTGACCTCCGAGAATGCTCGTTCTCGCTCCGGAGACCATTCGATCTTATTTGTGGGTTTTTGTTTTTTGAGTGCGGCATACAATGGTTGCATGAGCTGCGCTGCGCGGCGGAGGAAACGGTTATAAAAATTCACCATTCCCAAAAACTCCTGTAACACCTTGACCGTTTGTGGCTGGGGAAAATTTGCTACCGCGCGCACTTTGTCAGGCAGCGGAACCGCTCCTTCTGGAAAGACGTGATACCCCAAAAAATCAATCTGCGTCACCCCGAACTGACACTTCGCTGGGTTGATTATTAAACCGTGCTCTCCCAATCTCCAGAAAACTGCCGTGAGGCGGTTTTCGTATCCGTCTTCGGACGCGCTGGCTACTAAGATGTCGTCCAGGTAGACGAATACGAAGGGGAGATCGTGTAACACTGCGTCCATCATGCATTGGAACGTCTGCGCAGCGCCTTTAAGCCCAAATGGCATGCGCAAAAACTCGAATTGACCAAACGGAGTTATTACTGTTGTTTTGGGTATGTCCTCAGCACGCACTGGGACTTGGTGGTAACCGCGGACCAAGTCTATCTTAGAAAAAACGCACGCCCCCGCCAAATGAATGGAAAAATCTTGGATATGCGGGATTGGGTAGCGGTCGTGCGCTGTGGCGTTTTTCAACCTGCGGAAATCTCCACAAGGTCGCCACGAGCCGTCAGCTTTCGGGACCATGTGAAGCGGGGAAGCCCATGGGCTGTTTGAACGCCTGATGATGCCCAACCTTTCCAGGTTGGCGAACTCCTCGCGCGCTATGGTCAGTTTAGCTGAATCCAAGCGCCGAGCTTTTGCAAAAACGGGCGGTCCGGTGGTAGTAATAAAATGTTCCACCCCGTGTTTAGCAACGGCTGCTGAAAATGTGGGAACCGTGAGTGCTGGGAACTGAGTGAGCAGTGTGTGGAACTTATCGCCTGCAGCTGTGACGTTGGCTTGTGCTGTTGGCGGGGCCACTCGGGCTGTACAGGGAATAGAATAAAAAGAAAGTGCATTAACCAGGCGCCTGTTAGCAAGATCAACCAACAAACCATGTGAGCGCAGAAAATCATCCCCCAACATATTGAAATTCACTGCAGCTATGACAAAAGTCCACTCAAATGTACGGCCGTGTAGGGACAGAAGCAGAGTCCTCTCACCAAAGGTCTTAATCTCCGAGCCGTTCGCTGCTGACACCCCGGGACCTCTGGAAACCGCCAGCCGGTCAGCGGAGGAAGGTGTGATGAAACTCAACTGGGAGCCTGTGTCCACAAGGAAATACCTCCCCGAGCGCGCATCCTTCAAGTAGAGCAGCTTGTTCTCCTCCCCGAGGGCCGCAGCCGCTACCGACCCCCGGTCTTGGCATTTCCCGAGCGCTTGAACTGGCACAGTGGTATACATTTGCATGCCCTCTCTGCAAAGCGGCGATGGTAGAAACAGAGGATGTCTCCTCCGCGATCCTTGGCCCCCACCGCCGCCGTCGTCGGTGGTTCTACTACCGCTGTCTCTGGCATCCCACCATCTCCGGCCGTTGCGCCGAACTCCGTCGCTGCTGCGGTGGCCGCGTGCTGTTTGCTGGTGTTGAGAATCCGGTGCGCCTCCTGGGCCAGCGCGCGGAGGTCCCGCTGGGCCAACAACAGCGAACTGGCCAGGGTCGCTCTCGTGGCCGACGGTAGGGTCCTGAGGAAAATGTGGGTGAAGATGAAGTCGTCGTTGTCTGAGCCCCTCAACCTCGGCATGTTGTCCATCAGGTCAATGGGCATGCCATCTCCCAAGTCATTCAGAGCCAGGAGCCTCTCCGCTCTCTCCTCGACTGAGAGAGTGAAACACTGGATAAGTGCAGCCTTCAACCCGTCGTATTTGTCGTTGGCCGGTGGCTGCTCCAATAGGCTCTGCACATGCCGAGCCGTGTGGTTGTCGAGCTTGGCAATCACATGGTAGAACTTCGTGTCATCTACCGTTATCCCCCGGAGGGCGAACTGTGCTTCGACCAAGTGGAACCAGGAGCACGGGTTGTCTTGCCAAAAGTCCGGTAGCTGGACGGTAGTGGCATACACTTGGCTGGGAGCTCCTGACTCGGCTGGCCCGGGGGAATTTCTTTCATCCATGATACATCTTAGGGTCACCAGTGTGGAAATGTGAAAATGACGTGGCAGAGTTTATCTCATGAGTCAGATTTATTCACATCTTCCAACATCAGCAAAGCTGAAAAAAGAGGAAAAACTCAGACATTCGTACTTTATATATCTAGGACCTTCAAAGCTCACAGTCACATTGCATTTAATCACAAGTAACAATGCATCTTCTCTTAAATCTTATAACATCCTCCTGATAGTCTCTGGCAGACCAGGAAATCCCCCAAGGCCGTCTCTTGCATACCAAAGACTAAATTTTCACATCCTCCTGTTATCTCCAAGGAGACCCAGTTCTTTGTTCTCTCTGAGATGTGAAGCTTAAAGTGATACACATGTGGTCCCACATTGCGAAATTTCCATAGGTGTTCTCCTGATGTTAAATGTATGTTGTTCAAGACTTTCTGTACCTCAATGTATTGCTCGCCTCTATGGTTGAATAGCAATGTTGCTGTTAGGAACAAAATCCGCATTGCATATAATAATTCCCTAAGAAGGTTGTTAGCTATACCTCGTAGGTCGAGTGCAAGCGAGATGTTTGTGTCCTTGAATATTCCGTCTTTTGGCAAGTTGTTACGAAAGAATGTCTATAGTTTTATGAGAAGGTTGCTGGCGTGTAACAACCATTTTATATCCGCAATTGTTAACTCGTCACTCACACTTCACTCCATCATTTGGAAGTGGTGGCGTTCTATTTTATACTGAGTTCATTATTGTATTTTATTGCTGTTATATGAGCGCCGTGTGATTACTGAATTTTATACACTTTTATTTTTACACTTTTTATACACTTTTATTTTTGACACGTTTTGTATATACTATGAACCTTGAGTTCAAAATAAACGTTTGAAATTGTAATTGAAATTGAAAAGTCCTCTGGTCTCGTCGCCATGTTGAATGGAGGAAGGCATACGTCAAAATGACGTCACATTAGTGAGGCACATCCACACACAAAAAAAACTGTCTTTTGTTTTACATGTTTTTCTGGAACCATTTAACACTGCGTTATTAGATCGAAATGAACCTATCACAGAAAAATAGAGCGTGCTGTTAAGTTTTTGTAAACATCCGATCATGTGACCGGATGCTACTGTTTTTGCTTTTTTTAATAATTAATGTTTATTTATATTCAAGAAAACAAACAAGAACAGTTAGTTGGTGGCAGTAGGAGGCTTGTTATGTATGTAAAAGGGCTGGTATTAGTAAGATTATGGCCGGGTTGGACGGGGAATAGACTGGGGTGGTTAACTGCCGGTTTCCGGTGGTGACGCTACCCTTGGTGTAAAGAAGGTGGGCAGAAGAGGCTGGTCCTTTTTCGTTGTGGGAGTCACCTGGCCTGTAGACGTGTGCTGTAAGCCTGTATTATAGTTTTGTATCCTGAATAAATCTCCGCAAACTGAGTTACCACTTTCTCATTATTTGCCTAATTATGGATGCAACATTTGACAACGAGGTAAAAGCGGTGATGGAACGATCTGTTGCCAGTTTTTGGCTGTTTTTGGAGGCCCGCGGGCAAACGCCCATGCCATGGCCCCGCTGGTTTGCTGCTTTTACCAACTATTTGGTAGTTTTGAACCTTGGCGAGCTGGAGAAGCTTCGGGCGAGGTTGGTCTTGGTCCATAACTTAGGCATGGAGGGGCAGAGGATATTGGAGAACCCTGGGGGGGGGGGGTTGCTGATAGCTTTGATGAAGAGGTGAAGCTAATGGCGCGCTACTTTCACGTGCCAGAAAATGTCACAGTTCGACACATCCAACTTTGACAGCGCTGCCAGCGGTAAGGAGAGCCAGTGAAGAGATTCTTGACGGACCTCTGAGAGCTGGCGAGGGAGTGCATGTTTGGGCCCCTGGAGGATGAGATGATTCGGGACCAGCTGGCAGAGCACATCCTCTGCCCAGCGGCCCAGTCCAAGCTTTTAACGCACCAGGAGAGTTGACGTTGGCTGTAGCTATCAAGCTCGCCCAACAGTTCGAGGCGGCAGAGACCATTGCGAGGGGCCTTACTGAAGGGGCCACTGTGGGTCAGGATGAGTCTCGTGCTAAGGCACTGTTTTTGGACCCTGGTGATGGTGACAGCGGAGAGGAATAATATGCCTCCGTAGTAAAAGTAAGGTCCACCCCAGGTACGCCACGTTGTTATGGATGTGGGCCCACTACTCACCGCTATAAGTCCAGGGTGTGTCCGGCGAAAGGAAAGTGTTGTGGGAAGTGTGGTTTGCTGAACCACTTTGCCAGGACGTGCGTGAACTTCGAACGCAGGGGCCGGAGGGGTGAGCCAGGTGCTGCGCAGAAGACACCAACCATTGGGCATACGGTTTCCTTTGGAGACGACAGGGAGAATCGGATGTAATGTCACACTAGATGGCATCGAGGTTCCCCTGCTGGTGGACACTGGAGCAGTTATCTCCGTTTTGAACCTGGCCACCATGAGAAGTCTGTTTCCCACCAACAGATTAGAAAACAAGAAGGAGAGTATTATGGTTATGGATGGAACAGGTTGGCTATTTTGGTGTTTGTGGAGATGGAGTCCTGATATTAATCGGTTGTGATGCCCCAAGCCCACATCAGTGTCTCTGCTACGGGAGTTAATGTCATGGGGTGCAACCTTTTTTATAGCCTAGGGTTCTCCATAGCCAACGTGTTGGATGAGGAGTGGTCGGGATGTAGATTTTGGGACCAACCAGCTCCGGTGGTGGACGGTGTGGGGGTGTGGGACTCAGACTGGCTGGACAATGGGACCATTGGACGCCGCCTCGGGATGGATCCGATGCCGGTTCTCAGGCTGCCCTGGATGAGGGTGCTGGACGGTACACCAGGACCCCCAAAGTGGCCTCTAAGGACGAGGGGCCCAAGCCGGAGACAGGGGCAAAACCGAGGAGCGTGGTGGTAAAGCGCTCACAACGACGGCCTGCCAAGAGAAAGACGAACTGGACCCGCGAGTCGATCGAATCGGTGAAGGAGGCCAGTCGGAAGCAACGTGATCCGGAGAAGAAGAATAGGGCTTCCCTGCAGGTTGGAGATGAAGTTCGGCCCAGGGTTAAGGCCCGGATGAGAGGGGATCACGGGTCACGCGACGGAGTGATGACCAGAGGCGGTTCTGAGTGGAGGCTGCCCAGAGTGATGGGTACCTGCGCTTGTCTGACCAGACCTGAAGATATCCGAATGAGCTGCGTCTAACGTTGGAGGAGAAGAGGAGGCATAGCGGGAGCCCCGAGGTCAAAACACAAAAGTGTTTGAAGAGAGACCCATCCATGGACTGATGGGGTTTTACTATACTAGTTCTGAGTTTTGTAAAAGTTGTGTTTTGTTTTGAATTCTCTTCTTTTTTTTCTTTTTTAGAATGTTCAAATAAAAATCAATGTCAATGTCAAAACCCAGGTCCTGATGTACATACTGTAGTTGATTGCTGTTGATTTTGTGCTCTGGTTATCATTGAAAAAAAAGTAGGGAGGTTGACATTTTATGGGTCAAATTTGGTGATTTGTGTATTAGAGGAGAAAAGAATTTTATTATTATTTGGAGGGTTTTACTAGCCATGGGGAGAATAAGTTTGTACACTACTAATTGGATTTGGGAAGTGTAAAATTACGGTTTATGATTGAATTGTTTGATTTGGTTAATTTGTGAATTGTAGTATTTACATTGCCCAACACGTTTTGTTTTGATGCATGCCCAAGTGTGGGGTGGGTGTTGGGGAGGGGGCCGCCAGCAATGTGTCTAATGTATGTTGTGATTGTAATATGTTATATATATAGGGAGCTGTTCTTAGGGATTATTTTATTTAGAAACATGGCTTTTCTGTTGAGTTGGACTGTTTTGAGTGTGGCGGCAGAATAACCTGCCGAGCCGTGTAGGGGGCTCTGGCAGTCTACCCAGCCCCCTGCCTTGGTTGTATGGATGAATAGGCAGTTTGTTTCTTTTTGTATATAGTTTTGTTTAGAGTGTGAGTCGGGAGACAAATTTGGGTGGGTTATCTGTATGGCTGACACTTTTTTGAAGAGGGAAGAAATGTTATGCATGTAAAAGGGCTGGTATTAGTAAGATGGCGGCCAGGTTGGATGGGGAATAGACTGGGGTGGTTAACTGCCGGTTTCCGGTGGTGTCGCTACCCTTAGTGTAAAGGAGGTGGGCGGAAGAGGCTAGTCCTCTTTTGTCGTGGAAGCCACCTGGCCTGCAGGCGTGTGCCGTAAGCCTTATCTGTATTATAGTTTTGTATCCTGAATAAAGCTCCATAAACTGAGTTACCACTTTCTCATTATTTGCCTAATTATGGATGCAACAACGCTCTTTGCTCAGATCTATTTTCATGATCCCGAAGACTTTATGCCAAAGACACAACAAGACCCGCAAGATAAAGAACACAAAGACCAGTTGGACCATTGGGGTGGTGGACAGACTTCAACAGGTGGAAGGTTGAGACGGCATTTATGTCTGAGTTCAGTTGGTGATAGGAGTGATTTGTTTGTGGCGGATAGCATAAACTGTACTCTGTAACATTATGGCATCTAGCTCTGATGAGTTCGATTAAAATGAGATGGAGTGGATAGTACCCAGGTCTGGGAGGCGGAAAATAGTAGCTTGACATAATATTCAACCCAGGAAACACGCACGCAGGCTCAGGTATATTTGAAAGCTTTATTTCAATCAATATAACATGTTTGGATGCATGTGTGTGATATGTGAATGTGTTGTGGGTGGAGGATGAAGGCAGGGACAGAGCAGCACACCGTGCAGCCAGGCAACCCTATGGATGAGACGAGAGCAGGGGGTTAGCTGGGCAAACCACACAGGAGAGTAATAAGGCAATGTGCTTACTTGCAGTAACAGAGGTGGCTGGCGTTGGCAAGATCCCAAGCCTGGGAGACAGCATCCTGCTGTGCGTCCTAGGAGGAGCAGTGTTGCAGAGGAACGATGAAGACGAAGGAGAGGATGTCCGCCGCTGGGGAATCCACCTGTGCACAGGGGAAGGTTGAGAGGACAGGTGAGACAAATAGACAGCTTATGTGTCGTTGTGATGATCAGCAGGCCTGGAGGAAGGAATCCGCTGAGGGTTAAAGCACAAAGGAAGACAGACGGCTCCAGGCCGATGCTCAGGGCGAGATGGAATAAATAGTTGCGCACTAACGAGGGGCAGGTGTGCGCGCAGCTAAGGTGGATGCCCGTGAGCGGTGAGTGGTGACAGTACTCCCCCCCCCAACAGCGCCTCCTGCTGCTGGCTTACCTGGGTGCGCCCGGTGAAACTCCGCAATGAGATCTTGATCCAACACCCATGAAGAGCGCACCCAGGACCTTCACTCCAGCCCATAACCTTCCCAATCCACCAGATATTGTAGCCCACGACCTCGGCGCCGGGAGTCCAAGAGGGAAGTAACACCCCACGCCGGGTCACCGTCGATCATCCGAGGAGCGGGCGGTGACCTAGGAGGAGGGCAGAGTGGATTGGAGAGAACAGGTTTAATCTTAGACACGTGGAAGGTGGGACACACACGTAGGGAGGGAGGGAGGGCCAAACGCACAGCCACCGGGTTGACAATTTTGGTGATCACAAAAGGACTGAGAAACCGCGGAGCCAGCTTCCTCTTCTCTGCCTTGAGGTTTATGTCTTAGGACGAGAGCCAAACCCATTGACCAACCTGGTAATAAGGACCTGGCCTCCTGTGGCGATTGGCGGTGGAACTATTGCGTGCCGCCGTGCGTAAAAGCTTATCCCTCGTCTTGGTCCACACACTCCGGCAGCGTCTCATGTGAGCCTGGACAGATGGAACAGCCAACTCCCCCTCCTGCTCGGGGAACAAGGGGGGATCGTACCCCAAGGACGCCTTGAAGGGAGACACACCAGTAGCTGAAGACCGCGCCGTGTTGTGGGCATACTCCACCCAGGCCAAGTTGGAGCTCCAGGAAGATGGATTAGAGGAGGTCACACAGCGCAGGGCAGCCTCCAACTCCTGGTTAGTGCGCTCACATTGTCCATTGGACTGGGGGGGGGGTGACCAGAGGAGAGGCTAACTGTGGCCCCCAAGGCGTTGCAGAAGCACGTCCAAACCTGGGAGACAAACTGAGGGCCCCGATCCGATACCACATCCAATGGGATCCCGTGCAGTCTGACAACATGCTGGACGAGGAGGTCAGCTGTCTCATGTGCCGAAGGGAGACCCCGAAGAGGCACAAAATGGGCGGCTTTAGAAAACCGATCCACAATAGTCAGGACTGTGTCATAGGTGTTAGAGACCGGGAGACCGGTGATGAAGTCAAGGGCGATGTGTGACCAGGGCCTGCCCGGGACCAGCAGGGGCTGGAGCAGACCCGCAGGTGGAGAGTTCTGAGACTTGCCGGTAGCACGCTGGGGGCAAGCCCGGACATAGTTGGTGACGTCCTTCTGGAGACCCGGCCACCAGAACGAGCGTTGCAGTAGATCCACCAGATGGGAGATGCCAGGGTGACAGGCGAGTTTGGAGGTGTGGACCCAGTGAATAACTTCTCCTCAAACCGCTGAAGGAACGAAGAGCCTCCCCTCTGGACCACCGCCAGGGTCCGGTTCGTCTCCTGTGCCTTACGGATCTTGTCCCTGATGGACCAGGAAACCGCCCCCACAACGCACGAGTTGGGAAGGATGGTGTGGTCTGACTCCTCCGAATCCTCAGGGGCAAACTGCCTGGATAAAGCTTTGGGCAACCCATTCTTCGAGCCTGGACGGTACGTGATGGTAAACTGAAACCGAGCAAAGAATAGAGACCAGCACGCCTGGTGGCCATTCAGGTGCCGCGCTGACCTCAAATACTCAAGGTTCTTGTGGTCCTTCCAGACCACAAAAGGCTGAGCTGCCCCCTCCAACCAGTGACGCCACTCCTGCAGCGCGAGCTTGACAGCGAGGAGCTCCCTGTCGCTGACGTCATAGTTACGCTCCGCCACAGATAATCGTCGAGAGAAGAAGGCGCAGGGCCGCTTGACTCCGTCAACTGGCGAGCGCTGAGAGAGCACCGCCCCCACCCCCGTGTCGGAAGCGTCGACCTCCATCAAGCACTGCAGTGCAGGGTTGACCTGGGTCAGGACCCGGGAGGACGAGAACTCCTCCTGGAGAGTCTTGAAGGCGGTGGCTGCCTCCTCGGATCACTGGAAGGGCACCTTCGATGACGTGAGGCTAGTCAGGGGGGTGACAATGGCGCCGAAGTTGGGGACAAAGCGCCGGTAGAAATTAGCGAAGCCAATAAACTGCTGCACCTGCTTCCTGGAGGTAGGCGTGGGCCACTTGACCACCGCTTTGACCTTAGCGGGGTCGGGGAGAATCTGATTGTGCGAGATGATAAACCCCAGGAAGGAGGTGGTCCGGGCGTAGAACTCGCACTTCTCCGCCTTGATGTAAAGTCTATTCTCCAGCAATCGTTGCAGGACCCACCTCACATGAACCTGGTGCTCCTCCCGTGACTTGGAGAAGATGAGTATGTCGTCCAAATACACAAAGACAAAGACCCCCAGGAAATCTCGTAGGACGTCATTTATGAGCCGCTGGAAGACGGCAGGTGCGTTGGTGAGCCCAAACGGCATCACAAGGTACTCGAAGTGACCGCTGGGCGTCCTGAAGGCCGTCTTCCACTCGTCTCCCTCCCGGATCCGAACGAGATGGTAAGCGCTGCGGAGATCTAGCTTTGTGAATCAGGTCGCCCCCTGGAGGGAGTGGAAGGTGGTGTCCATTAGCAGCCAGGTGTAGCGATCCTTGATAGTTATATCATTCAGCGCTCTGATGTCAATGCAGGGACGCAGGGACCCATCCTTCTTGGACATGAAGAAGAAGCCCGCGCCGAGCGGAGATGAGGATGGGCGGATAATCCCAGCGCTGAGTGACTCCTTGATGTACGTATCCATCGCCTCACGTTCAGGAGCGGAGAGGCTGTACAGGCGGCCAGATGGCAAGGGGGCCCCTGGACGGAGGTTGATCGCGCAGTCATATGGCCGGTGAGGGGGAAGAGACATAGTCCTGGACTTGCTGAAAGCTACTCCCAAGTCGTGGAACTCCTGCGGCACCAGGGTGAGGTCTGGAGGCTCGGAGACAGGCGCCGGTGGAGGAGAGGACGGAGCACAAGCCGCAGACTGGAGGCAGGTGCCCAGGCAAAAGGAGCTCCATGAAAGGACACTGCCGGATCTCTAATCAAGGACGGGGTTGTGCAAGCGCAGCCATGGGTAGCCCAGGATGACACGGTCTGAAGAGGAGGGCAGGACAAACAGTGTCAGATCCTCACGGTGGTTGCCAGAGATGATGATGGGAACCGGCTTGGTGCGGTGCGTCACTACCCCCAGGGGAGAGCGAGAGAGAGTGACCAAGTTGAGGGGAGTTGACAGTGGCAGGCAGGGTATGCCCAAACGGGTTGCCAGACTCTTGGAAATAAAACTTTGCTCTGCCCCTGAATCCACTAGTGCGTGCGTGAGATGCCCGATGGAGTTGTGGCAGAATCGAATGGGCAAAGTGCAACAGGATAGGGGATTTGACCGGTTAGAGTCCGCGAGGCCCCCTACAGAAACTCGCGGACCTCCCCGTTTGGCTTAACCGGGCACAGCTCCACGGGATGCCGGTCATCTCCGCAATACATGCAGAGACCCCATTCCCGCCGGCGTTGTCTCTCCGCAAGAGGGAGCTTGGTCCGCCCAATTGCCATGGCCTCTGGCTCATCGGTGGACTCCGGAGCGGGTAGCGCCAGGGGGCGAGACTGAGGAGAGCGGACGGAAGCTCCACGCGAGCGGCTGACTGACTTCCACTCCGCGGCCCGCTCTCGCAGCCTATTGTCCAGGCTAATTGTGAGAGAGATCAGCTTGGACAGCCGCCCTGGGAGATCCCGACTGGCTAGCTCGTCCCTCAGACCAGAACTGAGGCTATGGAGGAAGATACTGCAGAGAGATGCCTCTCCCCAGCCCACCTCCTCCGCTGCCACCCGGTCAACAGCATGCTCGGCCATCGACCGGCTTCCCTGTTGGAGACTAAGGAGCCGATCGGCGAGGACGCTGTCATGACGTGAGTGGTCGAACACCTCTAAAAAGTCTTGCACGAACCGGTCATAAGAGAGGGTTGCGTAGCTGGGCTATTGCTATAAAAGAGCAAAACAAGGCATTCAGAGAGCTGTGGAAGAATATGAATAGTGAAAATTTAATAGATTATAAAAAGAAAAGTTCAGTAGCTTGAAGGCTTATTAAAAACAGGAAAAGGTCAACATGGAGAGAATTTTGTTCCACCCTTGGTAGGAAAACAGAACTAGGTGATGTCTGGGGTATGTTTTAAAAAATGAGTGGTAAGAGAGTGTCAGTTAAAGTCCCAGCTCTAGTGGATGGGGACAAGATGGCTGTAAGGGATAAGGGATAAGGACCTGTACTTATATATCACTTTTCTAGTCTCAAAGACCACTCAAAGGGTTTCACTAGTACTAACCCTCTATTCTAAGAGCCTATAGAGGCGCTTTTCCACTAGGAACCCAAAGGCCCCGTTTGGCCTTGGGCCGAACAGTCCTGTTCCGGCACTGGTGGTTTTCCACTGCACAAGGCTCGCTGCAGTATGGGTAGGAGTTGTTGTTGTAGGAGGTGGGATTTTGAGGGACTTGGAGGCGGTGCTACACTCCCCTTGAGGCTGCTCCATTTTCCCTAGACCACACCTACAAGACAAAACTGCTGAACGGTTCATATCATACACAAGTGTCTGGGCACATACTGATAAGATATTTTTTGGAGAAATTTGAACATGTCTTTAATATGCCATTATAATGGGCTGTCCTTACCATGTATCATGTCAGTCAATTTTTCAGTTTTGGAAAGGTAATAACCAAATAAAACCTCAGTATTCACCATACCATAGAGATATGACAACATTGCAATGCATGAATTCGAAGTAGTAAAATAATTTGTTACCACACTGAAGAGGCACTTCCTGACAGGGTTTTAGACCATAACTGCTCTCACAGCGCAAAAAAACGTGAAGACTGTTGGACACACTGTGTATTTGAGAGGAATTCAGTGGTTTGTCTATTTCATAACTAACCGAACTGTTACCAAAAATGTTATGTTCACCAAAGTCATATAAATCAATCTTTTTTTCAAATTTTCATCTAAATGTAATTAGGAGTCCAAGACCTATTTAATATCATTTTGGTGGTGAGGCTGCTGTGTATTTGTTTGAATTACTGATCTCATGTAACAATGTGCTGTTGCAATGACGCATTTGCTTCGTATATTTACTGTGGACATGTGGAACTTTAAAATCACAGTTAAAAGTAGTTGGACAGCCATATAATAAAAAATATCAGAAAAAATTAAAAGTCCACATTTACTTTAAATTGTACTTGTTAATGCTGAGTACAGAATTGGGTGAGGCGCACCAAAACAGTTGTTGCTGTACACCCCACACTCACCCGTCCTTACAATGGCTAAGTTGAATATTTTGTGCAGATAAAATCATTACCTGGGTTGGCAATATGAACATTTCCAAAAACAGATCTTAAAATATTAGGTGTCCCTGTTGTTGCACATGGATATAAAGCTTGGTCAGTAGTGGCTGGCTTTTTATGTATGTGTCAGATGTTATTCGACTCCATAACACACTGCAATGACAAATTTTTTTGCCAACCTTTTTAAGGGTTTTAAGACAGTGTAAAACTTATTATTAACAGACAACACATGATGTCAACAGTCACGGGTTTAATTATTAAATGTTATTAACACTTGTCATTGATTAATGTACAGTATATACATAGTAATGGTTTGGAAACCGGGTCACACACGCCGTGCGAGGGTTTCAAAGACTGCCATGAGAGTGTTGTTGAGGGCAGCATTCTGCACAATTTCCTCCCTTCGTACAGCTACTTCTGCCTCCCTGGACTGACGGACCTCATCCACAAGCAGTGAATTGAGTTCTAGCTGTTTCCGCTAGAGCTCCATCTGCTCACGGTGCCGTTCCTGCTGGAGCTCCATCTGCTCACGGTGCTGTTCCCTTTCTGCTTCTTGCATCAATGCAAAAATATTATAAAGGTCTTGTTTTGTGTTGCTCCGCTTCCTCTTACCTACAAGACATAAATGTGAGCTGGTGTCAGTAAAATCAACCTCAAAACATGTAGCAGTACATCCCCCAAAATTAATGCAAAAGTTTAATATTTCTGGACGCATGTCAGAAAGTGAGACCATATATTATACAGAATCATTAATCAGACAGTGAAGTATTGTTACATTAATAAAATTAATTTTCTCAAAAAATCGATGTTTATGTTAAAAATAGATATAAAAAAAGAGGAGTTTTCTCAAAACTATGAGGATTTATGGAGAAACGAATTTAATTTTCCAGTTGGAGTGACCATCGCCCCACAGTGCCTAAACCACAGGTGTCAAACTCATTCCATGGAGGGCCAAGACCCTGCAGGTTTTACCTCCACCCAGTGTCTTCAACAGGTGATTTCTCTGAATTTCTTCCTACTGATTGCTGATCAGTGAAAACACCTGTTGAAGAGACTGGGTGGAAGTAAAACCTGCAGGGTCTTGGCCCTCCATGGAATGAGTTTGACACCCCTGGAAACAATCCAAACCTGGTGAAATGGACAAGGCATCACTGTGTTTGATTTGGCCAGGAAACTCTCCTGACATAAAACCCATATGGATTGTCAAGAAGATTATGACAGACACCATCTTAAATGACTTTCACTGTCTTTTGTGACTCATAAAAAACACACTGTACCATGACATAGCAGTTATTTGGCGATGTACCTGTACAAGGGACACACACTGGTGAAAGGCAAGTGTTGGGTTTGACAAAATTACTTTTTTTTTAGGAGTATCACAACTGTGTATTTGTACAAGACATCTAAAAGCTGGGTTAATGTTTCAAAGGCCGAGCTTTTTATGATGCTCAAAAAATTCTGTAGGTGACCCAAATTCTATGGTGGAAAGACCCAGTTGGTCTATCATCTCTGAAGAGCTGGAGCAGGTGGCTGGGGAGAGGGAAGTCTGGGCTTCTATGCTTTAACTGCTGCCTCCGTGACTCGGAGAAGCGATAGAAGATGGGTGGATGGCTGAAAAAAATTCTGATTGCATTTATACAGTGGGCTAACCTGAATTATGAAAATGAAGCACGCTGACTTTCAAATAATGAGTTTTGTGATACAACAGCTCATTAGCTTTTCCATGCAGGTGATTAAATATGCAATTGTATTGCTGGATTATTTTGACGTGCTTTACATGAAACAATAAACTGTACCGTGCGTATTACATTATTACAATATAATATAACTATATTATTTGAATATTGGGCTTTACCTGTGCGTGACAGTGTGGACGGAGCTGTGCCAAACTGTGAGCGCGCTGGACTGGGTTCTGGTGCCGGATGATCTTGATCCGTTGCAGAAGGATCTGTACCAGGAGAAGCGGGGGTGCTCGTATCGATGGAGGTGTGCTCCGTCGGTGTGGAAGCATAATCTAAAAAGAAAATAAAAGCACTTGTAATATTTAACACGACAGTGCACGCAAATTAAAAAAAAAAACAAAAAAAAACCAAAAACATGATGGCGAGCTAGCTCGTCGCGGCTACAGCGACGATCCACTCGTGAGCCACGATAACGGCGTGGGACTTGTTATTTATTTATTGTTATACATAATTATAGTTAGCATGAAACATGCTGGATAAGGTAAAAACATTAATTTCCAGAAAAAAAAACTCACCGTCTGTGGTTAAGGTAATTGGCGCCGAGGGGTCCACTCCCAGCTTACGCCCGTTGCTTGCTGGCCTGTTTCCATAAATTTGGTCCATGATATCGAACCACTTCCAATGTTTGCGGTTCGCCCCGCTTCTACTGTTATGATCCTTTATGGATCGGTACTCGCACTTCAGTTTTTTTAATTTTTCGCGGCACTGTTTCACCGTCAGCGTGTAACCGCTGGCAGATAATTGTGCCACCACATCATGAAAAATCTTTTCAGTCCGGTGGACTCCATCTAACTCCCGCTGAATCCGGTCTTCCCCGATAATGGCGAGGAAGGTATTTACCTCCTCATGGGACCACGGTACATAAGTACAAGATGACTTTTGTGAGCAAGAGGCCATCGCTACCGTTCGGAAAAAAAATGGCGGTTTCAGTAAACAGCACTGTGAGATGTTGCTACGCCCACTCTACGCCGACTAATACGCCCACTCTGATGACGCTACGCACAGACCAATGCATGGCCAGCAGTGGCGTGACGAAACGGGGCCGGGAGCCTTCGGACCTGCTTTTTACGGTGCCGAAAAAGTGAACTGTTAAACCGGAAGTGTTCAGAAAAAGGGAACTGTGAGGCCTTTGGGTTCCGAGTGGGAAACCGGACACGGAGACCGATCGGGGCCAAACGGGGCCTTTGGGTTCCCAGTGGAAAAGCGCCTTAGGAGACAGATATCTAGGGACAATTTAGAACAACCACTTAACCTAGTATTCAATTCAGTTCAATTCAATTCAATTCAACTTTATTTATATAGCGCCATTTCACAACAACAGTCATCTCATAGCACTATCAACTGTAGGGGGGAACCCCCACAGTTGCAGAAAGACCCCAGCAATCAGGCGATCCCCTGTGAGCAAGCACTTGGCGACGGTGGAGAGGAAAAACTCCCTTTTAACAGGAAGAAACCTCCAGCAGAACCAGGCTCAGGGAGGGGCAGTCATCTGCTGCAACTGGCTGGGGGGTGAGGGGATAGAGAAGAAGAAAAGAACAGACATGTAGAGAGCAAACAGCATGATGGGGACTCAATCTATGGGAGAGAACAAACAAATGTTAATTACCAGCAAAAAAAAAAATATTTCATAGAGAGTGAGGAAAGGAGTGAGGCCCAGTGCATTACTGGAGGTCCCCCGGCTGACTAAACCTATTAGCAGCATAACTAAGGGAGGGTTCAGAAACACATGATCCCTCCCTAATTGTAGGCTATATCAAAAAGGTAGGTTTTAGCCCTATTCTTAAAATCAGAGATCGAGTCTGACTCCGTACTTTTGGAGATTCTAGGTATTACAAGTAATCCTGCATTTTGGGAGCGTAGTGTTCTGTTAGGATAATACGGTAGTATCAGGTCTTTTAAATAAAAAGGAGCCTGATTGTTTAGAGCTTTATAAGTAAGAAGAAGGATTTTAAACTTAATTCTAAACTCTATGGGAAGCCAATGAAGGGAGGCCAGAACCGGAGAGATATGATCTCTCTTTCTAGTACCTGTTAAAACTCTTGCTGCAGCATTTTGGATCAGCTGAAGACTTTTTAAAGATGTTTTAGGGCAGCCTGATAATAAAGAATTACAATAATCTAATCTCGAGATAACAAAAGCATGGATCAGTTTCTCAGCATCACTCTGAGACAAGATGCTCCTAATCTTGGCAATATTACGCAAATGATAGAAGGCAGTCTTAGAAACAAATTTAATATGTGAATTGAAGGACAGATCTTGATCAAAAATAATTCCAAGGTTCCTCACAGAGCTATTAAGAGAAAGAGTAACCGCATCCAAACTGAAAGTTTGATTTGGAAAGGAATTTCTAAGGTTTTTTGGACCAACAAGAATGACTTCAGTCTTATCTGAATTTAATAGCAGGAAATTACAAGTCATCCAAGCTTTGATTTCCTTAAGACAGGCTTCTAACTTGGCTAATTGATTACTATCATCTGGCTTCATTGACAGCTACAATTGTGTGTCATCTGTATAACAATGAAAATGTATACAGTGCTTTCTAATAATGTTGCCTAACAGAAGCATATATACAGTGGGGCAAAAAAGTATTTAGTCAGCCACCAATTGTGCACGTTCTCCCACTTAAAAGATGAGAGAGGTCTCCAATTTTCATCATAGGTATACCTCAACTATGAGAGACAAAATGAGAAAAAAAAAATCCAGAAAATCACATTGAAGGACTTTTAATGAATTAATTGGTAAATTCCTCAGTAAAATAAGTATTTGGTCACCTACAAACAAGCAAGATTTCTGGCTCTCACAGACCTGTAACTTCTTCTTTAAGAGGCTCCTCTGTCCTCCACTCGTTACCTGTATTAATGGCACCTGTTTGAACTCGTTATCAGTATAAAAGACACCTGTCCACAACCTCAAACAGTCAGACTCCAAACTCCACTATGGCCAAGACAAAAGAGCTGTCAAAGGACACCAAAAACAAAATTGTAGACCTGCACCAGGCTGGGAAGACTGAATCTGCAATAGGTAAGCAGCTTGGTGTGAAGAGATCAACTGTGGGAGCAATTATTAGAAAATGGAAGACATACAAGACCACTGATAATCTCCCTCGGTCTGGGGCTCCACGCAAGATCTCCCCCCGTGGGGTCAAAATGATCACGAGAACGGTGAGCAAAAATCCCAGAACCACATGGGGGGACCTAGTGAATGACCTGCAGAGAGCTGAGACCAAAGTAACAAAGGCTACATCAGAAACACACTACGCCGCCAGGGACTCAAATCCTGCAGTGCCAGACGTGTCCCCCTGCTTAAGCCAGTACATGTCCAGGCCCGTCTGAAGTTTGCTAGAGAGCATTTGGATGATCCAGAAGAGGATTGGGAGAATGTCATATGGTCAGATGAAACCAAAATAGAACTTTCTGGTAAAAACTCAACTTGTCGTGTTTGGAGGAGAAAGAACACCATACCTACTGTGAAGCATGGGGGTGGAAACATCATACTTTGGGGCTGTTTTTCTGCAAAGGGACCAGGACGACTGATCCGTGTCAAGGAAAGAATAAATGGGGCCATGTATGGTGAGATTTTGAGTGAAAACCTCCTTCCACCAGCAAGGGCATTGAAGATGAAACGTGGCTGGGTCTTTCAGCATGACAATGATCCCAAACACACCGCCCGGGCAACGAAGGAGTGGCTTCGTAAGAAGCATTTCAAGGTCCTGGAGTGGCCTAGCCAGTCTCCAGATCTCAACCCCATACAAAAGCTTTGGAGGGAGTTGAAAGTCTGTGTTGCCCAGCGACAGCCCCAAAACATCACTGCTCTAGAGGAGATCTGCATGGAAGAATGGGCCAAAATACCAGCAACAGTGTGTGAAAACCTTGTGAAAACTTACAGAAAACATTTGACCTCTGTCATTGCCAACAAAGGGTATATAACAAAGTATTGAGATGAACTTTTGTTATTGACCAAATACTTATTTTACGGAGGAATTTACCAATTAATTAACTAACAAATAATTAATTAATTAATTAATTAACAAAAAATCCTTCAATGTGATTTTCTGGATTTTTTTTTTCTTATTTTGTCTCTCATAGTTGAGGTATACTTATGATGAAAATTGGAAACCTCTCTCATCTTTTAAGTGGGAGAACTTGCACAATTGGTGGCTGACTAAATACTTTTTTACCCCACTGTAAACTAAAAAGAGTAGGGCCTAGCACAGATCCCTGTGGAACTCCATGACTAAACTTTGAGTTGAAAGAAAACTCATTATTTACATGAACAAACTGGAACCTATCAGATAAATAAGATCTAAACCACTGCAACGAAGTTCCATTAAGTCCAACATAGTGTTCTAATCTATCAAGTAGAATATTGTGATCGATAGTATCAAAAGCTGCACTAAGGTCTAAAAGGACAAGTACAGAAACTAGTCCACTATCAGATGCAATGAGGAGGTCGTTAGTGACCTTCGCTAAGGCTGTTTCAGTACTATGATGGATTCTAAACCCAGATTGAAATTCTTCAAGTAAACCATTTCCCTGCAGGTGGTCAAATAATTGCGTAGCAACAACTCTTTCTAAGATTTTTGAAATGAAAGGGAGATTAGAGATTGGTCTATAGTTAGCTAAAGCTCCTGGGTCTAGCGTTGGCTTTTTGAGTTAGGGTTTAATTACAGCCATTTTAAGAGCCTGCGGTACATGGCCTAAAGTTAATGAAGAATTGATTATATGAAGAATAAAGCTACCAATAAGTGGGAAGACTTCTTTAAATAACCTGGTAGGAATAGGGTCTAAAAGACAAGTTGAAGGTTTGGATGAGGAAACTATTTTGTCTAACTCACAAAGGTCGATTGGAGTAAACTCATCAAGACAGACATCAATAGAAGGAGTTGTAGTAGTTACAGTATTTAAGTTCACTGTGGGAAGAATCTGATTGATTTTATCTCTGATGGATGAAATTTTATTATTGAAAAAGTTCATAAAGTCCTGACTAGTAAGCTCTAAGGGGATGCTAGGATTGACAGAGTCCTGACTCTTTGTCAACCTGGCTACAGTACTGAAAAGAAACCTGGGATTATTCTTGTTCTCTTCTATTAATGCAGAGTAATAACTCGTTCTAGCTTTTCTAAGAGATTTTTTATAAATTAAAAGATGATTTCTCCAAGCTAAATAGATTTCATCTAAATTAGTGGAGCGCCATTTTCTTTCTTATTGACGAGTCTTCTGTTTTAAGCTAAGAGTTTCTGTGTTGAACCAAGGAGTTAGAAATCTCTGATTAGACTTTTTCTTTTTTAAGGGGGCCACCAAGTCTAGAGTCTGATGCAGAGAAGCTGTAACACTATCCACCATGTTATCAATTACAGAAGGAGCAAGCTTTCTATAGCTTATTTCCGTTGTGTTGACACATGGCATAGAGGAAACAATCTGCATAAATTTGGAAACAGCATCATCTGAGAGGCATCTACTGTAATAATATTTTTCTTTAGGAGCCAAATAGTCAGAAATAGTAAAATCAAAGGTTAACACACAATGGTCTGACAGTACAGGGTTATGAGGAGACACTACAAGATTTTCTATTTCTATGCCATATGTCAGAACAAGGTCCAATGTATGGTGGAGGTAATGAGTAGAATTTCCTACTTTCTGAGAAAACCCAGTCGAGTCTAATATTGAATTAAATGCCACATTAAGGCAGTCACTATCTACATCCACATGTATATTAAAGTCCCCTACTATAATTATTCTATCAGATTTCAGCACTAAATCTGCTAAGAAATCAGCAAATTCGGATAAAAATTCTGAGTAGGTTGATGGGGGACAATAAACTATAGCAAATAAAATTGGGTTTAACCTAAAATTGCTTAAGTGTCCAATACTGAGGACCAGGCCCTCAAAGGAATTATAACATGTTTTTTGCTTTACATTAACTAGTAATTTGGAATGGTAAATTGTTGCTACTCCTCCTCCACGACCAGAACTTCTGGGATTTTGACAGTTTAAATAACCAGAGGGAGTTGATTCATTTAAACCAACATAATCCTCTTGTCCTAACCAAGTCTCCGTAAGGGAAATTAAATCAATCTGATGATCAATTAACAGATCATGGACTAACAGAGACTTGGGAGTTAGAGACCTAATATTTAATAAACCACATTTAATTTTTAAATTATGAGGAGGAACAGAGGCCAAATCATTCAATTTAGAGGCTTTATGTTTAATTTGAGTTTTACCAATATTTTGCTTTCTCACTTTGGGATGCTTATACATTATATTTTTATTTACTTTGGAGGGAGCAGACAACGATTCTCTGATGGGGAAGACAGGGGCTAAGCTGAGGGGTGGCGGATGAAGAGGAGCTGCAGAGAGGCATGTAAGACTGCGACTCTGCTTCCTGGTCCCAACTCTGAGTAGTCAGGGTTTTGGAAATTTGGATAAAAAAGATGCCAGATTGTTAGATAAATGAGACGCACCATCCAAAGTGGGATGAATGCTGTCTCGTCTCATAAGACCAGGTTTTCCCCAAAAAGAGCTCCAGTTGTCAATGTAGCCCACGTTATTTGCAGGACACCACACAGACAGCCAGCAGTTCAAGGATGACGAACGGCTAAACATGTCATCACTGGTCAGATTGGGGAGGGGCCCAGAGAATACTACAGTGGCAGACATCGTTTTTGCAAAGTCACACACCGATTCTACATTAAGTTTCGTGACTTCCGACTGCCGGAGACGGATATCATTAATGCCGGCGTGAATAACAATTGTGGAGTATTTACAGTTACTTTTAGCCAGCATTTTCAAATTTGACTTGATGTCGCCTGCTCTGGCCCCAGGAATTCATTTGACTATGGCCACTGGAGTCTCTAGGTTCACGTTTCTGGCTACAGAGTCGCCAATGATCAGAGTTTTTTCCTCAGCGGGTGTGTCACTGAGCGGGGAAAAACGATTAGAAACGTGAACAGGTTGGTGGTGTACCGGGAATTTGCGACTAGGCTTCCTTCTCACCGTCACCCACCCAGTCTCCTCGCTGCTGAGGAGAGCCGGGGGACCGCTGACAGGGGGGCCTAAGCTAGCTAGCTCCGCTGCAGCTAAGGGGCGTCCGTCAAGAGTAACTGGCGCAGACGGTGTTTCAATGCAGCGGAGCCGTGATTCCAAATCAGACAACCTCGCCTTGAGCGCCTCAAAAAGACAACATTTATTACATTTACCGTTATCACTAAAAGAGGCAGAGGTGTAGCTAAACATCTGACAGAGAGAGCACACCAGAGGAGAGGAAAGAGAGCTAGTAGCCATAGCTAGTGGCTGGAGAGCAAACCACAAAGCAAACCACACAGGCAGACAGCAAAACAGGAAGTGACGATCAAGCATGATCCAGACAATCAAGTGACATCTTGTCAAGTTATCACTGCAGATCAGAGCTGTTCCCCAAATTCTGTAAAGTTATTCCCTAATATAGATACAAAAAATATTTGGACAGACCCAAACAAATTCCTTATCCCTAATACAATCAAAGAAATGCAATTTAAAATTCTACAGACTTTACCCCTGCAACAAATTCTTAAGCAAATTTACAGATGTCTTCCCTTTATGTTCTTTTTGCAATAATGAATCATAATCTATTTCCCACTTATGTTTTAATCGCCACATTTTACTAGAATTTTGGAAAGAAGTTACCCTCCTAATCTTTCATTCATTTGATAAACTGATCCCATTTTTTTTAAGCTGTAATATGAACACTTCTGTCAGTGAATGTATCAAATTTCTTTGCCTGATTGGAAAGTATCATCCCTCTATAAATTCAAGAAATCTCTGTGTCAGTGTGTCACGATCATAGGACTCGCTCAAAGAAAAGATCATAGGATCGCCTATCAAAGATCATAGGACTCGCGATGTCACAATCATAGGACTCCCTGTGACATCATCAAAGATCAAAGGCAGGCATCACTCACGATCATAGGACTTGCTACATCACAATCATAGGACTCACTAAAAGATCATAGGACTCACTATGACATCATCAGTGATCAAAGGCAGGCTTCACTCACGATCATAGGACTTGCTACGTCACAATCATAGGAGTCGCTAAAAGATCATAGGACTCTCTATGATATCATCAGTGCCGAAGGCAGGCTTAAGTAAGAAGTAAGAAGTAAGTAAGAAGGCAGGCTTCACTCACGATCACAGGACTCACTACGTCACAATCATAGGACTCACTAAATGATCATAGGACTTGCTATGACATCATCAAAAATCAAACACAGGCATCACTCACAATCAGAGGACTTGCTATGACATGATCAAAGATCAAAGGCAGTCATCACTGAACAAGTGGTGATGTGCTTGCTTCCACCTGCTTTCTACGGGCATGTAGAAATACTTGCTTATATTCAGTTTCTACAGGCATGCACAGATATATTCATAAATCATAGTTTATGCAATCCACCCCATATATTGTGAATTTTAAAACTGATCTCCAATTTATGTATCCTTCATGTTCCAATATTATCTCCAACAAAAAAGCAGCAAAGACTTTACATATTGTTTATTTCAGATAGATTAAAAGTAAAGATTAAAAAAGAAACAGAATAATATAACAAAGGGGAAAGAAAAAATAAATCCAACAAGGTCAAATTAAACAATAACTCCTCTGATTATACAGTTCAATATAAGTGACCCGAAATAGGTGATGGCTGAAGCCGCAGCTTATATTGCCCACCCATATTCCATCCAAGAATTCAAAAGAAAAACAAAACAAGAGCGATTACAATTCAGAACAAAGCTAAGACAAAATGTGACAAAAAAAACTAAGCAACAACACAATCGCAGACTGGATATCACAATCCTTATGTGATTTATATGTCATCTTGTATATATGTTTGGAGTATTTCTTCCTTTAGTTTTTGTTTTAACTGTCCAAGCGTTGTACATGATTTTAATACAGGTCCAAAATCATTCCATAATCTGACTCCTTGCACTGAAACACTGTTGCTTGGTGGTAGTTCTCACTGAAGGTTTTTGAAATATACATGTTCCTCTGAAATGATATTGTTTCTCCCTTATTTGGAACAACTTTTGGATATTTGCGGGCAGTGATAGATTCTTCACTTTAAACATTATTACTGTGTGGCAACCTGGGGAGTGCATAATGGTTTACCACCTTAGACAGGAACAAAGGACGCAAAGTTAACCTTTTGTGTGTGAGAAGTTTCTAGATGCCCTAGTAAGATAGCAGGGAGGTGTCAAGGATGAATGGACTGACTGCAGTCGGAAGGGGAGATTATCTTTTGTGTGTGAGAAGAGTCTAGAAGGAGATTATCTTTTGTGTGTGAGAAGAGTCTAGAAGGATGTCATGTTATTTAAGGGAAGAGTTCCTACTTGTATGCCATTCTGTCTATGCTCCTTATGTGAGTCGTGTAATAACCGCCTGAACCAAATCTGCCTCATTATTTACACGCTCCACACTGGTGACCCAAGACGAATCATGGAATACGACGGAAGATCCCCGGAGCCAACCTCGACTGGAACCCCCAGCTTTGCGTGTGCTGTAGCGATCAAACTACCTGATTTTTGGCAGCACAACCCGCGCTCCTGGTTCCACCTAACTGAGGCGCAGTTCGCCCCCCGAGGGATATCGGCGGATGATACGAAATTCCACTATGTGGTCGCAGCGCTCGATGCCAGCACGGCTCAGCACATCGAGAGCCTGCTCGATCAGTCACCAGCCAACGGCAAATATGACGCACTGAAGGCTGCCCTCATCCAGCACTACACGCTCTCGGATGGTGAGAGAGCAGAGAGGCTTCTGACGCGGACCGAGTTGGGAGACGGTTCGGCCGTGGACATGATGGAGAAGATGCTGAGGATAAAGGGCACGGATGATGACCACTTCATCTTCACCCACATTTTCCTCAGGAACCTTCCGACAGCGGCGAGAGCGGCCCTGGCCAATTCATTGTTGCTGGCCAAACGGGACTATCGTGCGCTAGCCCGGGAGGCAGACAGGATCATCGTCGCCACCAAGGCTTTCGTGACCATTGCGGCAGCGATGGAGCCTGGCACGTCGACACGAGGAGGCGAGGAGCCACCGACGGCAGCAGCAGAACCACTGACGGCAGCAGCAGCGGGGGCCAAGGAACATGGAGGTGACATGCTTTGCTTCTACCACCGCCGCTTTGCAGAGAGGGCACACAAATGTATACCACCATGCCAGTTCAAGCGCTCGGGAAACGCCAAGACCGGGGGTCGGTAGCAGCCGCGATCCTCGGGGAGGAGAACAAGCTGCTCTATTTGACGGACGCACGCTCGGGGAGGCATTTCCTCGTGAACACCGGCGCACAGAAGAGTTTCATCCGGCCGACCTACGCTGACCGGCTGGCAGGACCCAGCGGCCCTGAGATGGCAGCAGCAAACGGCTGAGAGATTAAGACCTTTGGTGAGAGGACTCTACTCTTGTCTCTACACGGTCGTACATTTGAATGGACTTTTGTTGTAGCAGCATTGAATTACCATATACTGGGGGCTGATTTTCTATGTGCACATGGGTTGTTGGTAGATATCGCTAACAGGCGCCTGGTTAATGCACTGTCTTTTGACTCTCTCCCCTGTATAGCTCGAGTGACCCGGCCAACAGCACAAGCCAACGTCACAGCAGCATGCGGTAAGTTCCACACACTGCTCTCTCAGTTCCCAGCACTCACAGTCCCGACATTTTCAGCAGCTATCGCTAAACATGGGGTGGAGCATTTTATCACCACCACCGGGGCGCCCATTTTTGCAAGACCTCGGCGCTTGGACGCAGCTAAACTGGCCATAGCGCGCGAGGAGTTCGCTAACCTAGAGAGGTTAGGCATCATCAGGTGCTCAAAAAGCCCATGGACTTCCCCGCTACACATAGTCCCTAAAGCTGAAGGTTCGTGGTGACCTTGCGGCAATTTCCACAGGTTAAACAACGCTACAGCGCACGACCGCTACCCAATTCCCCACATTCAGGATTTTTCCGTTCACCTCGCAGGAGCGCGCATTTTTTTCTAAGATAGATTTGGTCCGTGGTTACCACCAAGTCCCAGTGCGCGCTGAGGACATACCCAAAATAGCGGTAATAACTCTGTTTGGTTTATTTGAGTTCTTGCGCATGCCGTTTGGGCTTAAAGGGGCAGCACAGACGTTTCAACGCATGATGGATGCAGTGCTGCGTGATCTCCCTTTCATGTTCGTCTACCTGGACGATATCTTAGTAGCCAGCGCGTCGGAAGACGAACACGAAACCCACCTCACGACGGTTTTCCGAAGGTTGGAAGAGCACAGTTTAATAATCAACCCAGCAAAATGTCAGTTCAGGTTGACGGGGATTGATTTTTTTAGGGCACCGCGTCTCTCCCGAAGGAGCGGTTCCGCTGCCTGACAAAGTGCGCGCAGTGACAGATTTTCCCCGACCGCAAACGGTCAGGGCGCTACAAGAATTTTTGGGAATGGTGAACTTTTATAACCGTTTCCTTCCCCGCGCAGTGCAGCTCATGCAGCCATTGTACACTGTGCTCAAAAAACAGAAACCCGCGAATAGGGTTGAATGGACCCCGGAAGAAGAGCAGGCATTCTGGGAAGTTAAAGCAGCCCTGGAAAAACGCCGCATTGTTGGCACATCCAGACCCAACGGCCCGCATAGCCCTCACCACTGATGCCTCAGATGTGGCCATAGGGGCTGTCGTGGAGCAGCGTGTCGCCGGGGCTTGGCAGCCGCTTGCCTTTTTCAGCAGAACCTTGCGCGACAATGAACGTAAATACAGCGCATTCGACAGAGAGTTTCTGGCTCTCCACCTGGCCATTCGCCACTTCCAGTTCTGGCTGGAAGGGCGCAATTTTACTGCGTTCGTTGACCATAAGCCACTAACATTTGCGATGGCCAAACTTTCAGAACCTTGGTCGGGCCAGCAACAGAGGCAGCTGGCCGTGATCTCAGAGTTTACTACCGATATTCAGCATGTGTCGGGCAAACTGAATGTAGTGGCAGACTGCCTCTCGCGCGCCGTTGTGGCCCCGGTCTGTGTAGGGATGGATTACGCAGCCATGGCTGCGGAGCAGGCTAGTGACGTGGACGTGCGTGCGCTCCAGTCTGGACCAACAGGGTTAAGGCTGGAGAGTAGGACGCTGCTTAACGGCATTCCCCCCTTAATCTGCGACGTCTCCACGGGTCGCCCAAGGCCTGTGGTTCTGGCCGCGTGGCGCCGCCGCATGTTTGAGTCGGTTCACTCTTTGGCACACCCAGGGGTGCGCGCGTCGGTCAAAATAGTAGGAGAGAAATATGTGTGGCCGGGCCTTCGCAAACAAGTGAAAGAGTGGGCGGCAGCCTGCGTGGCGTGCCAACGAGCCAAAGTTCACAGACACACGAAGGCTCCTTTGGAGCCGTTTCGCATCCCGGCTAAGAGGTTCGACCATGTCCACGTGGACCTCGTAGGCCCCCTTCTGCCATCACAGGGGTACACGCAACTCCTGACAATGGTGGACCGCACCACGCGCTGGCCAGAAGCGGTTCCGCTGGCGGCAACCACGGCCGAGGAGGTGGCGCACGTGTTTTTAACAGCATGGGTGGCGCGTTTTGGAGTTCCGTCGGACATTACGTCCGACAGAGGCTCTCAATTTGTTTCTGGACTCTGGTCAACCATGGCCCGCAGCCTAGGTGTCTCAGTTCACCGCACAACCGCGTACAACCCGCAGGCTAATGGGTTATGTGAACGTTTTCATAGGTCGTTAAAAGCGGCTCTGAGGGCTTCACTGACGGATGCAAATTGGGTAGACAGGCTACCATGGGTTTTATTGGGGTTACGTTCTGCGCCTACAGAGGATCTGGAAGCTTCCCCGGCAGAACTTGTTTTTGCACAACCACTCCGGCTGCCTGGGGAGTTTCTGCCAGATAATCCTGCGCCGGGCAGCTCCCCGTCTCCGCTGCTGCAGCATTTCATAGACTCAAGCACACTGCCGGGCCCTGCCCACCACAGTTTTCAGCGCGTTTTTGTGCCTAAAGCTTTGAAAAACGCAGAGTTCGTGTTTGTCAGACATGACGCCCACCGCCCCCCACTGCGCCCACCTTATGATGGACCGTTTAGAGTGCTGGAAACAGGGGATAAGCATTTTTTGCTAGACTTGGGGGTAGGAGGGAAAAAATTGGCATAGACAGACTCAAACCTGCTTTCGTTGTGGCTGACGAGCAAGTGCTGTTGGCGAGGGCCCCTCGGCGTGGAAGACCCCCATGGGGCGCTTCCCAGAGAAAAGATTCTCCAGAGCACCCACACGGACAGTCAAAAAGTTTTCACCCCCAGACATCAGCCCCCCAGCATGGCAGCGCCACGGAGGCAGCAAATCCTGGCTACAGCAGATACGGTAGAAGACTGAAGCCCAAGCAGCATGCGGACTGATGTTAATGGTTCTATCCCAGCATGTGGACTGTTACCCTTTTGTCCTATCTAAGTTGCTGGGGGTGGTGGTGTGGCAACCTGGGGAGTGCATAATGGTTTACCACCTTAGACAGGAACAAAGGACGCAAAGTTAACCTTTTGTGTGTGAGAAGTTTCTAGATGCCCTAGTAAGATAACAGGGAGGTGTCAAGGATGGATGGACTGACTGCAGTCGGAAGGGGAGATTATCTTTTGTGTGTGAGAAAAGTCTAGAAGGAGATTATCTTTTGTGTGTGAGAAGAGTCTAGAAGGATGTCATGTTATTTAAGGGAAGAGTTCCTACTTGTATGCCATTCTGTCTATGCTCCTTATGTGAGTCGTGTAATAAACCGCCTGAACCAAATCTGCCTCATTATTTACACGCTCCACAACTGCAGTTTTAAAGTCAACCTGATCTTTCAACTTGAGAGCTTTTGATTTAAGAAAAAGTGGGTTTTGTGGGGAGCGTGAAATGAAGAAGCTGAATTGTTTCATAATTCAGGTTTTAATGTTGTAGTCACATCCCCAACATATCTCTCAGGACCAGAAGAGGCTGAGCTCAGTCAGAACCCCCTTATTTATACATACAACATCAAAAGCCAAATCACACATCCTTGTCAAATCCCCTTATTGATCATAACTCCCCCTCAATGTCCTTCAGTCCTCCACCTGGTCCCAGGGGGTCAGGAAGTCCTTTCAGGTCCTTACCGCCGTGTCTCCGTCTCCCTGCTGTTCCCCACAGGCGGTCCAGACCTATTGTCCTCCTCTAAGACGTGAGGTCAGTCCACATATGCAATCTTAAACATCCCAGAATCAGAATCAGAATCAGAATAAGGTTTATTGCCATTGTTCATGTGATACACAAACTAGGAATTTGTCTCGGTGCCATGCTGCAACATTAAAAACATAATGAGAAAAAGGGATAAACTAAAAACTAAAGGACTAGAAACGTGCAATAAGTGTAGAAAAATAAGTAATAATAAGTAATAATAATAATAATACTAGTAATAATGAGTAGTACTAGTCAAGGCAGTTTAAAAAATTAGCATGTAGCAGATAATGTGAAGTACCACATAGTGCTGTCAATAATGCAACAGAAAAACAGTGATGAATGACATGAGTCTGGTTGAGCTGCTGTACATAGTGCACGAGAGTCAAAAGTCACTTAGTGTTCAGCAGTCTGATGGCAGAGGGGAAAAAGCTGTTCATGTGCCGAGAGGTTTTAGTCCGAATGGACCGAAGCCTTCTACCTGAGGGGAGGGGGGCAAACAGCACGTGACCAGGATGTGAAGGATCGGCTATGATCCGGCCAGCACGCCTCCGGGTCCTGGAGATGTACAGGTCCTGGAGACATGGGAGCTTGCAGCCTATCACCTTCTCAGCAGTGCGCACGACGCGCTGCAGCCTTAGTCTGTCCCTGGCAGTGGCTCCTGCGTACCACACAGTTATGGAGGAGGTGAGGATGGACTCGATGATGGCCGTGTAGAACTGCACTAACATCTTGGTGGGTAGCTTGAGCTTCCTCAGCTGCCGCAGAAAGAACATCCTCTGCTGGGCCTTTTTGATGAGGGAGCTGATGGTTGGCTCCCATTTGAGGTCTCGGGTGATGGTGGTGCCCAAGAAGCGGAAGGAATCTGCAAAGGTGATGGGAGAGCCTGTGATGGTGAGGGGGGGCAGGGGGGATGTGACTTTCCTGAAGTCCACAATCATCTCCACTGTCTTCAGAGCATTCAGCTGCAGGTTGTTGTGGCTGCACCAGGACACCAGCTGGGCCACCTCTTCCCTGTAGGCGGACTCGTCACCGTTGGAGATGAGCCCGATGAGGGTGGTGTCGTCCGCAAACTTAATCAGCTTAACAGACTGGTGGGAGGAGGTGCAGGAGTTGGTATAAAGGGAGAAGAGTAGGGGGGAAAGTACACAGCCCTGGGGTGATCCAATGCTGATGCTAACAGAGTCTGAGACAGACTTCCCCAGCCGCACATGTTGTCTCCGGTCCGTCAGGAAGTCGGTGATCCACCTGCAGAGGGAGTCAGGCACGTTGAGCAGGGACAGCTTGTCCTGGAGCAGATCGGGGCGGATGGTGTTGAATGCGGAGCTGAAGTCCACAAACAGAATCCTGGCGTAGGTTCCCGGGGAGTCCAGGTGCTGCAGGATGGAGTGGAGGGCCAGGTTGACTGCGTCGTCCACAGACCTGTTGGCTCTGTAGGCGAACTGCAGCGGGTCCAGGAGGGGAGTGGTGATGGTCTTGAGGTGAGACAGGACCAGGCGCTCAAAGGACTTCATGACTACAGAGGTGAGCGCTACAGGTCTGTAGTCGTTAAGTCCAGTAATCCGTGGCTTCTTGGGGACAGGGATGATGGTGGAGGATTTGATCCCCTTGTGCTTATACAGTGGGGCAAAAAAGTATTTAGTCAGCCACCAATTGTGCAAGTTCTCACACTTAAAAGATGAGAGAGGTCTCCAATTTTCATCATGGGTATACCTCAACTCTGAGATAAAATGAGGAAAAAAAAATCCAAAAAATCACATTGAAGAATTTTTAATGAATTAATTGGTAAATTCCTTGGTAAAATAAGTATTTGGTCACCTACAAACAAGCAAGATTTCTGGCTCTCACAGACCTGTAACTTCTTCTTTAAGAGGCTCCTGTGTCCTCCACTCGTTACCTGTATTAATGGCACCTGTTTGAACTCATTATCAGTATAAAAGACACCTGTCCACAACCTCAAACAGTCAGACTCCAAACTCCACTATGGTCAAGACCAAAGAGCTGTCAAAGGACACCAGAAACAAAATTGTAGACCTGCACCAGGCTGGGAAGACTGAATCTGCAATAGGTAAGCAGCTTGGTGTGAAGAAATCAACTGTGGGAGCAATTATTAGAAAATGGAAGACATACAAGACCACTGATAATCTCCCTCGATCTGGGGCTCCACGCAAGATCTCACCCCATGAGGTCAAAATTATCACGAGAATAGTGAGCAAAAATCCCAGAACCACACGGTGACACACTAGTGAATGACCTGCAGAGAGCTGGGACCAAAGTAACAAAGGCTACATCAGTAACACACTACGCCGCCAGGGACTCAAATCCTGCAGTGCCAGACGTGTCCCCCTGCATAAGCCAGTACATGTCCAGGCCCGTCTGAAGTTTGCTAGAGAGCATTTGGATGATCCAGAAGAGGATTGGGAGAATGTCATATGGTCAGATGAAACCAAAATAGAATTTTTTGGTAAAAACTCAACTTGTCGTGTTTGGAGGAGAAAGAACACCATACCTACTGTGAAGCATTGGGGTGAAAGCATCATACTTTGGGGCTGTTTTTCTGCAAAACGACCAGGACGACTGATCCGTGTAAAGGAAAGAATGAATGGGGCCATGTATCGTGAGATTTTGAGTGAAAACCTCCTTCCATCAGCAAAGGCATTGAAGATGAAACGTGGCTGGGTCTTTCAGCATGACAATGATCCCAAACACACCGCCTGGGCAATGAAGGAGTGGCTTCGTAAGAAGCATTTCAAGGTCCTGGAGTGGCCTAGCCAGTCTCCAGATCTCAACCCCATAGAAAATCTTTGGAGGGAGTTGAAAGTCCGTGTTGCCCAGCGACAGCCCCAAAACATCACTGCTCTAGAAGAGATCTGTATGGAGGAATGGGCCAAAATACCAGCAACAGTGTGTGAAAACCTTGTGAAGACTTACAGAAAACATTTGACCTCTGTCATTGCCAACAAAGGGTGTACTGCCTCTGCTGATTGGACAGTCAGCTAAACTCCTTCCTCACATCAAGACTCTGAAGACACAGCTCTCAGTCCACAGGTTTAATGACACAAGGTAAGTGTGAAACTGTAACACATAACACAAGACACAATCACTCCTTGACCTTCGTACAGACATTACATTGAAAATACATAAATTGCTTACTTTTAACTTAAATACGATATAAAACTATATTTACAACAACTCCCGCCGCCATAATAAATTGTTTCCCTCCAAATTACCTATCAACGTCCTCTGACCAATACAACGGCCGTTGCTAGCGTAAATCGCGGGAAAACCACTTTAGCATCTAATGTTATTAAACCCAATGTAACCTTAATAAACCGTCTAGGAATGCACACAAACAACAACAGTAAATACATACCCACGATGCTACCAAAGGCAGAGGATGTATGTGACTGCTGCTGGAGTTGACTGAGGCGGTAAAACACACACAACGGACTTTTCCTCAATACTCTGACTGACTTCCTGTTTACAGTTAGTCGGAGCCAAAGGTGACGTCACCTTCGGCTACGAACCATGCCGATTTCAAGGTGAACCCAACACAACATTACAATGGGTTATTCAAAATTAATTAAGAATATAAATAATATTCCACTTTAACTTTAACATTAAACAGTTAACAGAACACTCCCCACCTGGCGTGATTCAACGCCATCTCACTTAGTCCGTCTAGCCCATCTAGTCCATTTAGGCATCTGGGGGAAGAAGAAGTACTATTTCTGTAACAGGTCTCACAAACAAAGTTTCTTTTCCTGGCTTGATGACCTTTACTTCCACCTGACGGACTTTCCCATCTTCACTATGGAAGGCCTGTGTTACCAGACCAAGTGGCCATTCATTCCTTGGTACTTGGCTGTCCTTGAGGAGAACAACGCTCTTTGGTTCAATGTTTGGATGAGGTGACTGCCACTTCCTACGTGCTTGAAGTGTTGGAAGGAATTGCTTACGCCATCTATCCCAGAAGGTGTTGGACAGGTGCTGAACCTGTCTCCACTGGCGCTTGTAGAGGTCTGAAGGCCCAAACTCTCCTGCAGGAGCGGGGACAGAGTTCACCTTTTGTGTTAGAAGAGCAGCTGGTGAGAGTATGAATGACTCGTCAGGGTCGGTTGTCACAGGAACAAGAGGCCGAGCATTAATGATGGCTGCTACTTCTGCCATGAAGGTTACCAAAACTTCATGGGTAAGTTTGTCCTTCAGCTGGAGGAACATGGAGTCCAGAATCTTCCTAGCGAGACCAATCATTCTTTCCCACACTCCACCGAAATGGGAGGCATGTGGAGGATTGAAAGTCCAAGAACATCCTTGGTCCGACAGGTAAGATTTCACACTTTTGTAGTTGATGTTAGAAGGTATCTTCAAAGCCTTACATGCACCCACAAGGTTTGTGCCTCTGTCTGAACGAATGCTTTTGGCCGGTCCTGTCACAGCTAGAAACCGTCTTAATGCATTGATGAAGCTGGATGTGTCGAGGGATTCTATGACTTCAATATGAACGGCTCTTACGCTCATACATGTAAAAATCACAGCCCACCGTTTGCTTTGTGAGAGGCTTCCTCTAGTCCGGCATGAAGAAAAGCTCCAAGGGCCAAATACGTCGAGCCCGACGTTTGTGAAGGGAGGATCTGATGAAAGGCGGTCTGGTGGGAGGCTGGCCATTTTTTGGCTACTAGTTGGGGCTCTGAGTCGTCTGCATGTTACATATCAGTGAATGATGCTGCTCACCTTCCTCTTGCCGCCGACTATCCAAAAGCCAGCTGAACGGACAGCTCCTTCCGTAAAGAAACGCCCTTGATGGTGGACCTGTTCATGATACTGCCGAATGAGTAAGGTTGCAATATGATGGTTGCCTGGAATGATCAAAGGAGTCTTCTCGCTCTGATCAAGACCTGAATGGTGAAGACGACCTCCAACTCTTAGCAGGCCGTGTGTGTCGACAAACGGATCCAGATTTTTGAGGGGATTGTTTTTAGGGATCTTTTTGTGCATTCTGATACATTTGATTTCCTCATTGTAAACCTCTTCCTGCACCGTTTGAATGATGATAGCTGAGGCTTGGTTGAGTTCCTCAACGTTAAATTCTGCCTTGCAGAGATGCCAGCCTTTGCAAGAGTTGTTCATCATGGCTGTGTTGAAACAACGAGCTATGTGTTTCAGGTGTGCGATGGCACGAGTCAGTGACTTCCATGAAGAGAACTTGGCAAATCTTTGGGAACCAAGCCGCTTGGATGCAGTTGCAGTGCTTAAAGTGGACACTAGAGGACGGATGTCTGGATCTGAACTTGAGTCCTCAAGGTCATAGGTACTTTCGGGAACATCTTGCTCTGGCTTGTACAAAAAACTAGGTCCACTAAACCAGTTAGTGTTGCTTAACAGGCCTGCAGCGACAGAACGCGTTGCATGATCTGCAGGGTTCTGGTTTGTGGCTACATAGCGCCACTGATGTGGACTGGAGGATCTTCGAATACGCTGGACCCGGTTATTTACATACACATAAAAGCGTCTGGTTTCATTGCAGATGTAACCCAGAACCACTTTGCTGTCTGTGTAATATGTCACTGCATCGAGATGGAGATCAAGTTCTGATGAGATCAGGTCAGCTAACTCAACAGCAAGTACTGCTGCGCAAAGCTCTAGTCTCGGGATTGTATCCTCTGGACGGGGGGCCAGCTTGGCCTTTCCCATAACAAACCCAACATGATTATTTCCAGCAGTGTCCGTGACTTTGAGATATGCTGCTGCGGCGATTGCTTTCGTTGAGGCATCAGAGAAGACGCATAATTCCCTGCTGACAGCTGCTGATGGTGAAGTTTCAGTGTAGGGCCTGGAGATTGACAGGTTTGACAACTCTTTTAGAGAAGCTCTCCAGGAAGTCCAGACTTCCTCCATTTCTCGAGATAATGGCGCATCCCAGTCACCATTCTCAACAGTGAGTTCCCTAAGAATAGCCTTGCCTTGGATAGTAACCGGTGCTACAAACCCAAGAGGGGTCGTAGAGACTGTTGATGGTGGATAAGACACCTCGGCGAGTGTAAGGTTTTATCTCATCAGAGACGACGAAGACAAAGCAATCTGTTTGGAGGTTCCAATTGAGTCCAAGACTGCGTTGTGTTTTTTTTTTTTTTTTTTGTTACTTATTTGTACCTGTAGGTAGACTCGGTTTGCAGTCTGGTGACAAGCCACCGGCCGCCGGTCGCTGCGTGCGCGAGCGCCCTAAACCTACATGTTTTTGGTAAGCGGGAGGAAACCGGAGAAATCCCGGAGTAAACCCGCGCAACACGGGGAGAACATGCAAACTCCACACAGCTCACTGTTGGTCGGGGGCTGGGATCGAACCCACGATCTCATGATCCCCGCGATCCCCCGGCCGAGGGTAAAACTGTGCTGCCACAGTGCTAAACCATTGCGCCACCGTGCAGCCATGTGCTGCACGGTGTGTTGGCACACCGTGCCATGGCATGTGTGCCAGTGTGTTGGCACTTTGTCTGCATTTTGACTCGCATGGTCCTTAGATGGAAAGGCTTCCATGACCTCTTTATTGTTTGCTGCAATCTTATGTAGCCTCAGGTTCGACTTGGAGAGGACTTCCTGTGTCTTTTTTAGTAAGTCGACAGCAGCTTTGACTGTGGGCAGAGACTTCAGTCCATCATCTACGTAAAAGTCTCGCATTACAAAGTGCTTTACGTCAGGGTCAATGTGAAACTCGCTGACCTGAACGGACTGGTGCAAGCCGTGAATAGCCACTGCAGGGGAAGGGCTATTTCCGAAGACATGGACAGTCATGCGATAGTCAACAACAGCTTTGGAGAGATCGTTATCACGGAACCAGAGAAACCTCAAGAAGTTCCTATCTTCTTCTCTAACCAAAAAGGAATAGAACATTTGTTCAATGTCCGCTGTGAATGCAACAGCTTCTTTTCTGAAGCGGATCAGTACACCTAGTAACGTGTTGTTCAGGTCAGGTCCAGTCAGCAGCACATCGTTGAGTGACACACCACTGAATCGGGCACTGGAATCAAAAACCACTCTAATCTTTTTTGGTTTCTTAGGATGGTACACACCAAATGTTGACAAATACCATCGTTCTTCTTCCTCATTGAGGGGAGGGGCTAACTCAGCATGACCATTTTTTTTTTTTTATTTAAGTTTTTGTAAAGGGTATACAGGTCATTACAGCATTGCATTGTTTACATTTTCATCACATGTTCCCTTATTTTTTGCTATTTGACAACATTGGTAGGATAGTTATTACAACACCCCCCCTTTTTTTTTTAAAGTGAAAGAAAAAGTGAAATTAAGGAGAATTAAATAAAAACAAAACAAAACAAACAAAAAAACGAATAAACAAACAAACAGAACAGCAAAAAACAAACAAACAGAAAATTAAGTAAATAAAAGTAAAAGAGCATCTGAGTAGCGTTGGAACAAAGAGCGGTGCCATTATTGAAATGGTATTTGTCAAAGATTAGATCTAATGGAAGACACATATGCGATCCAGGGTTGCCAAAAGTTCATGAACCCATCCATGTCCTGTCTCAGTGCGAATGTCAACTTTTCCATCGAGTAAATGTCTTGAATCACGTTAATCCAATCTTCAGGTGTAGGACAGTCCTTCAGCATCCATTTTTTAGTTAGGGCTTTTTTACTTGCCAATATTAAAACATTGAATAAGTATTTATCTCCTCGTCTTTCCAGTGAGTCCGGTAGTAAACCCAAATACAAAGTTACAAAAGAAAAGGGAACTGTTATTTTGAATATTTTCCCCAATATTGTCTGTACATTGGTCCAATATTGGTGGATAATTGGGCATGACCAAAACACATGAAAATGATTTGCAGTCTTTTCACCACACAAGCGCCAACAGTTCAACCCCTTATGGGTAAATTTGTTTTGTGCAGGTGTTCTGAAAAATCTTACCAAATTTTTCCATCCAAATTCTCTCCACTGCAAGGAAGAGGTACTTTTCCATTGCTGTTTATTTAGCTTTTCCCATATTTCCAATTGTAAAGTGAAATTCCCCTCTTTTTCCCATCTCTCTTTTATATATGATGTGTTGTCTCCTTTTAAGTCTTGAAGACCTTGATATATTTTAGAAATGTATCTGATCCCTGGGATCCCTTTATATGCCATTAAGAAGACCTTCAGAACACCTGACTGGGCCCTTTCCAAATCCTCCTTTTTAAGTATATTGTTTATGTGGTGTCTAAGCTGAAAGAACCTGTAAAGATCTTGATTTATTAGACCTTGTTTTTTCAAATCTTCAAAACTTCTTAAAGTTTGCCCCTTAAAAAAATCGTAATATTTTATCAGCCCTTTCTCTTTCCACTCTTTAAATCTAGTGTCTGTTTTATTGGGGGTAAAGTCTTGATCATAGGCAATCCATTGCAGAAGTCGATAGGGCTCTTTAGCTTGATTCTCTCTGACTATCTTAAACCAAATTTTTAGCGGGGTCTCTATCCACGGGTTGGTGTTATTCAAGAGTTTAGTTAAGGCATTGTTCCCTATTATTGCCTGTAGGGGGATGTCACTTGTTATTTGGCATTCCATCTCCTTCCATTGTGCAGTGTAGACTGGGTTACATATCTCTACTAAAGTTTTAATTTGTGCAGCTATAAAATAGTCCCTGATATTTGGCAGCGCGAGCCCACCTTTGTCTTTGTTTAGCTGTAGGGTTCTATATCTGATTCTAGGTCTCTTACCCTGCCATATGAATCTTGAGATCCTTCTGTCCAGCTCCTGCCATGTTTTTTTGGGAGGTTCTACCGGTATTGTTTGGAAAAGGTATAGAAGACGTGGAAGTATATTCATTTTGACTGCTTCAATTCTTTGTGCAGTACCTAAGAATGGTATCATATTCCATCTTGCTAGGTCAGATTTTATTTTCGTCACCAGTGGATCATAGTTTAGTGTTATAATTTTGTCGAGTTGTTTCGGGATATTGACCCCCAGATATTTCATAGATTCCAACTCCCAGTTAGTTTTGAGTTCATTTAGTGAAAAATGATTTGGGTCATAGTTGAATGTTAAGACTTGGGTTTTATGCATGTTTAATTTGTACCCCGATAAATCTCCATAGTCTGAAAAAACTGAGATTAGTTCTGGTAGAGAAGTGTCTGGCTGCCCTAGGTATATTAAAATGTCATCAGCAAAGAGTGCTATTTTATGTTCCTTCTGACCAAGTGTAATACCTTGAATTTCTTGATTTTGTCTTATCCATTGGCTCAGAGGTTCTATGAAGATTGCAAAGAGCAGTGGAGACAGGGGGCAGCCCTGACGACATCCTCTTTCCAGCTCAAAAGATGATGATAAATTACCGTTAATCCTTATTTTAATTCAATTCAATTCAACTTTATTTATATAGCGCCATTTCACAACAACAGTCATCTCATAGCACTATCAACTGTAGGGGGGAACCCCCACAGTTGCAGAAAGACCCCAGCAATCAGGTGATCCCCTTTGAGCAAGCACTTGGCGACGGTGGAGAGGAAAAACTCCCTTTTAACAGGAAGAAACCTCCAGCAGAACCAGGCTCAGGGAGGGGCAGTCATCTGCTGCGACTGGCTGGGGGGTGAGGGGACAGAGAAGATGAAAAGAACAGACATGTAGAGAGCAAACAGCACGATGGGGACTCAATCTATGGGAGAGAACAAACAAATGTTAATGACCAGCAAAAAAAAAAATATTTCATAGAGAGTGAGGAAAGGAGTGAGGCCCAGTGCATTACTGGAGGTCCCCCGGCTGACTAAACCTATTAGCAGCATAACTAAGGGAGGGTTCAGAAACACATGATCCCTCCCTAATTGTAGGCTATATCAAAAAGGTAGGTTTTAACCCTAATCTTAAAAACAGAGATCGAGTCTGACTCCCGAATCCAGATTGGCAGCTGATTCCACAGGAGAGGAGCTTGATAACTGAAGGCTCTGCCTCCCATTGTACTTTTGGAGATTCTAGGTATTACAAGTAGTCCTGCATTTTGGGAGCGTAGTGCTCTGTTAGGATAATACGGTAGTATCAGATCTTTTAAATAAAAAGGAGCCTGATTGTTTAGAGCTTTGTAAGTAAGAAGAAGGATTTTAAACTTAATTCTAAACTCTATGGGAAGCCAATGAAGGGAGGCCAGAACCGGAGAGATATGATCTCTCTTTCTAGTACCTGTTAAAACTCTTGCTGCAGCATTTTGGATCAGCTGAAGACTTTTTAAAGATGTTTTAGGACAACCTGATAATAAAGAATTACAATAATCTAATCTCGAGCTAACAAAAGCGTGGATCAGTTTCTCAGCATCACTCTGAGACAAGATGCTCCTAATCTTGGCAATATTACGCAAATGATAGAAGGCAGTCTTAGAAACAAATTTAATATGTGAATTGAAGGACAAATCCTGATCAAAAATAACTCCAAGGTTCCTCACAGAGCTATTAAGAGAAAGAGTAACTGCATCCAAACTGAAAGTTTGATTTGGAAAGGAATTTCTAAGGTTTTTTGGACCAACAAGAATGACTTCAGTCTTATCTGAATTTAATAGCAGGAAATTACAAGTCATCCAAGCTTTGATTTCCTTAAGACAGGCTTCTAACTTGGCTAATTGATTACTATCATCTGGCTTCATTGACAGGTATAATTGTGTGTCATCTGCATAACAATGAAAATGTATACAGTGCTTTCTAATAATGTTGCCTAACGGAAGCATATATAAACTAAAAAGAGTAGGGCCTAGCACAGATCCCTGTGGAACTCCATGACTAAGCTTTGAGTTGAAAGAAAACTCATTATTTACATGAACAAACTGGAACCTATCAGATAAATAAGATCTAAACCACTGCAATGAAGTTCCATTAAGTCCAACATAGTGTTCTAATCTATCAAGTAGAATATTATGATCGATAGTATCAAAAGCTGCACTAAGGTCTAAAAGGACAAGTACAGAAACTAGTCCATTATCAGATGCAATGAGGAGGTCATTAGTGACCTTCGCTAAGGCTGTTTCAGTACTATGATGGATTCTAAACCCAGATTGAAACTCTTCAAGTAAACCATTTCCCTGCAGGTGGTCGAATAATTGCGTAGCAACAACTCTTTCTAAGATTTTTGAAATGAAAGGGAGATTAGAGATTGGTCTATAGTTAGCTAAAGCTCCTGGATCTAGCGTTGGCTTTTTGAGTAAGGGTTTAATTACAGCTGTTTTAAAAGCCTGCGGTACATGGCCTAAAGTTAATGAAGAATTGATTATATGAAGAATAAAGCTACCAATAAGTGGGAAGACTTCTTTAAATAACCTAGTAGGAATAGGGTCTAAAAGACAAGTTGAAGGTTTGGATGAGGAAACTATTTTGTCTAACTCACAAAGGTCGATTGGAGTAAACTCATCAAGACAGACATCAACAGAAGGAGTTGTAATAGTTACAGTATTTAAGTTAACTGTGGGAAGAATCTGATTGATTTTATCTCTGATGGATGAAATTTTATTATTGAAAAAGTTCATAAAGTCCTGACTAGTAAGCTCTAAGGGAATGCTAGGATTGACAGAGTCCTGACTCTTTGTCAACCTGGCTACAGTACTGAAAAGAAACCTGGGATTATTCTTGTTCTCTTCTATTAATGCAGAGTAATAACTTGTTCTAGCTTTTCTAAGAGATTTTAGCTGTTGGTTTTTATATAATGCCTGTATAGTTCTAATGAAGTTGTTATGAAAATTGAAACTGGATAAGATTCTATATAGGAAAGACCAGTCAACCGAATCGAATGCTTTTTCAGCATCTAATCCCAATATGACTGCATTTAAGTTATATTTTTTTATATGATGAATTATGTGTAAAGTGCGTCGAATGTTGTCTTGTGTCTGTCTTTGTCTTATAAAACCTGTTTGGTCTAAGTGAACTAAGTCTGTCAGTATGTTTTCTAACCTTTTGGCAAGGATAGTGGTAAAAAGCTTATAGTCCTGATTTAATACACTGATTGGTCTGTAGTTGGAGCATTCTAGTTTATCCTTTTCAGGTTTAGGTATAACTGCAATGACCCCTTCTCTCCAGGAGGGGGGGGATTTCCCCTGTGTGGAGGATGTAGTTAAATGTTTTCAGGAGGAGAGGAGATAGTTGCTGTTTAAAGGTTTTGTACCATTCTGCTGTATAGCCATCTGCTCCTGGGGATTTGTTAGCTTTAAGTTTCATAATTGCTTTTTCCAATTCTTTAGGTTGTATTTCTGACAGTAGGGTTTTATTTTGTGAATCCGTAAGTTGGGGAAGGTTTAATGTGTTTAGTAATGTCTCGGATGCGTTTTTATGTTTTTTGTGGGAGTATAAGTTCTTGTAGTAATTCTCGAAGCTTTTAAGAATATCCTGAATTCTGAATTTTATTTCCTTTGATACTGGGTCTCTGATTTTGTAGATTGCTCTTTCCGTTTGTTGTTTCCTCAATTTATAGGCTAGTAATTTTGCCGATTTACTGCCTGCTTCATAGTGTTTTTGTTTCAGAAATGTAAGTTTCTTCTGGATTTCTATTGTGTAGATCTCATTTATTTGATTTTTAATTTCTTTAATCTTGAGCGAGCCATTAGACTGAGTGTTGTCTTTGTGTTCTTTTTCTAGGTTCTTGAGTTCTGACTCGTGTGATTAGTTTTTCTTGTCTCAGTTTCTTTTGGGTTGCCAGTTTTGCAATAATTTTTCCCCTTATTACAGCTTTGCACGCATCCCACAATATTAAAGGAGATACTTCTCCATTATCGTTTTCTTCCAAATATCTGAGAATATCTGATTCCAATTCATCTTTCAGTGGTCCTTTCAGGACACTTGAATTCAACCTCCAGGAAAATGTATTATTTGTGTATTTTTGGATGTTTAAGTCCATATAGATCGGACTGTGGTCAGAGAGATCCATCAGTCCTATTTTACATGTTTTTACTCTTCCAATGTCTCTATTAAACATAAAAAAGTAATCAATCCTTGAGTAAGATGAATGTGGCGTTGAATAAAAAGTATAATCTTTTACATTGGGGTTGAATTCCCTCCATACGTCACAGATTCCCATTTCTTTTAGTAGCATCCGAGTATTCTTACTTTGGGTGTTATTTTGATGTGAAGAATTACCTGTCGCATCCCAGTATGGATTCAGTCTTAGATTGAAGTCTCCACCACATATCACTAAACCTTGGGCTTTAGTTATCATTAGGTCGAATACATTTTTATAAAATTTCTATTTAGCCCCTGGTGGTGCATATACATTCAGCAGGGTGATATCTTCTCCCTCTAGCCGCCCAGTTACCAAACTGTACCTCCCTTCTTTATCTTTGTGTTCTGATTTTTTTTCAAATGTAATTTTGGTTGATATCAATGTCGCTACTCCCCTCCTCCTCCCTGATTTATATGAAGATGAAGAGATCATTTTAAACCCTTGTCTATTGAGTTTAGTGTGTTCCACGTCTGTTAGGTGGGTTTCTTGTAAAAATATTATTTCTGCTTTGTCTTTTTTCATTTTGCATAGAATCTTGGATCTTTTAACTGGATTCAGGATCCCTTTTACATTATATGAGGCTATTTTGGTTACACCCTGTTTCTCCATTGTATTTTCTTATTTAGTATAACAGTGTGGTGGCCCTCTTTTTTGCTACTCAGAAACTGAAAGAACATTAAGAACATAAAAAACATTAAGAACATAGTGTACGAAACTTTAAAACAAAAAACTGTCAAAAAAACTTCCTGAGCTGGGGTCTCTTTAAAGACCCTGTAAGAGCCCTGATGGAGTGTAGGCTCTGAGGGAAATTCCTCAAACTCTGTTACGTGTTGAGGGCCCTCTCTTACCCCTGTAAGTTGTTCCATGTTTTTAACGTGAATTTCAGATCCCAATCCGAATTTGTAATGATTTTTTTTTTTTTTTAATGCCTATAACCTATGAGATTGTGTGCACCCTCCCACCCCCATCATAGCAAACATTCACTCTAATACAGTGGTACCTCTACTTACGAACGTCTCCACATACGGAATTTTCAGGTTACGAGACGCCTCAAGGGGAAAATATTGCCTCTAGTTACGAACGAAATTTCAGGATACGAAAGGCAAAAAAGTACGCGCTCCTCGCAGCTTCCGTAGTTTACCGAACGTAAACATACCTGTAGCTGCTCTGCCATTGGCTATCGCCTAGCATCTTCCTGGTATCCCATTGGCCACGAAGTTTTTTTTTTTTTTCCAAAACTTTATGCGTTTGGTTGATCTCGCCAAAGAATATGGCCGTAAAACATCAACGATCAGCACGGTATTAAAACAAAACGAAGCTCTTACAAGCCGACAAAAGCAAACGTCCTTGGATCAGAACATGAACCAAAGAAGGCAAACGGTGACGACGTCGACGACGATAGCAGTTAAAGGGTAAATGAACATAATTTTTATTATTCTTTCTCTTTTATTATTCTCTTTTATTATTCTTTCTCTCATTTTAAACTCTCATTTTATGTTTATTGTGCAGTAATCTAATTGTAACATGTATTTGTTACATGTTTTGATGCGTTTTTACGATTTATAAAAAATTTATGCCCGAATTTTGGGGGCTTGGAACGGATTACGGCATTTACATGTAAAACGCGCCTCTACTTACGAATTTTTCACGTTACGAGAATTCTTCCGGAACGAATTAAATTCGTAAGTAGAGGTACCACTGTATAGTATTTGTTAGTATGGAGAGAACATGTGGGTCATTGTTACATTTCTATTTTAACATGATTTTTTTTTCCCCCTTTAAATTAAGAAGACATTTGTTTCTAATGCTATAACTGCTCCATGAAAGGTTTTACCACATGCTGATTCTGCATCTCCTTTAATGTTTGTTACCTTGTAGGAGGGGGGGTGGAAGTGCAGAGTGACTGAAAAGAAAAAAAAAACAAACAAAAAGGTCGCTATTCCTTCCTGGAACTGGAAAGCTTATCTTTGTAGCTCTGGGGCTGGGTTTCCCGCTGCTGGCCCGTGGATTTTGAAGGTCTCTGAGTGGGCCACGTTTGAGCTCTGATTTTCTCGCTCAGATCCGCTGCGGGTTTAAACACCATTACCGGGAGTCCTCTCCTTGCCATGTCAGTTGTTGCTTCTTCCGCTGAATTATAGAGACATGACTCTTCACCATAAAAGACCCTTAGCTTCGCCGGAAATGGCATCTGAAAGCGTAGATTCTGTTCCCGTAAAACCTTTTTGGCGTCGTTATATTCCCGTCGTTTTTTAAGAACCTCAGGGGCGTAATCGTGCTCCACGAAGACTTTTCTCTCATGATGCATAAATCCTTTTTTCTGCCAAGCCCGTCTTACAACCTCTTGTTTTATTTTGAAATTGGCGAATCTTACCACCACAGAACGTGGGGGCGCTTCTGGGGCTGGCTTTGCGGCTAATGTACGATGGGCTTTTTCTATCTTCAAATCGGTGGTTTGTGGAATATCCAACTTCTCTCTCAATAAGCTTTCCACGCATTCCGCCACTGTGTTGAAACCATCTTCAGCTCCTTCTTTCAGACCGTGAATTCTGATGTTATCTCGTCTCTGTCTTCCTTCTTGGTCAGTTAGCTTAGCCTCCAGCCATGACTGTTTTCTGTGTAAATCCAGCACAGAATCTTCAAGCACTTTTACTCTTTCTTCAGCTTCCAAGATTTGGTTTTCGGCCTGGTCCATTCTGCTGTTCGCCTTTTTTAGATCCTCTCTGAATTCAAGAAATTCGGCCCGAAATCGTCGTATTTCGTCAAATAGCGATTTCAAGCTAATCCTTTTGTTAGCTAGGCCCAGGTCCTCGTCTTCTGAACGGAGGTCCTCCGGTTCAGATTCTGCGGTCGCTGTGCGTCCTGACCTGGGGAATGTCAGTTTCCTCTGCTTGTGGTTAGGCATGGTGTTATTGTCTTTTGATTTTTAATCTTCCAAAAATCCGTTAGGTCTGATTTTGAGGATGTTTTCCTTGGATTGAGTCTGGGAGTTTCAGCGTTAGGTTGCTATCACCATGGCGTCCAGACCGGAAGTCCAGCATGACCATTTTTAAACATCTGTCCCATGAAGCTAAGGAAGTGTTCCTTCATTTCTGGCTTCCTCTCGAAATTTCGCGTGAGGGACACGAGGCGGCTCAGTGCCTGAGGCCTGTTGTTGGGAAGCTGCCGACGTGGATTCTTAAAGGGCAATGGAGCTACCCAGCTGTTGTTTGAGTCTCTCTGTAGTCCATTATTCATTATTTTCATGAATGAAGCATCTTGAATTGAAAGCGTAACTTGATTATCCTCTCTAGTCCTCTTGAACACGCTGCACCCAAGATGATCAATGTCACAGGTAGCTTCCTCCACAGAATATGCTGGTGGGTGGTTTGTGACCTGGTCGGTGCTGTATTTTTCCTTAACACAGAACACATTAGGGCATGGTTCGAAGAGAGATGGCCGTCGTAGCTCTGTGGTGTTTGTGTAGAAGGTGTTGATTACTGATGGTCTATGGACGCTGCCGAGACACACATTGCCTACAACAACCCACCCTAGATCTAATTTCTGTGCATAGGGCTGGTTGTGTGAGCCGTTCACCTGTTTGCGAACTTTATGCACTCTGATAATGTCCCGACCAAGGAGAAGCATGATCTGGGCATTTGGGTCCATATCTGGGATGAAGTGCGCCATTGTCTTTAGATGTGTATGATGAAGAGCAACCTCAGGGGTTGGAATCTCGTCTCTGTTGTCGGGAATGTCGTTGCACTCTATGAGGCTGGGTAATGGAATGCGGACTGTCCCATCCAGAGATTCCACTTCATAGCCGCTTGCCCTCCTTCCTGATGATTCCTTCCTTCCTGCGCAGTTCCTGTTCTCAGTGTGTAAGGAGCACTTGGACTTCTGTCGCCAAACACGTTGAAGAACTGTGAACGGACCAGTGACCTGTTGCTCTGCTCGTCGTGAATTGCATAGAGCTTCACTGCTTTGTCTCTGTGACCGGCTGGATATACTTTCACGAGGCATATTTTGGAACACGATCTGTCTGTCAGACCTCCACCGCAGACCTTTGAGCATTTGTTCATAATATCAGATTGAGGTTGAGGCACAGTTTCGACCTCCTCCCCGCCATGCTCTGGATCGGGATCCTTCACTTCTGTCCAGGGTGCGGGTCCTGGATGTAGGGCCGAGTTATGTTTTTCGCTCTTGCACTCAGAACACTGAACTTTGGCTTTGCAGTTTTTAGCGATGTGTGATGAAGATGAACAACATTTAAAACACAGATTGTTCTCTTTCAAAAACATCTTATGATCTTCAATGGATTTTTCTCTGAAAGCACGACATTTACTTAAAGGGTGTGGTTTCCCATGAATAGGACACATTTTATCACAGCCATCAGATTTTAATGAGGAGTCAATAGAATCAGAACTACCTCTGTTGGATATCTCGGTTTTGCAGACTGAGACTCTTTGATGTTTGTTTGGCTGCCATGCTAACTTTTCAGCCCTGGGAACAGTGTCTGTCTGAGTGATGAAGTTGAAGCTTGGGTCATTGGCAATGCTAGCTTCCTGGCTAATGAATTTTACAAAAAAGGCAAAGGGAGGATAAGGCACGTGCTTTTGTCGCTTATAAGATGCACCAGCTGAAGCCCACTTTTCCTGCAGACGAAAGGGGAGTTTCTGCACAATTGGGTTGACACCTCTTGCCGTGTCGAGGAAGAAGAGACCAAGTAAGTCTCCTTCATCCTTTGCTGATAGAAGTTCCATCAGAAGATCACTCAACTTAATCAATTTGGCGTAATCTCGGTTTCCTATCTTTGGAAAAGTGTCGATGCGTTTGAAAAGAGCGTCCTCTACTGCCTCTGGCGAGCCGTAAGTTTGCTCAAGTCTATCCCAAATCATATTCAGGCCTGCTTCCGGATGATTGATGTGAATTACTCTGAGCTACTCAACATGTTCTTTTGACTCCTTGCCGAGCCACTTTAAAAGAAGGTCCATCTCCTCACTTGCTGTTAGATCTAAGCCGCTGATTGCAGACAGAAATGAGCATTTCCAAGCTCTGTAATTCTCAGGCTTACCACTAAATTGAAGTAAGCCTGTAGACACAAGCTCACGGCGTGCAAGGTACCTCACAAAGTCATTTGGAGTGGAGCTGTTATGGCTGGAATTAGGAGGTGCAGGATAAGATGGGGGAAATGTACCACAATAGTCATTTTGGAATCTGGAGTGCTGTGTTGGAGTAATATTGCTGCTTTCAAATTTCACTTGTCGTGGGTCACAAACATTTTCATCCTTATATATCTGAACCCGCTGTGGGCTGGGGTGTGAGTCTGATTTTATTGAGGCATCATCTACACATAGCTGGTGTTCTGCCTCCAACACTTTGGCTTGGTCAGCAACATACTGTTGAGTGCGTTGTGTGGCTGTCAAAGAGGCAGAATCTAATAATGCAAACTCTCAACTTCGTCTTTCACCACTGACAACTGCAGCTTCCAGCGCTTCTGCTTCAGCAACAGCTGCAGCAGTCTCTTTCTTATATTGTAGAATTTGCATTGATGCTTCCAACTTAGCTCTTTCTAGTTTTAGGCTTACTTCTTCTTCAGCGTAGGAAAGGCGAGCTTTTGCTGCTTCCGCTCGTGCTCTTGCTTTGGCTGCAGCAGACTCTATAGATGACACACTGGAGTGTGCAGAAGGAGCGTGTGAGTGTGTCTTTGACATGGCTCTTTTTTCTGACTAGCACAGTTGCAAGCGTACTTCTGAATAGACACTTATGTGTTGACCGTTTACTGGTCGAGTGTGACGATGATCTACTCACTGTCTGCCAGCACGTTCACGTTATCATGCCCGCTAGGAAGCCGTGGTTTCACTGTACTGCCTCTGCTGATTGGACAGTCAGCTAAACTCCTTCCTCACATCAAGACTCTGAAGACACAGCTCTCAGTCCACAGGTTTAATGACACAAGGAAAGTGTGAAACTGTAACACATAACACAAGACACAATCACTCCTTGACCTTCGTGCAGACATTACATTGAAAATACATAAATTGCTTACTTTTAACTTAAATATGATATAAAACTATATTTACAACAACTCCCGCCGCCATAATAAATTGTTTCCCTCCAAATTACCTATCAACGTCCTCCGACCAATACAACGGCCGTTGCTAGCGTAAATCGCGGGAAAACCACTTTAGCGTCTAATGTTATTAAACCCAATGTAACCTTAATAAACCGTCTAGGAATGCACACAAACAACAACAGTAAATACATACCCACAATGCTACCAAAGGCAGAGGATGTATGTGACTGCTGCTGGAGTTGACTGAGGCGGTGAAACACACACAACGGACTTTAATACTGTCTTAGATTTGTTTTGAATAGTAACCGCTTAACTTAGCTTAGTTTTCTTTTTTTTTCTCTCAGTCACATTTTGTCTTAGCTTTGTTTTAAATTGTAATCGCTCTTGTCTTGTTTTCTCTTTTTTCTCTTTTGAATTCTTGGATGGAATATGGGTGGGCAATATAAGCTGCGGCTTCAGCCATCACCCATTTCGGATAACTCACGTGGAATTGTATAGAAGAAGGAGTCTTTGTCTAATTTGACCTTGTTGTTATATTATACAGTTTCTTTTAACCTGTACTGTACTATCCGAAATAAATTCATTCATTCATTCATTCATTCACTCTGACTGACTTCCTGTTTACAGTTAGTCAGAGCCGAAGGTGACGTCACCTTCGGCTACGAACCATGCGGATTTCAAGGTGAACCCAACACAACATTACAATGGGTTATTCAAAATTAATTAAGAATATAAATAATATTCCACTTTAACTTTAACATTAAATAGTTAACAGAACAAAGGGTATATAACAAAGTATTAAGATGAACTTTTGTAATTGACCAAATACTTATTTTACCGAGGAATTTACCAATTAATTCATTAAAAATCCTTCATTGTGATTTTCTGGATTTTTTTTTTTCTCATTTTGTCTCTCATTGTTGAGGTAGACCTATGATGAAAATTGGAGACCTCTCTCATCTTTTAAGTGGGAGAACTTGCACAATCGGTGGCTGACTAAATACTTTTTTTCCCCACCGTACATATGAAGGCATGAATACATGAGCCACAGCCCCCCCCCCCGCCCCCCAAACGTCGAAGAATGGACAATATATTCGGGTTCACAAAATATGATGACATCAATGGCATAACTATACAACTTGATCACATTAAAAAAATTCAGCGACCACATCAACAGCATAGTCTATACAGCATGATCACATTAACAATTAAGTGATAACGCCAACAGCATAGTCTACACAACATGCTCGCATTAAAAAAATTCAGTGATAACACCAACAGTATATCCTATACCACATGATCACATCAAACATCAGTCTGTACGTCGTCTGGGTTTCAACCGTCTTCCGAATCTTCTGTACGCAGGCCTCGCCGTCCCAGCGGCACTGTCCTGCAAAGAATCTGCAGCCTGAGGAAGAGAGTGGTTATTTGATCCCTGCGGGGAGTCCGGGACGTGTTCCCTGGGAGGTCTGCCACGTCGGGGTGCCCTCGCCACCCGTACAGACTCGTCGTTCATCACAAAAGCAGGCTTTAGTCTGTCAATACTGACTGTCTCTTTCCTGTCTCCTAAATCTAGCACAAAATGCTTATCACCAGTTTCCAGCACCCTAAATGGACCATCATATGGCGGCCGGAGGGTCGGTCTTAAAGCCTCGTGCCTAACAAAAACGAACTCAGCATTTTTTAAAGCCTGAGGAACAAAAACCCTCGGAAAAGTGTGATGAACGGGGCCCGTGAGCATGTCCGCTTCCGTGCTGTTTAGTGGCCTCAGAGCCGGGAGGTGCCCTGGCTCTGGATGTTCTGGTAAGAATTCACCGGGCAGCCTGAGAGGTTGTGCAAAAACTAACTCTGCTGGGGAGGCATTCAGATCCTCCTTGGGCGCAGAACGCAACCCCAATAAAACCCACGGTAGTTTGTTTACCCAATCTGCATCCGTAAGCGACGCTCTGAGGGCTGCCTTCAAAGACCTGTGAAAACGCTCGCATAAACCGTTAGCCTGGGGGTGATACGCGGTAGTGCGATGGATTGTCGCCCCTAAGCTGCTGGCCATCGCTGACCAAAGCTCAGAGACGAACTGAGGTCCTCTGTCGGACGTAATGTCCGACGGAACCCCGAAACGCGCTACCCAGGCCGTTAAAAAAACGCGAGCCACCTCTGCAGCCGTGGTTGATGTTAGTGGGACCACTTCTGGCCAACGTGAGGTTCGGTCCACCATTGTCAAAAGATGGGTGAACCCCTGCGATGACGGTAGGGGGCCCACGAGGTCGACATGCACATGATCAAATCTCTTGGCCGGGATTCGGAACGGTTCTAAAGGGGCTTTCGTGTGCTTGTGAATTTTGGCCCATTGGCAAGACATGCAGGTTCTTGCCCGCTCTTTCACGTGCTTGCTCAGGCTCGGCCAAACAAACTTTTCCGCAACCATCTTCACCGAAGCGCGCACTCCCGGGTGTGCCAGGGAGTGAACCGAGTCAAAAACGCGGCAGCGCCACGCAGCCGGGACTACTGGGCGTGGTCGCCCAGTTGACACGTCGCAGATTAAGGGGGGCATACCGGTTTGCAAACACCTGCTCTCCAGCCTTAACCCTGTTGGTCCAGACTGGAGTGCGCACACGTCCGCATCACTACCCTGTTCCGCTGCCATGGCCGCGTAATCTATCCCTATGTGAACTGGGACCGCGTACGCTTCCGCGCTGCTCTTGTGCCACTGCGGCTGCAGCAGTATAATCTGCCTCCGCGTGCCCTGGTGATGTCACGGCGCGAGAGAGGCAGTCTGCCACTACATTGAGTTTACCCACTACATGCTGAATGTCCGTAGTAAATTCTGAAATTGCGGCCAGATGCCTCTGCTGCCGGCCCAACCACGGTTCTGAAATTTTAGACATCGCGAAAGTGAGCGGTTTATGGTCGACAAAAGCCGTGAAACGCCGACCTTCCAGCCAGAACTGGAAATGGCGAATGGCCAAATGGAGAGCTAACAGCTCCCTGTCAAACGTGCTGTATTTGCGCTCGGTTTCGTTCAAGGATTTGCTGAAAAATGCTAACGGCTGCCAAACTCCGTCCACGTGCTGTTCCACGACCGCCCCTATGGCCAAATTTGATGCGTCCGTGGTGAGCGCTATGCGGGCCGATGGTTCGGGGTGGGCTAAAAGCGTGGCGTCAGCCAGGGCTCTTTTTACTTCCGCGAATGCGCGCTCCCACTCCGGGGACCACACGACCGCGTTGGAGGGCTTTTGTTTGCTGAGCGCGGCATATAATGGTCGCATGAGCTGAGCTGCGTGGGGCAGGAAACGGTTATAAAAATTTACCATTCCCAAAAACTCCTGCAATGATTTGACCGTTTGTAGTCGGGGGAAATTTGCCACTGCGCGCACCTTATCAGGCAATGGGACTGCCCCTTCTGTGGAAACGCGGTGTCCCAAAAAGTCGATCTGCACCACGCCGAACTGGCACTTGGCTGGATTAATTATTAACCCGTGTTCTCCCGACCTCCGAAAAACTGTAGTGAGGTGTTTTTCGTGTTCCTCCTCGGACGTACTGGCGACTAAAATATCGTCGAGGTAGACGAACACGAAAGAGAGATCATGTAACACAGTGTCCATCATACGCTGGAATGTTTGTGCCACACCTTTAAGACCAAACGGCATGCGCAAAAACTCAAAAAGCCCAAAAGGGGTTATTACGGCTGTTTTAGGGACGTCCTCCGGTCGGACTGGAACTTGATGGTAGCCGCGAACCAGGTCTATTTTAGAAAAAATGCGCGCCCCCGCTAGATGCACGAAAAATCCTGAAGGTGTGGGATTGGGTAGTGGTCATGCGCTGTAGCGTTGTTTAGTCTGCGGTAATCACCGCAAGGTCTCCAGGAGCCGTCAGCTTTAGGGACCATATGCAGTGGCGAAGCCCATGGGCTTTTCGAATGACGAATAATGCCCAGCTTTTCCAGGCTGGTGAACTCATCGCGTGCTATGACGAGCTTGGCAGCATCTAAGCGCCGAGCTTTTGCGAAAACGGGGGGGCCAGTTGTGGTGATAAAATGCTCCACCCCATGTTTCGCCACTGTTGCCGAAAATTTGGGAACTGTGAGTGCTGGAAACTGGGTGAGGAGTGTGTCAAACTTACCGCCTGCTGTGGCAACGTTGGCCTGCACGGGTGGTGGGGACACTCGAGCTGCACAAGGAATAGAATAGAAAGACTGCATTTACTAATCGTCTGTTGGCAAGATCAACTAACAACCCATGTGAGCACAAGAAATCAGCACCTAACATGTTGAAACTCACCACCTCTATGATAAAAGTCCACTCATAAGTGCGGCCGTGTAAGGACAGAGACAAAGTCCTTTCTCCATAGGTGTTGATGCTCGAGCTGTTTGCCGCCGTTGCCCCATCGCCACGGGGGCCAGCCACCCGGTCAGCATAGGTTGGGGTGATGAAGCTCACCTGAGCTCCGGTGTCTATGAGGAAATGCCGCCCGGAGCTCTCATCCGTGATGTAGAGCAGCTTATTGGTCTCACCGAGAGCTGAAGCTGCTAACGGATCCCGGCTTTGGAGTTTCCCGAGCTCTTGTAACTGCACGGCGGCACACACCTGTGTGCCTTTTCTGCGAAACGCCGGTGATAATAACAGAGGCCATCTTCTCCGCTGCGTTGTGGCCGCGCCGCTACCATGGTGGGTGGGTTCGGCTCCGCTGTCTCTGGCTCTTTGTTGCCCCGGGCCGCCGCACCAAGGTCTGCCACTGCTGCTGTGGCCGTCTGCTCGCCGCAGGAGTTGAGGAGCCGCTGCGCTTCCCGCTTGCGACCTGCTTACCTGGGTCTCACAACGCATGCTGGATAGGGCGCCTCTCATGTGCGTCGGAAGGTTGCTGAGGAAGATGTGCTTGAAGAGGAAGCTGTCATTGTCTGATTCCCTCAACTGAAGCATGTCTTCCATCAGGGTGATCGGTCTGCGCCCTCCTTGGCCGTACATAGCCAGTAGCCTCTTAGCCCTCTCTTCGGCTGAGGGCGCGAAACACTCGATGAGGGTAGCCTTTAACTCGCCGTATTTGTCGTCGGCGGGAGGCTGCTGTACCACGCTCCGCACGCATCGCGCTGTGCGGGCGTCGAGCTTGGTGATGACGTGGTAGAACTTAGTGTCATCTACCGTTATTCCTGCAAGCGCGAACTGCGCCTCGGCCTGGAGGAACCATAAGTCCTGGTCGTTCTGCCAGAATTCTGGTAGTTTGATGGTGACGGCGCTCGCTTGGGCCGCCTCCGACGAGTCTGCATCGAGGGACACCCTTTCGTTCATTCTCATGTATCTGGTCACCAATGTGGGGAGCGTGAAATGAAGAAGCTGAATTGTTTCATAATTCAGGTTTTAATGTTGTAGTCACATCCCCAACATATCTCTCAGGAACAGACGAGGCTGAGCTCAGTCAGAACCCCCTTATTTATACATACAACATCAAAAGCCAAATCACACATCCTTGTCAAATCCCCTTATTGACCATAACTCCCCCTCAATGTCCTTCAGTCCTCCACCTGGCCCCAGGGGGTCAGGAAGTCCTTTCAGGTCCTTACCCCCGTGTCTCCGTCTCCCTGCTGTTCCCCACAGGCGGTCCAGACCTATTGTCCTCCTCTAAGACGTGAAGTCAATTCAATTCAATTCAATTCAATTCAACTTTATTTATATAACGCCATTTCACAACAACAGTCATCTCATAGCACTATCAACTGTAGGGGGGACCCCCACAGTTGCAGAAAGACCCCAGCAATCAGGCGATCCCCTGTGAGCAAGCACTTGGCGACGGTGGAGAGGAAAAACTCCCTTTTAACAGGAAGAAACCTCCAGCAGAACCAGGCTCAGGGAGGGGCAGTCATCTGCTGCGACTGGCTGGGGGGTGAGGGGATAGAGAAGAAGAAAAGAACAGACATGTAGAGAGCAAACAGCACGATGGGGACTCAATCTATGGGAGAGAACAAACAAATGTTAATGACCAGCAAAAAAAAAAATATTTCATAGAGAGTGAGGAAAGGAGTGAGGCCCAGTGCATTACTGGAGGTCCCCCGGCTGACTAAACCTATTAGCAGCATAACTAAGGGAGGGTTCAGAAACACATGATCCCTCCCTAATTGTAGGCTATATCAAAAAGGTAGGTTTTAGCCCTATTCTTAAAAACAGAGATCGAGTCTGACTCCCGAATCCAGATTGGCAGCTGATTCCACAGGAGAGGAGCTTGATAACTTGATAACTCAATCCACATATGCAATCTTAAACATCCCCTTGTGCTTATACATATGAAGGCATGAATACATGAGGCACAGGTTTGTTGGTTCCCTGGAAGCAGCTTTGTTTATTATTCTAATAGCCCTCTTCTGAAGCATAAAGACTGGATATATGTTTGTTTTATATGTATTTCCCCATACTTCAGTACAATATGTCATGTATGGGAGTATTGTTAAAAAAAAACAACTTGTGGAGTGTGTAAATGAAGAGGCAGATTCATTTCAGACGATTTATTACACACTCACAACTCACAAGCAAAGAACAGACTGAACATTTAAGCAGGCACTCTCCTCTTAAGTTTCATGGCATCTCTCCACACACAACATGACATTTGCATCACACTGCATTCAACCCCCTTCGTCCTTGACTCCTTCCTGCTATCTCACCAGGAACCTCCTGCCCATTGTTCTCCCATGTTTATCCACTGTCTCTTGTCTGAGATGCTAAATCATCTGGCTCTCTCAAGGTGCTAAAAACTTTAAAAAATGATTAGACTTTTCTACTAAAATGTGTAAATTTCAATTGTGATTTCTCTTGAACACTGTGAATTTCTATGAATACCCAAATTTATTGTATTTTTTGTTTGTTTTTGGTGTTTTCTTTTTCGTTTTTCCCCTTATTCTCTCTCATGTTGTTCTAGAACGAGGGAAGGAGAAAGTTGTTTGCGGCGGCGCCTTGCATGGCAGCGGCTCCTCTGATTCTAGCTGTGATGAACATTGGAGATCAGAGAAACGTCATTTTGTTCTGCTGTACATGATTGGCTGGATGGCCTGAATGACAATAAAGTTGGCTTCTTCTTCTTTTTTCTCTGTTCTTGTTTGTTTTCTTGAATATAAATAAAGCTGAGTTATTAAAAATGCTAAACGCTAGTGATGGGTCCGGCAACACTGATGCGTTGGCGCATGCGTCGAGCTCATAGAGCGAAACCCAGTTTCGGTGTGTGTCGGTGTGTGTCGCTTTAAGAAAGTCACGTGACCGATACAGGTACTGTATCGGTCACGTGACGCTAGCGCGTCGAAACACTGACGGGCCAGCATTTATAAGGAAGCGCATCTGTCGATGGGATGCATTTGCCCAAAGACTCTCGTATGTGTTGCGGACGGTCCTTGTGCAAATTTATCACAAATTATGGAGCATGAGCAGCCTCAAGGAAAAAGAAAGGTTTCCACCGTGTGGGACCATTTTGATCTGATATCGGAAAATAAGGTATTTAAAAATAGTATTTTTTAGTGATGGCAGAAATGGAACGATCGAGAGATCGAATCATTTGGAACAATTGATTCAAAAAAAGAATCGATCTTTTGGAATGTTTGAAACATCTCCCCACAGCGACATCTGGTGGGCAAATGTCATAATACTACACTGAACCAGTCGAGTGTTTTCGGGTCTTTATCTCAACGTTTCGTGTTTTGTTTGGGTTTCTAGTATTATTTGTCTGAAAATATATATTTTTTCAGTTAGTATTTGTAGGGGGTGCTTGTTTACAAAATAGACATCACTCCCTGTTTTTAGGGGGTGCTTGTGTACATTCAGTTCTTTTTGCCTTCCTGTCAAGGAACAACAAAAAGACTGAGTTAGGAGGAATGCTGCCATGCAACTTCATATATTGTAAATATATGTAACTATACGTATGTAAAATATATAACTGTATGTAAATGTACAACAATATGGCTTCTTTTAGTGATCAAATGCATAATTATATTTATTGTAAATAATAATAAAGGTGAATAAATAATAATAAATGTATACTCGTATGTGTATTAAAAGAACATGAATACATGCCATTGTGGAGAGCGTGAAATGAAGAGGATGAATTTATTTCTCAATTCAGGTTTATTATCAATCACGTGTCTCCAACATCCTCTCAAACAGAAAAGAGAAAGAACTTCCCACATCTCCCCTTTTTATACCCGGGACATCAAAGTACAGAGTCACATTGTCATTCAATCCCCTGAGACAATACATCACCCCCCAGGTCTTCTCTTCTCCACCTAAAACCCTGGTGGTCAGGAAGTCTTCTCAGAACCATTTCTAAAGACAGATTTCACACCCTCCTGTTATCCCCAGGAGGTCCAGACTCATTGTTCCTTCTAAGACGTGAGGTAACAGTAATATACATATGCAGCCTAAGCATCTCAAATATGTGTGCCACATGACCCCCCCCCACCAAACGTCGAAGATGAAACAATACAACATAGTCTACACCACATGATAAAATCACAAACATCAGTCCATAAGCTGTCTGGGCTTCAACGGTCTTCCGAACTTGCTGTAAGCGGGCTTAGCCGCTCCTGCGGCACCATCCTGCAGTGGATCCGCTATCTGAGGATGAGAACTGTTAGTCAATCCCTGAGGGGGCTCTGGGGCATGCTCCCTGGGGAGTCTGCCGCTTTGAAGAGCCCTCGCCACTTGCACAGTTTCATCAGCCATCACAAAAGCAGGTTTAAGTTTGTCTATACCAATTGTTTCCCTCTTGTCCCCTAAATCTAGCAAAAAATGCTTATTACCTCTTTCCAGCACTCTATATGGGCCATCGTAAGGTGGTCGCAGGGTTGGGCACTGAGCCTCGTGCCTGACAAAAACAAACTTGGCATTTTTTTAAAGATTTAGGTACAAAAACACGCGGAAAGGTGTGATGAACGGGGCCCGGAAGCATGTCCGCTCCCGTGTCGTTCAGTGACCGCTGAGCAGGGGGACGCTCTGGCGCCGGATTATTAGGAAGAAACTCCCCTGGCAGCCGGAGTGGTTGCACGAACACCAACTCAGCTGGGGAGGCTTTTAAGTCCTCTTTAGGTGCAGAACGCAACCCTAATAAAACTCATGGTAGTCTGTTTACCCAATTTGTATCCGTAAGCGACACTCTGAGGGCTGCTTTCAATGACCTATGAAAACGCTCGCATAAACCATTAGCCTGGGGGTGGTACGCGGTAGTGCGGTGGATTGTTATCCCCAGGCTGCGGGCCATTGCTGACCAAAGCTCGGAAACAAATTGAGGCCCCCTGTCGGACGTAATATCCAACGGGACCCCAAACGCGCTACCCAAGCCGTTAAAAACGCACGGGCCACCTCTGCGGCTGTGGTTGATGCCAGTGGGACCACTTCAGGCCAACACGTGGTGCGGTCCACCATTGTCAAAAGATGCGTGCACCCCTGCGACGACGGTAGGGGGCCTACGAGGTCGACATACACATGATTGAACCTCTTGGCCGGGATGTGAAACGGCTCTAAGGGGGCTTTTGTGTGTTTGTGTATTTTGGCCCGCTGGCAAGCCATGCAGGCTCTTGCCCACTCCTTAACGTGCTTGCGCAGGCTCGGCCAAACAAACTTCTCTCCCACCATTTTTACCAACGCGCGCACCCCTGGGTGCGCCAGAGAGTGAATCAAGTCAAAAACACGGCGGCGCCACGTGGCCGGCACTACCGGACGCGGTTGTCCGGTAGAGACATTGCAGATTAGGGGGGCATACCATTTTGCAGCCTCCTGCTCTCCAGCCTTAACCCTGTTGGTCCAGACTGGAGCGCGCACACATCCACGTCGCTACCCTGGTCCGCAGCCATGGCTGCATAATCTATCCCCACGGGGACTGGGGCCACGTACGCTTCCGCGCTGCCATTTTGCTCTGCGGCCGCGGTAGTATAATCTACCTCTGCGCGAACTGGAGCGGTTACGGCACGAGAGAGGCAGTCTGCCACCACATTAAGTTTACCCGCTACGTGTTGAATATCGGTAGTAAATTCTGAAATTGCAGCCAGCTGCCTCTGCTGCCGGCCCGACCATGGTTCTGAAACTTTGGCCATCGCAAAAGTGAGCGGTTTGTGGTCAACAAACGCGGTGAAACGCTGACCTTCTAGCCAGAACTGGAAGTGACGAATGGCTAAGTGGAGCGCTAACAACTCCCTGTCGAACGCGCTGTATTTTCGCTTGTCCTTGCGCAAGGTCCTGCTGAAAAAGGCCAGCGGCTGCCAAGCCCCGGCAACATGTTGCTCCACTACCGCCCCTATGGCCACGTCTGACGCATCAGTGGTGAGCGCTATGCGGGCCATTGGGTCTGGATGAGCCAACAACGCAGCGTCTGCAAGGGCTTTTTTTACCTCCGAGAATGCGCGCTCCCGCTCTGGGGACCATTCGATTGCATTTGAGGGTTTTTGTTTTTTTAAGCGCGGCATACAATGGTTGCATGAGCTGCGCTGCGCGGGGGAGGAAACAGTTATAAAAATTCACCATTCCAAAAAACTCCTGTAGTGCTTTGACCGTTTGTGGCTGGGGAAAATCTTCCACTGCGCGCACTTTGTCCGGCAGCGGAACTGCTCCCTCTGGGGAGACGCGGTGCCCCAAAAAATCAATCTGTGCCACCCCGAACTGGCACTTCGCTGGGTTGATTATTAACCCGTGCTCCCCCAACCTCCGGAAAACTGCCGTGAGGTGCTTTTCGTGTTCTTCTTCGCACGCGCTGGCTACCAAAATGTCGTCCAGGTGAATGAACACAAAAGGGAGATTGCGCAACACCATGTCCATCATGTGCTGGAAGGTTTGCACGGCGCCTTTAAGCCCAAACGGCATGCGCAAAAACTCAAAAAGTCCAAACGGAGTTATTACCGCTGTTTTGGGAATGTCCTCAGCGTGTACTGGGACTTGATGATAACCGAGGAACCAAGTCTATTTTAGAAAAAATGCGCGCCCCCGCCAGATGAACGGAAAAGTCCTGAATATGGGGAATTGTGTAGCGGTCGTGCGCTGTGGCGTTGTTCAACCTGCAGAAATCACCTCAAGGTCACCACGAGCCGTCAGCCTTAGGGACCATGTGAAGCGGTGAAGCCCATGGGCTATTCGAACGCCGGATGATGCCCAACCTTTCCAGGTTGGCGAACTCCTCACGCGCTATGGTCAGTTTAGCTGCATCCAAACGCCGAGCTTTTGTGGAAACGGGGGGACCAGCGGTAGTGATAAAGTGCTCCACCCCGTATTTAGCAACGGCTGCTGAAAACGTGGGAACCGTGAGTGCTGGAAACTGAGTGAGGAGTGTGTGAAACTTACCGCCTGCTGTGGCGACGTTGGCTTGTGCTGTGGGCGGGGACACTCGAGCTGCACAAGGGATAGAGTAAAAAGAGAGTGCATTAACCAAGTGTCTATTGGGAAGATCAACCAACAACCCATGTGAGCACAGAAAATCAGCACCTAACATGTTGAAGCTCACCACTGCTATAATAAAAGTCCACTCATATGTGCGGCCGTGCAGGGACAGAAGTAGAGTCCTTTTACCGAAGGTCTTAATGCTCGAGCCGTTCGCAGCTGATGCTCCGTGACTCCCGGGGCCAGCCAGCCGGTCAGCGTAGGTTTGCATGATGAAACTCACTTGGGAGCCTGTGTCCACGAGGAATTGCCTCCCAGAACGCGCATCCGTCAGGTATAGCAGCTTGTTCTGTTCACCGAGGGCCGCAGCTGCTACCGACTCCCGGTCCTGGAGTTTCCCGAGCTCTTGAACTGACACGGCGGTATACACTTCCATGCCCTCTCTGCAAAACAACGATGGTAAAAACAGAGGTCGTCTCCTCCGCGATGTCGGGGCTTCGCCGCCGCTGTTGTTGGTGTGTCTGCCTCCGTCGCCTCTGGCCTTTTGCCGTTCCCGGTCGTCGCGCCAAGGTCTGCCGCTGCTGCGGTGGCCGTGTGCCGTCCACTGGCATTGAGGATCCGCTGCGCTTCCTGGGCCAGCGCGCGGAAGTCCCGCTGGGTCACAAACTGAGAGCCCGCCAGGGTCGCCCTCGTCTGCGATGGTAGAGTTCTCAGGAAGATGTGAGTGAAGAGGAAATCGTCGTTGTCTGAGCCTCTCAGCTTCAGCATGTCTTCCATCAGGTCAACAGGCGTGCTTTCTCCCAAGTCGTGCAGGGCCAGGAGTCTCTCAGCTCTTTCCTGGGCTGAGGGAGTGAAACGCTGGATGAGGGCAGCTTTCAACCCCCCATATTTGTCGCCAGCGGGTGGGCGCTGCACCAGGCTCCGCACATGTCGAGCTGTGCGGCTGTCGAGTTTGGTGATGACGTGGTAGAACTTTGTGCCATCTGCTGTTATTGACATAACGCACGGCTCAGGAGACACGCACACACAGGCTTAGAGTAGTTCAAATAGTTTATTAACAGCAGGGGTGAATGAGTGTGTGTCTGCGGGATGCAGATGTGTTGGTGGTGGCGTCTGCTTCAGGCACAGAGGCAGATGACCGTTCGGCCGAGCAACCCTATGGAGAGAGCACAGGGAGAGGGTGACGGGCATACACCAACACAGGATGAATTATGGCAAGAGAAGATCTTACTTGAGTTGTCAGGATAGCTGGCACAGCAAGGGGATCGTAGCCCGGGAGACAGCCACCTGGAGAGCTCCGTGCAGCAGCGAAGGATGGGCGATGGAACGGAGACGTCCGCCGCCGGGGAATCCACCTGTGCACAGGGGAGCAGACTGGGAAAGGAGGTAAGGGTTCTTAACCAGAATAGCGATGCTGAAGAAAGGAATGCTCACGGCGGTGAGGGAACGAAGTCTGACGGCTTCAGGCCGAGCCTCCGGGCGAGGCGGCTTTTATCCTTCGCCGCTGATGAGGATCAGGTGTGTGAGCAGGTGGCGCCGCTGATGAACGGCGCGGCGTGACAGTACTCCCCCCTCTAGCAGCGCCTCCTGGCGATGGCTTATCCGGGTGCGCTCGGTGGAAGTCCGCGATGAGCGATGGGTCCAACACAAACGACGGGGGCACCCATTGTCGATGCTCGGGCCCATAGCCCTCCCAGTCCACCAAGTATTGCAACCCACGACCCCGGCGCCGGGAGTCCAGGATGGAGGAGACGGACCAGGCCGGGTGGCCACCAATCATCCGGGGCGCGGGTTGCACTGCAGGAGGAGGGCAAAGGGGGTCGGTGACTGCCAGCTTCACCTTTGATACGTGGAAGGTGGGATGGATGCGGAGGGAGGGGGGAATAGCCACGCGCACAGCCACCGGGTTGATGATCCGGGTGATGGGGAAGGGACCCATGAAGCGCTGTGCCAGCTTTCTCCTCTCGCCTTTTAGGGTGACGTCCTGGGTGGAAACGTAGACAAGTTGCCCAACTCTGTACGCCGGGGCAGGTCTTCTACGTCGGTCCGCCACGGTCTTGTTGCGCTCCGCTGTGCGTAAAAGCGCATGACGCGCGGCGGCCCAGGTGGAGCGGAACTGCCTCACGTGCGCCCTAACTGACGGAACAGTTACCTCGCTCTCCTGCGCTGGAAGCAGCGGGGGGTCGTAACCCAGGGACGCCTTGAAGGGGGACATCCCCGTTGCAGAAGAGCGGGCGGTGTTGTGGGCGTACTCCACCCAGGCGAGATGGTTGCTCCATGATGTCGGCTTGGATCTCGCAACACAGCGGAGCGCAGCCTCCAGCTCCTGATTGGTCCTCTCACACTGCCCGTTAGACTGGGGGTGATGGCCGGAGGAGAGGCTCACCTTGGCTCCGATGGCGTTGCAAAAGGATTTCCAAACCTCGGATGAAAATTGGGGACCCCGGTCCGAGACCACGTCCACCGGGATCCCATGCAGCCTGACCACGTGTTGGACGAGGAAGCCCGCCGTCTCCAGGGCGGTAGGGAGACCTCGCAGGGGGATGAAGTGTGCCGCCTTGGAGAAACGGTCCACGACGGTCAGGATGGTGTCGAATGAGTTGGAAGCTGGGAGCCCGGTGACGAAATCCAGTGCGATGTGCGACCAGGGCCTGCCAGGGACGGGCAGAGGCTGGAGCAGACCCACTGGAGGGGCGTTTCCCGACTTGCTGGTGGCACAAATTGGACAAGCCCGGGCGTAGCGGGCTGCATCCCTCCGCAGGCCCGGCCACCAAAAGGACCGTTGGAGGAGGCTGATCATCCGAGAGGTGCCGGGATGACAGGTGAGCCGGGAGGTGTGGAGCCAGTGGATGACCTCTCCTCGGACCGCAGACGGAACGAACAGTGTTCCCTCCGGTCCGCCGCCAGGATCAGGTTCCACCTCCTGTGCCTTCCGGATCTTGTCCACAATGTCCCAAGAGATAGCTCCCACGACGCACGACCTGGGCAGGATAGTGTGGGGCGTCTCCTCAGCCCTCGCGGGGGTGAACTGTCTAGAGAGGGCGTCAGGCAGGCCGTTCTTGGAGCCTGGCCTGAAGGTGATAGAGAACCGGAACCTGGCGAAGAACAGAGACCAGCGCGCCTGGCGGGCATTCAGGCGCTTGGCAGATTGTAGATACTCTAAATTCTTATGGTCCGTCAAGACCACAAACGGCAGGTCCGCCCCCTCTAACCAGTGGCGTCACTCCTGTAGGGCGAGTTTAATGGCCAGGAGCTCTCTGTCCCCCACATCATAGTTCCTCTCCGCCGTGGACAGGCGCCGGGAGAAGAAGGCGCACGGTCGCTTGGCGCCATCGTCCGGTGATTGCTGGGATAACACTGCTCCCACTCCCGTGTCCGATGCGTCCCCCTCCACAATGCACTGCAGCGCGGGGTCGACCTGGCGAAGGACCCGGGGGGAGGAGAACTCCGCCTTCAGCGCCTTAAAGGCAGCATCGACCTCTTCGGTCCACCGGAACGGGACCTTCGGGGACGTGAGGCGGGTCAGTGGTCCGACGATCCAGCTGAAATTTGGGACAAAACGGCGGTAAAAATTGGCGAAGCCAACAAACTGTTGCACCTGCTTCCGAGATGCGGGAGTAGGCCACTCCACCACCGCCTTCACCTTCTCTGGGTCCGGGAGCACCTGGTCTTGGGCGATGATGAATCCCAGGAAGGATGTGGTCCTAGCGTAAAACTCGCACTTCTCAGCCTTCACGTACAAACGATTCTCCAGCAGTCTTTGAAGGACCCGCCTCACATGGATCCGGTGCTCGTCTCTGGACTGAGAGAAGATCAGAATGTCGTCCAGGTAGACGAACACGAAGAGGCCGATGAAATCCCGGAGGACGTCATTGATGAGGCACTGAAAAACGGCAGGAGCGTTGGTCAGCCCGAACGGCATGACGAGATACTCAAAGTGGCCGTTCGGGGTACGGAAGGCTGTTTTCCATTCATCTCCCTCCCGGATCCGGACGAGGTGGTAAGCGCTGCGGAGGTCCAGCTTGGTAAACCAGGTCGCCCCCTGGAGGGAGTGGAAGGCAGTGTCCATGAGGGGCAGGGTGTAACGGTCCCTCTCAGTGATGTCATTAAGTGCTCGGTAGTCAATACAGGGACGGAGGGAACCGTCCTTCTTCCCTACAAAGAAAAACCCCGCCCCCACGGGTGATGACGATGGGTGGATAATCCCAGCGCTCAGTGATTCCTTCAGGTACGTATTCATAGTCTCCTTCTCCAGCGCCGACAGGCTGTAGAGCCGACCAGATGGCAGGGGGGCCCCCTGGCGGAGATTGATGGCACAGTCATATGGTCGATGCGGGGGAAGAGACATAGCTTTTGACTTGCTGAATACCATACCCAGGTCGTGAAAATCTGGGGGCACCAGTGACAGGTCCGGGGGTGCTGTATCCGCCACAGGAGGAGCCGCGGACGGGGAGCAGGCAGCGGACTGAAGGCAGGTGCCCATGCAGAAGGTACTCCACGCCGACACCCCAGCTGACCTCCAGTCCAGGACAGGATTGTGGAGGCGTAGCCAGGGATACCCCAGGATGACGGGCGACACAGAGTTGGGCAGGACGTAGAAAACCATTTCCTCCCGGTGGTTCCCTGAGATGATGACTGGGACAGGAATGGTTTGATGGGTAACTCTCCCAAGGGAGGCACGGGAGAGATGGACCAGGGAGATGGGGTGTTTGAGCGCCTGACAGCGGATGCCCAATTGGGTTGCCAGGCCTTGTGAAATGAAGCTGCCCTCTGCGCCCGAATCCACCAGTGCGTGGGTGAGGTGCCCAGTGGAATTGTGGCAAAAACGGATGGGCAGCTTTAATTGAGTGAGGGGACTTTGCCGATTGACGTCCGCGAGGCCCCCTACAGTGACTCGCGGACCCCACCGTTTGGCTTTTGTGGGCAAAGCTCTACCGTGTGTTGATTGTCTCCGCAATACATGCAGAGACCCAACTCACGGCGGCGCTGTCTCTCTGCCAAGGAGAGCTTTGCCCAGCCCGTCACCATCGGCTCCGACTCCTCGGGGCACGATGGTGGCGGCGTCGCCAGGGGGCGAGCTTGGGGCAGGCGTAGCGGAACTCCTCGAGGGCGAGAAGCAGACGGCTTCCGTCCTGAGGAGCACTCGCGCAGCCTGTTGTCCAAGCTGATTGCTAATGAGGTTAGCTCCGCTAACGTTCCGGGGATATCCCGTCCAGCCAGTTCATCCCTCAGATCACTATTGAGGCTGTGGAGAAACAGGCCGCAGAGGGAGCGCTCCTCCCAGCCCAGTTCCTCCGCCGCTACCCGGTATTCGATGGCATAATCCGCGGCCGACCGGCTTCCCTGCTGGAGAGCGAGAAGCCGATCGACCTGGACCGCCTCGGAACGGGAGTGATCAAACACCTCCAGGAAGCGCCTCACGAACTCGGCATAGGTGAGGGTGGCATAACTGGGTCTCGCCATAATAGCGTAGGCCCAAGTTAAAGCACGCCCCTCCAGGAGGTTCCCTATGTAGCCGATCCGGCTGTGATCTGAGGGAAAGTCTCCGGGCACACGGTCAAACACGGACTCGCACTGCATCACAAACCCCCGCGCTCCGCCGAGCTTTCCGCTAAAGCGGGCGGGGGTCGGAATTGGTGTGAGTCGGGCCGGTGCCACTGGAGCTGGCTGGACGGCCACCGGAACAGCAGGAGCTGCGCCACCCTGAGGAGCCGGGGGGAACGGCTGCTGGGGGTCCAGGCGGTCCAATCGGCCAGTGATAGTTATCAATTGATTCAGGATAACCTGCTGTTGATAAGCAATTTGATCCACTCTAGCCTCGAGAGTGGTAAGCCGGTGTGCGAGCCCGCCGTCCGCCGAGCCGCTCTGCTGAAGCCGTACTGACATAACGCACGGCTCAGGAGACACGCACACACAGGCTTAGAGTAGTTCAAATAGTTTATTAACAGCAGGGGTGAATGAGTGTGTGTCTGCGGGATGCAGATGTGTTGGTGGTGGCGTCTGCTTCAGGCACAGAGGCAGATGACCGTTCGGCCGAGCAACCCTATGGAGAGAGCACAGGGAGAGGGTGACGGGCATACACCAACACAGGATGAATTATGGCAAGAGAAGATCTTACTTGAGTTGTCAGGATAGCTGGCACAGCAAGGGGAACGTAGCCCGGGAGACAGCCACCTGGAGAGCTCCGTGCAGCAGCGAAGGATGGGCGATGGAACGGAGACGTCCGCCGCCGGGGAATCCACCTGTGCACAGGGGAGCAGACTGGGAAAGGAGGTAAGGGTTCTTACCCAGAATAGCGATGCTGAAGAAAGGAATGCTCACGGCGGTGAGGGAACGAAGTCTGACGGCTTCAGGCCGAGCCTCCGGGCGAGGCGGCTTTTATCCTTCGCCGCTGATGAGGATCAGGTGTGTGAGCAGGTGGCGCCGCTGATGAACGGCGCGGCGTGACAGTTATTCCCCAGAGAGCGAACTGGGCTTCGGCCAGGAGGAACCATGAGTCCGGGTTGTCCTGCCAGAATTCTAGTAGCTTGACTGAGACTGCACTTGCCCAGCTGGTCCCTGGTGAGTCTGGTTCGGGGGAATCGTCTCTGCCCATTATACGTCTTAAGGTCACCAGTGTGGAGAGCGTGAAATGAAGAGGCTGAATTTATTTCTCAATTCAGGTTTATTATCAATCACGTGTCTCCAACATCCTCTCAAACAGAAAAGAGAAAGGACTTCCCACATCTCCCCTTTTTATACCTGGGACATCAAAGTACAGAGTCACATTGTCATTCAATCCCCTGAGACAATACATCACCCCCCAGGTCTTCTCTTCTCCACCTAAAACCCTGGTGGTCAGGAAGTCTTCTCAGAACCATTTCTAAAGACAGATTTCACACCCTCCTGTTATCCCCAGGAGGTCCAGACTTATTGTTCCTTCTAAGACGTGAGGTAACAGTAATAAACATATGCAGCCTAAGCATCTCAAATATGTGTGCCACACCATAAACATTACGCTGGCCGTGGCTTGATTCAGCACTCGGTTGTGTTGTGCTAGGAATGCAGGCGTCAGCGTGTTTTGTCCGTAGGTGTCTCCATCTACTTGTTGTATTGTTACAAAATGCAAGATGTTGAATACAGTGCATACATTTAACTTTTTTCCCTCAAGAAGGTCATAGTGATCCCAAACAGCTGACCTGGGACGCTTTCTACCCCCATCCATTTCCAAATAATGTAAATCCAAAAGCAACTCAGTCCAAGACACTCAGAGAGGCAAGACTTCACATCCAAACTGCACTTCAGAGGAGCTTTGAAATGTTTCAGGCATGTGGGCTGATGAATCAGCAGCCAGTCAGGCAAGGACACGAGAAATTAGTATTTTACATAGAAAGTATTTATGTAATACATAAATTGTGCATAGAATAGGCTGTGGGTCACCCCCACAGCCTACGGACAAGCAGAGCGCACAGCTGGAGCAATTAGCAGAACAATGACTGATATCAATAGGCAGCCTCTCTTTGTCTAGCTCCTTCCTGCCAGTAATCTGCTTTTGATATGTGTGACTCAAATGCAGGTGTTCATGCTTTCTGTTCTGTACTGTGATGCAAATGTGCCTTTCATGTATTGTCTGTAACTGGGTATATAAGCTGACTGAAATTCACATGTTCTCACTCTCTGACCACTGCTTCTGACACACGCATTCCGTGTCTCCTGACGAGAGCCTCTGAGAGCTCGCTTCGGCGCGCCTGCACGGTGCTGGAGTGAGTTCTTGTGATGGCGGGATGAATGATCAATAAACCCACTTTTAAACCTCAGTTCGCTGCTTATTATTTCATGCCGCCACAAGGCAATTTAATATTGTGTAATGGCAGCATTTTATTCATTTGAGAAACGGGATTACACAATCACTGCATAAAACAACGGTGAAGTTTGAAAACAGTTGGTGACGTAATGGAACGCGAAATGGAACAGTCACGTGACATCCTCTTTCTGATACAGACCTCGGAACAATGATTTTTATTTATTTATTTCGGATAGATTAAAAGTAAAGATTAAAAAGAAACAGAATAATATAACAAAGGGGAAAAAAATCCAACAAGGTCAAATTAAACAAGAACTCTTCTGATTATACAGTTCAACATAAGTTATCTGAAATGGGTGATGGCTGAAGCCGCAGCTTATATTGCGATTCAATTGCTTATATTGATTCAATTCAGAAGTTCCACCTCGGTTTCGGTACGCACTAAAACACTGTTTTGACTTTGCCATCACTAGTTTTCATATAATAGGCATTTTAATTTTGTGTAATGGAGGTCAGACATCATAGATAAAACTAGAGACACTTTAAATAACTGATTAAACTCATCACCTACACTAACACTAACACTTCCGGTGTCGCAAAATAATAAAGCAAAATAATAACTTAATATTTTTGTTTTGACTATAAAACAATAAGAGCAAAATGGATGCGTTCAAATGATGAGGCTGAGTTTTATTTCTCACGTTCAGCTTTATTGACAGTACACATGCTCTAGCATTCTCAAAGCAGGAAGAAGAGAAAGACCCATATCACATCACCCTTTTATATGTTTCCAGCATCAGAACTCAAGTCACATGGTGCCTCAGTAAACATACAGTCACAAAGCATCTCTTTGAACCTTCACCATTGTCTCTCAGTCATTGAAGAACCAGAAATCTCTCTGGGGCATCTTCTTTGGGACAAAAAGCCAAATCTCACACCTCCTCGTTATCTTCCGCAGATTCGAGTCTTTTGTCCTTCCAGACGTGAAGCCTCCAATACACATGCAGTCGTACCTCTGTGGAAAATGTGAGCCCAGCATATGCGTCATCCACATAAACCCCCCCCCCCCCAAACGTCTATTAAGGGCAAAACATGCATGGCATAAAAAAAGAAAAGAAACACACAAAACACTCCACATATCACTAATCAATCCACCAGCTGCCTGGGTCTTAACCTTCTGCCGAATCTGCTGTAACCTGGCTTTGCTACCCCTGCAGCGTCTCTCTGCATCTGTGGATTAAAGCTGTTAGCGCGTCTCTGTGAAGGTTCTGGAGAATGTTTCCTCGGCGGCCTGCCACGGCGGGGGGGGGGGGGGGGCTTGCTAGCTGCACTTGCTCATCAGCCAAAACAAAGGCGGGTTTGAGCCTGTTTATGCAAATCAGCTCCCTTCTGCCCCCTAATTCTAGCAGAAAATGCTTCTCCCTGGTCTCCAGCACTCTGAAAGGCCCGTCATAAAACGGTCGCAAACTTGGACGCTGAGCATCATGTCTAACAAAAAAAAACTCTGCATTTTTTAAAGCCTTTGGCACAAAAACGTGTGGGAAACTGTGATGAACCGGGCCAGGGAGTGTGTTTGCTCCTGTGTCGCTCTGCCACGGCTGAGCGGGGAGGCAATTTGGTGCGGAATTATTGGGGAGAAATTCCCCCAGCAAACGGAGAGGTTGTGCAAAAACTAACTCAGCCGGGGAAACATGCAAATCTTCCTTAGGTGCAGAACGCAACCCCAATAAAACCCATGGAAGTCTGTCCACCCAATTTGTATCCGTCAGCGACGCTCTGAGGGCTGCTTTTAACGACCTGTGAAAGCGTTCGCATAAACCATTAGCCTGGGGGTTATACGCGGTAGTGCGATGAATCTTCACCCCTAAGCTGCGGGCCATCGATGACCATAGTTCGGAAATAAATTGGGGACCCCTGTCAGACGTTATATCCGACGGGACTCCGAAACGCGCAACCCACGCTGTTAAAAATGCTCGCGCAACTTCTTCCGCTGTGGTTGATGTCAGAGGAATCGCCTCTGGCCAACGCGTGGTGCGATCCACCATCGTCAAAAGATGTGTGTGCCCGTGTGATGGCGGAAGCAGGCCCACCAAGTCAACATGCACGTGATCAAAACGCTTAGCGGGGATGTGAAAAGGTTCAATTCAATTCAACTTTATTTATATAGCGCCATTTCACAACAACAGTCATCTCATAGCACTATCAACTGTAGGGAGAACCCCCACAGTTGCAGAAAGACCTCAGCAATCAGGCGATCCCCTGTGAGCAAGCACTTGGCAACAGTGGAGAGGAAAAACTCCCTTTTAACAGGAAGAAACCTCCAGCAGAACCAGGCTCAGGGAAGGGCAGTCATCTGCTGCGACTGGCTGGGGGGTGAGGGGATAGAGAAGAAGAAAAGAACAGACATGTAGAGAGCAAACAGCACGATGGGGACTCAATCTATGGGAGAGAACAAACAAATGTTAATGACCAGCAAAAAAAATATTTCATTGAGAGTGAGAAAAGGAGTGAGGCCCAGTGCATTACTGGAGGTCCCCCGGCTGACTAAACCTATTAGCAGCATAACTAAGGGAGGGTTCAGAAACACAGGATCCTTCCCTAATAGTAGGCTATATCAGAAAGGTAGGTTTTAGCCCTATGCGGTGGCATGAAAAAATATAAGCAACGTTGTTGAAGGTTTTAAGTGGAGTTTATTATATCATACCGCCGTCACGGGCTCCGCTCCCGGCGCCGTGCATGCGCACCGGGAGCGAGCCCACGGCTCTCAGAGAAGGAGGACACAATGTCTGTGTCCTGCAGCAGTAGATGCAGCAGTGAGAATGAGAGGATGAGTTACAGAACCTGTGCAGTATTTATATCCAACTCAAACAATACATCAAAGCAGATTCACAGCAGTTGGTCTGATCAAAGGGACTGCAGAACAGGCATGAGACATTTGCATTTGTAAGACCTACATAACAATAGGCAGATGCAGCCTCTGCTCCAGCTTGCAGGACAAAGAGGTTACAAGGCACATCTACATATTGAACTGTCTCAAGGTCACAGTAAGGACAGGACGCATGAACACTATACATGAATGGCACATTACATCACAATACATGAATGGCACATTGCATCACAATACATGCATGGCACATTGTATCACAATACATGCGTGGCACATTGTATCACAATACATGCATGGCACATTGCATCACAATACATGAATGGCACATTACATCTCAGTAGTGCAGTGGAAAAAACCAAGAGAAGAGAGCTGAGTGTCCTTAATCTGTTGTGGGGGTTAACCGAACCGCCACACACGCTCCCCCCCAGAGGGCACGGCAGGGGACCGAGACCTCGATAATCCCTCTATGGGAGCGAGCTGTGGGAGAAGCTCACTGCAGGCGGAGGGGGAGGGAGGAGGGGGGTAAGTGCCGGCAGGGGGACGGTGAACTCGTCCGAGCCGCGCAAAAATTGCTTGTGGGTCCGTGATGTCGAAGGGCTGACCCGTTGAACATGCAGAGGTCCACAAGAAGAAAAATTAGTCTCTGGCTCTTCTCGTGGCCATGAAGAAAACAGGAGCGGCGAGGCTGCGTAGCAGCTGTAAGAAAAAAAGAAGCAGAGGGACTCGGCTTGTTGGCTTTAGGTGCAGGAGCAACCCTAAAACCCCCGGGAACAGCTGACAGCTGAAATCCCTTATGTGCCGTGGCTGAGACCATTAAAAAAAATCCAGTGGCGAGCTGCGTGCTTGCTTCAGGTGAACAAGCAGCCCTGACGGTTCTGTGAGCAGCGGCGGAGGACGATGGCGGTCTCTGGAGCCGTTATTTGTCCCGTGCGTGATGCACCATCCTCGTAACTCCCCGGTGCTTGCGCCGGGGCTCGTGCGTGGGTGGGCCAGCTGGAGAGGAGAACCAGGGTGCAGAATCTTGGTGTAGATGGCGCAGACGGCGCCGATAAAATCCAGGTTTGAGCTGTGGCTGCAGCTTGGCCATGGTGCGTTGGAGCGGTGAGTGGAAATAGACAATCTTTTGTCCCTCTCAGCTGTGGTGCGTTCAGGTCCACGCGCTGCGTCCTCCGCCGGCCCTGGAGGTTGCCGTCGTGGAGAAGGGATGAGGTGCCTGCGCTCTCATGTGGAGGAGCTGCGAGCGTGGCCGGCCCAGCGTGGATGTGCCGATCTAGGTGTGCAGATCCCACCATGGAGTTTGCTGCGGCTTTCCCGGTCGTGGGTGATGTCCTGAGAGTTCACTGAAGCAGAAGGCAGCTGCTGCATTCGCTTGTCGTCGGAGCATCACCGCCGGGTGCTGCGTTCGCCGGCAGCGTGTTTCTTTCAGCGTTGGGTCACCAGTGCGGCGGCATGAAAAAATATAAGCAACGTTGTTGAAGGTTTTAAGTGGAGTTTATTATATCATACCGCCGTCACGGGCTCTGCTCCCGGCGCCGTGCATGCGCGCCGGGAGTGAGCCCACGGCTCTCAGAGAAGGAGGACACAATGTCTGTGTCCTGCAGCAGCAGATGCAGGAGTGAGAATGAGAGGATGAGTTACAGAACCTGTGCAGTATTTATATCCAACTCAAACAATACATCAAAGCAGATTCACAGCAGTTGGTCTGATCAAAGGGACTGCAGAACAGGCATGAGACATTTGCATTTGTAAGACCTACATAACAATAGGCAGATGCAGCCTCTGCTCCAGCTTGCAGGACAAAGAGGTTACAAGGCACATCTACATATTGAACTGTCTCTAGGTCACAGTAAGGACAGGACGCATGAACACTATACATGAATGGCACATTACATCACAATACATGCATGGCACATTGCATCACAATACATGCGTGGCACATTACATCACAATACATGCGTGGCACATTGCATCACAATACATGAATGGCACATTACATCTCAGTAGTGCAGCAGAAAAAACCAAGAGAAGAGAGCTGAGTGTCCTCAATCTGTTGTGGGGGTTAACCGAACCGCCACACCTATTCTTAAAAACAGAGATCGAGTCTGACTCCCGAATCCAGATTGGCAGCTGATTCCACAGGAGAGGAGCTTGATAACTGAAGGCTCTGCCTCCCATTGTACTTTTAGAGATTCTAGGTATTACAAGTAATCCTGCATTTTGGGAGCGTAGGGCTCTGTTAGGATAATACGGTAGTATCAGATCTTTTAAATAAAAAGGAGCCTGATTGTTTAGAGCTTTGTAAGTAAGAAGAAGGATTTTAAACTTAATTCTAAACTCTATGGGAAGCCAATGAAGGGAGGCCAGAACCGGAGAGATATGATCTCTCTTTCCAGTACCTGTTAAAACTCTTGCTGCAGCATTTTGGATCAGCTGAAGACTTTTTAAAGATGTTTTAGGACAGCCTGATAATAAAGAATTACAATAATCTAATCTCGAGCTAACAAAAGCGTGGATCAGTTTCTCAGCATCACTCTGAGACAAGATGCTCCTAATCTTGGCAATATTATGCAAATGATAGAAGGCAGTCTTAGAAACAGATTTAATATGTGAATTGAAGGACAAATCCTGATCAAAAATAACTCCAAGGTTCCTCACAGAGCTATTAAGAGAAAGAGTAACCGCATCCAAACTGAAAGTTTGATTTGGAAAGGAATTTCTAAGGTTTTTTGGACCAACAAGAATGACTTCAGTCTTATCTGAATTTAATAGCAGGAAATTACAAGTCATCCAAGCTTTGATTTCCTTAAGACAGGCTTCTAACTTGGCTAATTGATTACTATCATCTGGCTTCATTGACAGGTATAATTGTGTGTCATCAGCATAACAATGAAAATGTATACAGTGCTTTCTAATAATGTTGCCTAACGGAAGCATATATAAACTAAAAAGAGAAGGGCCTAGCACAGATCCCTGTGGAACTCCATGACTAAGCTTTGAGTTGAAAGAAAACTCATTATTTACATTTACACTCATTATTTACATTTACTTATTATTTACATTATTTACATGAACAAACTGGAACCTATCAGATAAATAAGATCTAAACCACTGCAAGGAAGTTCCATTAAGTCCAACATAGGGGACTTAATGGAACTTCCAACGGAGCCTTAGTGTGTCTGTGTATTTTGGCTCGCTGACACGCTATGCAGGCCGCCGCCCATTCCTTGACCTGCTTGCGCAACCCGGGCGAAACAAATTTCTCCCCCACCAACTTAATCGATGCGCGCACCCCCGGGTGCGCCAGAGAATGGACCAAGTCAAAAACGCGGCGACACCACGCAGCTGGAACCACGGGGCGGGGCCGTCCCGTGGAGACATCGCAGATTAGGGGGGGCATACCAATTTGCTGCACCCTGTGCTCCAGCCTTAACCCTGTTGGTCCAGACTGGAGCGCGCGCATGTCCGCATCATTAACCTGCTCCGCGGCCATGGCTGCATAATCTAACCCTACACAGACCGGGGCTGCACGCGCTCCCGCGTCGCTGCCCGGGCCCGCAGCCACGGCTACAGAGTCCGCCCCCATGGGGCCTGGTGTTGCTACCGCACGCGAGAGACAATCTGCCACTACATTGTGTTTACCCGCGACATGCTGGATATCAGTGGTGAACTCCGATATCGCAGCTAGTTGCCTTTGTTGCCGGCCTGACCAGGGTTCTGAAATCTTGGCCATCGCAAACGTTAGGGGTTTGTGATCCACAAACGCGGTGAAGCGTCGCCCTTCCAACCAGAACTGGAAATGGCGGATGGCCAAGTGTAGGGCCAAAAGCTCCCTGTCGAACGCACTGTATTTACGCTCACTATCGCGCAGGGTTCTGCTGAAAAACGCGAGGGGTTGCCAGGTACCTGCCACAAACTGTTCAACAACCGCCCCCACTGCTACATCGGAAGCATCGGTGGTGAGCGCCATGCGGGCTGTTGGGACTGGGTGCTCTAACAAAACTGCGTTTGCCAGGGCTGATTTGACCTGGGCAAAAGCGCGCTCCCGCTCCAGAGACCATTCAACTTTATTTGCGGGCTTTTGTTTTTTTAACGCAGTGTATAATGGCTGCATGAGCCGCGCTGTGCTTGGGAGGAACCGGTTGTAAAAGTTAACCATTCCCAGAAACTCCTGTAGCGCCTTGACCGTTTGAGGTTGCGGAAAATCTGTTATTGTGCGCACCTTATCGGGCAGAGGAACTGCTCCTTCTGCCGAAACGCGATGCCCCAAAAAATCAATCTGCGCCACCCCAAACTGGCACTTCGCTGGGTTAATTATTAACCCGTGCTCTGCCAGCCTCCGAAAAACTGCTGTGAGGTGGCTTTCGTGTTCGCCTTCGGACGTGCTGGCTACTAAAATGTCATCCAAATAGACGAACACGAAAGGAAGGTCGCGTAAAACTGCATCCATCATGCGTTGGAAAGTCTGCGCGGCCCCCTTGAGGCCAAAAGGCATGCGCAAAAACTCAAAAAGGCCAAAAGGAGTTATAACCGCTGTTTTGGGTATATCCTGGGCGCGCACTGGAACTTGGTGGTAACTGCGCACCAAGTCTATTTTAGAAAAAATGCGCGCCCCCGCCAAACGAACAGAAAAATCCTGAATGTGCGGAATCAGGTAGCGGTCATGTGCTGAAATGTTGTTCAACCTGCGGAAATCGCCACAAGGTCGCCACGAGCCATCAGCTTTCGGGACCATGTGTAGCGGCGAAGCCCAGGGGCTTTTGGAGCATCTAATAATGCCCAGTTTCTCCAGGTTAGTGAACTCCTCGCGCGCGATGGCCAGTTTAGCTGGGTCCAAGCGCTGAGCTTTTGCAAAAACGGGGGGCCCGGTGGTGGTGATAAAATCCTCCACCCCATGTTCAGCCACTGTCGCCGAAAACGTGGGGACTGTGAGTGCTGGGAACCGAGCGAGCAATGTGTGAAACTTACCACCCGCAGCTGAGACACTGGCATGTGCAGTCGGCGGGGCCACCCGAGCTGTGCAGGGGATAGAATGGAAAGACAGTGCATTAACCAGATGTCTATTAGCAAGGTCAACCAATAAACCATGTGAGCACAAAAAATCGGCCCCTAACATGTTGAAACTGACTGCTGCTACAATAAAAGTCCACTCAAATGAACAGCCCTGTAAGGACAGAAGCATGGTCCTCTCACCGAAAGTTTTAATAGTTGAGCCGTTCGCTGCTGACACAGACACCCAGGGAGCTTTAGATGGCATCAGCCGTTCCGCGTAGGTGGGTGTGACTAAACTCAGCTGGGAGCCTGTGTCTACGAGGAACTGTTTCCCCGAGTGTGCATCCGTCAGGTAAAGCAGCTTGTTCTCGTCGCCGAGGGTCGCAGCTGCTACCAGCCCTCGGTCTTGGCATTTCCCTGGTGCCTGAAGTGGCACGGTGGGACGCACTTGTGTGCTCTCTCTGCAAAACGGCGGTGGTAGAAGCACAGGCCGTCCTCCGCTCCGCGCCGCCTGGTCCCCATCGCCGCCGTCGTTGGTGCGTCTGGCGCCGCGGCCGCTGGTTCCGAGCCGTCTCCAGACGTCGTTCCTGGGCTAGCTGCCGCGGCTGAAACCGCGTTCTGCTTGTGGGCGTCGACAAGCCGCTGCGCCTCCTTGCTCAGCCCATGGTAGTCTCGCCTGGCCAATCGGGGCGACTCTGCCAGGGCTACTCTCACTGCTGGCGGCAGGGTCCGGAGGAAAAGGTGGGCCAAAATAAATTCGCCATCCTCGGAGTCTTTCAACATCAGCATCTTCACCATCAGGTCCGCAGGTCTATCATTCTCCGACTCCGTCAACGTCAGGAGCCCCTCTGCTCGCTGTTGGATCAAAGGGGTGAAATGGCTGATCAGCGTGTCCTTCAATGCGCTGTACTTGTCACTGTCCGGTGGATGATTAACCAGATCCTCCACCCTCTGGACCGTGTGGCTGTCCAGCTTCGCTACCACATGGTAGAATCTTGTGTCGCCATTAGAGATTCTCCGGAGGTTGAACTGCGCCTCGACCGCGCTAAACCATGAGCGCGGGCTGTGCTGCCAGAAATCGGGCAGCCGGATCGTGGAGGCAGCCATCAGGCTGGCTTCCGCCGAGCCCCGCTCGGGAGAATTCTGTCTGCTCATTCTTAGTCGTAGGTCACCAGTGTAGAGGATGCGTTCAAATGATGAGGCTGAGTTTTATTTCTCAGGTTCAGCTTTTTTGACAGAACACATTCTCTAGCATTCTCAAAGCAGGAAGAAGAGAAAGAACCATATCACATCACCCTTTTATATGTTTCCAGCATCAGAACTCAAGTCACATGGTGCCTCAGTAAACATACAGTCACAAAGCATCTCTTTGAACCTTCACCATTGTCTCTCATTCATTGATGAACCAGAAATCTCTCTGGGGCATCTTCTTTGGGACAAAAAGCCAAATCTCACACCTCCTCGTTATCTTCTGCAGATTCGAGTCTTTTGTCCTTCCAGACGTGAAGCCCCCAATACACATGCAGTCGTACCTCTGTGGAAAATGTGAGCCCAACATGTGTGTCATCCACAGCATGTCCCAAAATTTGATAATATATTTTTTTCTACCTAAGTTTAGAAAAGGACAAAACAAAAATGAGACCAAAAATTTGTTTTTTTCTGATTTTATTTTGAAGTGGAATTACAAATGAAGGAACCATACACGGATTTGTATTCACTTGCTGAAACAAAAACGATTGTGACGTTTCAAAACAACTGGGGGTGGAATGGAACGCGGTATGGAACGGTCACGTGACACCGTCCTTCTGATACAGACCTCGGAACAGCGTTTTGAATCACAAGTTCCGCCTAGGGTCCGGAACGTTCCAAAACACTGTTTCGATTTTGCCATCACTAATATTTTTAAAATACTATTTTCTTTGTTTTAATTTCCTTGTTGTTTCATCCTGTTCCTCTCAGAGTTTCCACTTGATTTATCTGAATTCAAATTCATTTGAAAGTGACTCTTACTCTTCATATTTTCTGCAGGCTAAATGTCGCATTTGCTCAACAGAGCTGTTGTATTTAAACAAAAGCACCTCCTCAATGCTGAGACATTATAGGGCCAGGTGTGGCACATATGTTGGGTACATATTTTCCACAAATGTATTGCTGAATGTGTATTGTGTGCTTCACGTCTCGAGGGACAAAAGGACTGAGCGTGCAGGAGGTATCGAGGAGGTGTGAGATTTGTCCTTTGTCTCAGAGAGAGGCCCTGGAGGGATTCACGGACCATCGAAGGCTGAGAGACAATGGTGGAGGATCAAAGGGGTTACAATGTGACTGTATGTTTGCTCAGACACCATGTGACTTGAGTTTCGATGTTCCGGAGCATAAGAGAAGTGATGTGACTGTGATCTGTCTCTTTTTTCTTGCTTGGAGGTTGATAGAGAATGTGTTCTGATAATAAAACTGAACCTGAGAAATAAACCCAGCCTCATCATTGAGCACATCCTCTACATTGGTGACCCTACGACGAATTATGGCCAGTGACGATTCTTCTGCACCGGACTCATCAGGAGCCAGCCAGGCTAATGCAGTCACCACAGTCCAGCTACCTGATTTCTGGCAGCATAGCCCGCGCTCCTGGTTTAACGCAGTCAAGGCACAGTTCCATCTTCGGGGAATTTCGGCAGATGCCACGAAATTCTACCATGTGGTTGCAAAGCTGGACAGCCACACAGCCCAGCGGGTAGAGAGCCTGATTAACCACCCGCCAGACGACGACAAGTACGACGCATTGAAAGCGGCTCTCATCCGTTCTTTCACCCCCTCGCTGGGAGAGCGAGCAGAGAAGCTCCTGGGGTTGACTGAAGGCAAGGCCGAGAGACCTGCAGACCTGATGGCGAGGATGCTGAGTTTGAGAGACTCCGAAGATGATGGTTTTATTTTTGCCCACCTTTTCCTCAGGACACTGCCGTCAGCGGTGAGAGTTACCCTGGCCAGCTCACAGCTGCTGGCACAACGAGACTGCCACGAGCTGGGCCAGGAGGCGCAGCGGCTCGTCGACGCTCATAGACGACACACAGCCACGGCCACAGCAGCAGAGCTGAGCGCAACACCCGGAGATGGCAGGGGGCCAGAGGCTGCAGCACCAGACTCACTGACGACGGCAGCGGCGGAGGCCAGGAGACGCGGAGCGGGCAACGTCCTTTGCTTTTACCATCACCGTTTCACTGAGAGAGCACGCAAGTGCATTCCACCGTGCCAGTTCAAGCGCTCAGGAAACGCCAAGACCGGGAGTCTGTAGCAGCTGCGGCTCTCGGCGAAAAGACCAAGCTGCTCTACTTGAGGGACGAGCGATCAGGGAGGCACTTCCTGGTGGACACAGGCTCCCAGCTGAGTTTCATCACACCCTCCTACTCTGACCGGCTGGCGCCTTCCAGTGGTCCCTTGGTGTCGGCGGCGAACGGCTCGGCGATTAACACCTTCGGGGAGAAGACTCTGCTCCTGTCTCTACACGGCCGAACATTCGAGTGGACTTTTGTCATAGCAGCAGTCAGTTTCAACATGTTAGGTGCTGATTTTTTATGCTCACATGGTTTATTGGTTGATCTTGCTAATAGACGTCTGGTTAATGCACTGTCTTTTCACTCTATTTCCTGCACAGCCCGGGCGGCTCAGGCGACTGCACAGGCCAACGTCATAGCCGCAGGTGGTAAGTTTCACACACTGCTCACTCAGTTCCCAGCACTCACAGTCCCAACGTTTTCAGCGACAGTGGCTAAACATGGGGTGGAACATTTGATTACTACCACCGGGCCGTCAGTTTTTGCAAAAGCTCAGCGCTTGGACTCAGCTAAACTGGCCATAGCGCGGAGGAGTTTGCCAACTTGGAAAAACTGGGCATCATTAGACGTTCTAAAAGCCCCTGGGCTTCACCGCTACACATGGTCCCAAAGGCTGATGGTTTGTGGCGACCTTGCGGTGATTTCCGCAGGCTGAATAACGCCTCAGTGCACAAACGCTACCCGATCCCGCACATCGAAGATTTTTCGGTTCATTTGGCGGGGGCGCACATTTTTTCTAAAATAGACTTGGTGCGTGGTTACCACCAGGTCCCAGTGCGCACTCAAGATATACCCAAAACTGCGGTAATAACTCCTTTTGGGCTTTTTGAGTTTTTGCGTATGCCTTTTGGATTAAAGGGCGCTGCGCAGACGTTCCAGCGTATGATGGACGCGGTTCTACGCTATCTTCCTTTCGTGTTCGTCTACCTGCACGACATTTTGGTAGCCAGCACGTCCGAAGACGAGCACAAAACCCACCTCACAGAGGTTTTTCGGAGGCTTGCAGAGCACGGGTTAATAATTAACCCAGCAAAGTGCCAGTTTGGGGTGGCGCAAATTGATTTTTTGGGGCATCGCGTTTCACCAGAAGGAGCGGTCCCTCTGCCCGATAAAGTACGCGCAATAACGGATTTTCCCCGACCTCAAACGGTTAAAGCGTTACAGGAGTTTTTGGGAATGGTTAATTTTTACAACCGTTTCCTCCCAAGCGCGGTGCAGCTCATGCAACCACTGTATGCTGCACTTAAGAAGCAAAAACCCACAAATAAAATCGAATGGTCTCCGGATCGGGAGCGCGCATTCTCCCAAGTCAAAACAGCCCTGGCAAATGCGGTTTTGTTGGCACACCCAGTCCCAACGGCCCTCATGGCGCTGACCACTGACTCTTCTGATTTAGCTGTGGGGGCGGTCGTTGAACAGTTTGTAGCAGGGACCTGGCAGCCGCTCGCGTTTTTCAGCAAAACCTTGCGCGATAGCGAGCGAAAATACAGCGCGTTCGACAGGGAGCTTTTGGCCCTACACTTGGCCATTCGCCATTTCCAGTTCTGGTTGGAGGGGCCCCGTTTCACCGCATTTGTGGACCACAAGCCGCTAACGTTTGCGATGGCCAAGATTTCAGAACCTTGGTCGGGCCGGCAGCAAAGACAGCTGGCCGCGATATCTGAGTTCACCACCGATATCCAGCATGTCGCAGGTAAACATAATGTAGTGGCAGACTGTCTCTCGCGTGCTGTGGCGGTGCCAGGCCCCATGGGGGCAGACTCTGCAGCCGTGGCCGCGGACCAAGGTAGCGGCGCGGAAGCGCACGCAGCCCCGGTCCGCGTAGGTTTAGATTATGTAGCCATGGCCGCGGAGCAGGTTAGCGATGCGGATGTGCGCGCGCTCCAGTCTGGACCAACAGGGTTAAAGCTGGAGGACAGAGTGCTGCAAATGGGTATGCCTCCCCTAATCTGCGATGTCTCCACGGGTCGGCCACGCCCCGTGGTACCAGCCACGTGGCGTCGCCGTGTTTTTGACTTGGTCCATTCCCTGGCGCACCCCGGGGTGCGCACATCGATCAAGATGGTGGGTGAGAAATTTGTTTGGCCGGGGTTGCGTAAACAGGTCAAGGAGTGGGCGGCAACCTGCGTAGCGTGTCAGCGAGCCAAAATACACAAGCACACTAGAGCTCCTTTGGAGCCTTTTCACATCCCAGCTAAGCGCTTTGATCATGTGCATGTCGACTTAGTGGGCCCCCTTCCGTTGTCACAGGGGTGCACACACCTTTTGACGATGGTGGATCGCACCATGTGCTGGCCAGAAGCGGCTCCTCTGGCATCCACCACTGCGGAAGAAGTCGCAAGCGCGTTTTTAACGGCTTGGGTTGCGCGTTTTGGAGTTCCGTCGGACATAACGTCCGATAGGGGTCCTCAATTTGTTTCCGAACTCTGGTCATCGATGGCCTGCAGCCTAGGGGTGAAGATTCATCGCACTACCGCGTATAACCCCCAGGCTAACGGTTTATTCGAACGTTTTCATAGGTCATTGAAAGTGGCCCTCAGAGCGTCGCTTACGGATACAAATTGGGTTGACAAACTTCCATGGGTTTTATTGGGGTTGCGTTCTGCACCTAAGGAGGATTTCCAGGCCTCCCCAGCTGAGTTAGTTTTTACACAGCCTCTCCGTTTACCTGGTGAATTTCTCCCCGACAACCCTGTACCAAATTGCCCCCCCGCTCAGCTGTTGCAGAGCGACACAAGATCAAACACACTCCCTGGCCCGGTTCATCACAGTTTCCCATGCGTTTTTGTGCCAAAGGCTTTAAAAAATGCAGAGTTTGTTTTTGTTAGACATGATGCTCATCGCCCAAATTTGCGGCCACTTTATGATGGAGCTTTCAGAGTGCTGGAAACAGGAGAGAAGCATTTTTTGCTAGATTTGGGAGACAGGAAGGAGTTGATTTGTATAAAGAGACTTAAACCTGCCTTCGTTTTGGCTGATGAACAAGTGCAGTTGGCGAGAGCCCCCCGTCGCGGTAGACCACTGAGAAGGCTTTCTCCAGAACCCCCACAGAGTTTGGCTAACAGTTCTAATCCACAGGTGCAGGAAGACACTGCAGAAGCAGCAAGGCTGGCTTACAGCAGATACAGCAGGAGGTTTAGACCTAGGCAACTGGTGGATTGAATTTTTGTTATGGGGTAATGTTTTTTTTTTATGCCATGCATCTCTGATTATGTTGTCCCATATTAGACGTTTGGGGGGGGGTGTATGTGGCATATATGTTGGGTACATATTTTCCACAAATGTATTGCTGAATGTGTATTGTGTGCTTCACGTCTCGAGGGACAAAAGGACTGAGCCTGCAGGAGGTATCGAGGAGGTGTGAGATTTGTCCTTTGTCTCAGAGAGAGGCCCTGGAGGGATTTCCAGACCATCGAAGGCTGAGAGACAATGGTGGAGGATCAAAGGGGTTACAATGTGACTGTATGTTTGCTCAGACACCATGGGACTTGAGTTTCGATGTTCCGGAGTATACGAGAGTGATGTGACTGTGATCTGTCTCTTTTCTTGCTTGGAGGTTGTTAGAGAATGTGTTCTGATAATAAAACTGAACCTGAGAACTAAACCCAGCCTCATCATTGAGCACATCCTCTACACAGGCATGAAAATGAAGTCCCGGTTACACCCAGGATAGATTCAAGTATACAGCCATTCTACAACTTGCTCACAGTTTCTTTATTGATAATTAATTCCTATTAATTTATTTTTTACTTCATTTTTAACCATCAAGCTTCCAGGAAGCAGATGCTGGATGAGGCTCTGCTGAATTTCATCGTGAAGGACTGCCAGCCCCTCAGCATTGTGGCGAGTGAAGGGTTCAGGGAACTGGTTCAGGCCCTTCAGCCCTCATGTTTTGCCAACCAGAAAGGTTTGTGGAAATTATCTAAAGTAGTAGTTGATATATCCAATTTATTTAATCTTTAATTTAAATATATGGATTTGCTTTTGGTTTGACTTGGTGTAATTTTCAAACCATCAAACAAATGGTGGCCAAAAAGTACGAGGAGGAATGGGAACGAGTGAAAAAGGAAGTACAGCAAGCTGTGGCAGTGAGTAGAACAGCTGACATGTGGACATCTGTGAACATGGAGGCTTACTTGGCTCTTACCTGTCACTACATTAATGAGAATTTGCAGTTGTGTACGTCTGTGTTGGGAGTGCAATACTTTCCACAAAGTCACACTGCTGACAATTTGGCCCAAGTCAAAAGGGGCATGATGGAGGACTGGGCCATAACCAATAAAGTGTTTTGTGACCGATGCAGCACCAAACATGATTGCATCCACTAGACAGCTCCAAATTCGGCACTCAATTTGCATTGCACATAGACTCAATTTAGACGGGACCGTCTTCACAAGAGCTGTCTGCACCCACTTCAGCCATGTTATTCAGCATTATTTGTTTGTTGTTTGGAAATCATGTACTAAAATGCCATTTTGTTGTTTTTTAGCTAACCTTTGGCAACATCTCAACATCGAAGTGGGCAGGCAGACCAAAAGTGCCACAGCTGATGCCATCCAGGAGGTGCAGAGATACCTGGCAGAGGGCAATATTACCAGGTCCCAGGATCCTATGAGATACTGGGACAACCAGAAGACCATCTATCCAAACCTCTTTCAGCTTTCCTTACAATTTCTCTGCACTCCAGCCTCATCTGTGCCGTGTGAGCGGGTGTTTTCTACAGCTGGAGAAGTTGTATCAAAAAAGCATAACAGACTCAATTTCAAAACGTTGGAAAAGCTTTTTTGTTTTTAATAAAAATTTGTAAAAAAAAAAAATCCCAGTCCACAAGCATCTTCATTCACAACACGTTCACTTAGATTTTCACGTTATGATACATGTTCACATTATTTATTGACTGTATCTAAAAATATCAATGATATTTGAAATTAAAATGAAGATATGAAATAATACAATATAAAATACAATGACTTAAATTATATACTGCTCCAAAAAATAAAGGGAACACTAAACATCCTGGGTCTGCCCCGGGGTCAAGTTTTTCTCCCAGCTGGTCTGGGAACGCCTTGGTATCCCCTCTGAAGAGCTGGAGCAGGTGGCTGGGGAGAGGGAAGTCTGATCTTCTCTGCTTAAACTGCTGCCTCCGTGACCTGGACCTCCGGAAAAGCAGTAGAAGATGGATGGATGGATGGACTAAACATCCTAGATTTGAATGAAATATTCTTATTAAATATTTTGTTCTTTACATAGTTGAATGTGCTGAAAACAAAATCACACAACAGCATGTGAAATTGATTGTCAATGTTGCTTCCTAAGTGGACAGTTTGAGGGACAGTGTTCCCTTTATTTTTTGGAGCAGTATATTATTGTATATACTAGGTCATCAAATCAGTGTCGGTTGAGTCTGTCAACTAGGTTGCCTGTAGGGATTTTTAAGGTCCAGCAGGTGTCAGTATTCAGTGACACAGTATCAATACAGTTTTGCAATGTGTCGAAACTATATCTATGATCGAAACGCATCATGACGCCTCATGGACCCATCACTACACGCGGTAACATCCGGTCACGTGATCGGATGTTTACAAAAACTTCTTATTAACAGCATGCTCTATTTTTCTGTGATAAGTTCATTTCGACCTAATAACGCAGTGTTAAATGGTTCCTGAAAAACATGTAAAACAAAAGACAAGTTTTGTTGTGTGTGGCTGTACGTCCTAATGTGACGTCATTTTGACGTACGGACTTCTCCATTCAAGATAGCGACGAGACCAGAGGAGCTTTGAGGCCTGAACCGAGACTTTCTGGTAAAACTGTTCAAAAGACTTTTGTTGGTCACCAACAGATGTGAGGAATATTTGTGTGACAACTAAGCTGACCTGGAGAAGGTTCTGGTTCCGTTTCTGCTTTCAAAGAGGATTTAAAAGAACGGTGAAGCAAGCTAAAAGCAGCTAGCTTAACTAGCTTAGCCGCTGTGGTGTGGAGGACTGTCTCAGCTGTCCAGCTGTTCTGTATATTAGCTCTGTGGTTCAGCACATGGTTTGGGGTGCGAGTTTGCGGTGAGCACGCGCATGTGTGTCAGTTGAGGTGGTGCAGCCTGGAAGACCGCGGCCCAGGAGGTCAGAACACTCACAGGTCGGCTAGGCTGCAGCTAAACTTTAGGTCCTAAAGGCTGATTTATGACTGCTTTGGTTGGGGTTTACTGTCAAGTCCCCCCAGCCAGTTACAGCCTTCCCATAGCCAACTCGCCCCATCAAGCGACGGCCTGTGGTGCTGCACAGCGAACAAGTCTACTGTGTCCACCAAATGAGATTTTCTTTTGTCTCCCGACTGGCCTGAGCAGCTTTTTTCAGCGCTTGTGTGCTGCACTCTTGGAAAAAAAGTTTGTTCCCTGTATCCCAGCAACAGCTTGTCACTCACAGCTCAGCACCTCCACTTTTCCAATGGTCAGACTTTCTACTTATTTTTTAATAGCGCTCTCTAAACATCAATAGACAAGAAACGTATTCTAGCATTGGTAGCAGCTCTGGATGCAAAATATAATGAGACAGAAAACAGGAGTCTGAGTCCAAACTGTACCGGTGTCCTATGTCCCGCCCTTCCTTATTCTGATTGGCTGCTTGGAAAGGTCTGACATTGACGAGCTCAGCTGCAGTCTGAAAAGTTGAAATGTTTTCACCTCTGAGTGCTAGTGGTGTGTCATACTGCAACATTTGGTATCAATCCGATACAGAGTAAATCCAGGGCCAGAATCGCCGATACGATACCAATACTATTTAATCATTAAGGTGGAAGCATCATCAAATGACTAAATCTGAATGAATTTTCATAACCTTGAAGTGTTTTGTGATTTTTCCTTTGTATTATTAATTAGTTAAAACCCAGGACAGAGTTTGGGCAAAGTTTAGGTTATGTAAATACATAGAGTATCACTTTCACAATTAACACAAAAGGGTAATTATATTCAGTCAAATCTTAGCCATATTATATTCAGTCTATTTGTTTCAGTTCCAGTAAATGTTTTCATTTAAATAAAATGTTTCAAAGCGGTAAATATATTATACCAAGGTCTCAGGATAATTTATACTTTTTGAGTTGGCTAAAGTCAATCAATCAAACTTTATTTCTGAAGCACTTTAAAAACAACTACAGCTGATACAAAGTGCTGTACATCAGGAATATTAAAATGAAAAGGACATAAAAGAAAAGAAAATGCAACTAAAAAGGTGTGAAACAAAACAAATAAAAATGATAATTATATAATAAAGCAATAAAATAAGTACAATCGATGTATCATGCTGGGTTGAAGACCAAAGAGTAAAAATGAGTTTTGAGATAAGTTTTAAAAGTGGACAGTGAAGGTACCTGTCTCATAGGCAAAGGAAGACTGTTCCAAAGTTTAGGAGCAGCAACAGGAAAAGCTCTGTCTCCTCTGAGCTTCCTCTTTGATTTTGGTATCTCCAGGAGCAGCTGATCAGCTGACCTGAGAAACCAAGCAGGAGTGTAAAAGTGAAGAAGTTCAAAGAGGGAAGGCGGGGCAAGGCCATTCAGTGATTTAAAAACAAATAAAATAATTTTAAAATGAACCCTAAAGGGCACAGGCAGCCAGTGGAGGGAAGCTAAAATAGGTGTAATGTGGTCCCTCTTACGTGTTCCAGTTAAAAGACGTGCAGCAGCATTCTGAACCAACTGGAGACGTGCGAGGGAAGACTGGCTGACTCCAAAATAAAGTGCATTGCGGTAATCCAGCCAGGATGTGATGAAGGCATGGATTACTGTCTCAAAGTGCTGTTTAGAGAGAATGGGTTTAACCTTTGCCAGTTACCTTAAATGAAAAAAGGTGAACTTCACTACTGCAGCAATTTGACGATCCAGTCTAAATTCACTGTCCAGCTTAAAACTCATATTAGTGACAGTAGGTTGGACAAACCCTGTCAAGGGACCCAAGTCAACAGGAGGGGACTCACAGGAGCCACCGGGTCCAAACACAATCACTTCTGTCTTCTTTTTAGTAAAACTTAGGAAGTTCACTGCCATCCAGTCTTTGATGTCATTAAGGCATTCAAGAAGTGATTTGATTGAGAAGTTCTCCTTCTGCCTTATTGGAACATAAACCTGACAGCCATCAGCACAGCAGTGGAAGGAGATGCCATGCTTTCTAAGAATTGAACCCAGTGGAAGCAGATAAAGTGAAAAGAGCAGAGGCCCTAAAATTGAGCCCTGTGGGACCCCACATGACAGGGAAACAGAGGAGGATTCAGAACCAGCAAGGCTTAAACACGTACACACGTGGACAAAATTGTTGGGACCTTCTGTTAATGAAAGAAAAACCCACAATGGTCACAGAAATAACTTGAATCTGACAAAAGTGGTAATTAATAAAAAATTCTTTGAAAATTAACCAATGAAAATCAGACAATGCTTTTAAATTGTGGTTCAACAAAATTATTTAAAAAAAAATAAACTCATGAAACAGGCCTGGAAAAAAATGATGGCATCCTTAACTTAATATTTTGTTGCACAACCTTTTGAGGCAATCACTGGAATCAAACGATTTCTGTAACTGTCAGTGAGACTTCTGCACCTCTCAGCAGGTATTTTGGCCCACTCCTCATTAGCAAACTGCTCCAGTTGTCTCAGGTTTGAAGGGTGTCTTCTCCAGACGACATGTTTCAGCTCCTTCCACAGATGTTCAATAGGATTTAGATCAGGGCTCATAGAAGGCCACTTTAGAATAGTCCAATGTTTGGCTCTTAGCCATTCTTGGGTGTTTTTAGCTGTGTGTTTTGGGTCATTATCCTGTTGCAAGACCCATGACCTGTGACTGAGACCAAGCTGTCTGACACTGGGCAGCACATTTCTCTCTAGAATACCTTGATAGTCTTGACATTTCATTGTACCGTGCACAGATTCAAGACACCCTGTGCCAGATGCAGCAAAGCAGCCCCAGAACATAACAGAACCTCCTCCATGCTTCACAGTAGGGACAGTGTTCTTTTCTTGCTATGCTTCATTTTTACATCTGTGAACATAGAGCTGATGTGCCTTGCCAAAAAGTTCCAGTTTTGTCTCGTCTGCCCATAGGACATTCTCCCAGAAGCTTTGTGGCTTGTCAACATGCAGTTTGGCAAATTCCAGTCTGGCTTTTTTATCATTTGTTTTCAAGAATGGTGTCCTCCTTGGTCATCTCCCATGAAGTCCACTTTGGCTCAAACAACGACGGATGGTGTGATCTGATACTGATGTTCCTTGACCTTAGAGTTCGCCATGAATGTGTTTAGAGGTCGTTCTGGGCTCTACTGTTACCATTCGTATTATCCGTCTCTTCCATTTTTCATCAAGTTTCCTCCTGCGGCCACATCCAGGGAGGTTGGCTACAGTCCCGTGGATCTTAAATTTCTGAATAATATTTGCAACTGTAGTCACAGGTACATCAAGCTGCTTGGAGATGGTCGTATAGCCTTTACCTTTAACATTCTTGTCTATAATTTTCTTTCTAATCTCCTAAGACAACTCTGTCTTTTGCTTCCTCTGGTCCATGTTTAGTGTGGTACACACCATGTCACCAAACAGCACAGTGACTACTTAAGATAAGCCTTTATTAGTCCCACAGTGGGGAAATTCCAGGATTGCAACAGCACAGGGACAGCAACACTCAGAGCAACAATCAAGAAGACAAGAAAACAAGAGCAGCCAATATACGTATGTACACATAAATATATATACACACAGTGCAGAGCATTGTAGCTAGATGGAATAAACAGCATAACCGTCTACTTAGTTATCCTACATAGTATGAATATGTACCCATACATATTGTCACCCTCCGTAGCGACTGATATTGTCCTAGTTGTATACTGGAGGGGACCATTTTCTAAGTCTGTTGCGTCTTTTGCATTCAATACTATTAGGTCGTCATGTTTTTTTGCTATCTCTGCGAGCAGCTCTGCTTAGGTTATACAGTCTGACAGCCATAGGTAGGAAGGACCTGCGAAACCTCTCGGTTGCGCACCTAGGATGATGTAGTCTGCTGCTAAATGAGCTCCTCAGTGCGTTCAGTATGTCCTGCATAGGGTGGGACTCGGACTCCAGCAGAGGGTGGGACTTGTCACCCTTTAAATAGGCTGACTGACTGATTACATGTTTGTAGACACCTGTGATGTTAATTAGAGCAGTGGTCCCCAACCTTTTTTGCGCCACGGACCGGTTTAATGTTAGGGATGTAACGATATCAATGGGCTGCACGGTGGCGCAGTGGTTTAGCACTGTGGCAGCACAGTTTTACCCTCGGCCGGGGGACCGCGGGGATCATGAGATCGTGGGTTCGATCCCAGCCCCCGACCAACAGTGAGCTGTGTGGAGTTTGCATGTTCTCCCCGTGTTGCGCGGGTTTACTCCGGGATTTCTCCGGTTTCCTCCCGCACACCAAAAACATGTAGGTTTAGGGTGCTCGCGCACGCAGCGACCAGTAGCCGGTGGCTTGTCACCAGACTGCAAACCAAGTCTACCTACGGGTACAAATAAGTAACAAAAAAAAAAAAAAAAAAAAAAAAAAAAAAAAATCAAAATCTCACGGTACGATATGATTTCGATATTGATCTCACGGTACGATATTTGTTGCGATATTGTGGAGAGGCTCACGGTATTGTAAAATAGCTCATAATATTGTGTTTGTGATGATAATAACCAAAAACTGCCATTAAATCTGTTTTTGCCAGTCACCAGGCCATTTATTTTTATATTTATGGATCATGACAACATAAAATACTGATCACTTAGTGCTTTTAAAGTGCAAGTTCAAGTCAGGAACATCAGTATACAATTTGGTAATATTTGGTCACATAACTGATTCTTCTTATGTGCAAGGATCATACTAAGCAGCAACTAGAACAACTGTAAACAACAATAGGGCATTCCCTTTAAGAGCAAACGAAGATCAAGTTAAGCCAGGTTCAATGTGTAAAGTAAAATTAATCATAAATGTGATAGGCAAATAAAAACAGCCTGTTGAAACAATTAAGTCAGGCAAAAAGCCTACTGGAAAACACTGACCTATCCTTTAGCTCAGGGATGTCAAAGTCAAATACACAGAGGGCCAAAAAACCAAATCTGTTACAAGCCGAGGGCCGAAATGGTTGAATGTTTATTAAAACATATTGAAATGATTACAAATAGCCTTTTAGATAGATAGTTTATTTCAAACACAAAAATATAACAAATACAAGCAAATGGCAAATGCAATAAAGTAACATTATACACTGTTCGAAAGGGAGAAGGAAGAAGTGAACACTTATTAATTCCATCTCCTCTTTTCCATAGATACACCCATGTGAATTTTATACAAATTACCACCTTTAAGACCCCAAGTAAACAATTTACTGTATTTTTTACAAATCAACATTAACACCCATCTATCCTAACATACAATGATGTCCATACAACAAAACCAGCCTCAAACAACACAGATATACACAGTGCTGTCCTACCCACCATTCCATAGTGTCCCATAATATCCCAGAGTGAACATAATGAATCGTACATATAACTACTACCCTTCTAACATATACCCTTTCAGCAAATGGTGCTTATACCTCTTTTTGAATTGATTTCTGTTTGTACATAGTTTCAGTTCCAGCTCCAGACTGTTCCACAAATCCACCCCACAGACAGATATGCACATACTTTTCTTGGTTGTACGTATCTTGGGTTTTGTTAAGTTTAAGTCTCCCCTCAAATTATGATCATTGTCTCTTTTTTTAAATATTTTTTGTATATTAGTTGGTAGTTGATTATTAATTGCCCTGTACATTACTTGTGCTGTCTTAAATTTAACTAAATCGATGAACTTTATGACATGTGACTTTAAGAACAACGAATTGGTATGGTCTCTATATCCTGCATTGTTTATTATCCTTATAGCTCTTTTTTGTAATGTGCATATTGACTGTAGGTTGGTTTTGTAGGTGTTTCCCCAGACTTCTACACAGTAGTTAAGATAAGGTAAAAACAGTGAATTGTACAATAAGACCAATGATTTATAGTCCAAGAAGTGTCTTGTCTTCCCCAGTATGCCTATACATTTTGCTAATTTGGCCCGGATGTGACTGATGTGAGGTTTCCAGCAGATTTTATTGTCAAGCGTCACCCCCAGAAACTTATTTTCCTGTACTGTTTCTATTCTGGTATCATCTATCGTTACCATTATTTCATGATTTATTTTATAATTTCCAAACAACATAATCTTTGTTTTTTTTAGATTTAGAGATAATTTATTTTTGTTGAACCACTGCGTTAATTTTTCCATTTCAGTTGTGACCACCTCTAAAACCTGCTGCAAATTCTCACCAGTACAAAGGATATTTGTGTCATCCGCAAACAAAATAAATTTCAGAATTTTTGATACTTGGCTTATGTCATTTATATATAAAATAAAGAGTTTGGGTCCCAAAACTGACCCCTGGGGCACACCACAAGTGATGTCCATGAAAGGTGATTTGTGCTCTCCAATTTGTACAAATTGTTGTCTGTTACTTAAATAACTTTCCACCCAACTCAGTCCGACCCCTCTTATCCCATACCTTTCCAGTTTCCTTGGTAGTATTCTGTGGTCAATGGTGTCAAAAGCTTTCTTTAAATCTATAAATACTCCTACAGCAACATTTTTTTTATCTATACAACTAGTAATTTCTTCTATAAGTTCGATCAGTGCCAAAGATGTAGATTTATCTGCTCTAAAACCATACTGGCTATCTGTAAGGAGGTTGTGTTTTTCAGTGAAATCATCCAGTCTGTTAGTGAAGATTTTTTCAAGTATTTTGGAGAATTGTGAGAGTAAAGAGACTGGCCTGTAATTTGTGAAGCGATGACTGTCTCCTGTTTTGTATAGAGGTATTACTTTTGCTATTTTCATTTTGTCTGGAAATGTACCAGTTTGAAATGACAGGTTATAGATGTGGGTGAGTGGCTTAACAGTTCCCTCAATTACTTTTTTCACTATTGTCATGTCAATTTCATTCCAGTCCGTTGATTTTTTGTTCTTAAATTTACTCACAGTCTCGATAATTTCCTTTTCAGTAACTGCACCCAAAAAGATTGTGTTTGGATTTCTATCTTCTATTTCATTCACAGAACCACTGTAGTTTGTTTCTGGTGTCACTATTGATTTTGCTAATTCAGGACCAACGTTTACAAAAAATTTATTGAAACCACTGACCACATCCTCCGTATTATTTATCAAATTGCCATTTTTGATAAAATACTCTGGATAATTTGCATTCTTAGGACGATTACTAATAATCCCATTGAGTACTTGCCATATTCCTTTTATGTTATTTTTGTTATACTCTAGTATTCTGTTGTAATAATTTGAACAATTTTGAACCAAGACCTAACACAGTGTACTGTATATTATTTAATGACTGAATGAATAATCCAGTATTTTTATGGCTCTGTCAGCAATTTCAAGTGAAAACATTTTTTAACAGGCTCACAGACAAAAACAAACTTTCTTCAAAGAAAAATTGCATGTCCTGTACATTAAATGAATAAAGAAATATTTTCTTATGGTTCTGTCAGTTATTTCAAGGGAAAACATTTTCAACAGGCAAACAGCAAAAAAGTAAATGTCCTTCAAAAATAAAATGTTTCTTAATATCAAGATTAATGCAGAAATGAAATTGCAGGATTAAAAACTGAAAATGCAATATTGTGCTGCTCTGATCCTAGCAATTACTGCTTTCAAATAGTAAAATGAGAAAATAAAAAAAATAAATCAAATCAGTTCCATTCTTTCTCATGGCTCCTATCTGCAATTTTCTCTGAGTCCATTAACTGAAAAATGAATATAAATAAATAAAATACAATAAGATAAAATACAAAATCTATGGCACACAGACAAAATAATACTTCCTTCAAAGAAAAATCACGTCTTGTAGAAACAAATGTAAAAATTTTACTGAATTAAAAACTAGAAAGACGTTAATGTTCTGTGATGCTCACTTGTCTGAGGCTAAGCCTGATACTTGGTAGTGTCTCCTCTTTTGTACAAGTTCATTAATGTTCGGGGTCAGGCTCTAAGCTGAGGAAATCCTCAGGATTGAATGAAGGTGTTCATCAGTAAGATGGCTCCTGTGTGATGTTTTGTTTAGCTTCATCAAAGAGAACAGTTTTTCACACAGGTATGTGCTGCCAAACATAGACAGCGTCTGAGCAACTTGAATGCGCAGCTGAGGCATTGTGTTGGGGATGAAACATGCAAACTCAGCAGCACCCACACTCTCATACTTTTCCCTCAGTGTGTCATTGCACTGGAGCTCAATCAACTCCATTTGTAGGTTTGGTGGTGCGCTTTCCACGTCAACTCCAAAAGGATTGGAGAGCAGTTCAAACCTGCTTTTTTGGGCTTCAAAGTCAGCAAATCGGCGCCGAAAGTTGGCGGCGAGTATTTTGAGTTTATCAGCAAACTGTGCACTCGGAAACACAGCGGTAGACAGCTTCTCTTTCATGATCTTACAGCTGGAAAAGTGGCTCAAGTTTTCTTTCCGCATCTGCGTCTCCCACAGACTCGGCTTGGTTTTAAACGCCTTCACCGTACTGTACATATCAGAGATGACACGCCCCCGTCCCTGCAGCTGCAGGTTCAACACATTCAAATGGCTTGTGATGTCGCACAGAAACGCCATTTCACACATAAATGTTCCTCGTCAGCTGTGTCCAACTCACCCATTCCACCCAGCTCCACTGCCTCCTCAGCCTCTAATTCATCAAAAGCGGTCCCCCCCTCCTCCTCCTCCTCCTCCCCCCCTCCCCTTGTCATCAGTGAGCAGAACATGCACAGACAGTTCTCCAGACTGAACCCGCGCAAGGCCCCCGGGCTGGACGGTGTGTCTCCCTCCACCCTGAGACACTGTGCGAAAGAGCTGGCTCCTGTCTTCACAGACATTTTTAACACCTCCCTTAAGCAATGTCACGTGCCGACCTGCCTCAAATCCTCCACCATCATCCCTGTCCCCAAGAAGCCACGGATTACTGGACTTAACGACTACAGACCTGTAGCGCTCACCTCTGTAGTCATGAAGTCCTTTGAGCGCCTGGTCCTGTCTCACCTCAAGTCCATCACCACACCCCTCCTAGACCCGCTGCAGTTTGCCTACCGTGCTAACAGGTCTGTGGACGACGCAGTCAACCTGGCCCTCCACTCCATCCTGCAGCACCTGGACTCCCCGGGAACCTACGCCAGGATTCTGTTTGTGGACTTCAGCTCCGCATTCAACACCATCCGCCCCGATCTGCTCCAGGACAAGCTGTCCCTGCTCAACGTGCCTGACTCCCTCTGCAGGTGGATCACCGACTTCCTGACGGACCGGAGACAGCATGTGCGCCTGGGGAAGTCTGTCTCAGACTCTGTTAGCATCAGCATTGGATCACCCCAGGGCTGTGTACTTTCCCCCCTACTCTTCTCCCTTTATACCAACTCCTGCACCTCCTCCCACCAGTCTGTTAAGCTGATTAAGTTTGCGGACGACACCACCCTCATCCTGCTCATCTCCAACGGCGACGAGTCCGCCTACAGGTAAGAGGTGGCCCAGCTGGTGTCCTGGTGCAGCCACAACAACCTGCAGCTGAATGCTCTGAAGACAGCAGAGATGATTGTGGACTTCAGGAAAGTCACATCCCCCCTGCCCCCCCTCACCATCACAGGCTCTCCCATCACCTTTGCAGATTCCTTCCGCTTCTTGGGCACCACCATCACCCGTGACCTCAAATGGGAGCCAACCATCAGCTCCCTCATCAAAAAGGCCCAGCAGAGGATGTTCTTTCTGCGGCAGCTGAGGAAGCTCAAGCTACCCACCAAGATGTTAGTGCAGTTCTACACGGCCATCATCGAGTCCATCCTCACCTCCTCCATAACTGTGTGGTACGCAGGAGCCACTGCCAGGGACAGACTAAGGCTGCAGCGCGTCGTGCGCACTGCTGAGAAGGTGATAGGCTGCAAACTCCCATCTCTCCAGGACCTGTACATCTCCAGGACTCGGAGGCGTGCTGGCCGGATCATAGCCGATCCTTCACATCCTGGTCACGTGCTGTTTGCCCCCCTCCCCTCAGGTAGAAGGCTTCGGTCCATTCGGACTAAAACCTCCCGGCACATGAACAGCTTCTTCCCCTCTGCCATCAGACTGCTGAACACTAAGTGACTTTTGACTCTCGTGCACTATGTACAGCAGCTCAACCAGACTCATGTCAATCACCACTGTTTTTCTGTTGCATTATTGACTGCACTATGTGGTACTTCACATTATCTGCTACATGCTAATTTTTTAAACTGCCTTGACTAGTACTACTCATTATTACTAGTATTATTATTATTATTACTTATTATTACTTATTTTTCTACACTTATTGCACGTTTCTAGTCCTTTAGTTTTTTATTTTATCCCCTTTTCTCATTATGTTTTTAATGTTGCAGCATGGCACCGAGACAAATTCCTAGTTTGTGTATCACATGAACAATGGCAATAAATCTGATTCTGATTCTGATAAATGTTTCATCTCGGAGCTCTGTTGTGTCTTTTCCTTTGCTTTCCATGAACAGACAGATCTCCTCACGCAGCTCGAAACATCTTTGCAGCACCTTTCCCTGGCTTAGCCATTGCACATCTGTGTGATAGGGCACGTCACCATACTCTGTGTCTAACTCGCCCAGAAATGCCTTGAACTGGCGGTGATTTAAACCTTTGGCTCTGATGAAGTTAACTGCACGCGTTATGACGCTCATTACATGCTCCATTTTCAAGGCTTTACCTCACAACGACTCCTGGTGTATTATGCAGTGATAAGCTGTCAGCTCACCTGAGACCTTTTCGTCCCGCATCCTCTCACGCATTCTTGCCACCAATCCACTCCTGTGTCCACACATCGCGGGTGCTCCGTCTGTTGTCAATCTCACGAGTTTTTCCCACGGCAGCCCCATCTCATTTACACATCTGGATACCTCCTGATGCAGATCTTGTCCTGTAGATGTGCCATGCATAGGACGCAATGCCAAAAACTCTTCTGTCATGCTCAGGCTGGAGTCCACTCCACGAATGAAAATTGACAGCTGGGCAGTGTCAGTTGCGTCGGTGCTCTCATCCACAGCAAGGGAATATGCGATGAACTCTTTCCCCTTTTTCACCAGCTGTTCTTTTAGATTGGTAGAAAGCTGGTCTACACGTTCAGCAACGGTATTTCTGCTCGGGCTCACGTTTGAAAATAGCTGCCTTTTGTCTGGGCACAATGCGTCACAAACTTTAAGCATGCAGTTTTTGATAAACTCGCCCTCTGTAAATGGTCGGGCTGATTTTGCGACTTCTTCTGCCACAGTAAAACTAGCCTTCACTGCAGCCTCGCTTTGTGATTTGGCTTTTGTGAACAGAGCCTGCTGGGACTTAAGACCTTGTTTTAATTCCTCCACCTTCTGTAGCCTTTGTTCTGTGTCCATATTCTTGTCTTTGTGTTTCTTAGACGTTTCATAGTGCCTTCTTAGATTATATTCTTTCATTACAGCCACACTTACTCCACACAGAAGACACACAGGTTTGCCTTTTACCTCCGTGAACATGTACTCTGCCTCCCACCTGGCTTGAAACCCCCTGTTCTCACCGTCCACCTTCCGTTTAGCCATTTTTTGTGAGGGGGTTGCTAAAAGTTGACATCTGCTCTGAATTTTGATGAATAATGAAGCCGAGGCCCGCTCGCAGCACTGCAGTGAGTTCGCAGGCTATTCAGGGATGAGAATGGGGTTTGGGAAAAAAGAGGAAACTAAGCCGGGGGTCTTAGTTAGGCCTGTGTCCCCCAAGCCGGATACAAGGCAGAGCCTTGGTGTCACGAAATCTGGTGTTTTAGAATGCTCAAATGTGGTCTTATATTTAAAGTTAGAAGTAAGTACAAATGCATTTATAGTTTACCTTTTTAATCTGCTGCTGCATCACGTGTAAATTTATGATATCTGAATGGTATGTTGATGTAATAATACTAAATTATATTTTACTACTATTTAATATGTTTAGAATGGTAAATGGCATTCACTTATATAGCGCTTTTTCTCATCTCTGGATGACCAAAGCGCTTTACAGATCCTGCTTTTTTTTTTTTTTTTTGTTACTTATTTGTACCCGTAGGTAGATTTGGTTTGCAGTCTGGTGACAAGCCACCGGCTGCTGGTCGCTGCGTGCGCGAGCGCCCTAAACCTACATGTTTTTGGTATGCGGGAGGAAACCGGAGAAATCCCGGAGTAAACTCATGCAACACGGGGAGAACATGCAAACTCCACACAGCTCACTGTTGGTCGGGGGCTGGGATCGAACCCACGATCTCATGATCCCCGCGATCCCCCGGCCGAGGGTAAAACTGTGCTGCCACAGTGCTAAACCACTGCGCCACCGTGCAGCAGTGCTATCCACCCATTCACGCACACATTCACACACTGATGGCGGCAGAGCTGCCATACACACACAGGCGCTAGCCTGGCCACCAGGAGCAACTGGGGGTTCAGTGTCTTGCTCAAGGACACTTTGACATGCAGACTTCAGACAGAGTGGGAATCGAACCCACGACCCTCCGATCAGTAGTCGTCACACTACACCTGCGCCACAGCCACCCCCTAAACCGCCGCCCCTAGAACTGACACAGAATTACATTTACATAGTTCTAGAACAGACAAAATAATTTAACCAAGTAAAATAAATTATAAATATTAACAAAATTCCATCACCAAGTTTATCACCCATTTATTAAAATATACTGACATTCTGCAAGCATTTTGATTTATTAAAGTGTGCATTTGTTAGTGTTACTAGGAATATAAAAAAAGTTGCATATTAGTATATTTTAATATTTGAAAGATAATCTAAGAAAGTAAGTAAAACCTAAAAGATGTTTAATTAGTGTTTCAAATTATCAAGTGTTTCAAAACAGGCATGACGTCACAACTTACACATGCTATTTCATAACAAATTCATAACGCGAAAATTCTCAAGTACATTACTTATAACGAGAAAAAAAATCTTACCTCGGAATGTGTCTAATGATCACTAATTGCTGTAATCGGGGCCGATTGTGATGAACTTTGACTGGCATCTGAATTTAACCTTGTCCATCGATTGTTTTGAACGCACCACAAGCGACTAATTCGATCTCCTTGTAGCCACAATTTTGAGATGTTTCTGTTTTTTTTCGAGCCATTCCCAACGAAACTTGTTCCTTATCCCTTTGTCTTCTTGCTTTGTTGTCTTTCGTGAGTTTTAGGTTCACCATTTTCACGAAATCGGGAAAACTCGGTTGATTGAATTGTCCGCTATTTGCATTTCGCTCCACGTGTGGGATATGACAGAGGAATAACAAAATCGTCAATTGGTTGCTTCAATAAGTATCAGCCAATCAGTGGCCTTGTCACATTACATTACTGATCTCGCTGGGTAGCGCGTTCTGCGTGGTGGATTTGAGCAGCCGATCGAAAATACGACTCGCCGCTCATAACAAACCCCCCCAACCCCACCCCACCCCAAAAATTTCTCCTCGAATTTAGACGATTCACGAGAATGACCCTAGACATGATCAAATCCGAGGAATTCCTCGGATCCGCGGAGGATTCTCATCCCTGGCTATTGTTGCATTGTGGGAAATTAAGTATTGATGCATTCAAAACGCCAGCAGGTGGCTGCGGCCTGCGGGCCGGTACTCGTCAGACTCCGTCGGTCTATGATGACCATGGAAGAGAATCCCAAACGTCTACTCTGCTGGAACAGCACCGCCTGTGGCTGAACAGGCCGATGCGCACCGGTGTTCTACCTTCCAGTGTTGGGCGTTGGTAGGATTCAAGCCTGGGCAGGAAGATATGGAGGACAAGATGTTACCCATGCAGCATGCCCCCCCTCTCCACGTCACTGATGAATCCAAAGGAACAGCAGGGCTGCTATAGTTTGGCACCAGTGCCGTCGCAGGAGCTGCCAGAACGATGTTGAGCACAACAGAGAACTGCCTTAGGGGCTCCGACTCCGGATTTTTCCTCAGGGTTGACTCCCAAAGCCTTTCCCGTGACCGGGTGTGCCGCAAGGCAGCGGAGGTTTGAAATCAGGGTTTACCTTCCCCTAGATGGGCTACCTTCCCAGGTTGACGAGCCACCATCTACCCGAAGCATCTGGTTTTAAAGCAGATGGACAGACGAAAATTCAATATCGCTAATTCATATCTCAAATTGTTGTCTGAGACGAGCTAAGTCAAACCGCACGTTTTGGTGTCAACAAATGTCGCATAAGGTGACAATGCGCTCTTGAAGTACGCTGTTGTGGAGAGCTGTATGACCCAGCCAAGCGATCAGCAGCTAAGATGGCCACTGACTGTGTGACGTCAGCTCAGCCAAACACACGCACACGGTCGGCGGCCAGTGCTGTGTTTTGCTTCATGCAACACTTGTTTACGTCTTAAAATCGGCGATTACGGATATTTCTCGGAATACTTGTGGATTACAAATAGATTATTTATGAAGATTAGGATTTCAGGAATCGAATTAATATGGTTTGGCGTTGTGTTGTCTATGGGTGCGATGGTCCTGCTGTGTTTTGCTTCATGCAACACTTGATGTTTACGTTTTAAAATCGGCGATTACGGATATTTCTCAGAATTACATGATCATAAGAACGGTTAGGGGGAAAAAACATGCTGAAGAAAGACAGTTTAACTCACCAGTTACTTATATTGGAAGTCCATCCTCCTGTGTTTTTTAGAAGCAAAGTTCTCAATTACAGAGACATACAGTGTTCCCTATTGCTTCAGCTTCTGTATTAAAGCAGACTGCAGTGAAATAGTACCCAGGTTTGTCAGTCTTTCTTGTCCACATACACTCACCGGCCACTTTATTAGGTACACCTGTCCAACTGCTCGTTAACACTTAATTTCTAATCAGCCAATCACATGGCGGCAACTCAGTGCATTTAGGCATGTAGACATGGTCAAGACAATCTCCTGCAGTTCAAACCGAGCATCAGTATGGGGAAGAAAGGTGATTTGAGTGACTTTGAACGTGGCATGGTTGTTGGTGCCAGAAGGGCTGGTCTGAGTATTTCAGAAACTGCTGATCTACTGGGATTTTCACGCACAACCATCTCTAGGGTTTACAGAGAATGGTCCGAAAAAGAAAAAATATCCAGTGAGCGGCAGTTCTGTGGGCGGAAATGCCTTGTTGATGCCAGAGGTCAGAGGAGAATGGCCAGACTGGTTCGAGCTGATAGAAAGGCAACAGTGACTCAAATAACCACCCGTTACAACCAAGGTAGGCAGAAGAGCATCTCTGAACGCACAGTACGTCGAACTTTGAGGCAGATGGGCTACAGCAGCAGAAGACCACGCCGGGTGCCACTCCTTTCAGCTAAGAACAGGAAACTGAGGCTACAATTTGCACAAGCTCATCGAAATTGGACAATAGAAGATTGGAAAAACGTTGCCTGGTCTGATGAGTCTCGATTTCTGCTGCGACATTCGGATGGTAGGGTCAGAATTTGGCGTCAACAACATGAAAGCATGGATCCATCCTGCCTTGTATCAATGGTTCAGGCTGGTGGTGGTGGTGTAATGGTGTGGGGAATATTTTCTTGGCACTCTTTGGGCCCCTTGGTACCAATTGAGCATCGTTGCAACGCTACAGCCTACCTGAGTATTGTTGCTGACCATGTCCATCCCTTTATGACCACAATGTACCCAACTTCTGATGGCTACTTTCAGCAGGATAATGCGCCATGTCATAAAGCTGGAATCATCTCAGACTGGTTTCTTGAACATGACAATGAGTTCACTGTACTCAAATGGCCTCCACAGTCACCAGATCTCAATCCAATAGAGCATGTTTGGGATGTGGTGGAACAGGAGATTCGCATGATGGATGTGCAGCCGACAAATCTGCGCCAACTGTGTGATGCCATCATGTCAATATGGACCAAACTCTCTGAGGAATGCTTCCAGCACCTTGTTGAATCTATGCCACGAAGAATTGAGGCAGTTCTGAAGGCAAAAGGGGGTCCAACCCGTTACTAGCATGGTGTACCTAATAAAGTGGCCGGTGAGTGTATATTTTGCAGGTGTCACGGCTCGCAGCTCTCAGGCATCTGCCTCAGCTGCGCGCACACCTGCACCTCGTTAGCGCCCTACATGTGCAGTAGACATTTCGTTGACAGCGATTTAGAGAATAAGATGCAATTTGCAAAAAGATTGGTGATAAAGAAAACGGCTATTCCAACTATATATCCCGCGATTCCCCAGTCTGACTCTGAGACAAGTGTCAGTGACAGTGGCGTGAAAAGCCACGGTGATCTACCGATGCGATCAGCTGTCAGAAAACGAGAAGTAAAGAGGGTAAGTTTTGTATTTTTAATATTCACTGCAAATGTTTACTAAACATTTTAAATGCCTCTAAGAAATCAAGTCCTGCTGCCCACTCCCCACTCCACCGACACCCCCCCCACTCCCAACACACAGCCCCCCATCCTGACCCTGACCAAGACCCAGGTGAGGACGGAGCTGAGGAAGATCAAGGCGAGGAAGGCGTCGGGACCGGACGGCATCAGCGCAAAGCTCCTCAAGTCCTGTGCAGACCAGCTGGGTGGGATTGTGACGTATATCTTCAACATGAGCCTGAAACTGGGGAGGGTACCACAGCTGTGGAAAACATCTTGTGTGGTACCTGTACCAAAAACTTCCCACCCCAAAGACCTGAACAGCTACAGACCGGTGGCCTTGACGTCCCACTTGATGAAGACCCTGGAAGACTGCTCCTTGCTCATCTCCGCCCCCTGGTGGAACCAGCGATGGATCCACTCCAGTTCGCCTACCAGCATGGCATTGGGGTGGAGGATGCGGTGATCTTCCTCCTTCACCGTTCTCTGTCCCACCTGGAGAAGCCCGGGAATATGGTGAGGATCATGTTCTTTGACTTCTCCAGTGCTTTCAACACCATCCAACCGATGATCCTGAAGGACAAGCTGCTGCGCGCAGGGGTGGACCAGCACCTGTCATCATGGATCCTGGACTACCTCACGAACCGGCCTCAGTTTGTGAGAACCCGGGACTGTGTTTCCGACACGATCATCAGTAGCACGGGGGCCCCCCAGGGAACGGTGCTGGCTCCCTTCCTGTTCACTCTTTATACTGCGGACTTCTCACACAACACAACACATTGCCATCTACAGAAGTTCTCTGATGACTCTGCGATCGTTGGTCTCATCTCCAACGGAGATGAAGCTGAGTACAGAGGGCTTATCCAGGACTTTGTGGACTGGTGCCATCGGAACTGCCTCCAGATCAACGCGAGGAAAACTAAGGAGCTGGTGGTGGACTGCCGCAGGCATGGGCAGCCCCTCACAGCACCAGTAAATATACAGGGAACAGACATCGAGATGGTGACATCCTATAAGTACCTGGGTATTCATCTGAACAATAAACTAGACTGGTCACACAATACTGACGCACTCTACAAGAAGGGACAGCGCAGGCTGTTCCTGCTGAGGAGACTCAGGTCTTTTGGTGTACAAGGCGCGCTGCTGAAGACATTCTATGACACGGTAGTGGCATCAGCCATCACTTTTGGAGTGGTCTGCTGGGGCAGTGGCATTACTGCAGCCGATAGGAAGAGACTGAACAAACTGATTAAGAAAGCTAGCTCTGTCCTGGGGCAGCGCCTTGATCCGATGGAGGAGATAGGAGAGAGAAGGACGGTGGCTAAACTGTCATCTCTGCTGGAGTCCGAGTTCCACCCTATGCAGGACATACTGGATGCACTGAGGAGCTCATTTAGCAGCAGACTACATCATCCCAGGTGCACAACCGAGAGGTTTCGTAGGTCCTTCCTACCAACGGCTGTCAGACTGTACAACCTAAGCAGGGCTGCTCGCAGAGATAGCAAAAAGACGTAACAAACTAATAGTTTTTTTGAATGCAAAAGATGCAATAGACTTACACAATGGTCCTCTCCGGCATACAACTAGGAACATACCGGTCGCTATGGAGGGTGAGAATATGTATGGGCACATAATCATACCATGTAGGATAACTAAATAGACGGTTATGCTGTTTCATCCCACCTAGCAACAATGCTCTGCACTGTGTGTGTTTATATATTTACATATTTATTCCATCTAGCTACAATGCTCAGCACTGGGTGTGTTTATATTTATATATCTATATATTTATTCCATCTAGCTACAATGCTCCGCACTGTGTTTTTATATATCTACATATTATTCCATCTAGCTACATTGCTCCGCACTGTGTGTGTTTATATACTTGCATATTTATTCCACCTAGCTGCAATGCTCCGTACTGTGGGTGTTTATATATTTACATATTTATTCCATCTAGCTACAATGCTCTGCACTGTGTGTTCATATATTCATATATTTATTCCATCCAGCTACAATGCTCTGCACTGTGTGTGTGTGTGTGTGTGTATATATATATATTTTATAGTAATATGTACATATGTATATTAGCTGCTCTTGCTTGCTTGTTTTTTTTCTTGCCTTCTGATTGTTGCTCTGAGTGTTGCTATCCCTGTGCTGTTGCAATCCTGGAATTTCCCCGTTGTGGGACTAATAAAGGCTTATCTTATCTTATCTTATCTTAAATGAATTCCAAGCAATGGATGATTTTCAAAATCAAATTATTTCTGGGAAATAATGCGGCGGCGGACAGGTGCCCGTGTCAGGTTTTGCAGCGTCGCGCAAACAAAGGTGCGCTGGCGGGCCCAGGCCACCAGTGTTTTGCGCGTGCTTTTGTGCCTAAAACATTGAAGAACGCGGAGTTGACAAACAGACAAACAAACCCCGGCAAAAACATAACCTCCTCCTGGCCTTTTCGGCCTGGCGGAGGTAATTACCAATGACAGTTCAGCTTTCAATTTTTAGGGAAGCAACATATTTGCTAAGAAAAATAAATATAAGCCTAAGATTGTAAGAGAAATGTGCTTTTAAAAATGGAACCCCAATTTTCTACCATAAAATGGTGCCCATTATAACTGTGAAATGTTATTTATTGGAATATAATAATTGCTATATCTGGAAACTAGTTATTTTCTTAATCTGTAGTGATACTCCATTGATTTTTGTATTTCTTTGTATATTTCTGCTGTGTTTTCAAACATTCATACAAAGGTGGTATAGTATGTAATATTTCTTTTCAAATTGAGAAGAATTTAGTGTGTTCAAATTATTCAAATGTATATGACATGCGACTTTGATGAATGCTGAACTATGAGAATTATAACATTGACATGAACATTAATAAACTCAATATATGATTTTACAAAACTTTATTTACATATCATTGTTCACAAATCTAATCTTGGTAGGCAAAATCCCTTGTAGTGATCAGATGGGAATGTTTCTCTGATGAGGCTCACTGCACAGGCAGGCAACATAACCCTCACTTCTTTCCCACAAATAAGGCTGAATACCCCCTCAGCACCACCCAAAACTACTTCATCATCCGATTCTTCATTTTCAATGTCATCATTTATATTGAGGTCGTCAAACTCGAGAAAATAATCGCTGTCTGAATCACTTTGCTCTCGTTCTGCCATTTACTATGTATTGCTGTTGTGACGTCACCAATGCCCGCACCTATCGAGAGATGGCGGTACTGCAGCCTCACTAACTGAAGGCTGAGCTATGAGCAAATAAGGTCATTTATGGAAGCTGGTGACACATATTAAATCGCGGGAATAGACAGAATAGAATATTTTCATACAATCTGTTGATTGGTTCAATAAAAAAATGTCACTGTCCGTCTGCTTTAAGGCGCCAGAGATCCGCCCTCGCCCCTTCTCCTATTAGTAAAAGCAGTTCTGCCGGGCTCAGAGACTAAACCACACGGGCAGGCTAGGAATTGGACTTAGTTGTCAGAGGCTTTTCGAGACGCACGCCGTAAGGAGCATTTTATGAGCACTGGGAGCTTAACCCCAGTGCCGCTCCTGGCTATGACAACCTTGGAACCGGGCCGGTACTAATACTAATCAAATATCATTCTGGGGGCCATAGATAATTTATTCGTGGGCCGAATCCGGCCCGCGGGCCTTGACTTTGACACATGTGCTTTAGCTTATGTTCAAGTTTTTCTTCAGAAAGATCAAAAGATCTACATTGCAAGGGAGAAGAAGAGACCTCTGGGCATTTACAATATCCCCTGCTGTAGAAAATACTCTCTCACTGGGCACTGAGGTAGCGGGTATACATAGGTAGGTCTTTGCTAATGAGGACATTATCTTTGCTAATGAGGCCATTGTCTGTCCGCCACCCTCTCCCCTTTAGTGTTTGTAGACACGGCAAAACCAAAATGCCTCCACATCTGATTTAAAAGTTGCTGGGGCTTGCACAATCTCAACTTCGGGGGTGTTTTCTTCAGTATTTACGTGAGCCGAACTTTGTCCGCCGCCATGTTTGTTGTGTGGACAGCGTGCAGCATGCACTCCTATTGGCTCAACAACAGTTCTTGTGACGACGCAGCGCAAAGGATCATGGTCTGTGTAGTTTACAATGCTTTGTCACGCGGGAGCCTGCTTATTTCTTGTTGTTTTTTGACAGATACCCGCCCTCTTAATACCGTAACACGACCACGACGGTATCGGGACACTTTTACTACCGTGATATTGCGATAACGTCAATATCGTTACATCCCTATTTAATGTCAGACAATATTTTCAGGTACCGGCCTATAAGGTGCGGCAGATAAATACAACAAAAGAGCATGAGACGACAGGCATAAAAACTGTGGTATTTTCTAAATATAATTATAAACATGAACGTCCTCTTAACATCGCGACAACAACAACATAACATGAGTAACATCCTATCTGCCCACAACACTCTCTGGTCACTATGGTAACATTTAAACATGCCTTCAAAATAACATACAACACAAATATAAAGTACATGAAAAATACAACTCACCACAACGCTGTATCAGTGGGAGCCCTGAGCTTGTTTCTCTGCAACGAGACGGTCCCATCTAGGGGTAATGGGAGACAATGACATCCGAAGTGTGTCACTTATGTCCAGTCTACTTCGTAATTTTGTTTTTGTTGCTGTCACTGCAGAAAACCCCGCTTCACACAGATAGGATGTCGGAAATGGCAACAGCGTTTTCAGTGCTGTTGTGGCGATCTCAGGGTATTCAGCCATGACTTTAATCCAGAACACCGGCAGAGCTGTTGTCTCGAACATACTTTTAAGGCCGCCGTCATTTGCGATCTCCAGCAGTTGATTTTCTTGCACAGACATGTTGGAGTCACCTGGTTTGTTGAGAAATGGGTCGCGCATCCATTCTTTGGCAGTTCGTGGATCTTTTGTGGTTGGAAAGTAGCGCTCAAACTCTTTTAAAAGCAAAGACAGGTTATCGTGCACCATCTGGGAGAATGAAGGCTCGGGCTCAGTCTCTTCCAAAATCCCCACAAATGTTTGAAACATGTCAAATTTACCTCCATTCACGCGCCGTCCCCACAAATCTAATTTGGCTTTAAATGCAGCTACTTTATTTGCCAACTTGAAGACAGTTATCATTTTCCACTGAAGTGACAGATTGAGTTCATTGAGCAGGCTGAATATGTCGCACAAGTAAGCGAGTTTTGCGACCCATTCCTTGTCACTGAAATGTGCTGCCAGCGGTAACTTTTTTTCTGAGAGAAATCTCTGCAGCAGCTCTCGTAATTCAAACACTCTGGCCTCGGGATAACCATCTTATTTCTGTGTATAAGAGAAGGTGTCTGTGCTCCACCTCCATCGCCTCACAAAGCTGTTCGAACAGGTGTGAGTTAAGGGCATATGCTTTGATGTGGTTAATAACTTTAATTACGTCATTCGATACGCTGTTAAGTTCTGGTGGCATTTTTCGGGTAGCCAGCATTTCCCTGTGAATGACACAATGTGTAGACTGACACTCAGGCGCAACCTTCTTAATCCGAGCAGTTAAACGAGACAGCCTTCCAGTCATGGCACTCCTGCACATGGGTTTTTGATTCACTAATTCCCGGCCTTGAATGTTAGCGGTAACGTATCAAGTCACCGAGACAAGTATCTTGACGTGCGTCAAGAGTGAGCCATAGATGGATGTAACGAAGAAAATCTGGTAATTTTTCAAAATAAAACATCGTTCAGACTCAGATAATAAATAAAACGGAAGTAATGTAAATTTTTTATTCTTTCTGTGCGGCCCGGTACCAAATGACCCATGGACCGGTACCGGTCTGCGGCCCGGGGGTTGGGGACCTCTGAATTGGAGGACACATCTTGGTTGAACATGTCCCTATGGTCACATTATTTTCAATCTTTTCTAGGGGTACCATCATTTTTGTCCAGGCCTGTTTCATGAGTTTGTTTTTTAAACTAATTCTTTTGAACCACAATTCAAAAGCATTGTCTGATTTTCATTGGGTAGTTTCCATAGAATTTTTATTTATTACCACTTTTGTCAGATTCAAGTTATTTCTGTGACCATTGTAGGCTTTTCTTTCATTAACAGAGGGGTACCAACAATTTTGTCCACGTGTGTATGTCTGGGCTGAACTTAGGAAGTTCACTGCCATCCAGTCTTTAATGTCATTCAGGCATTCAAGAAATGATTTGATTGAGAAGTTCTCCTTCTGTCTTATTGGAACATAAACCTGGCAGTCATCAGCATAGCAGTGGAAGGAGATGCCATGCTTTCTAAGAATTGAACCCAGTGGAAGCAGATAAAGTGAAAAGAGCAGAGGCCCTAAAATTGAGCCCTGTGGGACCCCACATGACAGGGAAGCAGAGGAGGATTCAGAACCAGCAAGACTTACACACATATGCCGTTTTTCGTCTAGCCCAGTTCGACTCGCCTCGTTTCGTTTCGTTACTACTCGTTTCGGCCGCAGTTGTGTCTCCATAGCAGCCGGGTCAAGCGGGGTTAAGCTGTGGTAGGCGGGATTTTTTTTACAGCAAGGTGGCGACACACTCCCGTGACGTAAAACACGCGACCCAAGCCAAACACAACATGGCGGCTTTACAAGGCGACTCCTCGGTCTGTGGCTTTTTTCACCGTAAATGCCAAAAAGGACCGCCAGACAAGGGTACAGGCAGTGAGATGAAACACTCTGGAATAGTTCTGCAGCTTCTGGGAGAGCCGAAGACGTGAGGATACAAACAAGGTCATATATGACGGTAAGCTAATGTTGCTAATGCTAGTTTGCTATAAGTACGTCGTACTACACTGTAATCTCTGCAAGTTATCGCTGTTAGGTACTAAAATATGTATGCTGTGTGTGTGTGTTTCAGATGGCTCTGTTGTGGGAAAATTACCGCTTCAAACGGTCAGTCTGGCGTTCAGCACGGCCTGTCACTGATGTCAGCACAGCTTCACAAACGATCAGTGGTTGTTGAGCTTAAGAATGTCTGGTTTATTTCCTGTGCAAAAAAATTGCTCTGATATAAGTAAAGGAACCCTATTTCACTGTTTATGGGAATGTAGAAAAATATGAATGTTTTGGGAAGAGGTGAGGGTAACAATTGAAAAAATAATTTCAAAACAAATCACATTGAACCCTAAACTGTTTTTGTTGGGTCTGTATCCAGAAAAACATAACTTTAATAAGAGTGAAAGAACATTCATAGACCTCAGTTTGCTTAATGCCAAAAAATGTATTGCATTACTGTGGAAAAACTCATAGACCAGATGTGACTCAGTGGTTAAGACAGATGTTACCAACCTTCCACTAGAAAGAATAACATACATACTGAAATCAAAGGAAAATGTGTTTGAGAATATATGGAGACCTTTCATTGATTATGTAAAGAAATTAAACATAACTTCTGAAGAAGAAGGTGAATGATATGTGTGGACCTTGCAAATTCCAAGCTGGTGAATGTATATTATGTATTCTTATGTAATAGATTACCAAGACTAAACAGAGGTGCATTGTTGTTGATTTGTTTTTGTTAATGGTTGTTGTTTTTATTACCCTTTTTTTGTTATTTTGTTATTGTTCTTTTTAGTTTTTAAATTACTTTTGTGTTAGTGTCTGACTCTGTGTGCTGTTTGTTAAAAAAAAAAAAAAGGTTCAATAAAAATATTGTGGGAAAAAAAATTGCTCTGATCTGCGTGAAAATCATGGAGAGACTGTTGAGACATCATGGACGTACCTGCTTCTGCAGCACTGAGTCTGAGATGGTGTCATAGCAAAAAATGATCAGCTGACACAACTTGATTGCCAGGTTAATAACTATATTAGCCACAAAATATATATTCAAAAAGTAAACAGTACTGTGGCTTATATTATTCATATATCAACACCTACATATGTATAGACACAAGAGGAATGCTTAGAGATAAGATAAGATAAGCCTTTATTAGTCCCACAATGGGGAAATTCCAGGATTGCAACAGCACAGGGATAGCAACACTCAGAGCAACAATCAGAAGGCAAGAAAAAACAACATCTAGTAAACATATGTCCATATTACTATAAATGTATATATATAGACACACAGTGCAGAGCATTATGGTTGGTTGGTGAATGTGCAGCAGAAAGTCTAAGCTCTCTCTCCGCGGATGCGGCGGGCCAGCTGGAAGTCTTTGGGCATGATGGTGACCCCCTTAGCGAAGAAGAGACCCACCAGGTGGGCCTCGCTGGTCTCCTGCAGAGCCATGACGGCGAAGCTCAGGAAACGCAGGACGGTCTTGAAGTCCAGAGCGATCTCCCTCACCAGGCGCTGGACGGGCAGCTTACGGATGAGCAGCTCCGTGGATTTCTGGCAGCGACGGATCTCTCTCGGAGCCACGGGCCTGTGACGGCGAGGCCTCTTCACTCTGCCGGTGGCCGGAGCGCCTCTCCGAGCAGTCCTGGTGGCTAGCTGTCTCCTGGGGGGCTTCTTCCTCCAGTAGATTTTACGGGCGGTCTGCTTGGTTCTTGTCATCGCTCTTTATTATTCTGTCTTATATTTCTTGCACGCCGCCTAAAGTCCAGCCCGGCACCCGCGTCGTTTTCGCTACAGCTCCCGGTATGTCGAGTTTCCCATTAGCACCGGGCGGCGGCCAAGTGCTAGCTAGCACTAGCTCCTCCCCGCTGTAGCGTCTCCCGCTGCAAACCGTGGCTCCGTCCGCCGACCCGGGAGACCCCCGGGGCGATCCGTGCGTCCGTGATATTTATACAGAGTGAAAGGTGTAGAAAGAAGAAGGAAGATTAAAAAAAGGCTGTTGCAACGGGCAGCCTACTCGTGTGGCGCCACCGGTCCGGCGGAACCGGAACCGGAGATTGCATATGTGGAATGACCTCACGTCTCAGAGCAGGACAAGAGGTCTCGACCACCGGCGGAGATCAACGAGCAGACGGAGACTCAGCGGTGGAGACCTGAATGGACTTCCTGACCCCCCAGGGTCAGGTGGAGGAGAGAGAGGACAATAGAAGGAGATAACGCGGATGTGTGATGTCGGCTTTTGTTATGCGATGTCTTTTGTTATGTGATGTACAGTGGGGTAAAAAAGTATTTAGTCAGCCACCAATTGTGCAAGTTCTCCCACTTAAAAGATGAGAGGGGTCTCCAATTTTCATCATAGGTATACCTCAACTATGAGAGACAAAACGAGGAAAAAAAAAAAATCCAGAAAATCACATTGAAGGATTTTTAAAGAATTTGTTTGCAAATTATGGTGAAAAATAAGTATTTGGTCAATAACAAAAGTTCATCTCAATACTTTGTTATATACCCTTTGCTGGCAATGACAGAGGTCAAACATTTTCTGTAAGTCTTCACAAGGTTTTCGCACACTGTTGCTGGTATTTTGGCCCATTCCTCCATGCAGATCTCCTCTAGAGCAGTGATGTTTTGGGGCTGTTGCTGGGCAACATGGACTTTCAACTCCCTCGAAAGATTTTCTATGGGGTTGAGATCTGGAGACTGGCTAGGCCACTCCAGGACCTTGAAATGCTTCTTATGAAGCCACTCCTTCGTTGCCCGGGCGGTATGTTTGGGATCACTGTCATGCTGAAAGACCCAGCCACGTTTCATCTTCAATGCCCTTGCTGATGGAAGGAGGTTTTCACTCAAAATCTCACGATACATGGCCCCATTCATTCTTTCCTTTACACGGATCAGTCGTCCTTGTCCCTTTGCAGAAAAACAGCCCCAAAGCACGATGTTTCCACCCCCATGCTTCACAGTAGGTATGGTGCTCTTTCTCCTCCAAACACGACAAGTTGAGTTTTTACCAAAAAGTTCTATTTTGGTTTCAACTGACCATATGACATTCTTCCAATCCTCTTCTGGATCATCCAAATGCTCTCTAGCAAACTTCAGACGGGCCTGGACATGTACTGGCTTAAGCAGGGGGACACGTCTGGCACTGCAGGATTTGAGTCCCTGACGGCGTAGTGTGTTTCTGATGTAGTCTTTGTTACTTTGGTCCCAGCTCTCTGCAGGTCATTCACTAGGTCCCCCCGTGTGGTTCTGGGATTTTTGCTCACCGTTCTTGTGATCATTTTGACCCCACGGGGTCAGATCTTGTGTGGAGCCCCAGATCGAGGGAGAATATCAGTGGTCTTGTATGTCTTCCATTTTCTAATAATTGCTCCCACAGTTGATTTTTTCACACCAAGCTGCTTACCTACTGCAGATTCAGTCTTCCCAGCCTGGTGCAGGTCTACAATATTGTTTCTGGTGTCCTTTGACAGCTCTTTGGTCTTGGCCATAGTGGAGTTTGGAGTCTGACTGTTTGAGGTTGGGGACAGGTGTCTTTTATACTGATGAGTTCAAACAGGTGCCATTAATACAGGTAACGAGTGGAGGACAGAGGAGCCTCTTAAAGAAGAAGTTACAGGTCTGTGAGAGCAAGAAATCTTGCTTGTTTGTAGGTGACCATATACTTATTTTCCACCATAATTTGCAAATAAATTCTTTAAAAATCAGACAATGTGATTTTCTGGATTTTTTTTTTCTCATTTTGTCTCTGATAGTTGAGGTATACCTATGATGAAAATTGGAGACCTCGCTCATCTTTTAAGTGGGAGAACGTGCACAATTGGTGGCTGACTAAATACTTTTTTGCCCCACTGTATAAGTACGAAGGTCTGACTGCGCTCAGCCTCTTTTCTGCTTCTCCATTGAGATGAGACATGTGGGAGATTGGAAGCCGACAATAAACCTGATTTATAAAATCACTTCGCTTCCTTATTTCAAGCTCCCTACATTGGTGACCAGACGTGAGAATAGATGAAAGACGTTCTCCCGCTACAGGCTCGTCAGAGGCGACCCAAACAAGCGCCGTCGCCAACCCTGACATGGGAACAGATGGAAGACGTTCCCCCACAGCAGACTCGTCGGAGACGGCCCAAGCAAGCGCCGTCCCCAACCCTGTCGTGAGAACGGAGGAAAGGTGTTCTCGCGCTGCAGACTCGTCAGAGGTGGCCCAAGCAAGCGCCGTCGCCGTCAAACTCCCAGAGTTCTGGCAAAATGACCCAAACTCGTGGTTCCAGCAGGCTGAGGCTCAGTTTGCACTCGCGGGGGTGACGGCTGACGAGACCAAATTTTACCACATCGTCGCCAGACTCGATGCCGCCACAGCACGATGTGCGCGTGCGAGCGTTATACAACAGCCGCCCGCCAACGACAAATACAAGGAACTGAAGACGACCCTCATCGAGAGTTTCGTCCCCTCGGCCGAGGAAAGGGCCAGGAGGATACTGGCGATTTACGGCCACGGGGGGGCGCAGACCGATGGCCCTCATGGAAGACATGCTGCAGCTGAGGGAGGCAGACAACGACAACTTCCTCTTTCAACACATCTTCCTCAGCACTCTGCCGACGCACATGAGAGGGATCCTGGCCAACATGCGGTGTAAGACCCAGCAGGACTTCCGCGCGCTTGCCCGAGAAGCGCAGCGGCTCATCAACTCCTGCGGCAAGCAGATGGCCACAGCAGCATCGGCAGATCTTGGCGTGGAAGCCCAGAGCATCGGAGAATCACAGGCGACGGAGCAGAACCCGCCCACCATGGCAGCGACGCGACCAAGGCGCAGCAAACGGGATGACCTCTGCTACTACCATCGACGTTTCGCCGAGAGGGCATACAAATGCGTGCCCCCCTGCAGTTTCAAGAGCTCGGGAAACTTCAAAGCCGGGAACCGTTAGCAGCTACGGCTCTCGGCGAGACAAACAAGCTGCTCTACGTGACTGACGGACGCTCCGGGAGACAGTTCCTCATCGACACCGGAGCTCAGGTGAGCTTCATCACCCCATCTACGCAGACCGGGCAGACGCTTAGTTAATGTCATTTTCTTCTATCCCCTGTTCAGCCCGAGTGTCCCCACCACCCGTGCAGGCCAGCGTCGCCACAAACCCGTGCTCTTCTAGTCTCTGAAAAACCGTAGTGAGGTGTTGTTCGTGTTCTTCCTCTGACGAGCTGGCTACCAGAATATCGTCGAGGTAGACGAACATGAAGGGGAGCTCGCGTAACACAGCGTCCATCATATGCTGAAAAGTTTGAGCAGCGCCTTTGAGGCCAAACGGCATTCGCAAAAATTCAAAAAGACCAAAAGGGGTTATTACAGCCGTTTTAGGAACATCCTCCGGTCGAGCCGGAACTTGGTGGTAGCCGTGGACCAGGTCTATTTTAGAAAAAATGCGCGCACCCGCCAGATGTAGTGAAAAATCTTGGATGTGAGGGATTGGGTAGCGGTCGTGCGCTGTCGCATTGTTTAATCTGCGGTAATCACCGCAAGGTCTCCAAGAACCGTCGGTTTTCGGGACCATATGTAGTGGTGATGCCCAAGGGCTTTTCGAGCGCCGAATCATGCCCAGTTTTTCCAGGCTGGCAAACTCGTCGTGTGCTATGGCGAGCTTGGTCGCGTCTAAGCGCCGAGCTTTGGCAAAAACAGGTGGGCCTGTTGTGGGGATGAAGTGTTCAACCCCGTGTTTCGCTACCGTTGCTGAAAATTTTGGAACTGTGAGTGCTGGAAATTGGGTGAGGAGTTGGTCAAACTTACCTCCTGCTGTGGTGACGCAGGCCTGCACGGGTGGTGGGGACATTCAGGCTGAGCAGGGAATAGAAGAAAATGACAGTGCATTAACTAAGCGTCTGTTTGCAAGATCGACTAACAACCCATGTGCACATAAGAAATCAGCGCCCAACAAGTTAAAACTCACCGCCGCTATAATAAAGGTCCACCTATAGTTGCGGCCGTGAATGGACAGAGGCAGGTTTCTTTCACCGAAAGTGTCGATGATCGAGCCGTTAGCTGCCATCGCTCCGTTTCCACGGGGTCCTGTTGCCCGGTCTGCGTTGGACGGGGTGATGAAGCTCACCTGAGCTCCGGTGTCGATGAGGAACTGTCTCCCGGAGCGTCCATCAGTCACGTAGAGCAGCTTGTTTGTCTTGCCGAGAGCCGTAGCTGCTAACGGTTCCCGGCTTGCGTTTCCCGAGCTCTTGAAATTGCAGGGGGGCACGCATTTGTTCTTTTCTTTTTTTGGGGGGGAGCTCTGCGCTCCCAAAAATCCAAACTACTGGTGGTCCCCAAGGTCTCCAGAAGTAGATCGGGAGGTAGAGCTTTCGGTTATCAAGTTCCCCTCCTGTGGCACCATCTTCCCAGTTCAGTTTGGGAGGCAGACTCTCTCTCTTTATTGAAGAGTAAGTTGAAAGTTTTTCTCTTTGATAAGGCCTATAGTTAAAAATGTTGCCGCTGCCAGGTGTTCACACGTATGTGGAGCCTAACCTGGATTGATACTGGAATGTCTGGCTGTGAATGTTCATGTTGAAATGTATTTGTTACGTTTGTTTTGAATGTAGCTACTGCCAGGCCTCCCACTTTTTTTTTTAATTTAAGTTTTTGTAAAGGGTATACATGTCATTACAGCATTGCATTGTTTACATTTTCATCACATTCCCTTTTTTTTTGACATTGAAAAAATAATTATTACAACACCCTTTTTTTAAGTGAAAGAAAAAGAGAAATTAAAAAAAAGAACAAAAAAAACAAACAAAAAAAAGAGCAAAAAAAATAAGAGTATCTGAGTAGCATTGGAACAAAGAGAGGTGCCATTATTGACATGGTATTTGTCAAAGATTAGATCTAATGGAAGACACATATGCGTTCCAGGGTTGCCAAAAGTTCAAGAACCCATCCATGTCCTGTCTTAGTGCGAATGTCAACTTTTCCATTGAATAAATGTCCTGAATCATGTTAATCCAATCTTCAGGTGTAGGACAGTCCTTCAACATCCATTTTTTTGTTAGAGCTTTTTTACTTGCCAATATTAAAACAGTGAATAAGTATTTTTCTCCTCGTCTTTCCAGTGATTCCGGTAGTAAACCCAAATACAAAGTTACAAAAGAAAAGGGAACTGTTATTTTGAATATTTTTCCCAATGTTGTCTGTACATTGGTCCAATATTGGTGGATAACTGGTCATGACCAAAACACATGAAAATGATTTGCAGTCTCTTCACCACACAAGCGCCAACAATTCAACCCCTTACGAGTAAATTTGTTTTGTGCAGGTGTTCTGAAAAATCTTACCAAATTTTTCCATCCAAATTCTCTCCACTGCAGGGATGAGGTACTTTTCCATTGTTGTTTATTTAGCTTTTCCCATATTTCCAGTTGTAAAGTGAAATTCCCCTCTTTTTCCCATCTCTCTTTTATATATGATGTGTTGTCTCCTTTTAAGTCTTGAAGACCAAGGTATATTTTAGAAATGTATCTGATCCCTGGGATCCCTTTATATGCCATTAAGAAGACCTTCAGAACACCTGACTGGGCCCTTTCCAAATCCTCCTTTTTAAGTATTTTGTTTATGTGGTGTCTAAGCTGGAAGAACCTGTAAAGGTCTTGATTTATTAGACCTTGTTTTTTCAAATCTTCAAAATTTCTTAAAGTTTGCCCTTTAAAAAAATCGTAATATTTTATCAGGCCGTTCTCTTTCCACTTATTAAATCTAGTGTCTGTTTTATTAGGAGTAAAGTCTTGATCATAGGCAATCCATTGCAGAAGTCGATAGGGCTCTTTAGTTTGATTCTCTCTGACTATCTTAAACCAAATTTTTAGCGGGGTCTCTATCCACGGGTTAGTGTTATTCAAAAGTTTAGGTAAGGCATTGTTCTCTATTATCGCCTGAATGAATGAATGAATGAATCTTTATTTATTTCGGATAGTACAGGTTAAAAGAAACTGAATAGTATAACAAAGGGGGAAAGAAAATCCAACAAGGTCAAATTAGACAATAACTCCTCTGATTATACAATTCAACATAAGTTATCCGAAATGGGTGATGGCTGAAGCCGCAGCTTATATTGGCCACCCATATTCCATCCAAGAATTCAAAAGAAAAAAAAAACAAGACAAGAGCGATTACAAATCAAAAACGAAGCTAAGACAAAATGTGACAGACAAAAAACTAAGCTACAACACAACACAGGCAGGATATGACAATCCTTATGTGATTTTACATGCCATCTTGTATATATGTTTGGAGTATTTCTTCCTTTAGTTTTTGTTTAAATTGTCCAAGCGTTGTACATGATTTTAATTCAGGTCCAAAATCATTCCATAATCTGACTCCTTGCACTGAAACACAGTGTTGCTTGGTGGTAGTTCTCACTGAAGGTTTTTGAAATATACATGTTCCTCTGAAATGATTTTGTTTCTCCCTTATTTGGAACAACTTTTGGATATTTGTGGGCAGTGACAGATTCTTCACTTTAAACATTATTATTGCAGTTTTAAAGTCAACCAGATCTTTCAACTTGAGAGCTTTTAATTTAAGAAAAAGTGCCTGTAGGGGAATGTCACTAGTTATTTGGCATTCCATCTCCTTCCATTGTGCAGTGTAGACTGGGTTACATATCTCTACTAAAGTTTTAATTTGTGTGTCTTTAAAATAGTCCCTGATAATTGGCAGCGCGAGCCCACCTTTGTCTTTGTTTAGCTGTAGGGTTCTATATCTGATTCTAGGTCTCTTGCCCTGCCATATGAATCTTGAGATCCTTCTGTCTAGTTCTTGCCATGTTTTTTTGGGAGGTTCTACCGGTATTGTTTGGAAAAGGTATAGAAGACGTGGAAGTATATTCATTTTGACTGCTTCAATTCTTTGTGCAGTACCCAAGAATGGTATCATATTCCATCTTGCTAGATCAGATTTTATTTTTGTCATCAGTGGATCATAGTTTAGTGTTATAATTTTGTTGAGTTGTTTAGGGATATTGACCCCCAGATATTTCATAGATTCCATCTCCCAGTTAGTTTTGAGTTTGCTTAGTAAATATTGATTTGGGTCATAGTTGAATGTTAAAATTTGGGTTTTATGCATGTTTAATTCATACCCCGATAAATCTCCATACTCTGAAAAAAGAGATTAGTTTCGGAAAAGAGGTGTCCGGCTGCCCCAGGTATATTAAAATGTCATCAGCAAAGAGTGCTATTTTATGTTCCTTCTGACCAAGTGCTATTTTATGTTCCTTCTGACCATACCTTGAATTTTTTGATTCTGTCTTATCCATTGGCTCAGAGGTTCTATGAAGATTGAAAAAAGAGCAGTGGAGACAAGGGGCAGCCCTGACGACATCCTCTTTCCAGTTCAAAAGATGATGATAATTTACCGTTAATCCTTATTTTAGCTGTTGGTTTTTTATATAATGCCTGGATAGTTCTAATGAAGTTGTTATGAAAATTGAAACTGGATAAGATTCTTTCTAGGAAAGACCAGTCAACCGAATCAAATGCTTTTTCAGCATCTAATCCCAATATGGCTGCATTTAAATTATATTTTTTTTATATGATGAATTATGTGTAAAGTGCGTCTAATGTTATCTTGTGTCTGTCTTTGTCTTATAAAACCTGTTTGGTCTAAATGAATTAAGTCTGTCAGTATATATTCTAACCTTTTGGCAAGGATAGTGGTAAAAAGCTCCTGGTTTAACACACTGATTGGTCTGTAGTTGGAGCAGTCTAGTTTATCCTTTTCGGGTTTAGGTATGACTGCAATGATCCCTTCTCTCCAGGAGGGGGGGGATTTCCTCTGTATGGAGGACATAGTTAAATGTTTTCAGGAGGAGAGGAGATAGTTACTGTTTAAAGGTTTTGTACCACTCTGCTGTATAGCCATCTGCTCCTGGGGATTTGTTAGCTTTAAGTTTCATAATTGCTTTTTCAAATTCTTTAGGTTGTATTTCTGACAATAGTGTTTTATTTTGTGACTCAGTAAGTTGGGGAAGGTTTAATGTATTTTAGGAAGGCTTCGGATGCGTTTTTGTGTTTTTTGAGGGAGTACAAGTTCTTGTATTAGTTCTCGAAGCTTTTAAGAATTTCCTGAATTCTAAATTTTATTTCCTTTGATACTGGGTCTCTGATTTTGTAGATTGCTCTCTCCGTTTGTTGTTTCCTCAATTTAAAGGCTAATAATTTTGCCGATTTGCTACCTGTTTCATAGTATTTTTGTTTCAGAAATGTAAGTTTCTTCTGGATTTCTATTGTGTAGATCTCATTTATTTGTTTTTTAATTTCCTTAATTTTGAGCGAGTCATTAGAATGAGTGTTGACTTTGTGCTCTTTTTCTAGTTTCTTAAGTTCTGACTCTAATGTGATTAGTTTTTCTTATCTCAGTTTCTTTTGGATTGCCAGTTTTGCAATAATCTTTCCCCTTATTACAGCTTTGCATGCGTCCCACAATATTAAAGGGGATACTTCTCCATTATCATTTTCTTCCAAATATCTGAGAATATCTGATTCCAATTCATCTTTCAGTGGTCCTTTCAGCACATTTGAATTTAACCTCCAAGAAAATGTATTATTTGTGTATTTTTGGATACTTAAGTCCATATAGATTGGACTGTGGTCAGAGAGATCCATCAGTCCTATTTTACATGTTTTTACTCTTCCAATGTCTCTATTAAACATAAAAAATAGTCAATCCTTGAGTATGATGAATGTGGTGCTGAGTAAAATGTATAATCTTTTACACTGGGGTTGAATTCCCTCCACACGTCACAGATTCCCATTTCTTTTGTAGCATCCGAGTTTTTCTACTTTGAGTGTTATTTTGATGTGGAGAATTACCTGATGCATCCCAGTATGGATTCAGTCTTAGATTGAAGTCTCCACCACATATCACTAAACCTTGGGCTTTAGTTATCATTAGGTCAAATACTTTTTTATAAAATTTCCAGTTAGCCCCTGGAGGTGCATATACATTCAGCAGGGTGATATCTTCTCCCTCTAGCCTACCAAGTACCATGCTGAATCTCCCTTCTTACACAATGGTCCTCTCCGGCATACAACTAGGAACATACCGGTCGCTATGGAGGGTGAGAATATGTATGGGCACATAATCATACCATGTAGGATAACTAAATAGACGGTTATGCTGTTTCATCCCACCTAGCAACAATGCTCTGCACTGTGTGTGTTTATATATTTACATATTTATTCCATCTAGCTACAATGCTCCGCACTGGGTGTGTTTATATTTATATATCTATATATTTATTCCATCTAGCTACAATGCTCCGCACTGTGTTTTTATATATCTACATATTATTCCATCTAGCCACATTGCTCCGCACTGTGTGTGTTTATATACTTGCATATTTATTCCACCTAGCAACAATGCTCTGCACTGTGTGTGTTTATATATTTACATATTTATTCCATCTAGCTACAATGCTCTGCACTGGGTGTGTTTATATTTATATATCTATATATTTATTCCATCTAGCTACAATGCTCCGCACTGTGTTTTTATATATCTACATATTATTCCATCTAGCCACATTGCTCCGCACTGTGTGTGTTTATATACTTGCATATTTATTCCACCTAGCTGCAATGCTCCGTACTGTGGGTGTTTATATATTTACATATTTATTCCATCTAGCTACAATGCTCTGCACTGTGTGTTCATATATTCATATATTTATTCCATCCAGCTACAATGCTCTGCACTGTGTGTGTGTGTGTGTGTGTGTGTGTGTATATATATATTTTATAGTAATATGTACATATGTATATTAGCTGCTCTTGCTTGCTTGTTTTTTTTCTTGCCTTCTGATTGTTGCTCTGAGTGTTGCTATCCCTGTGCTGTTGCAATCCTGGAATTTCCCCGTTGTGGGACTAATAAAGGCTTATCTTATCTTATCTTATCTTATCTTATCTTTGTGTTCTGATCTTTTTTTTCAAATATAATTTTGGTTGAGATCAATGTCGCTACCCCCCTCCTCCTCCCTGACTTATATGAAGATGAAGATGAAGAGATCATTTTAAACCCTTGTCTATTAAGTTTAGTGTGCTCCACGTCTGTTAGGTGGGTTTCCTGTAAAAATATTATTCCTGCTTTGTCTTTTTTCATTTTACCAAGAATCTTGGATCTTTTAACTGAATTCAGGATCCCTTTTACATTATATGAGATTATTTTGGTTACACCCTGTTTCTCGATTGTGTTGTCTTATTTAGTATAACAGTGTGGTGGCCCTCTTTTATGCTACTCAGAAACTGAAAGATCATTAAGAACATAAAAAACATTAAGAACATAGTATATAAAACTTTAAATCAAAAAGTTGACAAAAGATCTTTCTGAGCTGAGGTCTTTTTAGTGACCTTAGAAGAGCCTTGATGGTGTGTTGGCTCTGAGGGAAATTCCTCAAACTCTGTTACGTGTTGAGGGCCCTCTCTTACCCCTGTAAGTTGTCCCATGTTTTTAACGTGAATTTCAGATCCCAATCCGAACTTGTAATGATTTTATTTTTTTTTTATGCCTACACCCTATGAAATTGTGCGCAACCTCCCACCACCATCACAGCAAACAGTCACGTTAATACAGTATTTGTTAGTGTGGAGAGTTCATGTGGTTCATTGTCACATTTCTATTTTAACAAGTTTTTTTTTTTTTAAGACTTATTTGTTTCTAATATTATGTCTGTTCCATGAAATGTTTTACCACTTGATACTTGCTGATTCTGCATCTCCTTTAATGTTTGTTACCTTGTAGGAGGAGGGTTGGATGCGCAGATTGACTAAAAATATCGTTATTCCCTCCTGTAAACGCTCAGTTTTTCCTTATAGCCCTGGAGCTGGGTTTCCCGCTGCTGGCCCGTGGATTTTGAGGGTCTCTGTGTGGACCACGTTTGAGCCTTGATTCCTTCGATCGGGTCTGCTGCGGGTTTATACACCGTTACCGGGAGCCCTCTTCTCGCCATATCCGTGGTTGCTTCTTCTGCCGAGTTGTAGAGACACGTCTCATCCCCGTAAAAAACCCGCAACTTCGCCGGAAATGGATTTTAAAAGCGCAGTTTCTTCTCCCTTAGTACCTTTTTAGCGTCGTTGTATTCCCAACGCTTTTTAAGGACCTCTGGAGCGTAGTCGTGCTCCACAAAAACTTTTCTTTCTTGGTACATAAATCCTTTTTTCTGCCAAGCCAGTCTCACAACCTCTTCTTTTGTTCTGGAGTTGGAGAACTTCACCACCACCGATCTTGGTGGCGCTTCCGTCGACGGCCTTGGGGCTTATGAACGGTGCGCCCTTTCTATCTTCAAGTCGGTGGATTGGGGAATTTCCAACTTCTGTCTTAGTATGGATTCCACGCATGCAGCCATTGTGGTGAAACCGTCCTCGACGACTCCTTTCAGACCATGAATTCTTACGTTGTCTCTTCTTAGTCTTCCTTCTTGGTCGGTTAGCTTAGCCTCCAGTCTTGTCTGTCGTTTGAGTAATTCCAGCACGGTTTCTTCCAGCCCTTTTATTCTTTCCTCTGCTTCCATGATTCGGTCCTCAGCCTGGTCCGCTCTGCTGTTTCTCCTTTTTATTTCGTCTTTAATTTCTCGAAATTCGGCCCAACACTCTCGGCGAAATTGTCTTAATTCTTGAAGTACCATTTTTAAGCTAACCATGTTGCTAGCTTCATTCAGCTCCTCTGCTTCCAGTGGATGTCCTCCAGGTCAGATTCTCCGGCCGATGCGTGTCTTGACCTGGTAAATGCTGATCTCTTCTGTTTTCCTTTAGGCATAATGGCTTTGTCTTTTGATTTTCACTCTTCCAAAAATACGTTAAATCTGATTTTCAAGGTATTTTCATGGATCGGGTCTGGGAGCTTCAGCATTAAGCTGCTATCACCATGGTGTCCAGACCGGAAGTCAGGCCTCCTACTTTTTACCTCTTTTTTTTTTTTTTTACCCAGCCGGTTGAGGCGGATGGCCGTCCTCTATGAGCTATGGTTCTGCTTCAGGTTTCTACCCGTTAAAGGGAGGTTTTTCCTCGCCTGTGTCACCGCAGTGCTTGCTCTTAGGGGTCCCTGCTGGGATCTATAAATTTGAGAGCGTGGCCTAAACCTACTCTTTTTTTTTTCTGTAAAGTGCCTTGAGATAGCCTGTGTTGTGAGTTGGCACTATATAAATAAAATGAATTGAATTGAATTGGTGAGTGGGATCCAATGGCAGAGGAGGATGCCATTTCAGACCTGGTAGACCCAAACGTATAGTAAGATAAGATAAGATAAGATAAGATAAGCCTTTATTAGTCCCACAATGGGGAAATTCCAGGATTGCAACAGCACAGGGACAGCAACACTCAGAGCAACAATCAGAAGGCAAGAAAAAAAACAACATCTAGCAAACATATGTCCATATTACTATAAATGTATATATATAGACACACAGTGCAGAGCATTATGGCTGGTGGATGTGCAGCAGAAAGTCTAAGCTCTCTCTCCGCGGATGCAGCGGGCCAGCTGGAAGTCTTTGGGCATGATGGTGACCCCCTTAGCGAAGAAGAGACCACCAGGTGGGTCTCGCTGGTCTCCTGCAGAGCCATGACGGTGAAACTCAGGAAACGCAGGACGGTCTTGAAGTCCTGAGCGATCTCCCTCACCAGGCGCTGGACGGGCAGCTTACGGATGAGCAGCTCCGTGGATTTCTGGTAGCGACGGATCTCTCTCAGAGCCACGGACCTGTGACGGCGAGGCCTCTTCACTCTGCCGGTGGCCAGAGCGCCTCTCCGAGCAGCCCTGGTGGCTAGCTGTCTCCTGGGGGGCTTCTTCCTCCAGTAGATTTTACGGGCGGTCTGCTTGGTTCTTGCCATCGCTCTTTATTATTCTGTCTTATATTTCTTTCACGCCGCCTAAACTCCAGCCCGGCACCCGCTTCGTTTTCGCTACAGCTCCCGGTATGTCGAGTTTCCCATTAGCACCGGGCGGCGGCCAAGTGCTAGCTAGCACTAGCTCCTCCCCGCTGTAACGTCTCCCGCTACAAACCGTGGCTCCGTCCGCCGACCCGGGAGACCCCCGGGGCGATCCGTGCGTCCGTGATATACTGTATATACAGAGTGAAAGGTGTAGAAAGAAGAAGGAAGATAAAAAAAAAAAAAAGGCTGTTGCAACAGGCAGCCGACTCGTGTGGCGCCGCCGGTCCGGCAGAGCCGGAACCGAAATTCATTCATTCATTATACACATTCATTCATTATCCAGCACACCCTCATTATAGTGAGGGTGTGCTGGGAACATCTGGCTGAGGCCTCTGTCTGGGAGGTCTTCAACTCCCACCTCTGGAAGAACTTCAACCACATTTCAAGGGAGTCTGGAGACATGGAGTCTTAATGGGTCATGTTCTCCACCTCCATTGTTGAAGTGGCTTCCCAGAGCTTTGGCCACAAGGTTCCTCGGGCCATCTCATGGTGCAACCCCCGAACCAAGTGGTGGACCCCGGTGGTGAGGGGGGCTATTAATCTGAAGGAGTCCTATCAAGCTTGGTTGGCTTGTGGTACTCCCAAAGCAGCTGAAGTGTACCAGCAGGCCAAGAGGAGTGCAGCTTGGGTGGTTTCTGAAGCAAAAAACTTGTGTATGGAAGGAGTTCGGTGAGACCATGGAACAAGACTTTCATTTGGCCTCGAAGAGATTCTGGCAAACTGTCTGGCGGCTCAGGAGGGGGAAGCAGCTCCCTGTCCACACTGTGTATGGTGCGGATGGGGCACTGTTGACTTCAACTGGGGATATCGTCAGGCGATGGAAGGAATACTTGGAGGAGCTCCTCAATCCCACTGACATTCCTTCCACAGAGGAAGTTGGGTTTGTGGACAAGGGGGACAACTCGCCTATCACAGGGGCTGAGATCACCAAGGTGGTTAAAAATCTCTTTGGTGGCTGGGCCCCAGGGGTGGACGAGATTTGTCCTGAGTACCTCAAGGCTCTGGATGTTGTAGGGCTGTCATGGTTGACACACCTCCGTTGCGTGGAGGTCGGGGGCAGTGCCTTTGGCGTGGCAAACCAAGGTGGTGGTTCCTCTCTTCAAGAAAGGGGACTGGAGGGTGTGCTCCATCTTTAGACTGATCACACTCCTCTCTCTCCTTGGGAAAGTCTATGCCAAGGTACCGGAGAGGAGAGTTCGGCCGTTGGTTGAACCTCAGATTCAGGAGGAGCAATGTGGTTTTCATCCTGACCATGGCACTTCGGACCAGCTCTTTACCCTCTCGAGAATTCTCGAGGTTTCGTGGGAGTTTGCCCAGCCAGTTTACATGTGTTTTGTGGACTTGGAGAAGGCATTTGACCACGTCCCTCGTGGTTTTTTGTAGTGGGTGCTTCAGGAGTATGGGGTATCGGGCTTGTTGTTACGAGCTATTCGGTCTCTGTACGACCGTTGTGAGAGTTTGGTTCGTATTGCCAGCACTCAGTCGGACTACTAACCAGTGAGAGTTGGACTCCGCCAGGGCTTCCCTTTGTCACCGATCCTGTTCGTAATTTTTATGAATAGGATTTCTAGGGGCAGCCAGGGAAGGGAGGGTGTCATGCTTGGTGACCACAGGATCTCATCTCTGTTGTTTGCAGATGATGTTGTCATCCAGCAGGACAGATAGATCTGAGCAGTATCTGCAGTGATGTGGACGTTGTACCAGTCTGTTGTGGTGAAGAGGGAGCTAAGCTCTAATGCAAAGCTGTTGATTTACCAGTCAATCTACATTCCTACCCTCACTTATGGTCATGATCTTTGGGTAATGACTAAAAGAACAAGATTGCGGATACGAGTGGCTGAAATGAGCTTTCTTCATAGGATTGCTGGACTCACCCTTAGAGATAGGGTGAGGAGTTCAGTCATCGGGGAGAGGCTCAAGAGTAGGTGGTTTGGGCATCTGATCAGGATGCCTCCTGGACACCTCCCATTTGAGGTGTTTTGGACACGTCCCTCTGGGAAGAGACCCCGGATCAGACCCAGGACTCGCCGGGGAGACTATGTCTCCCAGCTGGTCTGGGAACGTCTTGGTATCCTCTCTGAAGAGCTGGGGCAGGTGGCTGGGGAGAGGGAAGTCTGGGCTTTTCTGCTTGAACTGCTGGCTCCATGACCCAGTCCTCTGGAAAAGCGGTAGAAGATGAATGGATGGATGGAAAATTTGAGGATTTTTTTACTCGTGAGTTTTCTTCTATTTTTTTCTTTGTGATTTTCATGTCATGTCATGTCAGAAGACTTCGGTCCATCCAGACTAAAACCTCCCGTCACATGAACAGCTTCTTCCCCTCTGCCATCAGACTGCTGAACACTAAGTGACTTATTGACTCTCGTGCACTATGTACAGCAGCTCAACCAGACTCATGTCAATCATCACTGTTTTCTTCCTGCATTACCGACTGCACTATATAGTTCTCCACAGTATCTGCTGCTCGCTAATATATTTTAACTGCTGACCAGTATCACTTACTCTTATTCTACACTTTATTGCATGTATAGTTTATTTCTTTTATCTTATCATGTTGAATGTTGCAGCATTGCACCGAGACAAATTCCTAGTTTGTGTACTACATGAACAATCGCAATAAACCTGATTCTGATTCTGATTCTGATTCTGATTCATAAATTCACATTTTTTTCTGTCAACTTTAAAATTTTTGTCAATAAATTTCCGTTTTTCCTTTGATTTTTTTGCCACCCAAAAAAAACTTTTTCTTGTAAATATTTTTCTTCTGTAACTTTCAAAAATACAGAACATTTTTCTCACCAAATTACTGCGTCTTTTAAATCCATTTTCTCTGTTTTCCTTTACATTTTAAGTGATTGTTATTGTCCATATCTGACATATTTGCTCATCAGTGTGAAACTTTTCTCATGAATTCATGACTTTTGTCTTATAAATTCCCGTTTCTTTCTTATAGTTTTGCCCTTGTTTCAGGTTAAAGCAGCAGCCCCTCTAAATGTCTGTGCACGTCCCTGCTGTTCTTGGGAGGAAAACTGAAAAGACAACTATGATTGTGATTGGCTGTTGTTACTTGATGCTGCATTCACTTGCATTAATTAATCTGAATTAATGGTGAGAGTTTAGGATTAAAATCAGCTGAAAGTGCTCCGTGGTAACTAGGGATACAAGTGATCAATTCATTCATTAATCAAGAGTTAATTCACCTTATCGATGGATTAACAATTAATTGATAAGCAGCAGTTTTGCTGAGAATCTGAATTCTCCTCGGTACAATACGGTCTTTCTGTCTATAATGTAAACAGCTAAATACTGTTTTTGATGTCCTGAATAAAACATGAGCATCACATTTGTCAATGATTTACTGTCACATTTGCAGTTTTTTAGTGTGTACTATGTGCTGGTGCATCTCGATCAATTAAAATGTCATGATTTTAATTTCTGCAGGTACCCATGCACAACAATGGCAAATTATTTGCTTTTTTTGAGAGAACTTCTCTGTTGCTAGGAAGTATGATGTCATCTGTGTGTGTTTAACCCTCAGAATGACCCCAGAACAACATGAGGATCAACTCAAAAACAGGGTAGATCTTTATGTAAACAAGGTCTTGTTGGTCCTGAATTTTAAACCAAAGGGAAAAATTGTGGTATCCGTTGGACTGACGTCAGACTAAAGGTTTAATACAGAATTAATTGACAATTTATACTCTGTGCTTTAACCCAAACCAGGCGGGGTCATTTTGGACCCCAGAGGACAAAAGGTGTTAGACAATCAGGAGACATTCTGAGGGTTAAGTGCTGGTGTGCCGCTCTGTTAGGGGAGCTCCTCTCCATGACTTTGTGTTATGTGAGATTCTGTGGACCGCTTGAATTAAGAGACACTGACGTCAAGAACCTCATCATTTTGAACATGTGGTTTGTTTTCCACTCACATGAATATAGAAAATAAGAAAGTTTTAATTTTTTAAAATTGGATTAGATTCATAGTATTCTAAAGAATAAGGAAGCATAAAGGAGACTGTCTCTTATACCTGCCAGGTGGATCATAGTGAAGAATGCATCTGTTTTCTGATTGTTGCAGGAACAGGTTGGTGAGACTGTTTAGCTGGTCGGTGTTGGTGGTTCTGCTCCTGTTCTGCTCCTCATGGATGAATAGCTGATGTAGCTCTGTGGAGACCTGCCATTGATGGTCTGTGCTGAGTGCTGGAGAATAAAGAACCACGTAGAAGTCCACATTCTGAGTCTGAGGACTTTTATTGGGCCTTCAGGCTAACTGAACTAGCCTCATCCTGCTAGCTCTTACTGTCAGCAGCCACATCACAACATCTGGAGGAAGTAAACAAACCGTCAAGATGTTTTCAGGTCGGCGTCTGAGAGAGTTGGTTAGAGAGCGACTGGCTGCTGCTGCTGCTGAAGAAATAATAACAGAGTTTGAACTAATCACCAACCAGTACGAGGAAGAGATCGATCGTCAGCGCAGACTACTGAATATGCGCTGGTGCTCCCAGATAAAAATCCACAGAATAGGTATGTGGGACTATAATGGTCTGAATGAGGCTTTAGAAAACTCTGGATCTGTTGTTCAATCACAGTTGTGTCTTCAATGTGCAATCTCTTGTTTTTAAATCCTAAATTTGACACATTTTTTTCTTATTCATTTGTAAAGTGAAACTGTCTTTTTCTGACTCTTTTGTCTTTGTTCCTCCAGATTTCTCACAGCAACCTGAATGTAAAGCGGAGGAAGTTGTGACTGAGCAGCAGCTCTGGAACCAGGAGAGGAACTCTGTCCAGGACCAGGAGGAACCAGAAGCTCCACAGGTTAAAGAGGAACAGGAGGAACTGTGCATCAGTCAGGAGGGAGAACAGCTGGTAGTGAAGCTGGAGGCCGATCCCTTCATGGGGACTCTTGTTTGTGAGGAAAAGCAGCAGAGTGAAGCAGAACTAAACAGTGAGCAGCTCCTCTCTCACAACTCTGCTGGAACTGAGATCCAAGATGAGGAAGGAAGCCGGCATGTCGACTCAGGATCCACTAAAGAAGAAGAAGAACCCAAACCAAAGAAGAGACGACTGAAAACAGGAAGTGACAGTAACAGTGATGAGGACTCTGTGACCTCAGAGACTCTCTGTGAGAATGAAACAGGTAAAAAGTTAGAAAATGTTCAGGTTGAGTCTTTGAAAAACTGTCCTAAAATACAATAATAATATTAAATTAATATTTTCAAAAACTACATGAATCTGACGTACTTGTACTGGTCGCAGTTTGTGTTTGACTTTGACTGATCTAACCCAGTGGAAAAATAATTGAATTTCTTTGACTATACAGTGAATCTGGAAAGTCTTCACAGCACGTCACTTTTTCCACATTTTGTAATGTTACAGCCTTATTCCAAAATGGATTAAATTCATTTTTTCCTCAAAATTCTACACACAATACCCTGTAATGACAACGTGAAAAAAGTTGTTTTGGGGTTTTTTTTCGTAGATTTTTGCAAATTTTCTAAAAATAAAAAAACCTAAGAAATCACATGTACGTAAGTATTCACAGCCTTTGCCATGAAGCTTATAATTGAGCTCAGGTTCATCCTGTTTCCACTGATCATCCTTGAGATGTTTCTGCAGCTTAATTGGAGTCCACCTGTGGTAAATTCAGTTAATTGGACATGATTTGGAAAGGCACACACCTGTCTATATAAGGTCCCACAGTTGACAGTGCACGTCAGAGCAGAAACCAAGCATGAAGTCAAAGGAATTGTCTGTAGACCTCCCAGACAGTATTGTCTCGAGGCACAAATCTGGGGAAGGATACAGAAAAATTTCTGCTGCTTTGGGGGTACAAATGAGCACAGTGGACTCCATCATCCATAAATGGAAGAAGTTCAGAACCACCAAGACTCTTCATATACCTTTCCGGATGTCTAAACTGAGCCATCGGGGGAGAAGGGCCTTAGTCAGAGAGGTGACCAAGAACCCGATGGTCACTCTGTCAGAGCTCCAACGTTCTGTGGAGGAAGAAGAACCTTCCAGAAGACAACCATCTCTGCAGCAATCCACCAATCAGGCCTGTATGGTAGAGTTGGCCAGACGGAAGCCACTCCTTAGTACAAGGCTCATGGCAGCCCACCTGGGGTTTGCCAAAAGGCACCTGAAGGACTCTAAGACCGTGAGAAACAAATTTCTCTTCTGTTGAGACAAAGATTGAACTGTTTGGCGTGAATGCCAGGTGTCATTTTTGGAGGAAACCAGGCACCACTCATCACCAGGCCAATATGGTGGCAGTATCATGCTGGTTCCAAGGTTGTCATAGCCAGGAGCGGCACTGGGGTTAAGCTCCCAGTGATTATAAAATGCTCCTTATGCCGTGCGTCTCAAAAAGCCTCTGACAACTAAGTCCAACTCCTAGCCTGCCCGTGTGGTTTACTTTCTAAGCCCGGCGGAACTGCTTTTACTAATAGGAGAAGGGGCGAGGGCGGATTTCTGGTGCCTTAAAACCAGATGCTTCGGATAGATGGTGGCCCGTTAACCTGAGAAGGTAGCCCATCTAGGGGAAGGTAAACCCTGATTTCAAGCCTCCGCTGCCTTTCGGCAAACCCGGTCACAGGAAAGGCTTCGGGAGTCAACCCTGAGGAAAAATCCGGAGTCGGAGTCCCTAAGGCAGTTCTCTATTGTGCTCAACATCGTTCTGGCAGCTCCTGCGACGGCGCTGGTGCCAAACTGTAGCAGCCCTGCTGTTCCTTTGGATTCATCAGTGACATGGAGAGGGGGGACATGCTGTATGGGCAACATCTTGTCTTCCATATCTTCCTGCCCAGGCTTGAATCCTACCAACACCCAACGCTGGAAGGTAGAACATCGAATCACTGGAGAGGACACTCCAGCTTCGCCTTCAGCGTAGACAAAACACAGGGAATGACAGTTACTGGTTATAAGCCACCAGGGGTTGTTCCCGACGGTGGGAGGGATCATCTGATCTCACTGGACAGCTACTGCCCGCCTCAAGCTGGGCACCCCCAGCCAATAAGGTGTTGTCCCGCCACAGTCTGCTTTCCTCATTGGGTGCATGGGGATGAGGTGAAGTCCGAACGGCAGGCTGAGAACCTTTGCACCAGGCAAGACAACAAAACAAGAGGGACCAACTCTAAAACTGGGAACTTGGAACGTCCGCACTATGATGACAGGACTCGATGCTAACCTCAAGGACATCAACAACACCAGGAAGACTGCCATCATCAATAATGAGCTGAAGAGACTGGGAGTGGATATCGCCACTCTCCAGGAAACACGGTTGGCTGATGCAGGCACACTGAGAGAGAAGGACTACATGTTCTACTGGCAGGGAAAGGGCAGTGACGAACACAGGGAACATGGAGTGGTCTTCGCAGTGAAGAACACCTTGCTGAAGATGGTGGAACCGGGCAGCAATGGCTCTGCACAACTCCTCACCCTCCGCCTTAACACCACTCAAGGCCCAGTCACCCTCGTCAGTGTGTATGCCCCAACACTGACAGCCACACCAGAGGCAAAAGACGAGTTCTACGAGAATCTCGCAACAACTGTCAGGATCATCCCCAACTCTGAACAACTCATTCTCCTTGGAGACTTCAATGCCAGAGTGGGTGCTGACCACGACTCCTGGCCCTCCTGTCTTGGACCTTTTGGCGTGGGCAGAATGAAGGACAACGGACAGCGGCTGCTCGAGTTCTGCACACATCATGATCTGTGCATCACAAACTCGTTCTTCAAGACCAAGCCCCAACACAAGGTTTCCTGGCGACATCTGCGCTCAAAGCACTGGCACCAGCTGGACTTGATCCTGACCAGGAGCACCTCACTGAAGAACGTGCTAATCACCCGTTCCTTCCAGAGTGCAGATTGTGACACAGACCATTCATTGGTGTGTTGCAAGGTCAAGCTGCAGCTGAAGAAATTTCACCGTGCCAGACAGCCTGGAAAGGCACGGATTGACGCCAGCAAGATGGCCCAACCAGAACTTGTTGAGCAGTTTGCCTCCACTTTTGTGAAGGAACTTGGTGAACCACAAGAAGGAGAGTCTGCAAAGCAGAAGTGGGAAGAGCTGCGAAACATCATCCACCGCACAGCCTTGGCTTCCTTTGGGAGGAAGACCTCGAAGTCACAGGACTGGTTTGATGCCAAGTCAACTGTGATGACTCCCGTCATTGAAGCCAAGCGCTCAGCACTTGCTGAGTACAAGAAGTACCCAAACAAGAAGAATCTCCAGATTCTCAGGGCTGCGAGAAGCAAAGTTCAGCAGACTGCTCGGCGCTGTGCCGATTACTGGATTCAGCTCAGCCAAGACATTCAAACCGCTGCCATAACAGGGAACATCCGTGGTATGTACGACAGCATCAAAAAAGCACTTGGTCCGGCTCAGAGCAAGACGGCCCCCCCTCAAATCCTCCACTGGGGAGATGATCACAGAAAAGAACAAGCAGATGGAGAGATGGGTGGAACACTACTCCAACCTCTACTCCACACAGAACACCGTGACACCGTCAGCCCTTGATGCCATCGATTGCCTGCCATCCATGGATGAACTTGATGCCGAGCCAGCCATCAACGAACTCAGCAAGGCTATTGACAGCTTGGCCGCTGGCAAGGCACCCGGCAACGACGGCATACCCCCCCGACCTGATCAAGCACTGCAAGACCGCCCTACTGCTGCCATTGCATGATGTCCTCTGCCAGTGCTGGAAGGAAGGTGGCGTGCCACAGGACATGAGGGACGCCAAGATCATCACCCTCTATAAAACAAAGGGGAGAGAAGCGACTGCAACAACTCCAGGGGCATCCTCCTCCTCAACATTGTTGGCAAAGTCTATGCACGAGTTGTCCTCGTTCGTCTACAGAAGCTTGCCGAACGTGTCTACCCCAAGTCTCAGTGTGGCTTCCGCACTGGGCGATTGACGGTGGACATGATATTCTCCATCCGCCAACTCCAGGAGAAGTGCAGAGAACAGAACATGCCCTTGTACGTCACCTTCATCGACCTCACCAAAGCGTTCAATCTGGTCAGCAGAGAGGGTCTTTTCAAGATCCTGCCAAAGATAGGATGCCCACCAAAGTTGCAAAGCCTCATCGAATCGTTTCACACCAACATGCAGGGGATGGTGCAGCACGACGGCAACGTCTCAGAGCCATTTAATATACACAGCGGAGTGAAACAGGGCTGTGTACTTTCACCAACCCTCTTTGGGATTTTCTTTGCTATGCTCCTGAGGCATGGCTTCAGCACAGCAACAGAGGGAATCTACCTGCATACAAGATCTGATGGCAGGCTTTTCAACCTCGCCCGCCTGAAAGCCAGAACCAAAGTACGTGAGGCTCTAATCAGAGATATGCTGTTCGCAGATGACGCTGCAGTCGCGACCCACACACAGCAGGAGCTTCAGACCCTGATGGACCCCTTCTCCCAGTCATGCATGGACTTCGGGCTTACCATCAGCCTGAAGAAGACTAACGTCTCGGCGCAAGGCACGGAAGCACCACCAACCATCACCATCGACGACTACGAGCTGGAGGTTGTGAATCAGTTTGCGTACCTGGGGTCCACGATCAGCAGCCACCTCTCCCTTGATACAGAGATCGACAAGAGGATTTGAAAATCAGCCTCCACACTCGCTTGCCTCACCACACGAGTGTGGGAGAATCCCAAACTCTCTGTCAAGACGAAGATGGCAGTGTACAACGCCTGCATCATCAGCACGCTGCTCTATGGGAGTGAGACGTGGACAACATATGCCCGGCAGGAAAAGAGACTGAATTCCCTCCACTTGCGCTGCATTCGCCGCATTTCCGGTTCCGGCTCTGCCGGACCGGCGGCGCCACACGAGTCGGCTGCCTGTTGCAACAGCCTTTTTTTTTTATCTTCCTTCTTCTTTCTACACCTTTCACTCTGTATATATATCACGGACGCACGGATCGCCCCGGGGGTCTCCCGGGTCGGCGGACGGAGCCACGGTTTGCAGCGGGAGACGTTACAGCGGGGAGGAGCTAGTGCTAGCTAGCACTTGGCCGCCGCCCGGTGCTAATGGGAAACTCGACATACCGGGAGCTGTAGCGAAAACGAAGCGGGTGCCGGGCTGGAGTTTAGGCGGCGTGAAAGAAATATAAGACAGAATAATAAAGAGCGATGGCAAGAACCAAGCAGACCGCCCGTAAAATCTACTGGAGGAAGAAGCCCCCCAGGAGACAGCTAGCCACCAGGGCTGCTCGGAGAGGCGCTCTGGCCACCGGCAGAGTGAAGAGGCCTCGCCGTCACAGGTCCGTGGCTCTGAGAGAGATCCGTCGCTACCAGAAATCCACGGAGCTGCTCATCCGTAAGCTGCCCGTCCAGCGCCTGGTGAGGGAGATCGCTCAGGACTTCAAGACCGTCCTGCGTTTCCTGAGTTTCGCCGTCATGGCTCTGCAGGAGACCAGCGAGACCCACCTGGTGGTCTCTTCTTCGCTAAGGGCGTCACCATCATGCCCAAAGACTTCCAGCTGGCCCGCTGCATCCGCGGAGAGAGAGCTTAGACTTTCTGCTGCACATCCACCAGCCATAATGCTCTGCACTGTGTGTCTATATATATACATTTATAGTAATATGGACATATGTTTGCTAGATGTTGTTTTTTCTTGCCTTCTGATTGTTGCTCTGAGTGTTGCTATCCCTGTGCTGTTGCAATCCTGGAATTTCCCCATTGTGGGACTAATAAAGGCTTATCTTATCTTATCTTATCTTATCCTGGACATATCCTGGGAGGACAAAGTGTCCAACACAGAAGTCCTGTCCTGCGCCGGCCTTCCCCCCATGTTCACTCTACTCAGGCAGCGTAGGCTCCACTGGTTAGGCCATGTTCACCGTATGGAGGATGGCAGAATCCCTAAAGACGTCCTCTACGGAGAACTGGCGACTGGCAGGAGAGACGCTGGCCGCCCACAGCTGCGCTTCAGAGACATCTGGAAGAGAGATATGAAGGCCCTGGAGATCAACACAGAGCGCTGGGAGGACCTTGCAACAGACCGCTCCAAATGGAGAGGCACCCTGACTAGACCGCTGAAGGCGGGTGAAGAGAAACTGACTGCTGCAGCAGATGAAAAAAGGACCCGCAGGAAAAACCGCCACAGACCCAGCAGCACGGAGACCATCCACAAGTGCGACCTGTGTGACAGGGACTGCCATTCTCGCATCGGCCTGTTCAGCCACAGGCGGTGCTGTTCCAGCAGAGTGGACATCTCGGATTCTCTTCCATGGTCATCATAGACCGACGGAGGCCGATGATGATCATGCTGTGGGGATGTTTTTCAGCAGCAGGAACTGGGAGACTAGTCAGGATAGAGGGAAAGATGAATGCTGCAGTGTACAGAGACATCCTGGATTAAAACCTGCTCCAGAGCACTCTTGACCTCAGAATGGGGTGACTGTTCATCTTTTAGCAGGACAACGACCCTAAGCACACAGCCAAGACATCAAAGGAGTGGCTTCAGGTCAACTATGTGAATGTCTTTGTGTCTTCCAGCCAGAGCCCAGACTTGAATCCAGTTGAACATCTCTGGAGAGATCTGAAAATGGCTGTGGACCGATGCTTCTCATCCAACCTGATGGAGCTTGAGAGGTGCTGCAAAGAGGAATGAGCCAAACTGCCCAAAGATAGGTGTGCCAAGCTGATGGCATCACATTCAAAAAGACTTGAGGCTGTAATTGCTGCCAAAGGTGCATCAACAAAGTACTGAGCAGAGGCTGTGAATACTTATGTACATGTGAATTCTTAGTTTTTATTTAAAAATCTCAAACTTTTTCATGTTGTCATTACAGGGTATTGTTTTTAGAATGTTGAGGAAAAAAATTAATCTATTTTGGAATAAGGCTGTAACATAAAAAAAATGTGGAAAAAGTGAAGTGCTGTGAATTCTTTGCAGATCCACTGTAGTTTGCACTTCAAATGAGTTTTTCTTTTTCTTCAGTGTACCAGGTGGAATAATTGTCTGCTCTAGCCAGTTAGCCATTAGCCCCTGCTGGCAACTCCAACAGGAATCAATGCAGTATGTGGTTATTTGTGTATAAAAACACCATAGTGACATGTTCAGAAATAGAAGTTGGACTGATTAGAAGAGACGTATAAAACAGAATTACTAATAAATAGTACATTTTATACTACTGTTGATGTTCTGGGAACGGTCTCACCATCACGTCACAACTGGTGACACATCAGAAATGTTAGTGAGATCACGCTAGTGAGGTCATGGTGGACCTTAACAAAGCAACAGGGTTGTTTTTTGGAATATTTTTATTGATAGCCACTCAAGATAGACAAATTAATGTGTAAAAAATATTTAAAAATTTAAAGTTTTCATCCTGTGTCGCCTTTTAGACCTCAGGGAACCATGTTAGCATGTGGGAAAATAATTTTGTCCCCTGTAAATTACTTGTTGAATCTGAAACAGATTCATCACTGCTGTAATTATCACATGCAACGATAAGAACTATTGGTTACCAGGTGGTGACTTTTTGGCCAGTCAGTGTCTTTATTCTTTCTGGTTTTTCTACTACTAGCATTTTCTGTGTCTCTTTGTCCCTCCAGATGCTCCACAGCTACATGACTGTAAGGAGGAGGAGGTTCTCACTGTCCAGCAGCTCTGTAACCAGGAGAGGAACTCCAGTCTATACCAGGAGGAACAAGATGCTGCACATGTTAAAGAGGAAGAAGAGGAACTCTGTAGCAGTCAGGAGGAAGAAGACTTTGGACTGAAACAAGCGACTGATACCTTCATGGTGAAACCTACTGATGAGGACAATGACAAGAGTGAAACTGAAGCAAACAGTGAGCAGCTCCTCTCTCACAACTCTGCTGACACTGAGAGCCAAGGCCAGGGAGCAGGTAAGAATGTAAAGCCAGGATCAAGTAAACATGAAGAGCCAAAGAAGAGACTTGACAGAAACAGAAGTGACCGTATCAATGTAGACAACTCCTCCATGTCAGAGAATCAGTGTGATACTGACACAGGAGAAAAGTCTGTAAAATGTTCTGATAATGACAAAGACTGTAAAAATGAGTCCCAGAAGAAGAAACATCACACTGTTAAGTCACATGTTTGCAACACGTATGGGAAAAGATTCAGGAAGAAGCACAATTTATCATGTCATGAGAGAAAAAAAATTCATACAGGTGGGAAGCCATTTTCTTGTGAAACATGTGGGAAGAGATTTATTGAGCGTGGTGCTTTGAAAAAACACATGGCAATTCACACAGGTGAGAAGCCATTTTCTTGTGAAACATGTGGGCAGAGATTTAATCAACGTGTTAATTTGAAAACTCACATGAGAATTCACACAGGTGAGAAGCCATTTTCTTGTGAAACATGTGGGAAGAGATTTAATCAACGTGTTAATTTGAAAACTCACATGAGAATTCACACAGGTGAGAAGCCATTTTCTTGTGAAACATGTGGGCAGAGATTTAATCAACGTAGTACTTTGAAAACTCACATGACAATTCACACAGGTGAGAAGCCATTTTCGTGTGAAACATGTGGGCAGAGTTTTAATCACTGTAGTCATATGAAAACTCACATGAGAATTCACACAGGTGAGAAGCCATTTTCTTGTGACACATGTGGGCAGAGATTTATTACATGTAGTACTTTGAAAACTCACATGAGAATTCACACAGGTGAGAAGCCATTTTCTTGTGAAACATGTGGGCAGAGATTTAATCAACGTGTTAATTTGAAAACTCACATGACAGTTCACACAGGTGAGAAGCCATTTTCTTGTGAAACATGTGGGAAGAGATTTACTGAGCGAGGTGCTTTGAAAAAACACATAACAATTCACACAGGTGAGAAGCCATTTTCTTGTGATACATGTGGGCAGCGTTTCAATCGACTTGATAATTTGAAAACTCACATGAGAATTCACACAGGTGAGAAGCCATTTTCTTGTAGAACATGTGGGCAGAGTTTCAATCGACTTGATAATTTGAAAACTCACATGAGAATTCACACAAGTGAGAAGCTGTAGTCTTGTAAAATATGTTGGAAATGCTTCATTCAGTGTTTTGGTTTATCACATGAGAACTCACAGTTGAGCTGCTGTAGTCCAGTAACGTCTGTACGTCTTTATTTTCAGGATTTAGTTTCTTTTGTGTGAATGAAATGTTCTTTAAATTTCTGAGGCTTTAATGCAAATATAAATTTTGTATAAAAGTCTGTTATCAGATAATCTTCACTCTGCTTTGGACCCTCAGACCTCTCATCTTTAATGTACTGGATGCATGGACATCATGAGCATTTTTGATGAGGGGGGGCATTGTTGTCAGGGTCTGGAGTGTCCTCCCCACCATAAAAATTAAATGGAGTAGATGACATTTCCTCTATTTGTGGATTTTAGCAGCTCATTAATTGATTGAAAACTTTATTAGACAATCCTGATCACCCCCTCCACCACACACTAGATAGACAGCGAAGCACTTTCTCCAGTAGACTACTACAGCTTCGCTGTCGATCGGCCAGGTACAGGAAATCTTTCCTGCCACATGCAATTTCACTGTACAATAACTCACTATGATGTTGTATTCTCTCTGTCTCTCTGATGTTGTAATCTCTGAGTGCACTGTGCAGATTTGACCTTGTGTTTTGGTGCCCTTGTTTACATTCCTCCTCGATGAAGATAACGCTGGAGAAGTGGCTTAACCCAAACATCGACAAACAATGGCTGTTGTTCTGCAGATCGAGCTCCTCAAGGACAGCGCTATCATGTGTTTACAGAACTTGCCACCTGCATGAGGAGAGATAAACTCTGGACATGCCGGGTAGAACACATGACTATCCGTTGCCAGGGGGTGCCCTCTGCTGTTCACCAGCAATTGACACACCTCCACACTGCATCACACACTGATCATATGCTGACTACATACACTGGTCTCTCTCGCTTTGTCATTTTGTCAACATCTGCTAATTGTGCATAGAGGGTTTTTTTCTGTGTGATCAGAATTTGGCTCATTTGAGCTTTATATGAGCTTATACGAGCGTTATTCTGATAACTATGTTTTTTCTCTCTGCCTATTGTGTTCTCTCCCCCCCCTTCCCCTCTTTACCCTCACTGTATGACAGGCGCCTTGCATGGCTGCCGCGTCATTGGATGCGCCTAACGTGCGCGCCCAATGTCAAGTCAAATTCCTCGTATGTTTACTTGTAAATATACTTGGCAATAAAGCTGATTCTGATTCTGGCATAGCTATGGTGCCACACTGCACCTTACAGACTAACTGGTACCTCACTTTTTCACTCTGCTCCTGATCGTCCTTCTTTGTGCAATGGGATGATTCATGTGTTTATATGGGTCATCATATATTAAGCTTTCTTTTTTCTTTCTTTATTTTATTTAATATGGACATAACAAATTACATTAGTACAATCACAAGGAGAGACCAGATGTTTGCATAGGTGTATACAGCACAAGTGCTAATTCTCAACACCAGTCCATAGGTGGCTTATATAGGTCATAAATTAGGCTGTACAAACAAAATTTACAAGTTAATTAAAATTACAAATACATTACAAATTATAAATAGAGCAAGAGATCCATGATCACAACAAACGCAATTCAGACTAGACATGCACACATTGCTGGTGAGATTTTAGCCAATCTTTAGCGCCTCTGTTGAAGAGGTTGGCATTTGTCTCCAATTTTTAGTGAGTTGGCAGAGAGTTCCATAAGTTTGCCCCTTTTATGGAGAAAGCAGATTGACCAAATGAAGTTCTAGACATGGTGACAATGCAGTCACCGTTGATGGAAGCTCGTGTGCATGCTCTGCTAGAGCTCGAGCGTCTAGCCACCAAACCAGAGAAAGGAGGTGAAACAAGATTGTATAGACATTTAAAAACCAGTCTGATATTACAGAAGATAATAAAATTTTCAAAAGTAAGAAGATTGTGCTTGGCTAAAATACCACAGTGATGCCACTGCATTGGTTTGCGGTCCAAGATTTTTATAGCCTGTTTATATATTGCAGTTATGGGTTTTAGTGTAATTTGAGATGTTTGTGACTGTGATTTATTATTTGTTTGAGCTATGATGTATATAGATTTTTTAGTCGTGTTAGTTTTTACTTTCCACAGGTAATCCCTTTGTCGTGTGTGTGTTTCTGTTGTTTGGTTGTCTACTGTCATGCTGCTGTTACACTGTAATTTCCCAGTTTGGGATCAATAAAGTATATCTATCTATTTTGATCATGTGAATAATCCATTAAAATGGTAAACAACAAAAGTTCATTGTGAACTGATGAACAAAGGAAAAAGACACTGAAATGCCTTTCATACGTACACACAGTTAATGTGTGCTTGTATCAGATTTTCTTTAAAATCAAGAAGTTTTTTAGATCAAGAAATACTTCAACTGTCAACGTCTTTTATCTGTGGAATTAAGGATTTCTTCTCTGAGTTCTGTTAATGCTAATGATGGAGACCAGTTTGCTCTAAATCCATATTGACTGTCAGACAGTAGTTTGTGTTGGTCTATAAATTTCTCTAATCCTTCACAGAAGTTTTTCTAGAATTTCTGACAGCTGTCAGAAGAGCAGCTCATCACGGGATCAATCCCACCCCCTGACCATCATGACCCTTCTGTGAGGAGTTTGCATGTTCTCCCCGTGTCTGCGTGGGTTTACCACTGGTACTCCGGTTTCCTCCCACAGGCCAAAAACATGCAAGTTCGGTTAATTGGAGACTCTAAAGTGGCCCTAGGTGTGAGTGTCTGTGTGAATGGTGAAGGGATTGGTGCTGCACCGTGGCTGCCTCATCCATCCAGGTGGATGTGCTGTAATTTCCCTCTGGGATTAATACAGTTCACCAAAAAAAGAGAGAAAACTGTGAAGTGCTACTTGTCACCTGATTTATATCATGGAATGACTTTTGCATTGGGGTGTAATGGTACACCTAAAATCACGGTTCGGTACGTACCTTGGTTTTAAGGTCACGGTTTGGTTCATTTTCAGTACAGTAAGGAAACAAAATGCAAAACATAAAACTGCTTTTTGTTTGTATAAGAGAGAACAGCTTTACTGACAAAAAACTGCAAACTGTCAGCAGTAAATTTGCCAATAAAAAAATTCTCAAACTAAATTAAAATGTGTGCAATAAATAAATTCTCTTTTTGGAAATGACTGATGCAGACAAGTGCAACATAGAAGTTTGAACAGCCTTTTATAAAAAGTTCCCACAGCTAAATAAAATAATGACCCTTGAAACATGAGTTGGAAACTTGAACTTAACAGCTTCATCAAAAGTGTTTGTAGCAACACAATTAAATAACCGACATTCAAGTTTGGCCTTTTAACCCCAAAACTAAAGAAATAAAACTCAAACATCTGCTTCTACTGCACCATACAGGGCTGTTGTAACTCTACTGTTCAAAACAAACTGGAGTAATAGTCTTCAACTCATTAAAGTTAAAAAGAAAATAAACTAGTCCATCCTGTTTGAAACCTTGCTGAGTCTAGAAGCTTAAACGTTTAATATTTAGGCTTCAGATGAAAATAACTTAATCCTATTAACTTTTTCCACTCCAAAATAACAGTTTTGAAATGCTTTAACCTCTTGCACTCCGGTCAATTTCCCTAAAAACGCCAAAAAATAATGTGCCCAAATTAAATCCAAAGCTGTTCTTCAACCCTTTGCAGCATCTTCATGGGGTTGGTCTCATTTAAAAGAAAGCACTTTGAATTTTTTGGCAAAACAGTCATAATCTCTCTAAGTGCTCCGGCCACTGAGTTACAGTCATCTAAACATACTGAACTTGAAGAAAATAAATTTGGCCTGGGTGTTTTTTTGGATACAAATGCTTGCAAATAACACACAGCTTCAGATCCGGGCTGGAAAATGCAACAGAAATGTAGAACCAAGTGTTATCCAGCTGAGGTCCAAATTTTGTAGGAATACCACAAAAAATGGATATATTACTCAGCTTTTTCCTCAGGTAGTTCCCAGGCGTTTTGGAACTGTGCCAAATTGTGCCAAATGGCACAGTTTGGAAAAACGTCTGTAACTTTTGAATGCTTCAATGTAGAAGCTTCATCTTGGGCTCTAATGAAAGGTCACACTCAGGGCTGTGTCTTTGTGTGGGGGGGTTGTCCCCCCCCCTCTCGCTACAGAGGATGGACATCGGCCATCGCTACATGACGGATTAGCCTCATGTGGGATGTGGGACAGCAGCTCAGTCACCGCGGCTTCCCCCCCCCTCGCTACAGAAGAATAGTGGGGGGGGGGCATTCACGGTCTGGACGCGACGAACGAGCCGTGTACCGCGGCACACGAACTTCAGACTTCGTGCGCCGCACAGTTGTAATTTACTGATCGGTCAAAAGTCATTTTGGATTACAATTTTCAGGAATAAAGAATAATTTAGCTTATAACACCTTACCTCTTCACAGCAGTGTCCTGGCGAACTTCTCTTCCTCATTGTCAGACGAACGCAACGCTGGTCCGCTCGTGGTTCTGGTCTCGCAACCCGATCAAAACATAATTCCATTATTGCGGTTTTGTGCTTCCATGATTGCGGTTTTTGGCGAATGATTTTTCAAAACAAATAACAGTAGTAATTAAAAAAAGACTGGTGAAGGCGTGTGTGTCACTCAGCCTCCATCGTCAGCCTCCGTCGGTTTATGACCATGGAAGAAATCATAACATCTACTCTGCTGGAACAAAAACAAAATAAGCACCGCCTGTGGCCGAACATGCCGATGCGCGGATGGCACTCCCTGTCACACAGGTTGCATTTGTGGATGGTCTCCTTGCTGCTAGGTCTGTGGGGTTCTTCCTGCGGGTCCTTTTTTGATCCGCTGCAGCAGTCAGTCTTCACCCAGCCTTAAAAAAAACAGCTCGCGAACTTCTCTGCTTCAATTGGCTTACTGCATTCACAGCGTTGGTAGGCGGGTCCTTCTTGCTAGGTTTTCAGTCATTGGTTCTTCAAGTTTTCAGAAACCCAATTCAAGGCTCTTATTAGTCGAATGAGAGGTCAATCAGATGAACTAATCTGTTCGCGGCTGTGTCTGCAGCTTTTATTTTCAGTGCGCGCTTGGACGCCATCACCATCTCCATCATGCGTCCTAGAGCGCACGCTCTAGGACGCAGAGACTTGCCCGTCCGCGGTACAATGGAGTGCAAGAGGTTAAGTTATAGTAGAGGAATGTGAGCCTTCACTACACATACAGTGGTGTGAAAGTGTTTGCCCCCTTCCTGATTTCTCATTTTTTGTATGTTTGTCGCAGTTAAATGTTTCAGATCAAAAAAACAAATTTAAATATTACACAAAGAAAACACAAGTAAACACAAAATGCAGTTTTTAAATGAAGCTGTTTATTATTAAGGGTAAAAAATTCCAAACCGACATGGCCCTGTGTGAAAAAGTGATTGTCCCCTTGTTAAAACAGAAATTAAATATGGTTTATCACATTGTTGGAAAGCTGAGTTCAATTTCTCTAGCCACACCCTGGCTTGATTACTGCCACACCTGTTCTCAATCAAGAAGTCACTTAAATAGGACCTGCCTGACAAAGTGAAGTAGACCAAAAGATCCTCAAAAGCTAGACATCATGCTGCGATCCAAAGAAATTCAGGAACAAATGAGAAACAAAGTAAATGAGGTCTATCAGTCTGGAAAAGATTAAACAGCCATTTCTAAAGCTTTTAGACTCCTGTGAACCACAGCGAGAGCCATTATCCACAAATGGGGAAAACATGGAACAGAGGTGAACCTTTCCAGGAGTGGCCAGCCGACCAAAATTACTCCAAGAGCACAGCGACGACTCATCCAAGAGGTCACACAAGACTCCACAACAACATCCAAAGAACTGCAGGCCCCACTTGACTCAGTTAAGGTCAGCATTCATGACTCCCCCATAAGAAAAACTGGACAGAAAATGGCCTGCATGGCAGAGTTCCAAGATGAAAACCACTGCTGAGCAAAAAGAAAATGGCTCATCTCAGTTTTAATTTTTTTTTAAAATCAAAATCACCCTTTATTGTCATTCTACCATACAACTAATCATGTACAGTAGAATGAAGTTGTGTTTTTCTTATCTACAGTGTTAATCACACACACCCCATATGTAGACTCAAATGTTTGCCAAACAACATCTTGATAATCCTCAAGTCTTTGGGGAAAATACTCTGTGGACTGACGAGACAAAAGTCGAACTCTTTGGAAGGTGTGTATCCCATTACATCCGGCGTTAAAGTAACACAGCATTTCAGAAAAGGGACATCATGCCAACAGTAAAATGTGGTGGTGGTAGTGTGATGGTCTGGGGATGTTTTGCTGCTTTAGGATGTGGAAGACTTGCTGTGGTAAATGGAACCATGAATTCTGCTGTCTACCAAAAAATCCTGAAGGAGAATGTCCAGCCATCTGTTTGTGACCTCAAGCTGAAGCACACTTGGGTTCTGCAGCAGAACAATGATCCAAAACACACCAGCAAGTCCACCTCTGAGTGTCTTAAGAAAAACAAAATGAAGACTTTGGAGTGGCCTAGTCAACGTCCTGACCTGAATCTGATTGAGATGCTGTGGCAAGACCTTAAAAAGGCGGCTCATGCTCGAAAACCCTCCAGCGTGGCTTAATTACAACAATTCTGCAAAGATGAGTGGGCCAAAATTCATCAGCAGTGCTGTAAAAGACTCATTGCCAGTTATCGCAAACATTTGATTGCAGTTGTTGCTGCTAAGCGTGGCCCAGCCAGTTATTAGGTTTGGGGGCAATCACTTTTTCACACAGGGCCATGTAGGTTTGGATTTTTTTTCCTTAATAATAAACACTGTCATGGAAAAAAAAACTGCATTTTGCATTTACTTGTGTTATCTTTGTCTAATATTTAAATTTGTTTGATGATCTGAAACATTTAAGTGTGACAAACACTTTTTCACACCACTGTACAGTGAAATATTTAAGCTGTTTTATTTTATTTGTGATGATTATGGTTCTTTTATTTAAATTAATTTAAAAATCATGGTATTCTAATTTACTGAGATGCACCAATATTCAGAATGAGGGCTTATTACTGTGACAGTAATAGAGACGATGAAAAAGAGTCAGCTACTCATGTAATTCACTCATTTACTGGCAGTTAACACGTTACCAGCAGAAGTGAAACAGCTCAGCTGTCAGCAAACATCATTCAAGAGAGATTATTGTCCCACAGGCAATGTTAGCACATGCTAACAGTTTAACCAGTTTTCTAAAGCTGAGACGGTCGCTCATTGAAAATAAGCACTAACGTGACTCGTTAAAAACTCACTAACCTTACCAGTGTTGTGTTCAGAAGTCGCCCACTTTCAGTCACTCTTCACTGGGGCGGAACGCTGCAGAAGTCCGTTGACAGGTGGCCAGAGAGAAACAGAGAGGAGGAGGGGGAATGATATGAAAGTTACACTTTCTGTCCGTCACTCATATAGTCTTTGTTGTACCTCGGTACGCGTCTGAACTGTACCAAAAAATCTGAATACAAGTACTGTTAGAGCCCTACTTTTGTGGTTTTAATTTTATGAAGAAATTGTCCCATTTGGAATGATAAGTTGAAGATGTGAGTTAGTGGTTTGGAAATTCCCTCAATGACCTATTTCACTGTTTTCATGTCTGAGTCGTCACAATCACTTCATGTTTTGTTTTAACATTTATTTGCAATATCTCTGTTTTATTGTTCTTCAGTTGTTTTAATAAAGACTGAACTAAGATTTAACATTAAGAGCTGACATTTCTGAGGAAGACTGCAGTTGCCAGTTGAAACATGTAAAGGGCTGTTGCTGCTTGCGCTTGCGTGGCTCCTTGCAGGTCAATTCCATTAACCTGTATAAACAAGGCAATTTATAACAAAAAATAACATAACTGAATAATCATATTCAGTCTGTGTTGTGCTGTTGCTTTTCTGATGTGCTAGCATGGCTTCACTGAGTGTCAACATCTTTCTGAGTCTTTGAAGACCTCTGTGTGATGTGTAGCTACGACTAGCTAACACCGACAAAAAGGAGTGACCCTGTCCCCGGTTTGTCTCACTGACCCGGCATCGGCCCGGTAGATGACAGCTTAGCCTCCCGCACAGATTCTTAGAATCTTGTGATTGGGGCTCGGCGGAGAAGCTAACCGAGGCCACAGCTTGACAGGAGCCGGATCGGAGCTCATCTACAGTGGCGGTAGGCAGCGTGGCTCGGCGGAGTTGCTAACCAAGGCCCCGGCTTGACAGGAGCCGGATCGGAGCTCAGCTACAGCGGCGGTAGGTGGCGGGGCTCAGTGGAGGAGCTGGCCGAGGCCCCAGCTGGACAGGAGCTGGATCAGGAGCTGGACAGGAGCTGTCAACTACAGTGACAGTAGGCAGCGGAGGGCGCTAGCTGAGGCCCCAGCTGGATTCGAGGTCGGCTGGACCGGATACCGGCGACACCAGCAGAGGTTGTCCTGCTATCATCAGGTCAGTAAAAAATGCCACCAAAGAAGGAGGAAATGGAAGAGATTAAAAAAACTCTTATCTTCATGTCAGAAGAGCTTACCAAAGTGGCCAATCAACAGTCCAAATTGTTAGGGCTAATGGAGGAAGTGAGAGAGCTGAAATTAACAATTAAGGAAAGAGACAAAAAAAATTGCAAACTTGGAGCGACACATCGAAGATCTTGAACAATATACTCATATGGATGATTTAATCATTAGTGGACTAGACATTAAATATCAATCATATGCTCATGCTACAGCAGGAATGAGAGGTGAGGAGGCTCCCCCAAGTCAATCAGTCTCCTTGGAAAACCAGGTGCTTCAGTTCCTTGAAAGCAGAAACATAAAGGTTGAAGTAAATGTAGTTTCAGCCTTCCATACTCTACCCAGAAAGGATAATAAAACAAAGAAATCAATTGTGATGCACTTTGTGAACAGAAGTGTGTAAAAAATATACTGATGCAGGCCAGAAAGCTACGGGGAACAGAAGTTTACCTAAATGAACATTTAACAAAGACTAATGCTGAAATAGCATGGCAAGCACGGATGCTGAAAAGACAAAACAAGATACAGGCATCATGGACAAGAAACTCGTCGTCGGCCTCCGTCGGTCTATGATGACCATGGAAGAGAATCCTAAATGTCTACTCTGCTGGAACAGCACCGCCTGTGGCTGAACAGGCCGATGCGCACCGGTGTTCTACCTTCCAGCGTTGGGCATTGGTAGGATTCAAGCCTGGGCAGGAAGATATGGAGGACAAGATGTTACCCATGCAGCGTGTCCCCCCTCTCCACGTCACTGATGAATCCAAAGGAACAGCAGGTCTTCTATAGTTTGGCACCAGCGCCGTCGCAGGAGCTGCCAGAACGATGTTGAGCACAACAGAGAACTGCCTTAGGGGCTCCGACTCCGGATTTTTCCTCAGGGTTGACTCCCGAAGCCTTTCCCGTGACCGGGTGTGCCGCAAGGCAGCGGAGGTTTGAAATCAGGGTTTACCTTCCCCTAGATGGGCTACCTTCCCAGGTTGACAAGCCACCATCTACCCGAAGCATCTGGTTTTAAGGCACCAGAGATCCGCCCTCGCCCCTTCTCCTATTAGTAAAAGCAGTTCCTCCGGGCTTAGAGACTAAACCACACGGGCAGGCTAGGAGTTGGACTTAGTTGTCAGAGGCTTTTCGAGACGCACGCCGTAAGGAGCATTTTATGAGCACTGGGAGCTTAACCCCAGTTTCGCTCCTGTCTATGACAACCTTGGAACCAAACTAAATGGAACACCTGAGGAAGCAAAGGCCAAAATAAGAAGAGATCTCACTGATTTAAATAAATATAGATGAACACTTAGTAAGAAAATTAAGAGACTGTAGAGACTGGGTTAATCATCTCAGACTGGATGCAGAGGGTAAACAGAGAAGGACAATAGGTATGGAGATGAAAGAGATTATGGTGAGGTAGCAGGAAGAAGGAGTTGGGGGAGAAGGGATGAATGTATTGTGATGCGAGATGTCATGCAGATGTGAGATGGGCGGTTGATATAAAAGGAGAGACCCTGGTGTATTGAGATTTGCTTTTTCTGTGTATGACTGATGTGACTGATGTGATTACTGATGACCGGTTATAAGCCACCGCTCAATTGGCGTAGAGCGCGGCGCCAGGGGTTGTTCCCGACGGTGGGAGAGATCATCGGATCTCACTGGACAGCTACCGCCCGCCTCAAGCTGGGCAGCCCCCAGCCAATAAGGTGTTGTCCCGCCACAGCTTGCTTTCCTCATTGGGTGCATGGGGATGAGGAAAAGTCCGAACAGCATGCTGAGAACCTTCGCACCAGACAAGACAAAAAAACAAAAGAGACCAACTCTAAAACTGGGAACTTGGAACGTCCGCACTATGATGACAGGACTCGCTGCTAACCTCAAGGACATGAATGACACCAGGAAGACTGCCATCATCAATAATGAGCTGAAGAGACTGGGAGTGGATATCGCCACTCTCCAGGCAACACGGTTGGCTGACGCAGGCACACTGAGAGAGAAGGACTGCACGTTCTACTGGCAGGGGAAGGGCAGTGACGAACACAGGGAACACGGAGTGGGCTTCGCAGTGAAGAACACCTTGCTGAAGATGGTGGAACTGGGCAGCAATGGCTCTGCACAACTCCTCACCCTCCGCCTGAACACCACTCAAGGCCCAGTCACCCTTGTCAGTGTGTATGCCCCAACACTGACAGCCACACCAGAGGCAAAAGACGAGTTCTACGAGAATCTCACAACAACTGTCAGGATTATCCCCAACTCGGGGGTGCACGGGGGTGCAGTGGTTAGCACTGTGGCAGCACAGTTTACCCTCGGCCGGGGGATCACGGAGATCATGGGATCGTGGGTTCGATCCCTGCCCCCGTCCAACAGTGATCTGTGTGGAGTTTGCATGTTCTCCCCGTGTTGTGTGGGTTTACTCTGGGACTTCTCCGGTTTCCTCCCACATTTAGCGCTAAAAACATGCAGGTTAGGGATACAGGGTGCTTGCGCACGCAGCGACCGGCAGCTGGTGGCTTGTCACCGGACTGCAAAACAAATCTACCTACGGGTACAAAACAAGTAATTAAAAAAAAAAAAAAAAACTCTGAACAACTCATTCTCCTTTGAGACTTCAATGCCAGAGTGGGTGCTGACCACGACTCCTGGCCCTTCTGTCTTGGACCATTTGGTGTCGGCAGAATGAACGACAACGGACAGCGGCTGCTCGAGTTCTGCACATATCACGATCTGTGCATCACAAACTCGTTCTTTAAGACCAAGCCCCAACACAAGGTTTCCTGGCGACATCCGCGCTCAAAGCACTGGCACCAGCTGGACTTGATCCTGATCAGGTGCACCTCACTGAAGAATGTGCTAATCACTGGTTCGTTCCGGAGTGCAGATTGCGACACAGACCATTCATTGGTGTGTTGCAAGGTCAGGCTGCAGCTGAAGAAATTCCATCATGCTAGACAGCCTGGAAAGGCACGAATTGACACCAGCAAGATGGCCCAACCAGAACTTGTTGAGCAGTTTGCCTCCACCTTTGAGAAGGAACTTGGTGTACCACAAGAAGGAGAATCAGCAAAGCAGAAGTGGGAAGAGCTGCAAAACACCATCCACCGCACAGCCTTGGCTACCTTTGGGAGGAAGACCTCAAAGTCACAGGACTGGTTTGATGCCAAGTTGACCGAGATGACCCCCGTCATTGAAGCCAGGCGCTCAGCACTTGCTGAGTACAAGAAGTACCCAAACAAGAAGAATCTCCAGATTCTCATGGCTGCGAGAAGCAAAGTTCAGCAGACTGCTCGGCGCTGTGCCAACGAGTACTGGAGTCGGCTCAGCCAAGATATTCAAACCGCTGCCATAACAGGGAACATCCGTGGTATGTACAATGGCATCAAGAAAGCACTTGGTCCGGCTCAGAGCAAGACGGCCCCCCTCAAATCCTCCACTAGGGTGATGATCACAGAAAAGAACAAGCAGATGGAGAGATGGATGGAACACTACTCCGACCTCTACTCCAGACAGAACACCGTGACACCGTCAGCCCTTGATGCCATCGACTGCCTGCCATCCATGGACGAACTTGACACCGAGCCAACCATCGACGAACTCAGCAAGGCCATTGATAGCTTGGCCGCTGGCAAGGCACCCGGCAACGACGGCATACCCCCCGACCTGATGAAGCACTGCAAGACCGCCCTACTGCTGCCATTGCATGACGTCCTCTGCCAGTGCTGGAAGGAAGGTGCCGTACCACAGGACATGAGGGACGCCAAGTTCATCACCCTCTACAAAAACAAAGGGGAGAGAAGCGACTGCAACAACTACAGGGGCATCTCCCTCCTCAGCGTTGTTGGCAAAGTCTATGCACGAGTTGTTCTCGTTCGTCTACAGAAGCTTGCCGAACGTGTCTACCCCAAGTCTCAGTGTGGCTTCCATGCTGAGCGATCGACGGTAGACATGATATTCTCCATCCGCCAACTCCAGGAGAAATGCACAGAACAGAACATGCCCCTGTACGTCGCCTTCATCGACCTCACCAAAGTGTTCGATCTGGTCAGCAGAGAGGGCCTTTTCAAGATCCTGCCAAAGATATAATGCCCAACAATGTTGCAAAGCCTCATTGAATCATTTCACACCAACATGCAGGGGATAGTGCAGCACGACGGCAACGTCTCAGAGCCATTCAACATACGCAGCAGAGTGAAACAGGGCTGTGTACTTGCGCCAACCCTCTTTGGGATTTTCTTTGCTATGCTCCTGAGGCATGCCTTCAGCACAGCAACAGAGGGAATCTACCTGCACACAAGATCTGACGGCAGGCTTTTCAACCTCGCCCGCCTGAAAGCCAGAACCAAAGTACGCGAGGCTCTAATCAGAGACATGCTGTTCACAGATGACGCTGCAGTCGCCATCCACACACAGCAGGAGCTTCAGACCCTGATTGACCACTTCTCCCAGGCATGCAAGGACTTCGGGCTTACCATCAGCCTGAAGAAGACTAACGTCTTGGCGCAAGGCACGGAAGCACCACCAACCATCACCATCGACGACTACGAGCTGGAGGTCGTGAATGTCGATGTTTGACTGTGTAAGGGATTTATCATAGCCAATTTTCAGATCAAGCCAGCACCAAAAACATGGACTTCTCCCGTTTGTGAAAAGTTTGAGCTCATTTCTCCCAGATACATTTTTCACAAATACATTTATCATAAATGGAGTGATGGCCTCACTTGGCCTCACCCAAACGTATAGTGAGGGTGTGCTGGGAGCGTCTGGCTGAGGCCCCTGTCCGGGAGGTCTTCAACTCCCACCTCCGGAAGAACTTCAACCACATTCCGAGGGAGTCTGGAGACATGGAGTCTGAATGGGCCATGTTCTCCACCTCTGTTGTTGAAGCGGCAGCCCAGAGCTGCGGCCGCAAGGTGGTCGGTGCATCTCGTGGTGGCAACCCCCGAACCAAGTGGTGGACACCAGTGGTGAGGGGGGCCATTAAGCTGAAGAAGGAGTCCTATCAAGCTTGGTTGGCTTGTGGGACTCCCGAAGCAGCTGAGGTGTACCGGCAGGCCAAGCGGAGTGCAGCTCGGGTGGTTGCTGAAGCAAAAACCCGGGTATGGGAGGAGTTCGGTGAGGCCATGGAACAAGACTTTCGGTCGGCTTCAAAGAGATTCTGGCAAACTGTTCGGCGGCTCAGGAGGGGAAAGCAGCTCCCCGTCCACACTGTGTATGGTGCGGATGGGACACTGTTGACTTCAACTGGGGATATCGTCGGGCGGTGGAAGGAATACTTCGAGGATCTCCTCAATCCCACTGATACGCCTTCCACAGAGGAAGCAGGGTTTGGGGACGAGGGGGATGACTCGCCTATCACAGGGGCTGAGGTCGCCAAGGTGGTTAAAAATCTCCTTGGTGGCCGGGCCCCGGGGGTGGACGAGATTCGCCCCGAGTACCTCAAGGCCCTGGATGTTGTTGGGTTGTCATGGTTGACACGCCTCTGCAACATTGCGTGGAGGTCGGGGGCAGTGCCTTTGGCATGGCAAACCGGGGTGGTGGTTCCTCTCTTCAAAAAAGGGGACCGGAGGGTGTGCTCCAACTTTAGAGGGATCACACTCCTCAGCCTCCCTGGGAAGGTCTATGCCAAGGTACTGGAGAGGAGAGTCCGGCCGTTGGTCGAACCTCGGATTCAGGAGGAGCAATGTGGTTTTCGTCCTGGCCGTGGCACATCGGACCAGCTCTTTACCCTCTCGAGAATTCTTGAGGGTTCGTGGGAGTTTGCCCAACCAGTTTACATGTGTTTTGTGGACTTGGAGAAGGCATTTGACCGCGTCCCTCGTGGATTTTTGTGGGGGGTGCTTCGGGAGTATGGGGTATCGGGCTTGTTGTTACGAGCTATTCGGTCTCTGTACGACCGTTGTGAGAGTTTAGTTCGCATTGCCAACACTCGGTCGGAGTCATTCCCAGTGAGAGTTGGACTCCGCCAGGGCTGCCCTTTGTCACCGGTCCTGTTCATAATTTTTATGGACAGGATTTCTAGGCGCAGCCAGGGAATGGAGGGTGTCATGCTTGGTGACCACAGGATCTCATCTCTGTTGTTTGCAGATGATGTTGTCCTGTTGGCTTCATCCAGCAATGACCTACAGCTCTTGCTGGGACGGTTTGCCGCTGAGTGTGAAGCGGCTGGGATGAGAATCAGCACCTCCAAGTCCGAGTCCATGGTCCTCAGCCGGAAAAAGGTGGATTGTCCTCTCCGGGTTGGGGACAGGCTCCTGCCCCAAGTGGAGGAGTTTAAGTATCTTGGGGTCTTGTTCACGAGTGAGGGGAAAATGGAGCGAGAGATCGACAGACGGATTGGAGCAGCATCTGCAGTGATGCGGACGTTGTACCGGTCTGTTGTGGTGAAGAGGGAGCTTAGTTCTAAGGCAAAGCTGTCGATTTACCAGTCAATCTACGTTCCTACTCTCACCTATGGTCACGAGCTTTGGGTAACGACCGAAAGAACGAGATCGCGGATACAAGCGGCTGAAATGAGCTTTCTCCGTAGGATTGCTGGACTCACCCTCAGAGATAGGGTGAGGAGCTCAGTCATCCGGGAGAGGCTCAGAGTAGAACCGCTGCTCCTCCACATTGAAAGGAGTCAGTTGAGGTGGTATGGGCATCTGATTAGGATGCCTCCTGGACGCCTCCCACTTGAGGTGTTTCAGGCACGTCCCACTGGGAGGAGACCCCGGGGCAGACCCAGGACTCGGTGGAGAGACTATGTCTCCCAGCTAGTCTGGGAACGCCTTGGTATCCCCTCTGAAGAGCTGGAGCAGGTGGCTGGGGAGAGGGAAGTCTGGGCTTCTCTGCTTGAACTGCTGCCTCCGCGACCCGGACCTCCGGAAAAGCGGTAGAAGATGGATGGATGGATGGATGGATGGAGTGATGGCCTCGTGGTAAAACATCTGCTCTGCAACTGGGAAGCTGGGGTTCAAGTCCTAGCTAGGCCATTCTTGCTATTTTATTTTTCTTTGCAAGGTGGAGTGTCTGTGTTTTTTCAAAGAGCTTGGATAATTATGCTGAAGCACTATTGTGCCCTGCATGCGAATAAGGACAGAGGTGAATGTACTGGGAGAAACAGAAACTTGTCTACCCTACACTGTACAAACTTGCAGTAGCCTTCTTTTGTACACTTGCATCCTCTGTGCTCCGAGAAAGTATCCTCCAAGGCTAGAGAAATAATCTAAAAAAAAAAATTGCCTTAGTTCAAAGACTGTTGGAAAGTTATTTTTTAATAAAAATGGATAAGTTGTTCATAATTTTTATGGACAGGATTTCTAGGCGCAGCCAGGGAATGGAGGGTGTCATGCTTGGTGACCACAGGATCTCATCTCTGTTGTTTGCAGATGATGTTGGCCTGTTGGCTTCATCCAGCAATGACCTACAGCTCTTGCTTGGACGGTTTGACGCTGAGTGTGAAGTGGCTGGGATGAGAATCAGCACCTCCAAGTCCGAGTCCATGGTCCTCAGCCGGAAAAAGGTGGATTGTCCTCTCCGGGTTGGGGACAGGCTCCTGCCCCAAGTGGAGGAGTTTAAGTATCTTGGGGTCTTGTTCACGAGTGAGGGGAAAATGGAGCGAGAGATCGACAGACGGATTGGAGCAGCATCTGCAGTGATGCAGACGTTGTACCGGTCTGTTGTGGTGAAGAGGGATCTTAGTTCTAAGGCAAAGCTGTCGATTTACCAGTCAATCTATGTTCCTACTCTCACCTATGGTGACGAGCTTTGGGTAATGACCGAAAGAACGAGATCGCGGATACAAGCGGCTGAAATGAGCTTTCTCCGTAGGATTGCTGGACTCACCCTCAGAGATGGGGTGAGGAGCTCAGTCATCCGGGAGAGGCTCAGAGTAGAACCGCTGCTCCTCCACATTGAAAGGAGTCAGTTGAGGTGGTATGGGCATCTGATTAGGATGCTTCCTGGACGCCTCCCACTTGAGGTGTTTCAGGCACGTCCCATTGGGAGGAGACCCCGGGGCAGACCCAGGACTCGGTGGAGAGACTATGTCTCCCAGCTGGTCTGGGAACGCCTTGGTATCCCCTCTGAAGAGCTGGAGCAGGTGGCTGGGGAGAGGGAAGTCTGGGCTTCTCTGCTTGAACTGCTGCCTCCGCGACCCGGACCTCCGGAAAAGCGGTAGAAGATGGATTTATGGATGGATGGATAAGTACCACAAGCACATTCACTGTAGTCACTCGAGTTTTATTTCTTTTTTCCCTTATGATCACTGATATTTCTTAAAAGAAAGTGCATTTATTGAAATGGAAAAATACACATTAAACCAATAATGCCCTTGTAAAAATCTGCATGTTGTATATATGTTTTGTCCACTAGATGGCCTAGTAAGGGATAAGGACCTGTTTTTATATAGAGCTTTTCTAGTCTCAAAGACCATTCAAAGCACTTCACTAGCACTAACCCTCTACTCTAAGGGGCTATAGGAGACAGACATCTAGGGACAATTTAGAACAACCAATTAACCTAACATGCATGTCTTTGGATTGTGGGTGGAAACAGGAGCCCCCAGAGTAAACCCACGCAGCACAGGGAGAACATGCAAACTCCACACAGAAAGGTTCCTACCCCTGCCAGCCTGGGGATTTGAACCTGGAACCTTCTAGCTGTAAGGTAACAGTGCTAACCACTGCACCACCATGCTACACCACCGTGCTGCCCTTAGAGTAGAGAAAATGAAGTTTCATATGAGGCCTCGTCTATTTGAACCATTTTGATCAAAGGCCTCAAATCCTCTAGAAAGCCTCATCTGGCCATCACTATCATATACAGTCAGCATTGCAATGCAGCAGCCACACGTACACCAGGTGGTGTTTCCCATCCTCTCCATACCTGACTGAATTGATGGCTCCTCCTGCTCCGATACCTCTCCGTAAACCGCTGGAGCTCGCTCTCCTCTCCTCATCGGCTCAAAGGCATAAGCCATTGGGTGTCTGGGAATACCTTCCACAGACCTTTCAGTCTCGTCTTCTGCCACAATTAACCTGAGATGTTTTCACAGTGTTTAACACGTAGTGTTCCAATGCTAGCTAGCTGGACAGTGTTGCCAGATAGGAAATGTTGAAGTATCGTACTAGCGGCTTAAAATGATCATAATTTGAGGAAAATTATTGTTCACACAGTTTTCCTTCTGTCGTGGCTCAGGACCATCTGCTTCAGTAACACATTATGAATGAATGAATGAATGAATGAATGCATGAATGAATGAATGAATGAATGAATTTATTTCGGATAGTACATTACAGGTTAAAAGAAACTGTATAATATAACAACAAGGTCAAATTAGACAAAGACTCCTTCTACTATACAATTCCACGTGAGTTATCCGAAATGGGTGATGGCTGAAGCCGCAGCTTATATTGCCCACCCATATTCCATCCAAGAATTCAAAGGAGAAAAAAGAGAAAACAAGACAAGAGCGATTACAATTTAAAACAAGGCTAAGACAAAATATGACTGAGAGAAAAAGAAAACTGAGCTATTCTAAGTTAAGCGGTTACTATTCAAAAACAAATCTAAGACATAGTGTCACAGAGAAAAAAGAAAAACTAAGCTATAACACAACACAGGCTGGAAATGTCAATCCTTATGTGAGTTTACATGTCGTCTTGTAAATATGTTTGGAGTATTTCTTCCTTTAGTTTTTGTTTAAATTGTCCAAGCTTTGTACATGATTTTAATTCAGGTCCAAAATCGTTCCATAATCTGACACCTTGCACTGAAATACAATGTTGCTTGGTAGTTGTTCTCACTGTAGGCTTTTGAAATATACATGTTCCTCTGAAGTGATATCGTTTCTCCCTTATCACAGATTGTGCATATTACAGCCTGTAACACGAAATGCAAAGTGTACAGAGCGACAGTACTGGCTACTCTATTGTACGGTGCTGAAACTTGGACTGTCTACAGAGTGCAGGTGAAGAAACTCCACGCGTACGTGATGAGACACCTTCGAGCCATAATGAACATCTCATGGAAAGACAAGATAACCAACATAGAAGTGTTGAAACGAGCTGGTCTACCATCAATGGAGGACATGCTAATACAGATGAACCTGAGATAGCTCGGACATGTTGAGAGGATGGACCACCAGCATCTCCCTCGGCAGTTACTCTACTCACAGTTTTGCAGGGTGGACCAAGGCTCAGATTTAAAGAAGAAACTTGAAGAAGTTGGACATAGACAGGAGTTCCTGGCAGTGGAAGGCTATGGACAGAGCTGTATGGAGGAATCTGATCAGACCTAAATGAAACAGCCATTGTCGCCCACGACAGACTGCTATGATGATGATGATAACAGTTTTACCTAGAAATAATATTACAGATCGATTGAAAAAAAACGCACCTCTCCCTGTGTGGAGTACAGGATGAGCATGTACTGAACAACCCAAAATATCAGTTGTACTTATCTATCTTTTACATATATTTATAGTGCTTTTCTTCTCATCTAGGATGACCAAAGCGCTTTACAGATGCTGCAATCCACACATTCACACACTGATGGCGGCAGAGCTGCCATACACACAGGTGCTAAACAGGCCACTAGGAGCAACTGGGGATTCAGTGTCTTGCTCAAGGAGACTTTGACAAGCGGACAGCAGACAGAGTGGGAATTGAACCCATGACCCTCCGATCAGTAGTCGGTCACACTACACCTGCGCCACCGCCGGTGGTATATGTTTTCTGCTGAATCATCATATATCAAGGTCTTGCCTCATAAATATTTTGAGAAGTACTCTGTTTATACATTAGGAATAAACAATCAATCCACCTAAACTACTGCTAAAATGCCTCTGATAATTGAAGCAGAAACCTGTTTCAGTTTTACTGAGAACTACAATTAAGACATTTTTGCAGACATTTGCACATTGCAGCAACAACAGAAAGCTTTATTACTAATGCCAAGAACAGCTTTGAACCACCCAGTAAAACTGGGATCTGCTCCCCCCCTCCCCTTCGTTTCTGAACCTGCTTGTGATGTTGCTGACTTGTTGAGTCTGCCATGCCTGCATTAGTGTTGCAACGTACACGAACGATTCAATAAAGTGTATTAGTTTTTATGGGTGAATGTACTGTGCTGAATCACTCACCGGAGCTGTACCTGAAGCCAGAGATCAGCAGCTGAATCCCCTGCCTGAGCAGCAAACGAGCCCCGCCCACTCGGTTCAGCCGACTCTCAGTTCGTTGAGTGGTAGACAGTTGGAACTCCAGTACAGCACTAAGTGATTCGGTGTACAACTGTTTATAACGGATCTTTATAGCTTGACTTGGCATGTTTCACTGAACTGTGGATCCCATCACTCACCTCCATCCAAGGCTGCCTCTCTGTGACTGTAACACGAGTCTTCCTCTTCTTTTCCACACAGCCCGTGCACGTGACATGATGGGTAAAAACAAATGTAGTTTGTATGCGCAGGATCCGTATTCTGATTGTGTTTGCTAATGTATTAATGTAACCATGTAATGAAGGGGTCAAATTATTGTACATTAGGGGATTTTAGAAATTATTGATCATCAGTGTTGGGCAAGTTACTAAAAAATAGTAACTAGTTACAGTTACTACTTTCTTTTTCTCAAAAGTAACTTGAAAAGTTACTTACCAGTTGCTGCATGATTAAAGTAACTAATTACTTGGAAAAGTAACTTTACTTACTTATTACTTTTAAATGCATACTTACAGTGGGGGAAAAAAGTATTTAGTCAGCCACCAATTGTGCAAGTTCTCCCACTTAAAAGATGAGAGAGGTCTCCAATTTTCACCATTGGTATACCTCAACTATGAGAGACAAAATGAGAAAAAAAAATCCAGAAAATCACATTGAAGGATTTTTAATGAATTAATTGGTAAATTCCTCGGTAAAATAAATATTTGGTCAATAACAAAAGTTCATTTCAGTACTTTGTTATATACCCTTTGTTGGCAATGACAGAGGTCAAACGTTTTCTGTAAGTCTTCACAAGGTTTTCACACACTGTTGCTGGTATTTTGGCCCATTCCTCCATGCAGATCTCCTCTAGAGCAGTGATGTTTTGGGGCTGTCGCTGGGCAACATGGACTTTCAACTCCCTCCAAAGATTTTCTATGGGGTTGAGATCTGGAGACTGGCTAGGCCACTCCAGGACCTTGAAATGCTTCTTACGAAGCCACTCCTTCGTTGCCCGGGCGGTGTGTTTGGGATCATTGTCATGCTGAAAGACCCAGCCACGTTTCATCTTCAATGCCCTTGCTGATGGAAGGAGGTTTTCATCCAAAATCTCACGATACATGGCCCCATTCATTCTTTCCTTTATACGGATCAGTCGTCCTGGTCCCTTTGCAGAAAAACAGCCGCAAAGTATGATGTTTCCACCCCCATGCTTCACAGTAGGTATGGTGTTCTTTCTCCTCCAAACACAACAAGTGGAGTTTTTACCAAAAAGTTCTATTTTGGTTTCATCTGACCATATGACATTCTCCCAATCCTCTTCTGAATCATCCAAATGCTCTCTAGCAAACTTCAGACAGGCCTGGACATGTACTGGCTTAAGCAGGGGGACACGTCTGGCACTGCAGGATTTGAGTCCCTGGTGGCGTAGTGTGTTACTGATGTAGCCTTTGTTACTTTGGTCCCAGCTCTCTGCAGGTCATTCACTAGGTCCCCCTGTGTGGTTCTGGGATTTTTGCTCACCGTTCTCGTGATCATTTTGACCTCACGGGGTGAGATCTTGCGTGGAGCCCCAGATCGAGGGAGATTATCAGTGGTCTTGTATGTCTTCTTTTTTCTAATAATTGCTCCCACAGTTGATTTCTTCACACCAAGCTGTTTACCTATTGCAGATTCAGTCTTCCCAGCCTGGTGCAAGTCTACAATTTTGTTCTGGTGTCTGACAGCTCTTTGGTCTTGTTGGCCATAGTGGAGTTTGGAGTCTGACTGTTTGAGGTTTTGGACAGGTGTCTTTTATACTGATAATGAGTTCAAACATCCTGCATCCTGCAAAAATGTAGGAAAAAAAAATGTAGAAAAAATGTTGTGTAAATGTTTTCTTACCACACAGATTTGTTGCAGTAGAGAACAGCCTAAGGTGAACTTTCATTTGTCTGTGCTTTCTGTTTTATTTTATCTTATTCATTTACATGCTGTTGTTATATGCAACTATTTCATGGAAGTAAATCCTTTAAATATGCATTTTTAATGGGCTGGTCCAGGAGTGTCAAACGTATGGCTTGTGGGCCAAAAACGGCCCACCAGGGTGTCCAAAATTTTCTCTGTGAATTTACTTTATTTCTTGTAAATTTCTGACTTTCTACTGATTACAATAGTTTGTGTAAATCAGAGACATTTTTTCTCTGTAAGATGAGACTTTTTTTTCTCATCTCAGCACAGAACGCCCTTTTAACATCCTGCACCTAAATATTAAAGTGCTGATTATCTTTGAGTTTCTGTTTCAAATCTTGGGTTTCTGTGCTAAAATCAAAGGAGTCAAAACGACCATAAAAACAATAAACAGCATTACCCAGCTCTGTCTGAATTAAAACCATCTAAAAACACACGATTACTGTGCTCTGTGCTCTGAAGGGCTGCAATAGTTCTCATGCTGGCCCAGGCTGAACCAAGCTTCTTTGTTGCCATCTTGCTTTCCAACTCTGATTTATAATTCTGTTTTGCTCTTAAAATTTCGGCCTTCAGCTCTTTTGTGGCAACCTGCAGCTCAGAAACAACCCCCTGTTTAAAGGCAAGTGCTTTCCTCTGTAAGCAGGATTTAACTGATTTTGTAACCCATGGCTTGTTGTTGGGATATATTTTGACACGTTTACATGGAATGATCATGTCTCTACAGAAAGCCATGTATGAGCATGTCACGTCCACTAAAGAGTCCAAATCTTCTCCGCAGGCCAGTGTGAACACCTCCCAGTTCGTACAGTTAAAGCATTCCTGGAGGCAGTGTACTGAATCCTCTGTCCACACGTTTATGTCTCTGGTCTTCGCCTTGCCTCTTCTGAGAGCAGTTTTATATGTGGGCAGCAAATGTACACAGTTGTGATCTGAGGATCTAAACCACACGGGCAGGCTAGGAGTTGGACTTAGTTGTCAGAGGCTTTTCGAGACGCACGCCATAAGGAGCATTTTATGAGCACTGGGAGCTTAACCCCAGTGCCACTCCTGGCTATGACAACCTTGGAACTGCTTTTACTAATAGGAGAAGGGGCGAGGACGGATCTCTGGTGCCTTAAAACCAGATGCTTCGGGTAGATGGTGGCTCGTCAACCTGGGAAGGTAGCCCATCTAGGGGAAGGTAAACCCTGATTTCAAACCTCCGCTGCCTTGCGGCACATCCGGTCACGGGAAAGGCTTCGGGAGTCAACCCTGAGGAAAAATCCGGAGTCGGAGCCCCTAAGGCAGTTCTCTGTTGTGCTCAACATTGTTCTGGCAGCTCCTGCGACGGTGCTGGTGCCAAACTATAGCAGCCCTGCTGTTCCTTTGGATCCATCAGTGACGTGGAGAGGAGGGACATGCTGCATGGGTAACATCTTGTCCTCCATATCTTCCTGCCCAGGCTTGAATCCTACCAACGCCCAACGCTGGAAGGTAGAACACCGGTGCACATCGGCCTGTTCAGCCACAGGCGGTGCTGTTCCAGCAGAGTAGACGTTTAGGATTCTCTTCCATGGTCATCATAGACCGACGGAGGCCGACGACGATCTGAGGATCCTAAAGGAGGAAGGGGAATAGATTCATAGGCCCTCTCTATCGATCCATAGCACAGGTCCAATGTCTTTTTTCACCTGGTTGGGCAGGAGACATACTGATAAAAGTTTTTAAGTGTCTTCTTTAAAGAAACATGGTTAAAATCCCTAAGGATAAAATTTGGAGCCTCTGGGGAAATTGACTGCAACCGTTGTACCACATCAAAGACGGTGCTGGAGGCGGAGTCATCATCCGCCCTCGGGTGAATGTACGCAGTTGTTATGAAAAGTTGGGGGAATTCTTGGGGCAGATAAAAGGGGCATAGTGATACAGACAGAAGCTCCACATTTGGTGTACAGATGCGCTCTCTGACCGTGACAGATGTACAGTACTGTTTATTAATATATAAACATACACCGACCCCCAATGTTTCCCCGTTACCTCTTCCTGCCGATCCAAGCGAAGTGGGGCTCCAAAGCCGTCAATCCACAGGTCCGCATCCCTGTCTTGTGCCGTAAGCAACGTCTCTGTAAGCCATGACACAGCAGTTCTTGAAATCCTTCTGATATCGTACATTCCCTTGAATTTCATCCACTTTATTTCTCAAGGATTGTACATTCCACATAATAATGGAAGGAAGAGGAATATGGTTAAGCTGACGCCTCCTCATGTTTAATCTTACACCTCCACGCTTTCCGCATTTCCTCCTCTTGTCTCTCTTTTCATTGCTGTGTCCATGAAAATCTCTTAAAATAAAGTCCAGCAGTTGCAACACGGACTCAAACACAGATGCTGCATTATCCATGTTTAAATGCAATAACATGTCTCTGGAATATTGTGTTCTTCTTGGCATGATCGCGATCGCACTTACCTCAAGACAAAGAGCCGGTAGGAAAGAAACCACAGTGCAAAAACAAGGAGGAAATCCTTACTGATGGAACCAGGGAACTCTTCGTTATATAGTCCACAAACATTCAAGGACAAAAACGACACAGAGAATTGCGTTGAAACACATTAAAATGCATAATAACAAAGACACAGACGTAGAACTTTTTTCACCCGCTGCCGGTCGCTGCGTGCGCATGCGCCCAAGTAGTGGCGCTACTCCCAACACATTGATCGTACATCGTACAGAGGGCAAAATTATCGTACAAATACGCTAATTATTCTACGACTGGTAACACTGTAGCTGGACCAACCAACCTAGTGATGTCACAGTCGAGGCTCAGGCAATATGACGATTTTGAAATGTTAAAAATAGAATTTTCATGACTTTGTGGGGGCATGGTGTGGGGATTCTCCACCGGGGGAGAGTGGGGAACTGGAGGGAAGAGAAAACAATGCGCTAAAGGAGGAAGTGCTACCGGGGGGAGGGAGGGGGATTCTCAGACGGGACAGAAAATTCGCTATTACTACTATTCGCCCCCCGGGGAGTTTAGGAAGCGCTAGAGCTGCCAGAGGGGGAGAAGGTGTGAAAAGCGGTTCTGGTGCTTTGGGATGTTAATATGCCACACATGTCTTTGTTCCATACATTGTATGACTGTCACGATTCCTGGGTCTTAATGCACAGAATTAAAGGTTATAAAAAGGAGGTGCATGAAGACTGGGGAGATTTCACTGTACTGAATGTTGGAGAAGGAATAAAGTTCGTGTGTTGTCCAGCTTGTTGCCTCGCCTGATTCCTTTCTCCACATTGGTGACACCAAGACGTGCCATGGAAAGCGAGCTGAGCACCGCCCTGGAGACTACCTGAAGGGAGAGCACCAGCACCACGTGCGCTGTCTCAATCAAGCTCCCAGACTTCTGGCTTCACAACGCGACTGCATGGTTTCTGCATATAGAAGCCGAATTTGCACTCTGCGGGATAACAACAGACGACACAAAGTATTACTACATGGTCACTGTGCTGGATGCATGCGCCACGCAACAGGTAACAAGCCTACTCCAGCAGCCACTGGCCCAGGGTTAATAGGAAGCGCTCAAGAGGATGCTGCTCCAGCGCTATACCCTTTCTGACAGTGAAAGGGCAGAGAGACTCCTAACACGTTCGCAGTTAGGTGACAGATCAGCCGTGGTGCTCGTGGAGAGCATGTTGGCGCTGATGAGGAAGAACGACGAGTCTTTCCTGGTCACCCACTTGTTTCCTAAGGAACCTTCCAGCTGCAGCGAGGGCAATCCTGGCCAACTCACTGCTGCTGGTGACCAAGGACTACTGTGCACTGGTGCAGGAAGCGGATCGCATCATTTTAGCGACTAGAAATCTTAGCATGAATGCAGAGGCACCGGCATCCATGAGAGACTCCTACGAGGTTGAGGATGCGTTGATGGCAGCCAGAGCAGTTGTCAGGAGATGCAGGAACAGGGCGATCTGTTTCTATCATCGCCACTTTGGTTCGAATGCCCAACGCTGCCTGTCGCCATGCAAGTTCAAGAAGTCAATAAGATGGCATGTTCGGCTCTCAGTTGCCGCTGCAACTGCTGGTGAAAGGAACAAGCTGCTTTATGTCATGGACACACGTTCGGGGAGACGGTTTTTGGTGGACTCCAGCTCCCAGATGAGCCTCATCATGCCAGTCAATGCAGACAGGGTGGCAGGAGGCAGCGGTCCCAAGCTCACGGCCACCAATGGATCTACCATCAGGACTTTTGGTGAACGGACACTGACGACATGCTTGCACGAATACAATTTTCAGTGGGACTTTGCAGCAGCTGCATGTTCTGCCCCCATTTTAGGCGCAGATTTTTTATGTGCTTATGGGTTGTTAGTCGATGTTGCTAATAGGTGATTAGTGGATTCTGTCATTTTTACCTCACTACACAGCTCGGGGAGCTGGGTCAACAACACTGGCTAACGTTAAAGCTCCAGGAGGTAGGTACCAGCATTTACTTGCACACTTCCCAGCACTCACAGCCAAAAACTTCTTCGGCAACAATAACAAAACATGGGGTTGAAGATTTTAAAACCACAAAAGGCCCGCTGGTGTTCGTGCGACCTCGGCACATGGATGCAGCTAAACTGGCCAGCGCACAAGAGGAGGTTGCCAACTTAGAGCAGCTGGGCATCGTCAGGTGCTCCAACAGCCTGTGGGCATCCTTGCTTCACATGGTGCCGAAGGCCGACGGGTCGTGGCAACTGTGCGGTGATTTCCGGCGCTTGAACGACGCCACGGAACACAATCGGTATCCTATCCCACACATCAAGGATTTTTCCGCGCACCTGGCCAGGGCGCATGTTTTTTCCAAAGTGGATCTGGTCCGTGGTTACCACCAGGTCCCGGTGCACGCGGAAAGATGTTCAAAAACAGCAGTATAACTACTTTCTGCCTTTTCGAGTTTTTACGCATGCCGTTTGGATTAAAAGGCTTGGTGCAGACTTTCCAGAGAATGATGGACGCACTGCTTCACGACTTGTCCTTCGTTTTTGTCTATTTAGATGACATTCTGGTAGCTAGCGTGTCCGAGGAAGAGCACATCGATAGTCTCCCCAGTCTAGAGTGGGCTGCAGCTTGCGGTTCGTGCCAGGGGGCCAAAGTGCACAAGTATACCAGAGCCCCTATCGAGCCATTCCAAATCATGGCTCGGAGGCTTGACCACTTCCATGTGGATTTGGTGGGACCCCTCCCACTGTTGCAAGGTTTCACGCACCTTTTGACAGTTGTGGGCCACACCACGTGCTGGCCTGAAGTGGCCCCGCTGGCTTCTACCATGTCCAAAGTGGCTCGCACTTTTTTGTCGGCTTGGGTTACATGTTTCAGATCCCCATCAGACATCACTTCCGACAGGGGTCCACAATTCCTTTTGGAGCTCTGGTCCATGATAGCTCAGACATTGGGGGTCAAAATTTACCATATTACCGCGTACAAATCCCAGGCTAGCGGGTTATGCGAGCATTCTCATAGGTTGCTTAAGGGAGCACTCAGAGCTTCGCAAACAGATACAAATTGGGTTGTCCATCTGCCCTGGGATCTTTTATGATTGTGTTCTACACCTAAGGAGGACCTGCAAGCCTCCCCGGCAGAACTTGTTTTTTCTCAGCTGTTGTGGATCCCCAGAGAGTTTTTACCGGAAAACCCTGCTCACGGGGCCATGCCGACCACGCAATTGTTGCACAGTACAGAGGCTTTTAATGTGCCGGGCCCAGCCCACCATTGTTTTCCCTGCACCTTCATCCCAAAAAACTTGCAGAATGCCAGTTTTGTTTTTGTCAGGCACAATGCGCACCAGACGCCGCTGCGCCCACCGTACGATGGACCGTTCAGAGTGTTGGAACCTGGGCGAAGCATTTTGTGTTAGACTTGAGTGGACATAGGGAGACCGTCTGCATCGATAGGCTGAAGCCCGCTTTTGTTTTGGCAGATGAGCAGGTGGTGTTGGCCCAAGCTCCTGGGCACGGACGTCCACGATTGGTGGCTCCTCAAGTTGGTGATCCCTTGGCCGGGATCTGCACTCGCGAAGCTAATGTGTTTTACCCCCCTCCCTTTTTCCCTCCACAGACTGACGTGCCCTTCTGCACACCTCGCCAGCAGAGCAATTCGACTGGATCGGCGACCCCCCGCTACAGCCACTATGGGTGCCGGATCAAGTTCAAAGGACGGGGGTGGGGGGGTGGAAGGTTATGTGCCCTTTCTGGGTGTTCGGGGGGGGGGGCATGGTGTGGGGATTCTCCACCCAGAGTGGGGAGCTGGGGGGAAGAGGGAACAATGCGCTGAAAGAGGAAGTGCTACCAGGGGATCTCAGATGGGATAGAAAAGACTATTCGCCCCACGGGGAGTTTAGGAAGTGCGAGAGCCACCAGAGGGGAGAAGGTGTGAGAAGCAGTTCTGGCGCTTTGGGATGTTAATGTGCCATGCATGTCTTTGTTCCACACATTGCATGACTGTCGCGATTCCTGGGTCTTAATGTACAGACTTAAAGGTTATAGAAAGGAGGTGCATGAAGACCGGGGAGATTTCACTGTACTGAATGTTGGACAAGGAACAAAGTTCATGTGTTGTCCAGCTTGTTGCTTCGCCTGCTTCCTTTCTCCACAGCTTATTATTTAAATCCAGTTGCACTTACAGTGTGATACCTATATTAATATATACAGTCGTGAAAAAAATTTGGACACCTTGTATAAGCCTGTGTGTTTTCTTTAACATATCTGGACATATGGATATTTAATCAATGTTAAAATACTGGGAGATTCATATAATAAAACTAAACAATTCAAAATGAATTAGGCCTTTTTCAAATTTTCTGTAAAATGTAATTCTAAACAAATAGTTTGGCATAAATTAGGACACCCTCACATTCATTCCCACTTAAAATGGCTAAAATAAATGTTTGAACTTTACTTTGAACATGTGAATAATCCATTAAAATGGTAAACAACAAAAGTTCATTGTGAACTGACGAAAAAAGGAAAAAAAGACACTGAAATGCCTTTCATACGTACACACAGTTAATGTGTGCTTCTATCAAATTTTCTTTAAGATCAAGAAGTTTTTTAGATCAAGAAATACTCCAGCTGTCAATGTCTTTTTTTCTGTGGAATTAAGGATTTCTTCTCTGAGTTCTGTTAATGCTAATGATGGAGACCAGTTTGCTCTAAATCCATATCAGCCCCTCCAGGATGTTGTGGGATGTTTTCATGATTGTTGCTGGCCAAAAAGCCTGAATTTGCGGGAGCTTTTTTATTATGGACCTGGAGCAACATGGGCGTCTTTTGGAGCAACGCGTCGAGGATCTTGAACAAGGTTCTTGCATTGATGACCTAGTTATAAGTGGACTAGACATCAGATATCAGTCGTACGCCCATGCCGCAACAGGACTGAGTGTTGAACATGCTTCCATAAGTGAATCAATGTCCCTAGAAAACCAAGTGCTTCAGTTCCTTAATGATAAAGACATTAAGGTAGAAGCCAATGCGATCTCAGCCTGTTATGCTTTGCCGAAGAAAGATAACAAAACAAAGAAATCAATTGTGATGCGCTTTGTGAACAGGAGGGTGAAAAATGACATACTGAGGCAGGCCAAAAAACTAAAGGAAACTCAAGTTTACCTAAATGAACACCTGACAAAAAAAAAAAAACGCTGAATTAGCACGGCAGGCACAGATGCTAAAAAAACAAAATAAGATACAGTCAACCTGGACAAGAAATTGTAGAATTTGGATTAAACTAAATGGAACACCTGAGCAAGCAAAAAGTATAATGATCAGAGATGCTACTGACTTAGATAAATACAAATGAACACTGACTATGAAACACAGAGTGAGGAAACTCAAACTCTAAAAATATGCCACTATGCTGAACATAAACCACAAGAGATGGAGAATGATATTGATCCTGATAACCACTTTTTCAATAATATTCATAACCACTGTGAATATTACACTGAAAAGCAATTCAAAAGTCAAGTGCAATTAGATGGTAAACTGTCAATAATACACTTCAATAGCAGAAGTCTTAACAAAAACTTCTCACAGATTCAGGACTATTTAAAACAGCTAAACAGAAAATTCACAGCTATAGCAGTCTCTGAAACCTGGCTTAATGAAGACCAGGCTCCCCTGATGGCAATAGAGGGATATCAGATGTTTAACATTAACAGATCTCAAAAAAAGGGTGGTGGTGTTGCACTGTATATTGATGACCTATATAGATGTAAGCTTGTAAATGAAATGTCCTCAGCACTACCAGGGATTTTGGAATGTGTTACTGTTGAGATTGACCTAGACAAAACAAAAAATCTAATCATAAGCTGCATATACAGAACGCCGGGAACTTGCATTGAGACATTCAGAGATAAATTAGTCGAGCTGTACAATAATATTACTAGTAAGAAAATGGTAGCAATTTGTGGAGATTTCAATATTGACTTACTTAATCCACATCAACAAAATGTAGTTACAGAGTTCATGAACTCTATGTACAGCATGAGTCTATATCCCACAATAACACATCCCAGTAGAATCACAGCTCACTCTGCTACACTTATTGACAACCTGTTTGTCAATGTTCTCGATAAGAAAATAGAAAGTGGATTATTGATAAATGATATAAGCGACCACTTGCCAATCTTTGCACTTATCCATGGCCACACGGGGCCCAACACAGAAAAAATCTCAAAATCGTTCAGACACAAATCACCAAACGCAATCAGTTCTTTTAAAGAGGACTTGCTGAAGCAAGACTGGACAGAAGTCTATGTATCAGATGTAAATGAAGCCTATGACACATTTACAAACATTGTAACCACTCTTTATGAAAAAAACTGCCCATTAGTTAAAAAAAAGCTTAAACACAAATTTGCTGACAAACCATGGCTAACCAAAGGACTACAAAAGGCGTGTAAAAAGAAAAATTTATTATATAAAGCTTTCATAAAGAAAAGGACAAAAGAAGCAGAGGAACGGTATAAAACATACAAAAATAAGTTAACATATATAATAAGATGCAGTAAAAGAGACTATTACAGTAAAGAACTGGAAAAAAACAAAGACAATATTAAAAATACATGGACAATAATCAACAGTATCCTTGGAAATAAAAGCAGAAATACTAGCTACCCAACTAATATTCCAAAAAATAATAAATCGACTCCAAATGTGAATATAGCTTCACCTGCAGATGAATTTAATAATTTTTTTGTTAACATTGGACCTAAACTGGCCCGAGAAATACCCACTACGGTGCCTACAGGTGATACAATATGCAATAACACTGCTGTAAAAGACACCATCTTCATAAAGAACACAGACGAAAGAGAGGTCATTGAAATTGTTAAATCGTTCAAAAGTAAAACATCTACTGACTGCGATGGTATTGACATGCTACTAGTCAAAACTGTTATCGAATGCATAGTGAAACCACTGACGTATATCTGTAACCTGTCTCTCCAATCAGGTATATTTCCCAATGCAATGAAAATAGCTAAAGTAATTCCGATTTACAAGACAGGCGACAGAGGGGAACTCTCCAACTACAGACCAATTTCACTATTACCGCAATTTTCCAAGATACTTGAAAAAATATTCTATGAGAGAATTGACAACTTCATACTGAAGAATGATTTATTGTGTGAGCAGCAATATGGGTTCAGACACAAAAGGACAACAGCATATGCCTTAATGGAATTTACAGAAAAAATATCAACAGCCATTGAAAATAAAGAGTATTCAGTTGGAGTATTCCTGGATCTTAAAAAAGCATTTGATACAGTAGATCACAATCTATTATTAAAGAAACTACAAAATTGTGGTATTAGAGGGGTAGCACTGTCCTGGTTAAGTAGTTACTTAAAGAATAGATATCAGTTTGCATGTGTTAACAGCAAAAACTCAGAGTTACTGAAGGTCACCTGTGGAGTTCCACAGGGTTCAGTTTTGGGACCATTATTATTCAATATGCATATAAATGATATATGTAAAGTTTCAGAAAAAATGGACTTAATATTGTTTGCTGATGACACTAATCTGCTATGCAGTGGAAACAATTTGGAACAACTTCTGGATACACTCGGAAAGGAATTAGGAAAGCTGAAACTGTGGTTTGATTCAAACAAATTAACGCTCAATTTAAGCAAGACAAAATTTATAGTCTTTAACAACCATCACAACTACCCAGTACCCAAACTCAGTGTAAATGGTGTAGAGGTTGAAAGGGTATCCGAAACTAAATTCCTTGGAGTAATAATTGATAACAAACTGTGTTGGAAGCCACATATTAATTATATAAAAGGTAAAGTATCCAAATCAATTGCAATATTACACAGAGTGAAAAATTTGCTGAATCAACCCACACTATACACCTTGTACCATTCATTAATACTCCCATACATGACATATTGTAATGAAGTATGGGGAAATACATATAAAACAAACATATATCCACTCTTTATGCTTCAAAAGAGAGCTATTAGAATAATCAACAAAGCAGCTTACAGGGAACCAACAAACCCACTTTTTCTTAAACAAAAAAACTCTCAAGTTGAAAGATCTGATTGATTTTAAAACCGCAATAATAATGTTCAAAGTGAAGAATCTATCACTGCCCGCAAATATCCAAAAGTTGTTCCAAACAAGGGAGAAACGATATCACTTCAGAGGAACATGTATATTTCAAAAGCCTACAGTGAGAACAACCACCAAGCAACACTGTATTTCAGTGCAAGGAGTCAGATTATGGAACGATTTTGGACCTGAATTAAAATCATGTACAAAGCTTGGACAATTTAAACAAAAACTAAAGGAAGAAATGCTCCAAACATATTTACAAGACGACATGTAAACTCACATAAGGATTGACATTTCCAGCCTGTGTTGTGTTGTAGCTTAGTTTTTTCTTTTTTTCTTTTTTTCTCTGTGACACTATGTCTTAGATTTGTTTTTGAATACTAACTAACTAACTAACCTGCACTTATATAGCGCTTTTCTAGTCACAAAGACCACTCAAAGCGCTTTCATTAATACTAACCCTCTATTCTAAGGGCCTATAGGAAACAGATATCTAGGGACAATTTAGAACAGCCAATTAACCTAACATGCATGTTTTTGGCATGTGGGAGGAAACCGGAGAAATCCCGGAGTAAACCCACGCAACACGGGGAGAACATGCAAACTCCACACAGATCACTGTTGGTCGGGGGCTGGGATCGAACCCACGATCCCACGATCCCCACAATCCCCCGGCCAAGGGTAAACTGTGCTGCCGCAGTGCTAACCACTGCGCCACCGTGAGTAACTGCTTAACTTAGACTAGCTCCGTTTTCTTTTTCTCTCAGTCACATTTTGTCTTAGCCTTGTTTTAAATTGTAATCGCTCTTGTCTTGTTTTCTCTTTTTTCTCCTTTGAATTCTTGGATGGAATATGGGTGGGCAATATAAGCTGCGGCTTCAGCCATCACCCATTTCGGATAACTCACGTGGAATTGTATAGTAGAAGGAGTCTTTGTCTAATTTGACCTTGTTGTTATATAATACAGTTTCTTTTAACCTGTAATGTACTATCCGAAATAAATAAAATTCATTCATTCATTCAAAAAAAGTTTTGATAAAAGTTGCAATGTTTTTAGAGTGTTTTCTGCACTAAAAGTTGTGAGAAGAATTCCAAATTTTTAAGCAGATGCTTTTTTTTCCAGTTTACTGCTGTGATATTCTATGTAACAATACAAGAAAAGCAGAATATTGTCAAAAATTTCCTATTAATTTGTAAATTAATCAGAAAAAAATAAATTATTCTGTTGCACTGTATTGGCTATTGGAGTCTGTTTTTATCCTGAAAAAAAAAAATGAATATTCTCTCTCTTTCCATGCCTACCTGTTTGTCTGCTGCATGTATAAACAGGTATAAACACTGGGGTGACCAAGCCTTTTCTGTTGTCGCCCCCAGGATCTGGAATAATCTTCCTGACCTACATGTTATCTCTGACCTAGCCCTTTTTAAATCAAAACATATTTGTTTAGTATGGCTTTTAATACCCAGTAGTGGTGATATTTGTCTTGGCATTTGTTTTTAATTTTATTCTGATTTTTAGGTATTTATTCTTATTTCTTTGTTTATGTTATTTGTTTTTAATGCTGTGTGTGTTTTTAATGCTGTTTAATTTTCTGTAAAGCACTTTGGTCATCTATGGGTTGTTTTAAAGGGCTATATAAATAAAGTACATTACATTAAAAGTACATGTTAGCAATCTTAGGTTAAACCCAATTTTATTTGCCAGAATTTATCGTCCTCCCTCTGCCTGCTCAGAGTTTTTATCCAAATTTGCCGAATTCTTAGCCGATTTAGTGCTAAAATCAGATAGAATAATTATAGTAGGAGACTTTAATATATTTGTAGATGTAGATAGTGATTGCCTTAATATGGCATTTAATTCAATATTTGACTCGATGGGGTTTTCTCAGAAAGTGGGAAATTCTATCCATTATCTCCACCACACATTGGACCTTGTTCTGACATATGGCATAGAAATAGAAAATCTGGTAGTGTCACCTCATAATCCTGTACTGTCAGACCATTGTCTGCTAACCTTTGATTTTACTATTTCTGACTATTTGGCTCCTAAAGAAAAATATTACTACAGCAGATGCCTCTCAGATGATGTTGTTACCAAATTTATGCAGATTGTCTCCTCTACGCCATGTGTCAACACAACAGAAATAAGCTATAGACAGCTTGCTCCTTCTGTAATTGATAGCATGGTAGATAGTGTTACAGCTTCTCTGCATCAGACTCTAGACATGGTGGCCCCTTTAAAAAAGAAAAAGTCTAATCAGAGATTTCTAACTCCTTGGTTCAACATAGAAACTCGTAGCTTAAAACAGAAAACCCGTCAATTAGAAAGAAAATGGCGCTCCACTAATTTAGATGAAATCAATTTAGCTTGGAAAAATCATCTCTTAATTTATAAAAAAAAATCTCTTAGAAAAGCTAGAACAAGTTATTACTCTGCATTAATAGAAGACAACAAGAATAATCTCAGGTTTCTTTTCAGCACTGTAGCCAGGCTGACAAAGAGTCAGGACTCTGTCAATCCTAGCATTCCCTTAGAGCTTACTAGTCAGGACTTTATGAACTTTTTCAATAATAAAATTTCATCTATCAGAGATAAAATCAGTCATATTCTTCCCACCGTTAACTTAAATACAGTAACTACTACATCTCCTTTAATTGATATCTGTTTGGATGAGTTTACTCCAATTGACCTTTTATTAGGGGTTGATAAAATAATTTCCTCATCCAAGCCTTCAACTTGTCTTTTAGACCCTATTCCTACCAGGTTATTTCAAGAAGTCTTCCAATTTATTGGTAGCTTTATTCTTCAAGTAATCAATTATTCATTAACATTAGGCCATGTACAGGCTTTTAAAACTGCTGTAATTAAACCCTTACTCAAAAAGCCAATGCTGGATCCAGCAGTTTTAGCTAATTATCGATCAATCTCTAATCTGCCTTTTATTTCAAAAATCTTAGAAAGAGTTGTTGCTATGCAATTATTTGACCACTTGCTGGGAAAGGGTTTATTTGAAGAGCTTCAATCTGGGTTTAGAATCCATCATAGTACTGAAACAGCCTTAGTGAAGGTCACCCTTCATGACCCCCTGATCGCATCTGATAATGGACTTGTTTCTGTACTTGTCCTTTTAGACCTTAGTGCGGCTTTTGATACTATCGATCATAATATTCTACTTGATAGATTAGAACACTATGTTGGACTTAATGGAAGTTCGTTGCAGAGGTTTAGATCTTATTTATCTGATAGGTTCCAGTTTGTTCATGTCAATAATGAGTTTTCTTTCAACTCAAAGCTCAGTCATGGAGTTCCACAGGGATCTGTGCTATGCCCTACTCTTTTTAGTTTATATATGTTAGGCATTTTAGTTTATATATGTTAGGCAACATTATTAGAAAGCACTGTATACATTTTCATTGTTATGCAGATGACACACAATTATACCTGTCAATGAAGCCAGATGATAGTAATCAATTAGCCAAGTTAGAAGTCTGTCTTAAGGAAATCAAAGCTTGGATGACTTGTAATTTCCTGCTATTAAATTCAGATAAGACTGAAGTCATTCTTGTTGGTCCAAAAAACCTTAGAAATACCTTTCCAATTCAAACTCTTAGTGTAGATGCCAGTACTCTTTTTCTTAATAGTTATGTGAGGAACCTTGGAGTTATTTTTGATCAAGATCAAATGAATGAATCTTTATTTTCCGATAGATTAAAAGTAAAGATTAAAAGAAAGGAACAGAATAATATAACAAAGGGGGGGGGACATCTTACAAGGTCAAATTAAACAATAGCTCCTCTGATTGTACAATTCAACATAAGTTATCCAAAATTGGTGATGGCTGAAGCCGCAGCTTATATTGTCCACTCATATTCCATCCAAGAATTCAAAAGAAAAACAAAACAAGAGCGATTACAATTCAGAACAAAGCTAAGACAAAACGTGACAAAAAAAACTAAGCAACAGCGCAACACAGACTGAATATGATAACCCTTATGTGATTTTACATGTCATCTTGTATATATGTTTGGAGTATTTCTTCCTTTAGTTTTTGTTTAAATTGTCCAAGCGTTGTACATGATTTTAAGCACCGGAGTGGTGGCTCAGTTGGTAGAGCATCCGCCCCACATCCAGGAGGCAGGGGTTCAAATCCCGGCCGGGTCATGCCGAAGACCATATAAAAAAAGCAGAACTTCCTGCCGTCCAGCTTGGTGCTCAGCAATAATGGAATGGAGGAGGGACATTTGTGGTGACGCCTTGCATGGCAGCGGCCCTCTGATTCTACACTTGGGGTGTGTGTAATTAACGCCATAGATAGGTAAAGCACAATCTCGTTCTGCTGTACATGATTGGTTGTACAATTGAATGACAATAAAGGGTGATTTAATTTAGTTCAGGTCTAAAAGCATTCCACAGTCTGACTCCTTGCACTGAGACACAATGTTGCTTGGTGGTAGTTCTCACTGAAGGTTTTTGAAATATACATGTTCTTCTGAAATGATATTGTTTCTCCCTTATTTGGAGCAACTTTTGGATATTTGCGGGCAGTGATAGATTCTTCACTTTAAACATTATTACTGCAGTTTTAAAGTCAACCAGATCTTTCAACTTGAGAGCTTTTAATTTAAGAAAAAGTGGGTTTGTTGGTTCCCTGTAGGTAGCTTTGTTTATTATTCTAATAGTTCTCTTGTGAAGCATAAAGACTGGATATATGTTTGCTTTATATGTATTTCCCCATACTTCAGTACAATATGTCATGTATGGGAGTCTTAATGAATGATACAATGTATACTGCTCAAAAAAAAATTAAAGGAACACTTTTTAATCTGAGTAAGTTGGACTAGCCTGCCTCAATTTCTTCACTTTAAGTTTTGGAGTGTTTTCATTTTCATCAGGTTCCAAGGTTGTCATAGCCAGGAGCGGCACTGGGGTAAAGCTCCCACTGCTCATAAAATGCTCCTTATGGCGTGCGTCTCGAAAAGCCTCTGACAACTAAGTCCAACTCCTAGCCTGCCCGTGTGGTTTAGTCTCTAAGCCCGGCGGAACTGCTTTTACTAATAGGAGAAGGGGCGAGGGCAGATCTCTGGCGCCTTAAAACCAGATGCTTCGGGTAGATGGTGGCTCGTCAACCTGGGAAGGTAGCCCATCTAGGGGAAGGTAAACCCTGATTTCAAACCTCCGCTGCCTTGCGGCACACCCGGTCACGGGAAAGGCTTCGGGAGTCAACCCTGAGGAAAAATCCGGAGTCGGAGCCCCTAAGGCAGTTCTCTGTTGTGCTCAGCATCGTTCTGGCAGCTCCTGCAACGGTGCTGGTGCCAAACTGTAGCAGCCCTGCTGTTCCTTTGGATTCATCAGTGACGTGGAGAGGGGGGACATGCTGCATGGGCAACATCTTGTCCTCCAATATCTTCCTGCCCAGGCTTGAATCCTACCAATGCCCAACGCTGGAAGGTAGAACACTGGATCACTGGAGAGGACACTCCAGCTTCGCCTTTGGCGTAGACAAAACACGGGGAATGACAGTTACCGGTTATAAGCCACCACTCAATTGGCGTAGAGCGCGGCGCCAGGGGTTGTTCCCGACAGTGGGAGAGATCTTTGGATCTCACTGGACAGCTACCGCCCGCCTCAAGCTGGGCAGCCCCCAGCCAATAAGGTGTTGTCCCGCCACAGCTTGCTTTCCTCATTGGGTGCATGGGGATGAGGAGAAGTCCAAATGGCAGGCTGAGAACCTTCGCACCAGGCAAGACAAAAAAAACAAAAGAGACCAACTCTAAAACTGGGAACTTGGAACGTCCGCACTATGATGACAGAACTCGCTGCTAACCTCAAGGACATCAATGACAGCAGGAAGACTGCCATCATCAATAATGAGCTGAAGAGACTGGGAGTGGATATGGCCACTCTCCAGGAAACACGGTTGGCTGACGCAGGCACACTGAGAGAGAAGGACTACACGTTCTACTGGCAGGGAAAGGGCAGTGACGAACACAGGGAACATGGAGTGGTCTTCACAGTGAAGAACACCTTGCTGAAGATGGTGGAACCGGGCAGCAATGGCTCTGCGCGATTCCTCACCCTCCGCCTCAACACCACTCAAGGCCCAGTCACCCTCGTCAGTGTGTATGCCCCAACACTGACAGCCACACCAGAGGCAAAAGACGAGTTCTACGAGAATCTCGCAACAACTGTCAGGATCATCCCCAACTCTGAACAACTCATTCTCCTTGGAGACTTCAATGCCAGAGTGGGTGCTGACCACGACTCCTGGCCCTCCTGTCTTGGACCATTTGGCGATGAACGACAATGGACAGCGGCTGCTCAAGTTCTGCACGTCACGATCTGTGCATCACAAACTTGTTCTTTAAGACCAAGCCCCAACACAAGGTTTCCTGGCGACATCCGCGCTCAAAGCACTGGCACCAGCTGGACTTGATCCTGACCATTTTTCCTTTTTTTTTTTTTTTTTTTTTTCCTTTGAAAGACAAAAGTAAAATAGAAAGATGTCTTTACCTTCTTTACATGTTTCAACTGCACTGCAGCCTTCATCAGAAGAGTCAGCTGATTGCTGCCAGGTGACATTTATCAGCTGATTTTCGTAGGCGGGGCCAGCTCAGCAGATCTGTCAGATCCACCGAGCCGGCCCCGCCTCCCGCCGTCAGATGGTCTCTGGAGAATGTGGTCCCAGGTGTGAGAAAGCATAAAGGCCCCCTCATCTCGGTTCATGGTGTCTTTTCCCCGCTTTCTGATCTCTATTGCCTCCTTGATCCAACGTTTGTGTCTGTTGCTCTCCGATCCAATAATTTTTGTGTTGTCCCAGTCCATGATGTGATTATTTCTTTGGCAGTGATCTGATATAGCTGATTTTAATGTTTCTTGTTCTGCTTTTTCTTTTTGTGATCTTGTGAGTCGTCCTTGCGTTTCCTTCTCACATTCCTTTTGGTGTTCTTTTTTTCTTGTGGTGAATAATCTTCCGGTTTCTCCAATGTAGGTTTTGTTACATGATCTGCATGATATTTCATATAATACATTGCATTTATTGTCTTGTTCTATTCTGTCCTTGGGGTGTACTAATAACTGTCTTAATTTTTTGTGTGGTTTGACTGCTGTGTTTATTTTGTATTTTTTCATGATCCTTTGAATTGGTTCCGTGATCCCTCGTATGTATGGTATAGTTATGGTTTCCTTGTTTTTGATTTCAGCTTTTGTTCTGTGTCTTGTGTCCTGTTTATTTTCTTTGTTTTTGACTTGCTGTTTCCCTTTGTTTATGGCCCATACTGGATATTGGCAGCGTATAAGTGCATGTTTTATGTGGTTTTCCTCTTCCTGTCTGTCTTCTTGTTCCGTGATGATGGTGGCTCGTTCATATAATGTCCTGACGACTGATAGCTTGTGTGCTGTGGGGTGTTCCGATGTCCAAAGTAGGTATTGATCTGTGTGGGTTGGTTTCCTGTAGACTGTGATTTTTATGCTGCCGTCCTCGTTGTGGTGGATTTTCATGTCCAGAAAGGCTATGGTGCCATTTTCCTCCTCTTCGTGTGTGAATTTTATGTTCCCCGTACTGTCTGTACTGTTCAGATGGTCAGTGAGTTCTTGTGTATGTCCTTTCCTTATTTTTTCCAGAATGTCATCTACGTATCTCTTCCAAAGGGTGGGTTTGCATATTGTGGGTGCTGTGTTGATGGCTTTATTTTCCAGATCCTCCATAAAAAAACTGCTCATGATGGCTGATAGTGGGTCTCCCATTGCAAATCCTTCTTTTTGTTTGTAGATTTTTCCTCTGAATTGAAAATAAGTGGATTTTGCAACAAACTGTAGTAATTTGGATATGTCATGGACTGTGAGGTTGGTGCGTCTTTTTAGGGTACTGTCCTTGTTGAGGCGTTCTTGCACTATATGTAGTGTGACGTCAATAGGAGTCTTTGTGAATAAAGAGATGACGTCATGTGAGATGAGGATCTCGTCTGATTCTATTTTTATGTCTTTGTCTTTGTCTGACGGCGGGAGGCGGGGCCGGCTCGGTGGATCTGACAGATCTGCTGAGCTGGCCCCGCCTACGAAAATCAGCTGATAAATGTCACCTGGCAGCAATCAGCTGACTCTTCTGATGAAGGCTGCAGTGCAGTTGAAACATGTAAAGAAGGTAAAGACATCTTTCTATTTTACTTTTGTCTTTCAAAGGAAAAAAAAAAAAGGAAAAATAATTGAAAGAAGACAAAATGAACCTGTTTGACGTATTACGTGGAAGTTATGGACAAGTTTGCATTAAAGACTTCCGCCGGCTGGAGAAATTGGAGAAAACACGGGCACGCTTCAGAAACCACCTACGATTCAACCTCCGTTGCAGAGATGAGGAGGTCACACCCCAAAGCCTCAATATAAGAAATCCAATCCCGACCAAGAACGCAGAAAAAATCATCAACAAAGCACGGAAAGACCTTATAAAAGAACGTATAAGAATAACGGCAAATAAAGTAGACAAAATAAACAACCAAATCAAAGAGGAAATGGACATGTTTAAGCAACGCTACCCGACGGACCAGAAAACGCAGGAGCAGATAAAAGCACAACTGAAACACGCACACGAACAAGAATTCATCACAACGAAAAACCGCCAATTGAAAAAATTAAAAAAACTCACAGAAAGAAAGAACGGACGAAGACAAACACACACGGAAAAGAACGATAAGTGGGTCAAAAACCTATCGCAACGCACACTCACGGACACGGAGGGGGCAGTGCTGAACAGAGGACTGAACTTCGCCATCACACCAGCCAGAATCCCCCATGAAGAATACATCCTCGCAACAGAACTGGCATGTGAAAAAATCCAGGACCAAGGAGAAAAAGCAGCACTCCGGAACGCAGTCGCAGGAATCCTCAAAACGGCCAAATTACCACAAAGCAACGTTACAAGAAAAGAAGAAAAAGCATTAAACTCACTCAAGACAGATAAAACGATCACAATACTCCCAGCAGATAAAGGCAGAACAACAGTAATTTTGGACACGGAAACATACGAAAAACAGATGGAAACCATGTTGGCAGACAGTAACACATACGAAATCATTAAAACAAACCCGACAGAAGAAAAGAAAAAAATGCTCAAAGCCCTTCTCAAACCTCTATTAGAAAGCAATAAAATCACAAAGGACGCATATGATCACCTGATCCCCACAGCCAGCATCACCCCTCGGATTTATGGAACACCGAAAATACATAAAAAGGATATCCCACTGCGGCCAATAATAGACAGCATTGGATCAGTCACATACAACTTATCAAAAGCCCTAGCTGAAATCATCAAACCCCTCCTTGGACTATCAGACTTTCACTGTAAAAATTCAAAAGAGCTGGCACAAGAACTCAAAGACATAAAAATAGAATCAGACGAGATCCTCATCTCACATGACGTCATCTCTTTATTCACAAAGACTCCTATTGACGTCACACTACATATAGTGCAAGAACGCCTCAACAAGGACAGTACCCTAAAAAGACGCACCAACCTCACAGTCCATGACATATCCAAATTACTACAGTTTGTTGCAAAATCCACTTATTTTCAATTCAGAGGAAAAATCTACAAACAAAAAGAAGGATTTGCAATGGGAGACCCACTATCAGCCATCATGAGCAGTTTTTTTATGGAGGATCTGGAAAATAAAGCCATCAACACAGCACCCACAATATGCAAACCCACCCTTTGGAAGAGATACGTAGATGACATTCTGGAAAAAATAAGGAAAGGACATACACAAGAACTCACTGACCATCTGAACAGTACAGACAGTACGGGGAACATAAAATTCACACACGAAGAGGAGGAAAATGGCACCATAGCCTTTCTGGACATGAAAATCCACCACAACGAGGACGGCAGCATAAAAATCACAGTCTACAGGAAACCAACCCACACAGATCAATACCTACTTTGGACATCGGAACACCCCACAGCACACAAGCTATCAGTCGTCAGGACATTATATGAACGAGCCACCATCATCACGGAACAAGAAGACAGACAGGAAGAGGAAAACCACATAAAACATGCACTTATACGCTGCCAATATCCAGTATGGGCCATAAACAAAGGGAAACAGCAAGTCAAAAACAAAGAAAATAAACAGGACACAAGACACAGAACAAAAGCTGAAATCAAAAACAAGGAAACCATAACTATACCATACATACGAGGGATCACGGAACCAATTCAAAGGATCATGAAAAAATACAAAATAAACACAGCAGTCAAACCACACAAAAAATTAAGACAGTTATTAGTACACCCCAAGGACAGAATAGAACAAGACAATAAATGCAATGTATTATATGAAATATCATGCAGATCATGTAACAAAACCTACATTGGAGAAACCGGAAGATTATTCACCACAAGAAAAAAAGAACACCAAAAGGAATGTGAGAAGGAAACGCAAGGACGACTCACAAGATCACAAAAAGAAAAAGCAGAACAAGAAACATTAAAATCAGCTATATCAGATCACTGCCAAAGAAATAATCACATCATGGACTGGGACAACACAAAAATTATTGGATCGGAGAGCAACAGACACAAACGTTGGATCAAGGAGGCAATAGAGATCAGAAAGCGGGGAAAAGACACCATGAACCGAGATGAGGGGGCCTTTATGCTTTCTCACACCTGGGACCACATTCTCCAGAGACCATCTGACGGCGGGAGGCGGGGCCGGCTCGGTGGATCTGACAGATCTGCTGAGCTGGCCCCGCCTACGAAAATCAGCTGATAAATGTCACCTGGCAGCAATCAGCTGACTCTTCTGATGAAGGCTGCAGTGCAGTTGAAACATGTAAAGAAGGTAAAGACATCTTTCTATTTTACTTTTGTCTTTCAAAGGAAAAAAAAAAAAGGAAAAATAATTGAAAGAAGACAAAATGAACCTGTTTGACGTGTTGATCCTGACCAGGCGCACCTCACTGAAGAACGTGCTAATCACCGGTTCGTTCCAGAGTGCAGATTGCGGCACAGACCATTCATTGGTGTGTTGCAAGGTCAAGCTACAGCTGAAGAAATTCCATCATGCTAGACAGCCTGGAAAGGCACGAATTGACACCAGCAAGATGGCCCAACCAGAACTTGTTGAGCAGTTTGCCTCCACCTTTGAGAAGGAACTTGGTGTACCACAAGAAGGAGAATCAGCAAAGCTGAAGTGGGAAGAGCTGCAAAATACCATCCACCACACAGCCTTGGCTACCTTTGGGAGGAAGACATCAAAGTCACAGGACTGGTTTGATGCCAAGTTGACCTAGATGACCCCCGTCATTGAAGCCAAGCGCTCAGCACTTGCTGAGTACAAGAAGTACCCAAACGAGAAGAAACTCCAGATTCTCAGGGCTGCGAAAAGCAAAGTTCAGCAGACTGCTCGGCGCTGTGCCAACGAGTACTGGACTCAGCTCAGCCAAGACATTCAAACCGCTGCCATAACAGGGAACATCCGTAGTATGTACGATGGCATCAAGAAAGCACTTGGTCAGGCTCAGAGGAAGACGGCCCCCCTCAAATCCTCCACTGGGGAGATGATCACAGAAAAGAACAAGCAGATGGAGAGATGAGTGGAACACTATTCCGACCTCTACTCCAGACAGAACACCGTGACACCGTCAGCCCTTGATGCCATCGACTGCCTGCCATCCATGGACGAACTTGACGCCGAGCCAACCATCGACAAACTCAGCAAGGCCATTGATAGCTTGGCCACTGGCAAGGCACCCGGCAATGACGGCATACCCCCCGACCTGATCAAGCACTGCAAGACCGCCCTACTGCTGCCATTGCATGACGTCCTCTGCCAGTGCTGGAAGGAAGGTGCCATACCACAGGACATGAGGGACGCCAAGATCATCACCCTCTACAAAAACAAAGGGGAGAGAAGCGACTGCAACAACTACAGAGGCGTCTCCCTCCTCAGCATTGTTGGCAAAGTCTACGCACGAGTGTTCTCGTTCGTCTACAGAAGTTTGCCGAACATGTCTACCCCGAGTCTCGGTGTGGCTTTCGCGCTGAGCGATCGACGGTAGACATGATATTCTCCATCCGCCAACTCCAGGAGAAGTGCAGAGAACAGAACATGCCCCTGTACGTCGCCTTCATCGACCTCACCAAAGCGTTCGATCTGGTCAGCAGAGAGGGCCTTTTCAAGATCCTGCCAAAGATAGGATGCCCACCAAAGTTGCAAAGCCTTATCGAATCGTTTCACACCAACATGCAGGGGATAGTGCAGCACGACGGCAACGTCTCAGAGCCATTCAACATATGCAGTGGAGTGAAACAGGGCTGTGTACTTGCGCCAACCCTCTTTGGGATTTTCTTTGCTATGCTCCTGAGGCATGCCTTCAGCACAGCAACAGAGGGAATCTACCTGCACACAAGATCTGACGGCAGGCTTTTCAACCTCAGAATCAGAATCAGAATCAGATTTATTGCCATTGTTCATGTAGTACACAAACTAGGAATTTGTCTCGGTGCAATGCTGCAACATTAACATGATAAAATAAAATAAATAAACTATACATGCAATAAAGTGTAGAATAAGAGTGAGTAATACTAGTCAGCAGTTTAAATATATTAGCGAGCAGCAGATAATGTGGAGAACCATATAGTGCAGTTGGTAATGCAGGAAGAAAACAGTGATGATTGACATGAGTCTGGTTGAGCTGCTGTACGTAGTGCACGAGAGTCAATAAGTCACTTAGTGTTCAGCAGTCTGATGGCAGAGGGGAAGAAGCTGTTCATGTGACAGGAGGTTTTAGTCTGGATGGACCGAAGTCTTCTACCTGAGGGGAGAGGGGCAAACAGTACGTGACCAGGGTGTGAGGGATCGGCTATGATCCGGCCAGCACGCCTCCGGGTCCTGGAGATGTACAGATCCTGGAGAGATGGGAGCTTGCAGCCGATCACCTTCTCAGCAGTGCGCACAACGCGCTGCAGCCTTAGTCTGTCTCTGGCAGTGGCTCCTGCGTACCACACGGTTATGGAGGTGGTGAGGATGGACTCGATGATGGCTGTGTAGAACTGCACTAACATCTTGGTGGGTAGCTTGAGCTTCCTCAGCTGCCGCAGGAAAAACATCCTCTGCTGGGCCTTTTTGATGAGGGAGCTGATGGTCGGCTCCCACTTGAGGTCCCTGGTGATGGTGGTGCCTAGGAAGCGGAAGGAATCAGCAGTGAACCTCGCCCGCCTTAAAGCCAGAACCAAAGTACGCGAGGCTCTAATCAGAGACATGCTGTTCGCAGACGACGCTGCAGTCGCAACCCACACACAGCAGGAGCTTCAGACCCTGATGGACCACTTCTCCCAAGCATGCAAGGACTTCGGGCTTACCATCATCCTGAAGAAGACTAACGTCTTGGCGCAAGGTACGGAAGCACCACCAACCATCACCATCGACGACTACAAGCTGGAGGTCGTGAATCAGTTCACGTACCTGGGGTCCACGATCAGCAACAACCTCTCCCTTGATACAGAGATCGACAACAGGATTGGAAAATCAGCCTTCACACTCACTCGCCTCACCACACGAGTGTGGGAGAATCCCAAACTCTCTGTCAAGACGAAGATGGCAGTGTACAACGCCTGCGTCATCAGCACACTGCTCTATGGGAGTGAGACGTGGACAACATACGCCCGGCAGGAAAAGAGACTGAACTCCTTCCACTTGCGCTGCATTCGCCACATCCTGGACATATCCTGGCAGGACAAAGTGCCCAACACAGAAATTCTGTCCCGCGCCGGCCTTCCCTCCATGTTCACTCTTCTCAGGCAGCGCAGGCTCCGCTGGCAAGGCCACATTCACCGTATGGAGGATGGCAGAATCCCTAAAGACGTCCTCTACGGAGAACTGGCGACTGGCAGGAGAGACGTTGGCCGCCCACAGCTGCACTTTAGAGACGTCTGCAAGAGAGACATGAAGGCCCTGGAGATCAACACAGAGCGCTGGGAGGACCTTGCAACGGACCGCTCCAAATGGAGAGGCACCCTGACCAGACAGCTCAAGGCGGGTGAAGAGAGACTGACTGCTGCAGCAGATTAAAAAAGGACCCGCAAGAAGAACCGCCACAGACCCAGCAGCACGGAGACCACCCACAAGTGCGACCTGTGTGACAGGGACTGCCATTCGCGCATCGGCCTGTTCAGCCACAGGCGGTGCTGTTCCAGTAGAGTAGACATTTAGGATTCTCTTCCATGGTCATCATAGACCGACGGATGCCGACGACGACATTTTCATCAAAAGACGTGGCATCTTTTCATTCTTAACACATTATCCAGTCCATATCAGTATAGATATCCAGCTTATTCCTTTAATTTTTTTGAGCAGTGTATATAGTGTGGGTTGATTCAGCAAATATTTCACTCTGTGTAGTATTGCAATTGATTTAGATATTTTACCTTTAATATAATTAATATAATATAATATAATTAATAATAATAATAATGTCCGGTCAGGATATCCAAATAGCCAATAATAGCCAAATGGTCCAAGACAGGAGGGCCAGGAGTCGTGGTCAGCACCCACTCTGGCATTGAAGTCTCCAAGGAGAATGAGTTGTTCAGAGTTGGGGATGATCCTGACAGTTGTTGCGAGATTCTCGTAGAACTCGTCTTTTGCCTCTGGTGTGGCTGTCAGTGTTGGGGCATACACACTGACGAGGGTGACTGGGCCTTGAGTGGTGTTCAGGCAGAGGGTGAGGAGTCGTGCAGAGCCATTGCTGCCCAGTTCCACCATCTTCAGCAAGGTGTTCTTCACTGCGAAGCCCACTCCGTGTTCCCTGTGTTCGTCACTGCCCTTTCCCTGCCAGTAGAACGTGTAGTCCTTCTCTCTCAGTGTGCCTGCGTCAGCCAACCGTGTTTCCTGGAGAGTGGCAATATGCACTCCCAGTCTCTTCAGCTCATTATTGATGATGGCAGTCTTCCTGCTGTCGTTGATGTCCTTGAGGTTAGCAGCGAGTCCTGTCATCATAGTGCGGACGTTCCAAGTTCCCAGTTTTAGAGTTGGTCTCTTTTGTTTTTTTTGTCTTGCCTGGTGCGAAGGTTCTCAGCCTGCCATTCGGACTTCTCCTCATCCCCATGCACCCAATGAGGAAAGCAAGCTGTGGCGGGACAACACCTTATTGGCTGGGGGCTGCCCAGCTTGAGGTGGGCGGTAGCTGTCCAGTGAGATCCGATGATCCCTCCCACCATTGGGAACAACCCCTGGCACCGCGCTCTACGCCAATTGAGCAGTGGCTTATAACCGGTAACTGTCATTCCCTGTGTTTTGTCTACACCAAAGGCGAAGCTGAAGTGTCCTCTCCAGTGATCCGGTGTTCTACCTTCCAGCGTTGGGCGTTGGTAGGATTCAAGCCTGGGCAGGAAGATATTGGAGGACAAGATGTTGCCCATGCAGCATGTCCCCCCTCTCCACGTCACTGATGAATCCAAAGGAACAGCAGGATTGCTACAGTTTGGCACCAGCGCCATCGCAGGAGCTGCCAGAACGATGTTGAGCACAACAGAGAACTGCCTAAGGGACTCCAACTCCGGATTTTTCCTCAGGGTTGACTCCCGAAGCCTTTCCCGTGACCGGGTGGGCCGCAAGGCAGCAGAGGTTTGAAATCAGGGTTTACCTTCCCCTTGATGGGCTACCTTCCCAGGTTGACGGGCCACCATCTACCCGAAGCATCTGGTTTTAAGGCGCCAGAGATCCGCCCTCGCCCCTTCTCCTATTAGTAAAAGCAGTTCCACATTGTGTCTGAACCCATATTGCTGCTCACACAATAAATTATTCTTCATTATGAAGTTGTTAATTCTCTCACAGAATATTTTTTCAAGTATCTAGGAAATTTGTGGCAATAGTGAAATTGGTATATCGTTTGAAAATTCCCCTCTGTCACCCGTCTTGTATATCGGGATTCCTTTTGCTATTTTCATTGCATTGGGAAATATACCTGTTTGGAGATACAATAATAATATACGTCAGTGGCTTCACTAAATATTCAATGATAGTTTTGACTAAAAGCATGTCAATACCATCACAATCCGTAGATGTTTTATTTTTAAACGATTTAACAATTTCAATGACCTCTCTCGCGTCTGTGTTCTTTATGAAGATGGAGTCTTTTATAGCAATGTTTTTGCTTGTTGTATCACCAGTAGGTGCTGTAATGGGTATTTCTCGAGCCAAGTTTGGACCAATAACAAAAGAATTATTAAATTCATCTGCAGGTGAGACTGCATTCACACTTTGAGTCGTTTTTTTTTGTTTGTTTGTTTGTTTTGAAAGATTGGTTGGGTTGCTTGTATTTCTGTTATTTCCAAGAATATTATTAAGTATTGTCCATGTACTTTTAATATTATCTCTGTTTTTCTCCAGCTCTTTACTGTAATAGTCTCTTTTACTACATCTCATTATATATGTTAACTTATTTTTGTATGTTTTATACCGCTGCTCTGCTTTTTTTGTCCTTTTCTTTAGAAAACCTTTATATAATGATTTTTTCTTTTTACACGCTTTTTGTAATCCTTTGGTTGACCATGGCTTGCCGACAAATTTCTGTTTAAGCTTTTTCTTCACTAATGGACAATTTTTTTCATAAAGAGTGGTTACATTGTTCATAAATGTGTCATAGGCTTCATTTACATCTGAAACATAGACTTTTATCCAGCCTTGCTTCAGCAGGTCTTCTTTAAAAGAACTAATTGCAATTGGTGATTTGTATCTGAAAGATTTTAAAGTTTTTTCTGCATCGGCCCCCGTCTGGCCATGAATAAGTGCGAAGACTGGCAAATGGTCACTTATGTCATTTATCAATAATCCACGTTCTATTTTCTTATCAATAATATTAACAAACCCTGAGATAAAAACACTTCTGAGAGACAAGAAGAGGATCTTCAGGTCGGGGAACAGGGAGATGCTGAAGTCCGTACAGAGGGAGCTGAGGAGGAAGATCAGAGAAGGCAAGAACAACTTCAGGAAGAAGACAGAGGACAAGCTGCAACGGAGCGACATCGGCGAGTCTGGAGAAACCTCAAAACCATCTCTGGGCTCCAGAATACCTCTTCCCAGGCCACGGGGGGCAGGGAGTGGGCAAACAATCTGAACCTGTTTTTTAATAGGTTTGACCAATCACCCTCCCCCCCGACTGCACACCAACCACTGCTGCCTCTAAAATCATCGAGACCTGCTGTCCACACCCCACTCCACCAACACCCTCCCCCCACTCCAAGCACACAGTACCCCCAACCTGACCCTCACTAAAACCCAGGTGAGGATGGAGCTGAGGAAGATCAAGGCAAGGAAGGCCTCGGGACCGGACGGCATCAGCACGAAGCTCCTCAAGTCCTGCACAGACCAGCTGTGTGGGATTGTGGAGCACATCTTCAAGCTGAGCCTGAAGCTGGGGAGGGTACCACAGTTGTGGAAAACATCTTGTGTGGTACCCATACCAAAGACTTCCCACCCCAGAGACCTGAACAGCTACAGACCAGTGGCCCTGACGTCTCACATGATGAAGACCCTGGAGAGACTGCTCCTTGCTCACCTCCGCCCCCTGGTGGGACCAGCAATGGATCCACTCCTGTTCGCCTACCAGCATGGCATCGGGGTGGAGGATGCAGTGATCTTCCTCCTTCACCGTTTCCTGTACCACCTGGAGAAGCCTGGGAACACGGTGAGGATCATGTTCTTTGACTTCTCCAGTGCTTTCAACACCATCCAACCGATGATCCTGAAGGACAAGCTGCTGTGCGCAGGGGTGGACCAGCACCTGTCATCATGGATCCTGGACTACCTCACAAACCGGCCACAGTTTGTGAGAACCAGGGATTGTGTGTCCGACACGATCATTGCCACCACAGGGGCCCTCCAAGGGAACGGTTTTGGCTCCCTTCCTTTTCACCCTTTATGCTGTGGACTTCTCACACAACACAACACACTGTCATCTACAGAAGTTCTCTGATGACTCTGCGATCGTTGGCCTCATTGCCAACGGAGATGAAGCTGAGTATAGAGGACTTATCCAGGACTTCATGGACTGGTGCCATCGGAACTGCCTCCAGATCAACGCGAGGAAAACTAAGGAGCTGGTGGTGGACTGCTGCACGCAAGGACAACCCCTCACAGCACCAGTAAACATACAGGGAACAGACATTGAGATGGTGACATCCTACAAGTACCTGGGTGTTCATCTGAACAATAAACTAGACTGGTCACACAATATCGACTCACTCTACAAGAAGGGACAGCGCAGGCTGTTCCTACTGAGGAGGCTCGGGTCTTTTGGTGTACAAGAGGCACTGCTGAAGACATTCTACGACACGGTGGTGGAATCAGCCATCACTTTTGGAGTGGTCTGCTGGGGCAGTGGCATTACAGCAGCCGATAGGAAGAGACTGAACAAACTGATGAAAGCTAGATCTGTCCTGGGGCAACGCCTTGACCCAGTGGAGGAGATAGGAGAGAGAAGGACGGTGGCTAAACTGTCATCTCTGCTGGAGTCCGAGTCCCACTCTATGCAGGACATATTGAACGCACTGAGGAGCTCATTTAGCAGCAGACTACATCATCGTAGGTGCGCAACTGAGAGGTTTTGCACCATGCAAAATGCCATGCTTCCTACCTACGGCTATCAGACTGTATAACCTAAGCAGGGCTGCTCGCAGAGATAGCAAAAAAACGTGATGACCTAATAGTATTGAATGCAAAAGACACAATAGACTTACACGAATGGTCCCCTAGAGTATACAACTAGGACAATATCAGTCGCTACGGAGGGTGACAATATGTATGGGTACATATTCATACTATGTAGGATAACTAAATAGACGGTTATGCTGTTTATTCCATCTAGCTACAATGCTCTGTACTGTGTATATATATTTACAGTATGTGTGCATATGTATATTCACTGCTCTTATTTTTCTTAAGTATTGCTCTGAGTGTTGCTATCCCTGTGATGTTGCAATCCTGGAATTTCCACATTGTGGGACTAATAAAGGCTTGTGGCACATATGTTGGGTTCACATTTTCCACAAAGGTATGACTGCATGTTTATTGGAGGCTTCACGTCTCGAAGGACAAAAGGCTTGAATCTGCAGAAGATGATGAGGAGGTGTGAGATTTGGCCTTTGTCTCGGAGAAGATGCCCCAGAGAGATTTCCGGTTCATCAATGAATAAGAGACAATGGTGAAAGTTCAAAGGGTTGTATTGTGACTGTATGTTTACTGAAGCACCATGTGACTTGAGTTCTGATGCTGGAAAGATATAAAGAGGTGATGTGATATAGTTCTTTCTCTTCTTCCTGCTTTGAGAATGCTAGAGTATGTGTTCTGTCAATAAAACTGAACCTGAGAAATAAAACTCAGCCTCATCATTGAACGCATCCTTTACACTGGTGACCCTACGACAAAGAATGAGCAGACAGAATTCTCCCGAGCGGGGCGCGGCGGAAGCCAGCCTGATGGCCGCCTCCACACTCCGGCTGCCCGATTTCTGGCAGCACAGCCCGCGCTCATGGTTTAGTGCGGTCGAGGCGCAGTTCAACCTCCAGAGCATCTCAAAGGACGACACAAGATTCTACCATGTGGTAGCGAAGCTGGACAGCCACACGGTCCAGAGGGTGGAAGATCTGGTTAATCATCCACCGGACAGCGACAAGTACAGCGCATTGAAGGACGTGCTGATCAGCCATTTCACCCCTTCGGTCCAACAGCGAGCAGAGGGGCTCCTAACGTTGACGGAGTTGGAGAACGACAGACCTGCGGACCTGATGGTGAAGTTGCTGAGGTTGAAAGACTCCGAGGATGGCGAATTTATTTTCGCCCACCTTTTCCTCCGGACCCTGCCGCCAGCAGTGAGAGTAGCCCTGGCAGAGTCGCCCCAATTGGCCAGGTGAGACTACCATGGGCTGAGCAAGGAGGCGCAGCGGCTTGTCGACGCCCACAAGCGGAACGCGGTTTCGGCCGCGGCAGCTAGCCCAGAAACGACGTCTGGAGACGGCTTGGAGCCAGTGGTCGCACCGCCAGATGCACCGACGACGGCGGCGACGGGGACCAGGCGGCGCGGAGCGGATGAGGGCCTGTGCTTCTACCATCGCCATTTTGCAGAGAGAGCACACAAGTGCGTCCCACCATGCCACTTCAAGCGCCGGGGAAACGCCAAGACCGAGGGCCGGTAGCAGCTGCGACCCTCGGCGAGGAGAACAAGCTGCTTTACCTGACGGATGCACACTCGGGGAAACAATTCCTCGTGGACACGGGCTTCCAGCTGAATTTCGTCACACCTACCTATGCGGAACGGTTGATGCCGTCTAAAGCTCCCTGGGTGTCGGTGTCAGCAGCAAACGGCTCAACGATTAAAACTTTCGGTGAGAGGACTATGCTTCTGTCCTTACAAGGCCGTTCATTTGAGTGGACTTTTATTATAGCAGCAGTCACTTTCAACATGTTAGGGGCTGATTTTTTGTGCTCACATGGTTTATTGGTTGACCTTGCTAATAGACGTTTGGTTAATGCATGTAATGTCTTTCCATTCTATTCCCTGCACAGCTCGGGTGGCCCCGCGAATGCACATGCCAGCGTCACAGCTGCGGGTGCTAAGTTTCACGCATTGCTTGCTCAGTTCCCAGCATTCACAGTCCCCACGTTTTCGGCGACAGTGGCTAAGCATGGGGTGGAGCATTTTATCACCACCACTGGGCCACCCGTTTTTGCAAAAGCTCGGCGCTTGGACTCAGCTAAACTGGCCATCGCGCGTGAGGAGTTCGCCAACCTGGAAAAACTGGGCATTATTAGACGCTCCAAAAGCCCCTGGGCTTCGCCGCTACACATGGTCCCAAAAGCTGATGGCTCGTGGTGACCTTGCGGCGATTTCCGCAGGTTGAACAGCTTTTCAGCACACGACCGCTACCCGATTCCGCACATTCAGGATTTCTCAGTTCATTTAGCGGGGGCGCGCATTTTTTCTAAAATAGATTTGGTGCGCGGTTACCACCAAGTTCCAGTGCGCGCTCAGGATATACCCAAAACAGCGGTTATAACTCCTTTCGGCCTTTTTGAGTTTTTGCGCATGCCATTTGGTCTCAAGGGGGCTGCGCAGACTTTCCAACGCATGATGGATGCAGTTTTACGCGACCTCCCTTTCGTGTTCGTTTACTTGGATGACATTTTAGTAGCCAGCACGTCCGAAGACGAACACGAAAGTCACCTCACAGCAGTTTTTCGGAGGCTGACAGAGCACGGGTTAATAATTAACCCAGCGAAGTGCCAGTTTGGGGTGGCGCAAATTGATTTTTTCGGGCATCGCGTTTCGCCAGAAGGAGCGGTTCCTCTGCCCGATAAGGTGCGCGCAATAACAGATTTTCCACAACCTCAAACGGTCAAGGCGCTACAGGAGTTTCTGGGAATGGTTAATTTTTACAGCCGGTTCCTCCCAAGCGCAGCGCGGCTCATGCAACCATTATACACTGCGTTAAAAAAACAAAAGCCCGCAAATAAGGTTGAATGGTCTCCGGAGCGGGAGCGCACTTCTGCCCAGGTCAAATCAGCCCCGGCAAACGCAGTTTTGTTAGCGCACCCAGTTCCAATGGCCCGCATGGCGCTCACCACTGACGCTTCCGATTTAGCAGTGGGGGCGGTCATTGAACAGTTTGTGGCAGGTACCTGGCAACCCCTCGCGTTTTTCAGCAAAACCTTGCGTGATAGCGAGCGTAAATACAGCGCGTTCGACAGGGAGCTTTTGGCCCTACACTTGGCCATCCGCCATTTCCAGTTCTGGCTGGAAGGGCGACGTTTCACCGCGTTTGTGCATCACAAACCGCTAGCGTTTGCGATGGCCAAGATTTCAGAACCCTGGTCAGGCCGGCAACAAAGGCAGCTAGCCGCGATATCGGAGTTCACCACCGATATCCAGCATGTCGCGGGTAAACACAATGTAGTGGCAGACTGTCTCTTGTGTGCGGTAGCAACTCCAGGCCCCGTGGGGGCAGACTCTGTAGCCATGGCCGCGGGCCGGGGCAGCGACGCGGAAGTGCGCGCAGCCCCGGTCCGTGTAGGTTTAGATTATGCAGCCATGGCCGCGGAGCAGGTTAATGATGCAGACGTGCTTGCGCTCCAGTCTGGACCAACAGGGTTAAGGCTGGAGCACAGGGTGCAGCAAATTGGTATGCCCCCCCTAATCTGCGATGTCTCCACGGGACGGCCTCGCCCCGTGGTTCCAGCTGCGTGGCGTTGCTGCGTTTTTGACTCGGTCCATTCTCTGGCGCACCCAGGGGTGCGCGCATCGATTAAGATGGTGGGGGAGAAATTTGTTTGGCCTGGGTTGCACAAACAGGTCAAGGAATGGGCGGCAGCCTGCATAGCGTGTCAGCGAGCCAAAATACACAAGCACATTAGGGCTCCGTTGGAACCTTTTCACATCCCCGCTAAGCGTTTTGATCACGTGCATGTTGACTTGGTGGGCCCCCTTCCGCCATCACACGGGCACACACATCTTTTGACGATGGTGGATTGCACCACGCGTTGGCCAGAGGCGATCCCTCTGACATCAACCATAGCGGAAGAAGTTGCGCGAGCATTTTTAACAGCGTGGGTTGCACGTTTCCTAGTCCCGTCGGACATAACGTCCGACAGGGGTCCCCAATTTATTTCCGAACTATGGTCATCGATGGCCCGCAGCTTAGGGGTGAAGATTCATCGCACTACCGCGTATAACCCCCAGGTTAATGGTTTATGCGAACGCTTTCACAGGTCGTTAAAAGCAGCCCTCAGAGCGTCGCTGACGGATACAAATTGGGTGGACAAACTTCCATGGGTTTTATTGGGGTTGCATTCTGCACCTAAGGAAGATTTGCAGGCTTCCCCGGCTGAGTTAGTTTTTGCACAACCTCTCCGTTTGCCGGGGGAATTTCTCCCCGACAATCCCGCACCAAATTGCCCCCCCGCTCAGCCGTTGCAGAGCGACACAGGAGCAAACACACTCCCTGGCCCGGTTCATCACAGTTTCCCACGCGTTTTTGTGCCGAAGGCTTTAAAAAATGCGGAGTTTGTTTTTGTTAGACATGATGCTCAGCGCCCAAGTTTGCGACCGTTTTATGACGGACCGTTCAGAGTGCTGGAGACTGGGGAGAAGCATTTTCTGCTAGATTTAGGGGGCAGAAAGGAGTTGATTTGCATAAACAGACTCAAACCCGCTTTTGTTTTGGCTGATGACCATGTGCAGCCGGCGAGGGCCCCCCCCCCGCCGTGGCAGGCCACCGAGAAGACATTCTCCAGAACCTTCACAGAGACGTGCTAACAGCTTTAATCCACAGAGGCAGAAAGACGCTGCAGAGGTAGCAAAGCCAGTTTACAGCAGATTCGGCAGAAGGTTAAGACCCAGGCATCTGGTGGATTGATATGTGATATGTGGAGTGTTTTTTTCTTTCTTTTTTTTTTATGCCATGCATGTTTTGTCCTTTAATAGACGTTTGGGGGGGGGGGTTATGTGGCACATATGTTGGGCTCACATTTTCCACAAAGGTATGACTGCATGTTTATTGGAGGCTTCACTCTCAAAGGACAAAAGGCTCGAATCTGCAGAAGATGACGAGGAGGTGTGAGATTTGGCCTTTGTCTCGGAGAAGATGCCCCAGAGAGATTTCCGGTTCATCAATGAATAAGAGACAATGGTGAAAGTTCAAAGGGTTGCATTGTGACTGTATGTTTACTGAAGCACCATGTGACTTGAGTTCTGATGCTGGAAAGATATAAAGAGGTGATGTGATATAGTTCTTTCTCTTCTTCCTGCTTTGAGAATGCTAGAGTATGTGTTCTGTCAATAAAACTGAACCTGAGAAATAAAACTCAGCCTCATCATTGAACGCATCCTCTACAGGCTTATCTGATCTTAATGGTATAAATGCATGATCACCGAACATCAGCTCTGAGTCACTAAATTTAGTTAGATTTTACATTCAACACATAATTTCATAAGAACTGAATGTTTAGCAATCTGTCCGCCCTCACTCTCATGATAACCAATCACTAGGCTGCCTTCCACTGGATAATTCCCCTTTTCATTTGATTGGCTGTTCCCAAACACAAAGAGATGTCCCCTCATTGGAAAAAAGTCCATTCAAACTCCTCTTTATGGAAGATGATTGGCCTGTCTTGCGGCTGGCCCCGTTTTATGACCCAGCAGCATGCTTCAGTTAAATGCTTCAGAGTCACCCTAAAAAACGGGGATTCTAAGATACAAAGAAGAGAAGATCTAGATCAGAAAAAAAAGAAAGTTTTTGTTTTCACTTCATCGGAGTTCTTTGTACTTCCTTGCAGTTTTCTTTTGTCTAAATTGCTCTGTGAATTTTAAGAAGTCTTTTGTGTGTGTGTGAACCTTGTCAAATCCTGCATTAACGTTCCTAAGTTGTCTTTTTGTTTGTCTTCCGGTTAACTGAGGAGAAACCATTCTTTTCTTATAAGCTCGCCTCAAGAGAGTCAGACTCTCAAAATCCTTTTTTTCTTCACCTCAGAAGCTGTTCTTATCATAGCTGAATGTTTTTTCTTGGATTTTTTCTGACTTTTCATGCAGTTAAAGTGGACTTTTAATTTTCCTATTTTAAAGTGAACTGATAGAGATTTTTGGACTTTCTTTTCCGACAAAATTGTTGGTACCCCTCTGTTAATGAAAGAAAAACCCACAATGGTAACTTGAATCTGACAAAATTGGTAATCAATAAAAAGCCTATGAAAATTGATCAATGAAAATCAGACAATGCTTTTGAATTGTGGTTCAACAGAATTATTTTAAAAAACAAACTCATGAAACAGGCCTGGACAAAAATAATGGTGTGGAGATGAAATAACCAGACCGACTTTCTGAGCAGACAAACTTTATTTCACTCTCACATCTTCCACAATCAGAACATTGAACATTAAACATTTGAAGCAGGGACTCTCTCTTTTATATCCTAAAACACACACCTCCCTGCTACCTGAGGTCCTGCATTCACCATTCACTTCCCCAAGACAATTCCCCTTGAATGAATGAATGAATGAATGAATGAATGAATTTATTTCGGATAATACAGTACAGGTTAAAAGAAACTGTATAATATAACAACAAGGTCAAATTAGACAAAGACTCCTTCTACTAAACAATTCCACGTGAGTTATCCGAAATGGGTGATGGCTGAAGCTTATATTGCCCACCCATATTCCATCCAAGAATTCAAAAGAAAAAAGAGTAAACAAGACAAGAGTGATTACAATTTAAAACAAAGCTAAGACAAAGTGTGACTGAGAGAAAAAAAAGAAAACTAAGCTAAGCTAAGTTAAGCGGTTACTATTCAAAACAAATCTAAGACAGAATGTCACAGAGAGAGAAAAAAAAAAAACTAAGCTACAACACAAAACAGGCTGGATATGTCAATCCTTATGTGAGTTTACATGTCGTCTTGTAAATATGTTTGGAGTATTTCTTCCTTTAGTTTTTGTTTAAATTGTCCAAGCGTTGTACATGATTTTAATTCAGGTCCAAAATCGTTCCATAATCTGACTCCTTGCACTGAAATACAGTGTTGCTTGGTGGTTGTTCTCACTGTAGGCTTTTGAAATATACATGTTCCTCTGAAGTGATATCGTTTCTCCCTTGTTTGGAACAACTTTTGGATATTTGCGGGCAGTGATAAATTCTTCACTTTGAACATTATTATTGCGGTTTTAAAGTCAACCAGATCTTTCAACTTGAGAGTTTTTTGTTTAAGAAAAAGTGGGTTTGTTGGTTCCCTGTAAGCTGCTTTGTTTATTATTCTAATAGCTCTCTTTTGAAGCATAAAGAGTGGATATATGGTTGTTTTATATGCATTTCCCCATACTTCATTACAATATGTCATGTATGGGAGTATTAATGAATGATACAAGGTGTATAGTGTGGGTTGATTCAGCAAATATTTCACTCTGTGTAATATTGCAATTGATTTGGAAACTTTACCTTTAATATAATTAATATGTGACTTCCAACACAGTTTGTTATCAATTATTACTCCAAGGAATTTAGTTTCAGATACCCTTTCAATCTCTACACCATTTACACTGAGTTTGGGTACTGGATTGTTGTGGTGGTTGTTTACCCCCCATCCCATTGATCTCCATGCTCTCTCAGTCTGAGAAGAAAACTATTGAACTCTACAGCATGGGTCCCCCACACCGGTACCCTTAGGGACAGTGTTCTTTTTTTGGTATGCTTCATTTTTGTGACTGTGAACATAGAGCTGATGTGCTCTATGTTCACAGTCAATGAAATTAAACGCCCCTTTAATCCATTGCACTCTGGTCAATTTCCCTAAAAACGCCTAAAAATAACGTACACAAAGTAAATCAAAAGCTGTTCTTCAACCCTTTGCAGCATCTTCATGGGGTTGGTCTCATTTAAAAGAAAACACTTTGAAATTTTTGGCAAAACAGTCATAATTTCTCTAAGTGCTCCTGCCACTGAGTAACAGTCATCTAAACATAGTGAACTTGAAGAAAATAAATTTGGCCGGGGTGGTTTTTTTGGATACAAATGCTTGCAAATAACACAGCTTCAGATCCGGGCTGGAAAATGCAACAGAAATGTAGAACCAAGTGTTATCCAGCTGACATCAAAATTTTGTAACAATACCACAAAAAATGAATATATTACACAGCTTTTTTTGTCAGGTTGTTCCCAGGCGTTTTTTAACTGTGCCAAATTGTGCCAAATGGCACAGTTTGGAAAAACATCTGTAACTTTTGAATGATTCAATGTAGAAGCTTCATTTTGGGCTCTAATGAAAGGTGACACTCAGGGCTGTGTGTGTGTGTGGAGGGAGTTTATTCATTCATGAATGAATGAATGAACAAACAAGCTCCCACACACAAAGAAGCATGCCACGTAAAAAATGTGTGGCTTTTTTTTTTTACAAGAAAAAATAACCTACAGTGCAATAAAAATTATACTAAAATATCTGCAATGTAGAAGATAACAACTCCCACCCACCCCCGCCCCCACCCCCGCTACAGAGGACGGACATCGTCCATCGCCACATGACGGACCGCGGCACACGCCGTGGTCTAGTACGCACAGTTGTACTAAAATAACTGCAATATATCTGCAATCCGCTACAGAGGAGTAGTGGGGGGCGGTGGGACCGTTCACGGTCCGTCATGTGGCAATGACTCACAGTTGTAATTTATCAATCGGTCAAAAGTAATTTTGATTACAATTTTCAGGGATAAAGAATAATTTAGCTTATAACACTTACCTGTCCACAACAGCAGTGTTGCTGGCGAACTTCTTTTCCTCATTGTCAGACAAATATGACACTGGTCCGCTTGTTACGACTCATGGTTCTAGTCATGCGACCCGGTCAAACCATGATTCCATTATTGCGGTTTTGCGCTTCCATGATTGCGGTTTTGGCGAATGATTTTTCAAAATAAATAAGAGCAGTAGTAATAAAAAAAGACTGGCGAATGCGTGTGTGTCACCCAGCGGCTTACACAAAACAGATTTTACGCACGGGACGCACGCTTTCAATCGTCAAACTTCTCTGTGACATATTAATCAGCCCAGGAAAACACACACGCAGGCTCGGACAGATTTGACAGCTTTATTCAACAACAATGTGTGTATGGATGCGTGTGTGCGAGATGTGAATGTAGTGAGGGTGGAGGATGAGACCAGGACAGAGCAGTTCGCCGTTCAGCCAGGCAACCCTAAGAGAGAGGAGAGCAGGGATTAGCTGGGCAACCACACGGGAAGCAATGATGTTATTGTGTTTACTTGTAGCGACGTGGTGGCTGGCGTGGCAAGTCCCAAGCCTGGGAGACAGCGCTCTGCTGAACATACGTGAAGATGTGACAAGTGGAGGAGCAGCGTGACGAGGGGGAGAGAGTCCGCCGCCAAGGAAGTCCACCTGTGCACAGGGGAAGACTGGATGGAGAAGGTAAGGTAAAATGACAGCTTACGTGTCCGATGAGGAGAACAGCTAGCCCGAACGACAGGGAAGTAGCTGTGGAGAAACGTAGGGAGACAGACGGCTCCAGGCCGCTGCTCAGGGCAGGATGGAATAAATAGCAGGGCTTAATGAGGTGCAGGTGTGCGCACAGCTGAGGTGGAAGCCCGTGAGCTGCGGGTGATGACAGTACTCCCCCCCCCCCTACCAGCGCCTCCTGGCGCTGGCTTACCTTCCGCGATGAGGTCAGGATCCAACACCCACGAAGAGCGCACCCAGGATCTCCACTCCAGACCATAACCTTCCCAATCCACCAGGTATTGCAGCCCACAACCCCGACGCCGGGAGTCCAAGATGGCATTAACACCCCACGCCGGGTCACCGTCGACCATCCTGGGTGCAGGAGGAGACCTAGGAGGAGGGCAGAGTGAATTGGAAAGCACGGGTTTAATTTTGGAGACGTGGAAGGTGGGACACACACGAAGGGAGGGGGGGAGGGCCAAGCGCACAGCCACCGGGTTAATGATCCTGGATATGGTGAAGGGACCGAGAAATCTTGGTGCCAGCTTCTTCTTCTCACCCTTGAGGCAGATGCCCTGCGAGGAGAGCCACACCTGCTGACCCACCCGGTAGGCAGGAGCCGGCCTTCTGTGGCGGTTGGCGATGGAGCTGTTGCGCGCCACCGTGCGTGATAGCGTGTCCTTGGTCTTCTTCCACACGCTCCGGCAGCGCCTGATGTGCGCCTGAACAGAAGGTACAGCCAGTTCAACCTCCTGCTCCGGGAAAACAGGAGGGTCATACCCCAAGGATGCTAGAAAGGGAGACAACCCAGTAGCAGTGGATCAAGCCGAGTTGTGAGCGTACTCCACCCAGGTCAGGTAGGAGCTCCAGGACGAAGGGTTGGATGATGTCACGCAACGCAGAGCAGCCTCTAACTCCTGGTTCGTGCGCTCACACTGCCCGTTGGACTGGGGATGATAACCAGAAGAGAGACTGACTGTGGCCCCCAAGGCGTTGCAGAAGCTCCTCCAAACCTGGGAGACAAACTGTGGACCACGGTCCGAGACCATGTCCTGCGGAATCCCATGCAGCCTGACGACATGCTGGACCAGGAGATCGGCTGTCTCACGTGCCGAAGGAAGACCCTGAAGGGGCACAAAATGGGCGGCCTTGGAGAACCTGTCCACTATGGTTAGGACCGTGTCATAGGTGTTGGAGACCGGGAGACCAGTGACGAAGTCTAGTGCAATGTGTGACCAGGGCCTACCCGGAACCGGCAGGGGCTGAAGGAGACCTGCAGGTGGAGAGTTCGGAGATTTGCCGGTGGTGCACTGGGGACAGGCCCGGACATAGTTGGTAACGTCCTTCTGAAGGCCCGGCCACCAAAACGAGCGTCGCAGAAAACTCACCAGGCGGGTGATGCCAGGGTGACAGGCGAGTTTGGAGGTGTGGGCCCAGTGGATAACTTCACCCCGAACCGCCGATGGAACATACTGTCTCCTCTCAGGCCCCCCGCCGGGATCTGGCTCCGCCTCCTGAGCCCTCTTAATCTTGTCCTTAATATCCCATGAAATCGCCCCTACGACGCACGACTCGGGCAGGATGGTATGCTCAGGCTCCTCTGGATCCTCCGGGGCAAACTGCCTGGAAAGGGCATCGGGCAACCCATTCTTCGACCCTGGACATGATGGTAAAGTTGAAACGAGTGAAGAACAGAGACCAGCGCGCCTGGCGGGCATTCAGGCGCTTCGCCGATCTCAGGTACTCGAGGTTCTTATGGTCTGTCCAGACCACAAAAGGCTGGGCTGCTCCCTCTAACCAGTGACGCCACTCCTGTAGCGCGAGCTTGACAGTGAGGAGCTCCCTGTCGCCGACGTCGTAGTTCCGCTCTGCCGCTGATAGTTTCCTGGAGAAGAAGGCGCAGGGCCGTTTAACTCCATCCACCGGTGACCGCTGGGACAACACCACTCTCACCCCTGTGTCGGACGCGTCGACCTCCACCAGACACTGAAGAGCGGGATCAGCCTGGGTCAAGACCCGGGAGGACGAGAACTCCGCCTGGAGAGTCTTGAAGGCGGCAGCAGCCTCCTCGGACCACCGAAAAGGCACCTTCGACGACGTGAGGTGAGTCAGGGGGGTGACGATGGCACTGTAATTGGGGACGAAGCGCCGGTAGAAATTAGAGAATCCAATAAACTGCTGCACCTGCTTCCTTGAGGTCGGCGTGGGCCACTCGACCACCACTTTGACCTTAGCGGGGTCGGGGAGGATCTGGTTGTGGGAGATCACGAACCCCAGGAAGGAGGTGGTTTGAGCGTAGAACTCGCATTTTTCTGCCTTAATGAACAGGCGATTCTCCAGCAGACGTTGCAGGACCCGCCTCACATGGGCCTGGTGCTCCTCCCGTGATCTAGAGAAGATGAGTATATCGTCAAGATATACAAAGATGAAAACCCCCAGGAAGTCCCGCAGAACGTCATTTATAAGGCGCTGGAAGACGGCAGGCACGTTGGTGAGCCCGAAAGGCATCACGAGATACTCAAAGTGGCCGCTGGGTGTCCTATAGGCCGTCTTCCACTCATCTCCCTCCCGGATTCTAATGAGATGGTAAGCGCTGCGGAGGTCGAGCTTGGTGAACCAGGTCGCCCTCTGGAGGGAGTGGAAAGCGGTGTCCATGAGCGGCAGGGTGTAGTGGTCCTTGATCGTGATGTCATTCAGGGCTCTGAAGTGAATACAAGGACGTAGGGACCCATCCTTCTTGCCCATGAAGAAGAAGCCCGCGCCAAGCGGGGACGAGGAGGGGCGGATGATCCCAGTGCTGAGTGACTCCTTAATATATTTGTCCATCGCCTCGCGTTCCGGTGCAGAGAGACTGTAGAGGCGGCCAGATGGCAGGGGCGCCCCCGGGCGGATGTTGATAGCACAGTCATAGGGTCGATGCGGTGGAAGGGATAAGGCTTTGGACTTACTGAAAGCTGCCCCCAAGTCATGGAACTCCTGCGGCACCAGGGTCAGGTCCGGGGGCTCGGAGACAGGAGCCGGCAGAGGGGCAGATGGAGCGCAGGCTGCCGACTGGAGACAGGTACCCAGGCAGAAGGTGCTTCAGGACAGAACGCTGCCGGTTCTCCAATCCAGGACAGGATTATGCAGCCGCAGCCAGGGGTAACCCAGAATGACCCGGTCCGACAAAGAGGGCAGGATGTAGAAGGTCAGATCCTCCCGGTGGTTGCCGGAGACGATGATGGGAACTGGCTTTGAGCGATGAGTTACTGTACCCAGAGGAGAACGGGAGAGCGTTATCAAGTTCAGGGGATTGGGCAGCTGTTGACTGGGTATGCCCAAACGGGTTGCCAGGCTCTTAGAAATAAAGTTCTGCTCTGCTCCAGAATCCACCAGTGCGTGAGTGGAGTGTCCAGTGGAATTGTGGCAGAAACGAATTGGCAATGTACAAGAAAATAGGGGATTAGATCAGTTGGAGTCCACGAGGCCCCCTATTGTGACTCGCGGACCTCCTCCTTTTGGCTTCACCGGACACAGCTCCACGGGATGCCCGTCGTCTCCGCAGTACATGCAGAGACCCCGTTCCCGCCGGCATTGTCTCTCCGCTAGAGGGAGCCTAGTGCGCCCGATAGCCATGTCCTCTGGTTCATCGGCGGACTCCGGGGCTGGTAACGCCAGAGGGCGCGACTGAGCTGAACGGAGGGAAGCTCCGCGCGAGCGGCTGGCAGACTTCCGCTCCGCGGCCCGCTCATGCAGCCTGTTGTCCAGGCTAATCGTGAGTGAGATCAGCTCGGAGAGTCACTCTGGGAGATCCCGACCAACTAGTTCATCCCTCAGACCAGAATTAAGACTACGGGGGAAAATGCTGCAGAGAGAAGCCTCTCCCCAGCCCACCTCCTCCGCAGCCACCCGGAAGTCGACCGCGTACTCTGCCGCGGACCAGACTCCCTGTTGGAGACCAAGAAGCCGGTCCGCGAGGACGCTATCGAGTCGGGAATGATCAAAGACCTCTAGAAAGTCTCGCACGAACCGGTCATACGAGAGGTTTGCGTAACTTGGCTTCGTCATTACAGCGTAAGCCCAAGCTAATGCTCGCCCCTCGAGGAGGTTAGCCATGTACCCGATTCGGCTATGGTCTGAGAGGAAGTCCCCGGGAACGCGCAGAAACACCAACTCACACTGAAGTATAAACCCCTTCGCTCCACCGAGTTTCCCGCTGAAGTGAGCAGGAGTTGGGATGGGTGTGAGACGGGCTGGTGCTCTCGAGCTAGACTGGCCGGCTGTGGGAGCACCCGTAGCCACGCCGCCAGGAGGACCCGAAGGGAAAGGCCGCGGTGGGTCCAGGCGGTCCAACCGATTGGTAATTGAAGTGAGTTGATTTAGAATGGCCTGTTGTTGATGAGCAATCAAATCCACCCGAGCCTCGAGGGTGGTAAAACGCCGCGTGAGCCCGCTATCCACTGGGCCGCTTTGCTGGAGCCGTACTGACATATTAATCGGCCCAGGAAAGCACGCACACAGGCTCGGACAGATTTGACAGCTTTATTCAACAACAATGTGTGTATGGATGCGTGTGTGTGAGATGTGAATGTAGTGAGGGTGGAGGATGAGAACAGGACAGAGCAGTTCGCTGTTCAGCCAGGCAACCCTAAGAGAGAGGAGAGCAGGGATTAGCTGGGAAACCACACGGGAAGCAATGATGTTATTGTGCTTACTTGTAGCAACGCGGTGGCTGGCGTGGCAAGTCCCAAGCCTGGAAGACAGCGCTCTGCTGAACGTCCATGAAGATGTGTCAAGTGGAGGAGCAGCATGACGAGGGGGAGAGAGTCCGCCGCCAAGGAAGTCCACCTGTGCACAGGGGAAGACTGGATGGAGAAGGTAAGGTAAAATGACAGCTTACGTGTCCGATGAGGAGAACAGCTAGCCCGAACGACAGGGAAGTAGCTGTGGAGAAACGCAGGGAGACAGATGGCTCCAGGCCGCAGCTCAGGGCAGGATGGAATAAATAGCAGGGCTTAATGAGGCGCAGGTGTGCGCACAGCTGAGGTGGAAGCCCGTGAGCTGCTGGTGATGACACTCTGCTTCAATTGGCTCGCTGTATTCGCAGCCATTGGTAGACGGGTTCTTCTTGCTAGGTTTTCAGTCATTGGTTCTTCAAGGTTTCAGAAACCCAATTCAAGGCTCTTATTAGTCGAATGAGAGGTCAATCAAATCTAAACCAATCAAAGCACTCCTTTGGCTTTCTGTTCGCAGGTGTGTCTGTAGTGGAAGAACGGAAATGCAGCTTTTTTTTCAGTGCGCTCTGAAACGCACAGTGTGCGTCCTAGTGTGCACGAGGGCGCGCTAGGACGCAGAGACGTGACCACCCGCGGTATCCCGGAGTGCAAGAGGTTAAAAAAGAAAAAGTCTAATCAGAGATTTCTAACTCCTTGGTTCACCACACAAACTTGTATCTTAAAACAGAAGACTCGTCAGTTACAAAGAAAATGGCGCTCCACTTTTTTAGATGAAATCTGTTTTGCTTGGAGAAATCATCTTTTAATTTATAAAAAAATCTCTGAGAAAAGCAAGAACGAGTTATTATTCTGCATCAATAGAAGAAAACGTGAAAATCCCAGATTTCTTTTCAGCACTGTAGCCAGGCTGACAAAGAGTCAGGACTCTGTCAATCCTAGCATTCCCTTAGAGCTTACTAGTCAGGACTTTATGAACTTTATCAAAAAAAAAAAAAATTCATCTATCAGAGATAAAATCAGTCAGATTCTTCCCACCATGAACTTAGATATAGTAACTACTACAACTCCTTCAACTGACATCTGTTTCTATCAGTTTACTCAAATTGACCTTTTAGAGTTAGACAAAATAATTTCCTCATCCAAGCCTTCAACTTGTCTTTTAGACCCTATTCCTACCAGGTTATTTAAAAAAGTCTTCCCATTTATTGGTAGCTTTATTCTTCAAATACTCAATTCTTCATTAACTTTAGGCCATGTTCCGCAGGCTTTTAAAACTGCTGTAATATAACCCTTACTCAAAAAGCCAACGCTGGATCCAGGAGTTTTAGCTAACTATAGAGCATTCTCTCATCTCCCTTTCATTTCAAAAATCTTAGAAAGAGTTGTTGCGATGCAATTATTTGACCATTTGAAGGGAAATGGTTTATTTGAAGAGCTTTAATCTGGGTTTAGAATCCAACATAGTACTGAAACAGCCTTAGTGAAGGTCACTAATGACCTCCTGATCGCATCTGATAATGGACTTGTTTCTGTACTTGTCCTTTTAGGCCTTAGTGCGGCTTTTGAGACTATCGATCATAATATTCTACTTGATTAGAACACTATGTTGGACTTAATGGAACTTCGTTGCAGTGGTTTAGATCTTATTTATCTGATAGATTCCAGTTTGTTCATGTCAATAATGAGTTTTCTTTCAACTCAAAGTTCCTGGAGTTCCACAGGGATCTGTGCTAGGCCCTACTCTTTATAGTTTATATATGCTTCCGTTAGGCAACATTATTCAAAAGCACTGTATACATTTTCATTGTTATGCAGATGACACACAATTATACTTAAGATAAGATAAGATAAGATAAGATAAGCCTTTATTAGTCCCACAATGGGAAAATTCCAGGATTGCAACAGCACAGGGATAGCAACACTCAGAGCAACAATCAAGAAGACAAGAAAGCAAAAGCAGCGAATATACATATGTACATATAAATATATAAATATATAAATACACAGTGCGGAGCATTGTAGCTAGATGGAATAAACAGCATAACCGTCTACTTCAGTTATCCAACATAGTATGAATATGTACCCATACATATTGTCATCCTCCGTAGCGACCAATATTGTCCTAGTTGTATACTGGAGGGGACCATTGTGTAAGTCTGTTGCGTCTTTTGTATTCAATACTATTAGGTTGTCACTTTTTTTTGCTATCTCTGCGAGCAGCCCTGCTTAGGTTATACAGTCTGACAGCCGTAGGTAGGAAGGACCTGCGAAACCTCTCGGTTGCGCACCTAGGATGATGTAGTCTGCTGCTAAATGAGCTCCTCAGTGCGTTCAGTATGTCCTGCATAGGGTGGGACTCAGACTCCAGCAGAGATGACAGTTTAGCCACCATCCTTCTCTCTCCTATCTCCTCCACTGGGTCAAGGCGCTGCCCCAGGACATAGCTAGCTTTCTTGATCAGTTTGTTCAGTCTCTTCCTATCGGCTGCTGTAATGCTACTGCCCCAGCAGACCACTCCAAAAGTGATGGCTGATGCCACCACCGTGTTGTAGAATGTCTTCAGCAGCGCCCCTTATACACCAAAAGACCTGAGTCTCCTCAGTAGGAACAGCCTGTGCTGTCCCTTCTTGTAGAGTGAGTCGGTATTGTGTGACCAGTCTAGTTTATTGTTCAGATGAACACCCAGGTACTTGTAGGATGTCACCATCTCAATGTCTGTTCCCTGTACGTTTACTGGTGCTGTGAGGGGTTGTCCTTGCCTGCGGCAGTCCACCACCAGCTCCTTAATTTTCCTCGTGTTGATCTGGAGGCAGTTCCGATGGCACCAGTCCACGAAGTCCCGGATAAGTCCTCTGTACTGAGCTTCATCTCCATTGGAGATGAGGCCGACGATCACAGAGTCGTCAGAGAACTTCTGTAGATGGCAGTGTGTTGTGTTGTGTGAGAAGTCCACAGTATAAAGGGTGAAAAGGAAGGGAGTCAAAACCGTTCCCTTGGGGGCCCCCATGCTACCTATGATCGTGTCGGACACACAGTCCCTGGTTCTCACAAACTGTGGCCAGTAAAGGTCCTTTTCCACTAGCCTCGCTTAGCCCTACACCGCACCACTCAGCCCTCATTTGAGCATTTTCCATTAGCCCCAGCACCGGTTAGCAGGCGCTATTTTAGTACCTGATCCAGGGCAGGGTCTAACCGAGCTGAGTAGGGCTGTGATGTGGCTTTAACAGACTGGTCGCCGCTGATTGGTCAGGTCGTAACGTCACGAAAGCGACTTTTTCTGCTGAATTTACTACACGACCGCCATTTGTAGTTGTTCAGCCAGTGAACACAGTGCGCGGCTTTAATACAGTATATTTTCACACTCTGAAGATGTCTTCTCGTAAGGCTATCCCCTGGTCAAACGAGGAGGTGCGCAATTTTCTTTCTATATTAGCCGACGATCTCATCCAGCTCGAGTTGGACGGATCTACTCGAAATGAAAAAATATACCAGCAGGTGTCCGAGCAGATGGGTTCCCAAGGGCACATCCGTACTGCCAAACAGTGTCGGGAGAAGCTGAAAAAGCTGAAAAAGCTGAAAAGCGATTACCGAGCAGTGAAGGACCACAATGCTCGAAGTGGAGCGGATCGGAAGGAGTGGAAGTGGTTCGCTGAGATGGACGCGATCTATGGACATAGGCCTGCTAGCAATGGCAGTGACATTGGGCTTGACACGGCCACAGTCACGGCCTTGGAAACCGTGGATGGTGAGTGTTGTTTTGATATTGCGCGTCTTTTCGCCAATTTATCCTTTCTGTGCCAAGCTCACTGTTTTTAAGAAATAGGAAGGTTGTTAGATTGTGGGTAATGGTTGTTACTGAGGCTTGCCTATTGTTTTGCAGCCAACTGCAGATTCACGCTTGCTTTGTGTTAAGTATTAGCGCAAACAAAACGCTGAATTACGCTTATTGTATTCCGGTTAAAAACTTTAGAGTGTTGTGTACATGTTGCACTTTGGTGTTAAGTTTTAAATTGCGTGCATTTTCTTTCTAGAATCGCAGTTCATATCACAGGGGTCCACCTCAGTGGACATGGACACACCGGACTCTCCTGCGTCTGCGTCTGCCTCTGCCTCTGCGTCTGCGTCTGCCGGAGCGCCAGCTGGATCGACTCCAATGTCAGCCACATCACCAGCTCCATCTGGATCATGTTCAAGTGCTGGTAAGGCACAATAACCACGATTTTTTTTTTGTTGAAACAGGTCCAGTGGAAACCAGGGTCAAAAATCCATCCATCCATCCATCCATCCATCCATCTTCTACCGCTTAATCCTTTACGAGTCGCGGGGGGGCTGGAGCCTAACAAGTTATGTACCAAATTGATTAATGCAATTTCCTGTAGCTGCATATTAATTAATTGAAAATGTCTTTTTAAATGTACAAAAAGGTTATTCTTTGGTCTTCACTTATTATCGGTGTTCCACAACCCGGTCCCATTTTTAGGTGTGGTGATTGAAGTGCAGTTGCAACTCCTGTTTTAGAAAAACAAATAAAGCTCATGAACTGCCGTTGAAATCAACATGCTTCATTGAAATGCTTCGTGTCAGTTGACTGTATTAACCCTTTCAGATTTCTGCGGCCACACTACAAGCAACTATTTTAAACATTACCCATCCATCCATCCATATTCTTAATCTTAATCCTTTTTAGTTTTGCAGGGGGGCTGCAGCCGAAGACAGCACCCTGCGTGTTGCAAAATCCGCTCTACTGAGGGGCAGCAACATGACAGTTCAGCTTATATACAGCAATGAAGCATAATATAATAGTGACATTCCACCACAGACTTTCACCAGTGTAATTCCATAATATATGTAGTGATCCAGCTTTAACAACCATACCTTTCTGTCTTTCAATGTAGCCAAGAGGAAAAGGAACAACTCCATCGCTGACCTTACATCAGCGATGGTCAACATGCATGACGAGGAGATGTGGCTCTTGGAACGGCAACATGACCAGCTGCAAGAACACCATCAGGAGTACATTTTTTTTTTTACTTATTTTGTACCCGTAGGTAGATTTGTTCTGCAGTCCGGTGACGAGCCACCAGCTGCCGGTCGCTGCGTGCGCAAGTGCCCCTTAACTCCCTAACCTGCATGTTTTTGGCATGTGGGAGGAAACCGGAGAAATCCCGGAGTAAACCCACGCAAACACAGGGAGAACATGCAAACTCCACACAGATCACTGTTGGCCGGGGGCAGGGATCGAACCCACGATCTCATGATCCCCGCGATCCCCCGGCCGAGGGTATACTGTGCTGCCGCGGTGCTAACCACTGCGCCACCGTGCAGCCCACGGTAAGTACAAGGTAAGTACATGTAAATTGAATGTTGCATCTCCAGTCAAAATTTAATAAATTAAGAAGGAATCTAGCAAAAATTTGGCACTAATAACAGTAGACAAATCGGACAAGGATACACAACTGTGTTTTTGTTGCACACAACTGTTGTTACCAACAAGTTGTGCAAAATTTATATTCCCTTTTCCCAAAAATTAAAAATCAATTTGTAAGTAAAAGTGGGAGACCTTTACATGGAAAATATGACATGTATCAGCACATGATTTATAGTTCAATTTGCATTTCCACCTAAGCAAAAGTGGTTTGTCGAGCTGGATTTTTGTGAAGATGGCCTGTGCTGTGTTTCTGCATGTAATTACATACCTGTCAAGTGATACGGTTTCGCCGTATTTTAATACGGGGAAAATGCAATTTTTGCAAATACGGGCGTATTGCCATTTCTGTACGCCAAAGAGAAAAATATACGGGAAAAAAAATTATTGAGAGTGTGGAGGAACACGTCGTGTGTGACCCCCACAGCGTACGGGGCTGGCAGAGCGCTCAGCGTGAGCAATTATCACAACAGTGAGAGTTGTGGACTGATCATTAGGCTGATGGCCTCGCACCTTCTGTTGTCCTGCGGCTCCGGAAGAGAGAGGAATTGCTGGATGGATAAAGGCTTCTCCAGAGGGCCCTACACACTCCTTCTGTGTTCCATGTAGGAGGAGCATAAAAGTGACTGCATCGGGGATTTTTGACCTGAAGTTGCACTTCGCTACACAGGGCCACAAAAACTGTGTAGCCAAATCGAAAACGTATCGATGGATGGATGAACATTTTCAGCCAGTGAGAGAACCGACGCCTTCCAAATCCAATGCATCACTAGCAGAAGTGATGGTTTGTCATTTTGTGGCAGAGCACAATCTACCCCCATTGGTGGCAGATCTTCTGATCTGCCACCTGATCTGATCTGCCACTTCAGAAATGCTAGAGTCAGCAAAGGCTGCTGCTTGGAACTATAACAAGCAGCATCAGTGAACATTTTCTTGTTTCAAGTTCATCCAAGTGCATTAGTGTAACAAAGCTGACAATTAAAAACTCTTTAATTCCAAGTGTATATACAGTATCTAGCTGACAATTAAGAACTATATTCAGAATAATTCTTATTGTGTACTTTCAAATTAAGCAATCTACCTTGTGCTAATGTAAATTTGAAAAATATTTTTTTATTTATTTATTATTAATATCATTTATTTTTTATTTATTCATTTTTTATTTTATTTTTTTTTGTGCTACTTGGCTTATTATTTTCACATTACCAAAAAGTTATGGCTCAAGATTGTGTCCATATAAGTGTACATTTGAATAAATATGTTTGAAATAGTTCATGTTGCAGTTGCTGTTTGTTTAGTTTTTTGGGGGTTTTTTTGCTTCAGTTTTCTTTCATCTTCCGATAAATACAGTTTTTAAGTACTCAGTACAGGTGTGAAAGCCCCCCCAATAAGGGAGGCATGAGGTATGCCTTGACAGGTATGTAATTACCCGTACCTTAACAGATAAGCGTTATGAACAACAGAGGACAGGTAGGTGGAACATGCACAACATTTTATTTACAAAAAAAACATTTTTGAAATATGTATGCACATAAATGTGGGCGAAATTGCATTTCTACCTATTGCTAGACAAGTACTGCATCACAGCATCTCGTATATCGGCTCCCTGCTCCTCTGCTCTCTGTGCCGCTGCCACCACTGGTTCATCTACTGCATCATCCAATGTAGCATCAAACGTCTCTCCATGACTCTCACACAGATTGTGCAGAGCACAAGTCAGCACCATAGATTTCACCAGTTTCATGTCACAGTCATTCCTCTCTCCTTCCTCCTTCCTTCTCTCCTCGTCATCAGCCATTTTCTTTGTTGTGGAGGATTCGGTCGCGTGTTTCACGTCACGAGAGTGTGGCGCCGCCTCGCTGTTCAAGAAATCCTACCCACCGCAGGTGTGCCAGCAGGTGTGCCAGCAGTAATGTTGAAACGCAACCGAGGCAGAACCAAATCGAAGTGAGTCGAGTCGGGTTTTCTAATCGGGGCTAATGGAAAAGCGCCTTTAGTGAGGTAGTCCAGGATCCATGATGACAGGTGCTGGTCCACCCCTGCGCACAGCAGCTTGTCCTTCAGGATCATCGGTTGGATGGTGTTGAAAGCACTGGAGAAGTCAAAGAACATGATCCTCACCGCATTCCCGGGCTTCTCCAGGTGGGACAGAGAACGGTGAAGGAGGAAGATTCAGGTTCAGGTTCAGGTTACTTTATTTGTACCCGTAGGTGTGGTGTAATCTAAGTATTACATATGTGGAGCCACTAGGGGGCGACACAGACCGGATGTTGTCAGGTGTACAGCATGATGGAGAATAATATGGCGGAGTTCGTGTGTTAATGTGTTGCAGCCAGTCATTAAAGGAGGCTCTGTGTTCACTCAAAGCAGCAGTCTTTATTTATAAAAGAACCCAACACAACATGGTGTCAGAAGTTGGTGCGCTTTGAGGTGAGAAAAGTCAGCTTTGCAACCAGCTAGCGGCTATGCCAGACGAAGTTCAAAGAACTGCAGCTGCGCCAATTGATCCAGTAATGGCGGCGGCTACTCCAGCGGCAACCTTCACCATTAAACCACCGGAGCCCTTCGACTTTGCGAGACCCCAAGAGTGGGAAAAGTGGATAAGACGTTTTGAGCGTTTTAGACTGGCAAGTAACCTGAATAACTCAGCTGAGGCGAACCAAGTAAATACGCTGGTTTATTGCATGGGAGATGAGGCTGACGACGTGCTAAGAGGGCTCGAGCTAACGAGTGTGCAGCGCCAGCAGTACGATGCCGTTAAAACAGCCTTTGATAGACATTTCGTTCCCAGAAAGAATGTGATTTATGAACGAGCAAAATTCAACAAGCGAGTGCAACAGCCGGCAGAACCAGTAGACTCGTTCATAACAGCACTCTATGCGCTGGCAGAAAACTGTGAGTACGGTGCACTTCATGATGACCTCTTGAGAGACAGGCTTGTAGTGGGTCTGAAAGATTCGTCGCTGTCAGAAAGAATGCAGCTTGACAAAGATCTTACCCTAGCTAAAGCTATAACAATGGCAAGACAATCTGAAGAAATAAAACGACAACAAACTGACCTAAGAGGTGAAACTAGCATTAACAGAACAGCCGTGGATGCGGTACACATCAGAAAAGCCAAGCCAAACAAGTTCATAATCAAGGAACAAAAACAGATTAAGTCCTCAAGGCCTCAGCAGACAAAACAAGACAGTAAAGTTTGTTCCAAGTGTGGCAAAGCACCAGCACATGCAGCAGTACAGTGCCCAGCTAAAAACGTGGAATGCCATAACTGTAAAAAACGTGGACACTATATTAGAGTCTGTAGGTCCAACCCAACTGTGAATGAGGTCGCTGACAATGCAGATGGACTTTTTCTGGGTGAAGTGGATCTAGGGGAGGATCCATGGCTGGCAGACATAAATGTGAGAGGAAATAAAGTGACTTTCAAGTTAGATTCCGAAGCGGACGTCACAGCGGTTTCTGACCAAACATTTGAAATCTTCAAGAAGAAAAATGAACAGTTGGAAAAGGCACAAAAACCACTCTACGGACCGGGTGGAACTGCACTAACCGTGTTGGGTCTATGACAGAGACTATTACATACGGTGACAAGAGCGCTACTGAGAAAATCTATATTGTCAAAAATCTGCGCATGGCACTACTGAGTAGAACAGCTTCCGTGAGACTGAAACTAATTGCCAGAATTGACATTATAGACCAAGAGACAGTGAGAAAAGCGTACCCCAAGTTATGCGATGGACTTGGGCTTGTTCAAAAGCCATACACAATTAAACTGAAACCTGATGCTAAGCCCTTTTCTCTCAAGGTGCCAAGGCGTGTGCCACTGCCGCTCATGGGTAAAGTGAAAGAAGAGCTTGAGAGGATGGAAAAGTTGGGAGTCATCAGTCGCGTGGAGCAGCCAACAGATTGGTGCTGTGGCATGGTTGTAGCTCCCAAAAAGGACAAAGAAAAGGTGCGTATCTGTGTGGACATGACACCTTTAAACGAGTCAGTGTGTCGCGAAAGATACATCCTCCCGTCTGTGGACCAAACGCTAGGCATGCTCACAGGTGCTCAGTATTTTTCAAAGCTTGATGCAAATATGGGATTTTGGCAAATACCACTGTCTAAAGCAGGAGTGGGCAGTGAGGGCCATTCCACTGCAGGGTTTCTACTCCACCCAGTGTCTTCAGCAGGTGTTTTCAATTATTAGCAATCCTTGAAGCTGATCAGAGCAAGCACCTGCTGAAATCACTGGATGGAACAGAAAATCTGCAGTGGAATGGCCCTCTGTGGCACATGATTGCCCATCCCTGGTCTAAAGAGTCGGCCTTTCTCACCACATTCATTACGCCATTTGGCAGATACCACTTTAACCGTTTGCCATTTGGTATTTCCAGTGCACCTGAACATTTCCAAAACATGATGGTGACTGAGGTTACAGCGGGTCTCGACGGAGTCGTCTGTCACATGGACGATATCCTGGTCTGGGGATCCACCAAGGAGCAGCACGACGCAAGACTGCACGCTGTCTTGAAGCGCGCGGAGAAAGCCGGCGTTACGTTGAATATGTCAAAATGTGAGTTTGGCAAAAGAGAGGTTAAATTTCTTGGGTTTATTGTTTCAGCAGAAGGAATGAGGCCAGATCCAGACAAAACCCAAGCTGTTCAGGACATGAAAGAGCCAAGCAACGTGAGTGAGCTCAGGAGCTTTCTCGGAATGGTGAACGAGCTGGGGAAGTTCATTCCGAACCTTTCTGAAAAGGACAAACCATTGAGAGACTTGCTTTCAACAAAGAACATGTGGTACTGGGGGCATGAACAACAAAATGCTTTTTGTAATCTCAAACAAGAACTGTCCTCTGCTCCTGTATTGCAGCTCTATGACCCAAACAAACCACAGAAAATATCTGCAGATGCCTCTTCATACGGACTGGGGGCAGTCATGCTACAGAAGGAGAGAGACGTGTGATCACCAGTTGCTTACGCTTCTCGATCATTGACACCTACAGAGCAGCGCTACGCCCAGCTGGAAAAAGAAGCGCTGGCTCTCACGTGGGCCTGCGAAAGATTCAATGACTTTATCCTGGGTCTGCACTTTGAACTAGAAACTGATCATAAGCCACTAGTGAGCCTACTGGGAGGACAAGCTTTGGATGTGCTTCCACCGCGTATACAGAGATTTCGTATGCGCCTAATGAGGTACTCATACACTATAAAGCACATCCCGGGCAAAAGTCTCACCACTGCCGACACGCTCTCACGCTTACCGCTCACAAACAGTGTTACTCACACAGACACAGATCTTATGGAGGACACTAACATTTATGTTGACTCTGTGCTAGAGGGACTCCCTACAAGCAGCAAATATCTTGCAGATCTCCAAGAGCAACTGCAGTCCGACAGCGTCTGTTCACAAGTCATGAAATACTGCACAGAAGGCTGGCCGGATCGTAACCAGCTACAGGGAGCGGTGAAGCACTACTGGTCTGAGAGAGCCGTTTTGAGTGTGCATAACGGACTACTACTGAGAGGCACGAGGTTAGTTATCCCTGCTAACATGAGAAATGCAGTTTTGGATAAGATACATGAGGGCCACCAGGGGGTGGTTAAATGCAGAGAGCGCGCCCGTCAGGCTGTATGGTGGCCAGGTTTAAGCAACCAGATCAGTGAAGTTGTACTCAAATGTAGACAGTGCATACAGGAAAGAGTTAATGTGAGAGAGCCTTTAATGCCCACAGATTTACCAGAAAGGCCATGGCAGAAGTTGGGAGCTGATTTGTTCACGCTACAAGACAAAAACTACCTGTTATTAGTGGACTACTTCTCTAGGTATATAGAGATTGCCCAGCTCAGCCCAACTCGCTCTGCCAATGTCATTGTGCATTTAAAGTCTATGTTTGCATGTCACGGAATACCGGAGATACTGATCACGGATAACGGCCCGCAGTTCGCAAGTCAGGAAATGGAAGACTTTGCAAAGGAGTACTGTTTTGAGCACGTGACCAGTAGTCCCAGGTACCCCCAAAGTAACGGTGAGGCAGAAAGAGCTGTCAGAACAGTCAAAAACCTAATTAAGAAAGCCAGTGATCCATACCGAGCACTGTTAGCCTACAGAACCACAGCGTTGGCAAATGGCTACAGCCCAGCACAGCTTCTCATGGGGTGTAGACTTCGTACCACCCTGCCAATGCTTCCAGAGGCCTTGCAGCCATGCGTGCCGAATCTGCAACAAATTCGTCACGTGGAAAAGGAGAGACGGATGAGACAAACAGAATGTTTCAACAAAAGACACAGAACGAGAGATTTGGATAAACTGTTACCCGGAAACTCTGTTTGGATTACAGATGCAAAAGCACAGGGCACAGTGACATCTGTCCACAAAACTCCACGGTCCTATGTCATCAGTGGACCACAAGGGACAATCAGGAGGAATCGCACTCATCTTGTGCCTATGTCGATACCAAAGACTGAGATGGAACCACAACGGACCCAGTCAAATGGAAAAGACACTCCTACAGAAACTGTTTCTGAGCCCAATGCACAGGAAACACCAGGTGTTGTTAGAACCAGGTCTGGTAGAGAAGTGATTAAACCAAAGAGACTGGATCTGTAGAAGTTGCATGTTAATATTTGTGAAAACAGAGTTGAGTTCTAAAAATGCCTTCTTTAAATAGAAAATAAGAGGCCTTTGCATAATATGTTCTCACATGGCAACAGTGTTGAAAAAAAAAAGAAAAAAAGGAATGTTATAGATTTGTAAAAGGAGGTGATGTGTTAAATTTATGCTGTCATAGTTAGTTGACAAAAGGGAACGGAAATAAGAATGTATTTTGTGTTTTCAGCTAAAAGGGTTGGTCAACTTGGCTTCAGTAAGGGGGATGTGGTGTAATCTAAGTATTACATATGTGGAGCCACTAGGGGGCGACACAGACCGGATGTTGTCAGGTGTACAGCATGATGGAGAATAATATGGCGGAGTTCGTGTGTTAATGTGTTGCAGCCAGTCATTAAAGGAGGCTCCGTGTTCACCCAAAGCAGCAGTCTTTATTTATAAAAGAACCCAACACAACAGTAGGTAGACTTGTTTTGCAGTCTGGTGACATCCATATTTACAAGCCACAATTACATTCAACATAAACACAAACACAGGCACACATGATGCTGACTATAAACATGATAAAAATACTCAAGGCTCCATCAATCAGGGTATAGAGTCAAAGAGATGAGAGAAAAACCAGAGATAAGAGAGAAGGGTCATATTAAAAAGTTAAAGACTAGTCAGAGAGGTTAAAAACTCAAAGATCTAAAACCCAATAAAAGATTTAGAACCCAAATAAAAAACCTACAAAAATAAGTAAATATAAAATGGAGTTAATAAATAGGTACCTAAATTATGTGCAATATATTGTTACAACTTACTGTATATTGCAATATATTGATACAACTTGGGCGGCGCGGTGGGGGAGTGGTTAGCACTGCAGCAGTACAGCAACTCACCCTTGGCCGGGGGATCCTGGGTTCGATCCCAGCCCCCGACCAACAGTGATCTGTGTGGAGTTTGCATGTTCTCCCCGCGTCTGCGTGGGTTTACTCCGGGATTTCTCCGGTTTCCTCCCACATGCCCCCCAAAAAAACATGCAAGTTAGGTTAATTGGCATCAAAACTGGGGATTCTAAATTGTCCTTAGGTATGACTGTGAAAGTTTTTTTTGTTTTTTTTTTGGGACTTATTTTGTACCCGTAGGTAGATTTGTTCTACAGTCTGGTGACAAGCCACCAGCCGCTGCGTGCGCAAGTGCCCCTTAATTCCCTAACCTGCATGTTTTTGGCATGTGGGAGGAAACTGGAGAAATCCCAGAGTAAACCCATGCAAACACGGGGAGAACATGCAAACTCCACACAGATCACTGTTGGCCAGGGGCAGGGATTGAACCCACGATCTCATGATCCCCGAGATCCCCCGGCCAAGGGTAAACTGTGCTGCCGCAGTGCTAACCACTGCGCCACCGTGCAGCCCGGTGGTTGTCTGTCTCTCTGTGTTGGCCCTGCAATGGACTGGCGATCTGTCCAGGGTGCACCCTGCCTCTCGCCCAAAGATGCTGGGATAGGCTCCAGCCCCCCCACGACCCGAAAAAGGATTAAGCGGAAGAAGATGAATGAAAGAATGAATGAATATTGTTACAACTTGTTCAACTTTTTGCCAGCAGCAGGAACAAAGCTGTTTTTGTAGCGCTGGGTTTTACTTTTTGGGACAGCAAACCTCCGTCTTGAGGGAAGAAGCTGAAAGTGGCAGTGCAAAGGGTGGGAGTCATCATTTAAAATGGAGGTAGCCATCCTCTGTACTTGTCTGGTGTACAGGGATGTCAGGCTCAGCTGTGACTCACCAAGCAAACGACTGGACCATCTAACTACCTGATTCTTCTTCTTGCTCTGAGAGAGAGCAGTCGCATTTTTTCTTCCCTCCTCCCGTCTGCCTTCCTGACCTATTCCCAGCTTTGCAATGTTGCGTTTTTGTCTGTGTTTAGTCGCTCTTCTTCTGCTGAATCTTAATCTAAACGGAAATTATGGATTTGGAAGCGGCTTAAATGTGCTATTGTCACTATTTTTCAACAAGAATCGGGCCAAGGGGGAGCCCAAGAATTGGAACCTGCGAGGAGACTCATGGACATTGGAATTCATGCGTCTGTGGAAACATCATTATTGGTTATGATCTCAGGACTTCTATTTTTGGCTGTGAAGTTCCCTGATGTATCAGAAATTGAAGGAAGGTGAGAGAGCTGATCAAAGCGGACCCGGCAAGCTCCTTCATCAAATTCGACCAGTTGGGGAGGGCATGAGTAGCGGCAAACGGTGAACTGAATGACAGTGATTCAGTGGAGGAATACATCTGGAGCCCTGTGCTCTCCATGGGATTAAAGTTTAAGCCTGCATATGGAAATTATGAAAGCACAGAATTGCACGGGTGAGGAAAAATCTATTCTCTGATTGCACTGTGCAGATTTGATTTGACCTTGTCTTGGTGCCCTGTATTTACATTCCTCCTGATGAAGCTAAGCGGAAGAGCGGCTCTGCTAACCCAAACATCGACAAACAATGGCTGTTGTTCTGCAGATTGAGCTCCTCAAGGACAGCGCTCATGTGTTTACAAAACTTGCCACCTGCATGAGGAGAGATAAACTCTGGACATGCCGTGTAGAACACATGACTATCCGTTGCCAGGGGGTGCCCTCTGCTGTTCACCAGCAATTGACACACCTCCACACTGCATTACACACTGATCATATGCTGACTACATAACACTGGTCTCTCTCGCTTGTTATTGTGTGATCTTTCTATTGTCTGCTAATTGTGCATTTGAGAGTTTTTTTCTTGTAATCACAATTTTGGTCATAAAATGAGCTTTATTTTGATCAACAATGCTTTTTTCTCTCTGCCTATTGTGTTTCCCCCCCTCTCCCCTCCTCCCCCTCTTTACCCCCCACTGTTATGACAGGCGCCTTGCATGGCTGCCGCATCATTGGATGCGCCTAACGTGCACACCCAATGTCAAGTCAAATTCCTTGTATGTTTACCTGTAAATATACTTGGCAATAAAGCTGATTCTGATTCTGATTCTGATCCAAGGATTTCCTCTGTTTCTGTTTTATCTGACCAAACCATTTTTTTTAATTTTATTTGTTTATTTGTCAGGGACAGTGCAATAAACATAGACAAAAAAGAAAATCTGATGTGTTGCACAGAGAATGTATAGCATTAAGCTAGTTTGCAACTCTTGTCCCTGGATGGGCTTTAGAGAAAAGAAACAGAGAAAAAGAGAAAAAGATGAAGAAAAAACAAAATGAAAACAGTTTAAACATTATCCACATACATCAATGCAAACAAAATTATAAATACACAATATAAAAACCTGATTCACATTTGCCTGTTACAGTAAAATGCCTGTTAAACATTTGCCTTCCCTTCTTCACTCACACCCTGCAGACAATCATTTCATACATGGGTACATTCTTGTTTACTTTTCAGCCAGTTTTTAACCTTTGTAGTAAATGTTTTAAAATCCGTTATTATTTTGATTTCATTTGGCATTGTGTTCCAGATATGACTGCCCTTTATAGAGAAAGCTGTTTGTCCAAATGTGGTTCTGCAGTGGGATATTTTACAGTTGTTGTTAACAGAACTCCTGGTGGCTCTGCTGCTGTCCTGTCTTTGGTTGAATCCAACAAGTGGCTCTGGCACTGATTTATGGAAACATTTGAAAATTAATTTCAGAAAACAAAGGTCAATGAAACTCCCAAAACTCAGTAGATTATATTGTTTTAGAATATAACAATGATGCCACCTAATGGGCTTTTTATCCAGAATTTTTAGAGTTTGATTATACAATGAACCTATATGTTTTATTGTAGAAGGAGCTGCTTGAGCCCAAATTGTCAGACAGTATGATACAGTTAGGCCCAGAAATATTTGGACAGTGACACAGTCTTAATGATTTGGGCTCTGCATGCCACCACATTGGATTTGAAATGAAACAACTACAACGGAATTGAAGTGCAGACTTTAAGGTTTAATTCAAGGGGTTGAACAAAAATATATGATTAAACATGTAGGAATTGTAGCTATTTTTATATAAACGCTCCTCATTTCAGGGGCTCAAAAGTAATTGGACAAATAAACATAACCCTAATGTAACGGTTCACGTCACAAGTGTAACGGCCTCTCTTTTTGGGCACCCTTAAACGGCCGTGATCGGGAACATCAATGCATACGAGTGGGCAGCACAGGAACCACGATGACACCAGACTGTTGTTTCCACAATTTATTCACTCCTGTAGATGAAATAAAACAAACTACATCACGCTCCATCTGTACCTCGATCCCACACAGGCTCCCCCAGCAAAGCAACGCGATACTGTGTGGAAAAGGAGCTCTAAAATAATTTTACAATACAAAAAAAAATAAATCACATTTCAAATAATAAGATTTTTCAAAACAAACATACCTGTAGATGAAATAAAACAAACTACATCACACTCCGTCTGTACCTCGATCCCACACAGGCTCCTACATTTACAAAAACATGAATTACACAACGACACAAGCTGCTGGAATCACCATAGAGCCTATATTGGCACAAAACTCTAAAATGGCGCCTAACGGACTCCTAATGTGCGCCGAAACATCCATAAAACTCTTAGTTATAACACAAATAACAAAAAAAAACCCACTACAGTGACATGTCAAATTAATAAAGAACAATTACAAACCAAGGTTACAGTTTAAATGATAAGACTAACGAACAATACAATCATTTAGTGCCAGCAGCGTTTTAAACACAACTTACCCCCAGCAAAGCAATGCGATACTGTGGGGAAAAACTGAACTACCGGAGCCTCGGAGGTACAGGAAGAGCGGATGTGAGAAGTGTACCACCAAAATAAAACACTCAAGTAAAATAAAATTCACAACAATATAAAGAAAAGCATAACTGAGAAAAAGAAATGCTTAAGGTACATTTTCGACTCTGTTACATTAAGTAAAATGTTACTTTTCAATATTTTGTTGAGAATCCTTTGCAGGCAATGACTGCCTGAAGTCTGGAACCCATGGACATCACCAAACACTGGGTTTCCTCCTTTGTGATGCTTTGCCAGGCCTTTACTGCAGCTGTCTTCAGTTGTTGCTTGTTTGTGGGTCTTTCTGCCTTAAGTTTTGTCTCGAGCAAGTGAAGTGCATGCTCGATTGGGTTGAGATCTGGTGATTGACTCGGCCATTGCAGAATATTCCACTTCGTTGCTTTAAAAAACTCCTGGGTTGCTTTTGCAGTATGTTTTGGATCATTGGTGAAGCGCCGTCCAATCAACTTTGCTGCATTTGGCTGAATCTGAGCAGAAAGTATATCCCTATACACTTCAGAATTCATCCGGCTGCTTCTGTCTTTTGTCACATCATCAATAAGCACAAGTGACCCAGTGCCATTGGAAGCCATGCATGCCCATGCCGTCACACTGCCTCCACCATGTTTTACAGAAGATGTAGTGCTTCGGATCAAGGTTGTCATAGCCAGGAGCGGCACTGGGGTTAAGCTCCCAGTGCTCATAAAATGCTCCTTATGGCGTGCGTCTCGAAAAGCCTCTGACAACTAAGTCCAACTCCTAGCCTGCCCATGTGGTTTAGTCTCTAAGCCCGGCGGAACTGCTTTTACTAATAGGAGAAGGGGCGAGGGCGGATCTCTGGCGCCTTAAAACCAGATGCTTTGGGTAGATGGTGGCTCGTCAACCTGGGAAGGTAGCCCTGGGAAAGGTAGGGGAAGGTAAACCCTGATTTCAAACCTCTGCTGCCTTGCGGCATACCCGGTCACGGGAAAGGCTTCGGGAGTCAACCCTGAGGAAAAATCCGGAGTCGGAGCCCCTAAGGCAGTTCTATGTTGTGCTCAACATCGTTCTGGCAGCTCCTGCAACGGCGCTGGTGCCAAACTGTAGCAGCCCTGCTGTTCCTTTGGATTCATCAGTGACGTGGAGAGGGGGGACATGCTGCATGGGCAGCATCTTGTCCTCCATATCTTCCTGCCCAGGCTTGAATCCTACCAACGCCCAACGCTGGAAGGTAGAACACCGGATCACTGGAGAGGACACTTCAGCTTCGCCTTTGGCGTAGACAAAACACGGGGAATGATAGTTACCGGTTATAAGCCACTGCTCAATTGGCGTAGAGCGTGGCGCCAGGGGTTGTTCCCGACGGTGGGAGGGATCATCAGATCTCACTGGACAGCTACCGCCCGCCTCAAGCTGGGCAGCCCCCAGCCAATAAGGTGTTGTCCCGCCACAACTTGCTTTCCTCATTGGGTGCATGGGGATAAGGAGAAATCCAAACAGCAGGCTGAGAACCTTCGCACCAGGCAAGACAATAAAACAAAAGAGACCAACTCTAAAACTGGGAACTTGGAACGTCTGCACTATGATGACAGGACTCGCTGCTAACCTCAAGGACATCAACGACACCAGGAGGACTGCCATCATCAATAATGAGCTGAAGAGACTGGGAGTGGATATCGCCACTCTCCAGGAAACACGGTTAGCTGATGCAGGCACACTGAGAGAGAAGGACTACACGTTCTACTGGCAGGGAAAGGGCAGTGACGAACACAGGGAACACGGAGTGGGCTTCGCAGTGAAGAACACTTTGCTGAAGATGGTGGAACCGGGCAGCACTGGCTCTGCACGACTCCCCACCCTCCGCCTGAACACCACTCAAGGCCCAGTCACCCTCGTCAGCGTGTATGCCCCAACACAGACAGCCACACCAGAGGCAAAAGACGAGTTCTACGAGAATCTCGCAACAACTGTCAGGATCATCCCCAACTCTGAACAACTCATTCTCCTTGGAGACTTCAATGCCAGAGTGGGTGCTGACCACGACTCCTGGCCCTCCTGTCTTGGACCTTTTGGCGTGGGCAGAATGAACGACAACGGACAGCAGCTGCTCGAGTTCTGCACATATCACGATCTGTGCATCACAAACTCATTCTTCAAGACCAAGCCCCAACACAAGGTTTCCTGGCAACATCCGCGCTCAAAGCACTGGCACCAGCTAGACTTGATCCTGACCAGGCGCACCTCACTGAAGAACGTGCTAATCACCCGTTCGTTCCAGAGTGCAGATTGCGACACAGACCATTCATTGGTGTGTTGCAAGGTCAAGTTGCAGCTGAAGAAATTCCATCGTGCTAGACAACCTGGAAAGGCATGGATTGACATCAGCAAGATGGCCCAACCAGAACTTGTTGAGCAGTTTGCCTCCACCTTTGAGAAGGAACTTGGTGTACCACAAGGAGGAGAATCTGCAAAGCAGAAGTGGGAAGAGCTGCGAAACACCATCTACCGCACAGCCTTGGCTACCTTTGGGAGGAAGACCTCGAAGTCACAGGACTGGTTTGATGCCAAGTTGACCGAGATGACCCCCGTCATTGAAGCCAAGCGCTCAGCACTTGCTGAGTACAAGAAGTACCCAAACGAGAAGAATCTCCAGATTCTCAGGGCTGCGAGAAGCAAAGTTCAGCAGACTGCTCGGCGCTGTGCCAACGAGTACTGGACTCAGCTCAGCCAAGACATTCAAACCGCTGCCATAACAGGGAACATCCGTGGTATGTACGATGGCATCAAGAAAGCACTTGGTCCGGCTCAGAGCAAGACGGCCCCCCTCAAATCTTCCACTGGGGAGATGATCACAGAGAAGAACAAGCAGATGGAGAGATGGGCGGAACACTACTCCGACCTCTACTCTAGACAGAACACCGTGACACCGTCAGCCCTTGATGCCATCGACTGCCTGCCATCCATGGACGAACTTGACGCCGAGCCAACCATCGACGAACTCAGTAAGGCCATTGATAGCTTGGCTGCTGGCAAGGCACCCGGCAACGACGGCATACCCCCTGACCTGATCAAGCACTGCAAGACCGCCCTACTGCTGCCATTGCATGACATCCTCTGCCAGTGCTGGAAGGAAGGTGCCGTACCACAGGACATGAGGGACGCCAAGATCATCACCCTCTACAAAAACAAAGGGGAGAGAAGCGACTGCAACAACTACAGGGGCATTTCCCTCCTCAGCGTTGTTGGCAAAGTCTACGCACGAGTTGTTCTCGTTCGTCTACAGAAGCTTGCCGAACGTGTCTACCCCGAGTCTCAGTGTGGCTTCCGCGCTGAGCGATCAACGGTAGACATGATATTCTCCATCCGCCAACTCCAGGAGAAATGCAGAGAACAGAACATGCCTCTGTACGTCGCCTTCATCGACCTCACCAAAGCGTTCGATCTGGTCAGCAGAGAGGGCCTTTTCAAGATCCTGCCAAAGATAGGATGCCCACCAAAGTTGCAAAGCCTCATCGAATCGTTTCACACCAACATGCAGGGGATAGTGCAGCACAATGGCAATGTCTCAGAGCCATTCAACATACGCAGTGGAGTGAAACAGGGCTGTGTACTTGCGCCAACCCTCTTTGGGATTTTCTTTGCTATGCTCCTGAGGCATGCCTTCAGCACAGCAACAGAGGGAATCTACCTGCACACAAGATCTGACGGCAGGCTTTTCAACCTCGCCCGCCTGAAAGCCAGAACCAAAGTACGCGAGGCTCTAATCAGAGACATGCTGTTCGCAGACGACGCTGCAGTCGCAACCCACACACAGCAGGAGCTTCAGACCCTGATGGACCGCTTCTCCCAGGCATGCAAGGACTTCGGGCTTACCATCAGCCTGAAGAAGACTAACGTCTTGGCGCAAGGCACGGAAGCACCACCAACCATCACCATTGATGACTACAAGCTGGAGGTCGTGAATCAGTTCACGTACCTGGGGTCCACCATCAGCAATAACCTCTCCCTTGATACAGAGATCAACAAGAGGATTGGAAAATCAGCCTTCACACTTGCTCGCCTCACCACACGAGTGTGGGAGAATCCCAAACTCTTTGTCAAGATGAAAATGGCAGTGTACAACGCCTGCGTCATCAGCACACTGCTCTATGGGAGTGAGACGTGGACAACATACGCCCGGCAGGAAAACAGACTGAACTCCTTCCACTTGCGCTGCATTCGCCACATCCTGGACATATCCTGGCAGGACAAAGTGCCCAACACAGAAGTTCTGTCCCGCGCTGGCCTTCCCTCCATGTTCACTCTACTCAGGCAGCGCAGGCTCCGCTGGCTAGGCCACGTTCACCGTATGGAGGATGGCAGAATCCCCAAAGACGTCCTCTATGGAGAACTGGCAACTGGCAGGAGAGACGTTGGCCGCCCACAGCTGCGCTTTAGAGACGTCTACAAGAGAGACATGAAGGCCCTGGATATCAACACAGAGCGCTGGGAGGACCTTGCAACGGACCGCTCCAAATGGAGAGGCACCCTGACCAGACAGCTCAAGGCGGGTGAAGAGAGACTGACTGCTGCAGCAGATGAAAAAAGGACCCGCAGGAAGAACCGCCACAGACCCAGCAGCACGGAGACCACCCACAAGTGTGACCTGTGTGACAGGGACTGTCATTCGCGCATCGGCCTGTTCAGCCACAGGCGGTGCTGTTCCAGCAGAGTAGACGTTTAGGATTCTCTTCCATGGTCATCATAGACCGACGGAGGCCGACGACGAGTGCTTTGGATCATGAGCTGTTCCAATTCTTCTCCAAACTTTCTTCTTCCCATCATTCTGGTACAGGTTGATCTTAGTCTCATCTGTCCAAAGAATGCTGTTCCAGAACTGGGCTGGCTTCTTCAGGTGTTTTTTGGCAAAGTCAATTCTGGCCTTTCTGTTTTTGAGGCTGATTAATGGTTTGCACCTTGTGGTGAATCCTTTGTATTTACTCTCATGAAGTCTTCTCTTTATGGTAGACTTAGATACTGATACATCTACTTCCTGGAGAGTGTTCTTCACTTGAGTGGATGTTGTGAAGGGGTTGTTCTTCACCATGGAAAGGATTCTGTGATCATCCACCACTGTTGTCTTCCCTGGATGTCCAGGCCTTTTTGAGTTTCCAAGCTCACCAGTGCACTCTTTTTTTCTCAGAATGCACCAAACTGTTGATTTGGCCACTCCTAACATTTCTGCTATCTCTCTGATGGATTTCTTCTTTTTTTTCAGCCTCAGGATGGTCTGTTTAACCTCCATTGAGAGCTCCTTTGACCGCATGTTGTGTGTTCACAGCAACAGCTTCCAAATGCAAACGCCACACCTGGAATCAACTCCAGACCTTTTAACTGCTTAATTGATGACAGGTTAATGAGGGAAGAGCCCATGCAGCCTTGTTATTTTTTTTTTTTTTGCAGCCTTCTGAGTCAATTGTCCAATTACTTTTGGACAATTACTAACCCCAATCATACGCGAGAGCAGTAGCCGCAGACAGCAGTGGAAGTGAGCTGGAAGAAGAATCCGCTGAGCAACAAGTGTCGGCCTTCATGCAGTCAAAAGGAATTCAACTGGACTGCAACAACTTTGAGTCCTGCCATCCTCTGCCCAGGAAAAACGGTGACAAACCGGCTGTGATCATGAGGTTTGAGAACAAAAAACACAAGACTGCGCTGCTGAAACAAGGTAGGAAGCTGAAAGGAACGAACATTTATCAGGGGTGCTCATTACGTCGATCGCGATCTACTGGTCGATCGTGGAGGTAGTACTGGTCGATCGCAGCGTGACATTAAAAAAATATTTGTCAGCCTATCAAACATCCCGTCACTTGATTGACATACAGGGCAACCATTCAGATGACAACTGAATTTTGACCTTTAGGTCACCGCTCATGCGTAAACAACGGCGCTAAGCGCAGCAAAACTTACAAGCTAGTCAGCGAATTACCTCAGATTTTAAGCCCTTGCTAAAACATATGGTGATCAAAATGAGTGAGAAAGCTGGACCAAGTAAGAAGACAAAAACATATCACTTTCATACGGAATGGGAGGTGGACTTTTTTTTCACGATGTCATTTTCGAAGTGCGTTTGCCTCATCTGCCAGTCTACCATTGCAATACCAAAGAAGGGAAATGTGGAGCCGCATTTTTGGACTGTTCATGGAAAATACGACATCAACTTTCCGCCGAAAGGCCAGCTGAGAAAGAGAAAGGTGGAGGAACTAAAATCCTAGTTGTCCGGACAGCAGTCATTTTTCACTCAACAAACTTCAAAAGCGAAAGCCGCCACCGAAGATGAAGTGGGAAGATGAGATTTTGACTCTACAAACCGACATTGAGCTGAAGTCGAGAGCTCATGGACAGTTCTGGAACTTACTCACAGAGGAAAAGTACCCCAACATGAGGAAATCTGCTACCTCCTTGACTGCATTATTCGGCTCCACTTATTTATGTGAGTCAGCCTTTTCCTACATGAAGATCCATCCATCCATCCATCCATCTTCTACCGCTTTTCCGGAGGTCCGGGTCGCGGAGGCAGCAGTTCAAGCAGAGAAGCCCAGACTTCCCTCTCCCCAGCCACCTGCTCCAGCTCTTCAGAGGGGATACCAAGGCGTTCCCAGACTAGCTGGGAGACATAGTCTCTCCACCGAGTCCTGGGTCTGCCCCGGGGTCTCCTCCCAGTGGGACGTGCCTGAAACACCTCAAGTGGGAGACGTCCAGGAGGCATCCTAATCAGATGCCCATACCACCTCAACTGACTCCTTTCAATGTGGAGGAGCAGCGGTTCTACTCTGAGCCTCTCCCGGATGACTGAGCTCCTCACCCTATCTCTGAGGGTGAGTCCAGCAATCCTACGGAGAAAGCTCATATCAGCCGCTTGTATCCGCGATCTCGTTCTTTCGGTCATTACCCAAAGCTCGTGACCATAGGTGAGAGTAGGAACGTAGATTGACTGGTAAATCGACAGCTTTGCCTTAGAACTAAGCTCCCTCTTCACCACAACAGACCGGTACAATGTCCGCATCACTGCAGATGCTGCTCCAATCCGTCTGTCGATCTCTCGCTCCATTTTCCCCTCACTCGTGAACAAGACCCCAAGATACTTAAACTCCTCCACTTGGGGCAGGAGCCTGTCCCCAACCCGGAGAGGACAATCCACCTTTTTCCGGCTGAGGACCATGGACTCGGACTTGGAGGTGCTGATTCTCATCCCAGCCGCTTCACACTCAGCGGCAAACCGTCCCAGCAAGAGCTGTAGGTCATTGCTGGATGAAGCCAACAGGACAACATCATCTGCAAACAACAGAGATGAGATCCTGTGGTCACCAAGCATGACACCCTCCATTCCCTGGCTGCGCCTAGAAATCCTGTCCATAAAAATTATGAACAGGACCGGTGACAAAGGGCAGCCCTGGCGGAGTCCAACTCTCACTGGGAATGACTCCGACCGAGTGTTGGCAATACGAACTAAACTCTCACAACGGTCGTACAGAGACCGAATAGCTCGTAACAACAAGCCCGATACCCCATACTCCCGAAGCACCCCCCACAAAAATCCACGAGGGACGCGGTCAAATGCCTTCTCCAAGTCCACAAAACACATGTAAACTGGTTGGGCAAACTCCCACGAACCCTCAAGAATTCTCGAGAGGGTAAAGAGCTGGTCCGATGTGCCACGGCCAGGACGAAAACCACATTGCTCCTCCTGAATCCGAGGTTCGACCAACGGCCGGACTCTCCTCTCCAGTACCTTGGCATAGACCTTCCCAGGGAGGCTGAGGAGTGTGATCCCTCTAAAGTTGGAGCACACCCTCCGGTCCCCTTTTTTGAAGAGAGGAACCACCACCCCGGTTTGCCATGCCAAAGGCACTGCCCCCGACCTCCACGCAATGTTGCAGAGGCGTGTCAACCATGACAACCCAACAACATCCAGGGCCTTGAGGTACTCGGGGCGAATCTCGTCCACCCCCGGGGCCCGGCCACCAAGGAGATTTTTAACCACCTTGGCGACCTCAGCCCCTGTGATAGGCGAGTCATCCCCCTTGTCCCCAAACCCTGCTTCCTCTGTGGAAGGCATACCAGTGGGATTGAGGAGATCCTCGAAGTATTCCTTCCACCGCCCGACGATATCCCCAGTTGAAGTCAACAGTGTCCCATCCGCACCATACACAGTGTGGACGGGGAGCTGCTTTCCCCTCCTGAGCCGCCGAACAGTTTGCCAGAATCTCTTTGAAGCCGACCGAAAGTCTTGTTCCATGGCCTCACCGAACTCCTCCCATACCCGGGTTTTTGCTTCAGCAACCACCCGAGCTGCACTCCGCTTGGCCTGCCGGTACACCTCAGCTGCTTCGGGAGTCCCACAAGCCAACCAAGCTTGATAGGACTCCTTCTTCAGCTTAATGGCCCCCCTCACCACTGGTGTCCACCACTTGGTTCGGGGGTTGCCACCACGAGATGCACCGACCACCTTGCGGCCGCAGCTCTGGGCCGCCGCTTCAACAACAGAGGTGGAGAACATGGCCCATTCAGACTCCATGTCTCCAGACTCCCTCGGAATGTGGTTGAAGTTCTTCCGGAGGTGGGAGTTGAAGACCTCCCGGACAGGGCCCCCTCATGGATCGTCACCTTATCGTGGTGGGGGGGGTTTGCGTGCCCCAGTGATCCCAGGAGCTATGTTGTCCGGGGCAATTTGCCTCTGATAGGGTCTCCCAAGACAAACTGGTCCTGGGTGAAGGGCCAGACTAAGAACGATCCAACAGACTCTCATGATAAATTGTATATCAAGGATTCAGTGTACCCCGCCCGGTATGGGGTTACCGGGGCCCCACCCTGGAGCCAGGCCTGGGGGAGGGGCTCGAAGGCTAGCGTCTGGTGGCCAGGTTTCCACCCATGGGACCCGGCCGGGCTCAGCCCGAAGGAGTTACATGAAGATCATTAAGTCCAAATACCGTTCCACCATAACTGATGAACATTTGGAAATGTGCTTGAGGCTGGCTGTCAGCAGCTACTGTCCGGACTATGCATCCCTGGCTGATTCAATTCAGCGCAAGTCATCAAAGTAAACTCAGGTAATTACAAAAAAATGTTAATAGTTATTTATTATGTGTGTTGTGCAATACTGGCTTATTCAGTTATGCAAGGTACATCAACATACATTGTACATACAAAGAATCCTTAATACATTTGAAAATAATTATATGTTTTGCATTTTTGTAGTGGGTAGATCATTTTGACATGGTTATTTTATAAGTAGCTCGCATGCTGAAATAGTGTGAGCACCCCTGATTTACATAAACGAGCACCTCACGAAAGAAAATGCAGAAATAGCCAGGAAAGCAAGATACATGAAAAAGCAGAAAAAGATTCAAAACACCTGGACATCAAACTGTAAAATATACATCAAATTAAACAGATCACCTAAAGAAGCCAAGGTCATTAACAACCGTAATATTATGGAACTGGACAAATATCAATGAATATTATGAACTGGAGTCACAGCAACAATTCAGACAACTGTAGGACACTGAAGGATTTTACTCATCTGCAACAAAACATTCAACAACATGAATCAAAAAATCAACAAACAGGAACAACAGGAACTGAAAGTTTTTGAATACACAGATCACAACCCACAGGACGTAGAATATAACATAGACCCTGATTGTGGCGGTTTGGGAAAATCCCCACAAACAGACTAAGGACAGACAGCTTGCTACTCCTGGTTTTTTCCGCTACACTACTGTGATAATGTTACCTTTCATGCATTGTGTTCATGCTTCCTGTCCTTACTGTGACCTAGAGACTCAGATCAATATGTAGATGTGCCTTTTGACCTCTTCGTTCTGCAGCTGGAGCAGAGTCTAGCAAATCTGCCTATTGTGATGTATGTCTCACAAATGCAAATATCTCATGCCTGTTCTGCAGTCCCTTTGATCAGACCAACTGCTGTGAATCTGCTTTGATGTGTTGTTTGAGTTGGGTATAAATACTGCACAGGTTCTGTAACACATTCTCTCACTCTCACTTCAACCTCTGCTGCAGACACGCACTCTGTGTCTTCTTCTCTGAGATCCAGAGGATCCCACTCCAGCCTGCACACACTTGGGCTGGAGAGGGGATCCCGTGACGGCGGTATGATAATAAACTCTACTTAAAACCTCCAACAACGCCGCTTTATTTCATGCCGCCGCACTGGTGACCCGACGCTGAAATGAACACGCTGCCAGCGAACGCAACACCCGGCGGTGATTCTCCGACGACAAGCGAACGCGGCAGCCTGACTGATCTGCCCTCCCGTCTGCTTCAGGGAGACCTCAACGCGGAGTTTCCAGGCGAAAATCCCCGGAGAACACCCACGACCGGGAAAGCTGAGCAGCGTTTCATGGTGAGATCTACACGCCTAGATCGGCACATCCACGCTGGACCGGCCGCGCTCACAGCTCCTCCACTCGAGAGCGCATGTACCTCATCATTTCTCCGCGATGGCGACTCCCATGGCCGACGGAGCACACGTGGACCTGAACGCACCATGACCGAGCGAGGGACAAGAGCGTCTACTTCCCTTCACCGCTCCAACACATTTAACAGGGATGATTAAGCTCCCTGACCCTGTCTCCTCTCCAGCCGGCCCAACAACGCACGGAGAGTTACGCGGACGGCGCACCACGCACGGGATGCATATGGCTCTACAGACCCCCATCCTCCTTCGCCGCTGCACACAGAGCCTTCAGAGCTGCCCTCACACCTGAAGCACGCACGCAGCATGCACGAAGGATTTGTCAATGGTCTCAGCCACGGCGCACATGGGGAATTCAGCGGTTTTGCGGTTCCCGACGGCTTTTAAGGTTGTGCCCGCACCTAAAGTCAACACGCCAGTTCCCCTGCTTTTATGTTTCTCTTACAGCCACTCCTGCTTTTCTTCATGGCCACTATTAATCCTTGCAGGACTTAATCGCGGGAGGAGCCAGTGACTAATTTTTCTTCTTGTGGACCTCTGCACGTTCAACGAGACAGCCCTTCGACATTGCGGACCCACAAGCAATTTTTGCGTGGCCCAGACGTTTTCATCGTCTCCGGCCAGCTTTTACTACCCCCACCCCCCTCCACCCCCTCCCGCACAGAGCTTTTCCCTGCTCGCTGCCCAAGCTGCACTATCGAGGTCTCGACCACCTGCCGAGCCCTCTGGGGGGGGGGCTGTGGCGGTTTGGGAAAACCCCCACAAACAGACTAAGGACAGACAGCTCGCTACTCCTGGTTTTTTCCGCTACACTACTGTGATAATGTTACCTTTCATGCTTTGTGTTCATGTGTCCTGTCCTTACTGTGACCTAGAGACTCAGATCAATATGTAGATGTGCCTTTTGACCTCTTTGTTCTGCAGCTGGAGCAGAGTCTAGCAAATCTGCCTATTGTGATGTATGACTCACAAATGCAAATATCTCATGCCTGTTCTGCAGTCCCTTTGATCAGACCAACTGCTGTGAATCTGCTTTGATGTGTTGTTTGAGTTGGGTATAAATACTGCACAGGTTCTGTAACACATTCTCTCACTCTCACTTCAACCTCTGCTGCAGACACGCACTCTGTGTCTTCTTCTCTGAGAGCCAGAGGATCCCACTCCAGCCTGCACACACTTGGGCTGGAGAGGGGATCCCGTGACGGCGGTATGATAATAAACTCTACTTAAAACCTCCAACAACGCCACTTTATTTCATGCCGCCGCACTGATAATAATTTATTTAGCTCCATCAATAATGACTGTTATTACTACACAGATGAACAGTTTAACACAATGGTCACATCTGATTTCAATATTTCTATGATCCACTTCAACAGCAGGAGTCTCTATGCCAACTTTAATAACATTAAAGATTATTTACATCAGTTTAAAGAGCCATTCAATATTGTGGCAATATCAGAGACATGGCTCAGTGAAGAGAAAGGAGTGGATTTTACCATGGATGGCTATGAATTAAATTATATAAATAGAAAAGTGAAAAAAGGAGGAGGAGTTGCAATTTATGTTGACAAGAGCTTGAAATACAAGGTTGTTGAAAATCTGTCAGTAATTGTGGATGATTTATTTGAATGTATTACAATAGAAATCTGTCTGGACAATGTGAAGAATGTAGTAGTGAGCTGTGTATATAGAACACCTGGATCAAACATTGACTTATTTAAGGACTGGATGGAAAAAAATGTATGCAAAACTAACTCATAAAGTTATGTTCATCTGTAGGGATTTCAATATAGATCTGATGAACTCAAAACAACATAGTTTGACAGAAGAATTTATCAACACAATGTACAGTATGGGCTTACATCCAACAATCACCGGACCTAGCAGAATCACGTCACACAGTGCCACACTAATAGATAACATATTCACAAACAATATGGAAAATAATATCAGGAGTGGGCTTTTATTGAATGATATCAGTGACCACCTGCCGATTTTTGTTGTCTATCAATGTGATTATAGGAAGAAAAAGTATACCAAAAATATTAAATATAAAAGAATAAGAACCGAAGAATCATTGTATTTACTGACAAAGGAATTATTAATACAAGACACTAAGAGACTGGATGATTTCACTGAAAAACACAACCTCCTTACAAATAGCCAGTATGGTTTTAGAGCAGATAAATCTACATCTTTGGCACTGATTGAACTTATAGAAGAAATTACTAGTTGTATAGATAAAAAAAAAGGTTGCTGTAGGAGTATTTATAGATTTAAAGAAAGTTTTTGACACCATTGACCACAGAATACTACTAAGGAAACTGGAAAGGTATGGGATAAGAGGGGTAGGACTGAGTTGGGTGGAAAGTTATTTAAGTAACAGACAACAATTTGTACAAATTGGAGAGCACAAATCATCTTTCATGGACATCACTTGTGGTGTGCCCCAGGGGTCAGTTTTGGGACCCAAACTCTTTATTTTGTATATAAATGACATATGCCAAGTATCAAAAATTCTGAAATTTATTTTGTTTGCGGATGACACAAATATCTGTCATGTGGTGGCCCTCGCGAGCCACCATAAGACGCCACAGTCACCAGTGAATTTCAGTGAGTTTTATTACGGTGAAAAAGTAACAACACAAGATGCAGGGCAATGACACATAAGTCTACACACATCCGGAAGCGTAAGGCTAAACAGCTCTCTTACAGGTCCTTAGGAGGAGACGGTCATACACAGGCAATGGTTGTTGGAGTAATGGCTACACAGGCTGCTGAGGCAGAGACACACAGAGGTCTGCTCACACTGGGAGGGGTAAGGCTAACAGCTCACTTACTGGTCCTGGGGAAGTGATGGTCAACCACAGGCAGACGAGGTAGGTAACAGTCCAAGGCATCCGTAGCTCAGACGAAGAACGACTGACACTGCTGCAGGGATGCGGCCGCTAACGTGGGAATAAGAAGTCCACCGCTAACGACCGCAAATGCAAAACAGCTGCTCAGGACTTGACAGCTGAGCGGAAGCCTCCCCGAGCACTGTCACAATAAGAGCTCGGAGAGCCCGGAAGACAACGCCGCTGTCAAGCCCTGACAGGAATAGCCCGAGCACAACGACAAAGTGCTCGGGTCATGACAGTAGCCCCCCCTCAACTGACGGGCTCCGAACGTCTTGTAACACCCAGCCCCCCCCCCCCAACCACAGGGCGAGTGAATTGAGGAACAGGCAAGGAGGGAGCCAAACAAAACCTGACAAGACCCTAACCCAAAAGGAAAAGGAATACATCAACTGACATATCCATCAATTCCACCCAGAACAATGACGAAACCAGAAAAAACAAGACATGACTAAAAAAATACAAAGGATACAAAACCATAAAGAACATAAGCACCTGACACTGAACGTCTTCCCACGGGCACCACAGACAACCCGTCTAACTCCAAAATACATAACCCCACGTGGTAAAGAACTCAAAGTAAGGATCTCTTCAAAAACCCAAACTTAACATGCCAAAATCATACTTCCAAACAACCTCAATACATGATAACTATGAAACAAGAAATACCTGGAAACGCACGATAACTATCGAAGAAGAAATACATGGAAAAACACGATAACTATGGAACAAAAATTACATGGAAAAAACACATAGAGCAATCTAAAATTGCTTGGCATAACGTGACTATGACTAGACTGTGACCTTCAAAAATACATGAGGCAATCTAAACACAAACAAAACAAGAAATACATACAAACACACATGGAGCAAACTAAAATTGCTTTGAACATAACTTGGCTATGACTAGGCCGTGGCTTTCAAAAAAAAAAAAAACATGAGGCAATCTAAAATTGCTCTGACATAACTTAGCTATAGATAGACTGTGGCTTAGAAAAAAAGAAACATGGAGCAATCTAAAATTGCTCTGACTTGACTTAACTATGGTTAAACTATGGCTTACAAAAAAAAGGAAACATGAGGCAATCTAAAATTGCTTTGACTTAACTTTGACCAGACTGTGGCCTTCAAAAAAAACATGAGGCAATCTAAAATTGCTTTGATTTGACTATGACTAGACTGTGGCCTTCAAAAAGAAGAAACATGAGGCAATCTAAAATTGCTTTGACTTGACTTGACTATGACTACGTGAAACAACAAAAAAAAAAAAATTGCTAAACGTACTTGACATGACTAGGCACTGTATGGGCCCCCTGATAATCCCACAAACAGTACATGATCAGGCGGCCTACCCCAGTCCCAGGCCCCCAGAAACAAGTCCTCTGGTGGCCGAACCAGGTCACCCGGTAACAAACACAGTTTACTGGGTGGCCAACCCATGACGCTGAACGCACCAAGCAGTTCCTCAGGTGGCCGACCCGCATCCCACAACCACCAGGACCGTGGAGGAAATGCATGCAGCCGCCTGCCTGAAGACGACAAGACAGGAGAGCGCCAATCTGCCAAACAAAACCCTCTAACAGCCCCCAGCTGGTGGCTCCTGAGAGGGGGACAACCAAAAACTTGGACCCCCTCGAATCCTGATTGGGTCACAGCCGCACCTGCGCTGGACCCCCACTGGACCTCGTCGGACCCCGATTGGGTCATCGCTGCACCCACATCGGACCCCGATTGGGTCATCGCTGCACCCACGTCGGACCCCGACTGGGTCACCTCAGCCCACACGTCGGACCCTGACTGGGTCACCTCGGCCCACACGTCGGACCCCGACTGGGTCACCTCGGCCCACACGTCGGACCCCGACTGGGTCAGGACTGCTCCGGCGACGACCTCCATCTCCAAACCTGGAACCCCCAGTCCCGTGACCTTGACTGGCTCCGGACCGGTAACGCTGTGGAGGTGCTCAGAAAACAGAAGAGGACCGGGATCAGTTCCACCGGCAGCGCCAGAGCCCAGCGAGACGAGCTCGGGTGCAGCGGACGGCTGCCCCTCACTCGCCTCCCCATGAGGCAGGCAAAAATGCTCTAACACACCATACAGGAAAACAAGAAAGAGCACTTGCCTGCACTCGGGCTCTGGAGCCGTCCAGGACTTCGCCGATCCAGGTTCAGGAAGACGCTCATCGTCGGGCTCCCACTCGGCTGCGTCGGGTTCCACAGCCGGCCTGATGGTCTCTGCAGCTGGATCCTCACACGCTGGCGTCCACGCCAATAACCTGTATGGCGTGGGGGTAGAGGACCCTGGACCTGCTGACTCGGGCTGCATCCCTGAAGAACCCTGGGGACGCTCTCTCGTCAGCTCTGGCTCCTCACCGCAGTCCATTCTCCTCCTCTGTCCAAAACAAGGCTGCAGGGCCGGGATATTTTCCAGAGCCGCAAGCCTCCCCCTCGTTCAACGGCGTGGGACTAACGCCGAGGACCGCTCAGCAGGAGGAGACACAGAGGCAGGTAGGTTTAGTACAAATGGCTACAGCTGGTGAAAGAAACTCAGGGAGCTGCGAACCCCGAGCTTCACCCCCAGGAGTCAGGCAAGACAGATCACTATGAAAAATAGGACAGTGAAATTGGACTTGCCTGTCTCCCGGAGGAAAGATGGTATCAGCTGTAGCGGACATTGCTCCTTCCCTCGCTCGCTGGGTGGTAGAAAAGGACCCATGGACGGAGCCCACCGGCACAGGACTCAGCTCACTCACAGCAGCTGGCTGATTGAGGGGGTCATCCCGGCAGCCCGGAACTGGATCCGGAGCAGGAGCTTGCCGAAGATGTGCCCGGCCATGGCGCCGACGCCTTCGCTGGCCCCCGGACGGTGCGAACTCCCGAAACGGATCGAGGACAGGATCAGGATCCATAGGCAAAGAGCAGGAGTGCCTCTTCTCCCGCTTCATGCCGCATTCCTCCTCCATCATCAGATATATTTCGCATTGCGCGGCGATGTCTTCCCTCCTCGCGTCGACTTCCGGGTGGTCGGCGTAGCGGGGAGAGAGATGACAAAGAATATCTTCTTCGGCGTCCAGGTACCAGTGTATGCCGTGGTCATAATCCAGCAGGGAAGCGGAGATGAGCAGCTCATCCATGACTTCCAGCACACCTGTCAGCTCGCGGCTCGGACTCCAAACGCGGCCCCTCCGCGACGGCATTCTTCACATACACAGTACCCAGACAGGAAAAAGCAAATGTCCAAAAACTCGAACCCACTGGTGAATTGCGTCTCGGGTTGGCGTCACCGTAAACGCCGTTTTTGGCAGCAGTGTACTGTCATGTGGTGGCCCTCGCGAGCCACCATAAGACGCCACAGTCACCAGTGAGTTTCAGTGAGTTTTATTACGGTGAAAAAGTAACAACACAAGATGCAGGGGCAATGACACATAAGTCTACACACATCCGGAGGCGTAAGGCTAAACAGCTCTCTTACAGGTCCTTAGGAGGAGACGGTCATACACAGGCAATGGTTGTTGGAGTAATGGCTACACAGGCTGCTGAGGCAGAGACACACAGAGGTCTACTCACACCGGGAGGGGTAAGGCTAACAGCTCACTTACTGGTCCTGGGGAAGCGACGGTCAACCACAGGCAGACGAGGTAGGTAACAGTCCAAGGCATCCGTAGCTCAGACGAAGAACGACTGACACTGCTGCAGGGATGCGGCCGCTAACGTGGGAATAAGAAGTCCACCGCTAACGACCGCAAATGCAAAACAGCTGCTCAGGACTTGACAGCTGAGCAGAAGCCTCCCCGAGCACTGTCACAATAAGAGCTCGGAGAGCCCGGAAGACAACGCCGCTGTCAAGCCCTGACAGGAATAGCCCGAGCACAACGACAAAGTGCTCGGGTCATGACAATATCCTTTGCACTGGTGAGAATTTGCAGCAGGTTTTAGAGGTGGTCACAACTGAAATGGAAAAATTAACGCAGTAGTTCAACAAAAATAAATCATCTCTAAATCTAAAAAAACCCAAAGATTATGTTGTTTGGAAATTATAAAATAAATCATGAAATAATGGTAACGATAGATGATACCAGAATAGAAACAGTACAGAAAAATACGTTTCTGGGGGTGATGCTAGACAATAAAATTTGCTGGAAACCTCACATCAGTCACATCTGGGCCAAGTTAGCAAAATGTATAGGAATACTGGGGAAGACAAGACACATCTTGGACTATAAATCATTGGTCTTATTGTACAATTCACTGTTTTTACCTTATCTTAACTACTGTGTAGAAGTCTGGGGAAACACCTACAAGACCAACCTACAATCAATATGCATGTCAGAAGTCTGAAATATAAACCTCACAAATACAGAGTACAAAAAGGTATTAGACTGAATCAAAGATCAGACTTAAGACACGCAGAGCCTTTGAAGTTTTTACTTGCAAGGAGCAATCAAAACAAACCTTATACAGGATGAGCTGAATGCTGGCGAGGCAGTCTCGCACAGCAACTTATATACACAAAGATAAGACAGTGACAGTTTTACAACCCGTTCTTTCCCCCACACACAGGGGAGTGATGAGTAAAAGCATACACAGTTTGTACACAACAGTCTTTTGCAAAGAAGATAAAGAAAAAGTACAAGATATGCAAAGGATGAGTCTTGGCACACAACGCTCCAGCTACACCCACCCACATGTGGGGACATCAGTCTCAGCTTCATGAATCATTAATAAAATGATAACTGTTTATATACATATATACAATTTGTCCAACATTTCCCTCCTGTTTATTATTTTATTAACCCTTTTAATCATATGCAATTATCAGTACAATGTAACTTCAAAAGATTTTCTACATTGACCTCATAGAGCATCTTGTCCAAATTTAAACAGTGGGTTTGTCATCACAATCATCATCACTTTGCTGTGTTAAGGCAGTATATTGTACAGGGACTTCTCTTTGGAGCATAACAGATTGTAACATGAAAGTGTGTTGAGCAAAAGTTCTACTTATCATGGACCTTATACAGGGAATGACACACATGAAAAGCACATAGAATAAAATTAATATCACAATCAATGGGGTTAACTATTTCAAAAGACTCTGCCACCAAGTTCTTACTTTGAAACCAATCCCAGAAGCCCCAACCTTTATCTTCATCTAAACCATGCTGTAAGTGTAAAATATCATTAAAATGGCTAATTTTTGTTCTTCATTTAAAGTTGTGAATCCTTGCTCCACTAATACAGTCAGATTTTCCATTGTCCATGCTAATGCATTTATGTGGTGTATAGCTAGAGCACTGCCATGCATTGGAAAAAGGGTACTCATAATACCTTTAAAATCACTAATTCTCTGTTTTCCAGATAGTTTACCCACCAACTGTTGCATGTCTATTTCTTCTTCTTTTTACCCTGGTGTATTTCAGTTTGTTCAGGATGATAATAATGGGAGTATGATGTTTTCATTTCATGTGTAAGATTTGACCTTATGCTGATGTGTGGGAACAATATAGCCATGTAACACCTGCCACACCATCCTGGAGGAAGCAATGAGTAAACATTAGATCCACAAACCCAAACATGGTTTTCCAAGAATCCATACCCATCATCATTTGGCCAAAAAACAGCAGTTAAAAGTACAATTTTTGCTCTTTAAGGTGAATTTTCCAGTAGCAATATAGGGAAAGTGAAATACATTTCTACAAACAGAATCATAATATGACACTTCACAGGTCACTTCCTTAGTATCATTGCATCTTTGTGAAATACCCAGGTTGAAACTGTTTTTACTACAGTTTTTGTGAAAGCAGATTGGTGAAGTAAACAGTGTAGGATTTACTTTCATTAAAGGCTTCTTAACTGCAAGCAAAGAAGTTCCAATCCCAATAATATTAAATATTCTAATCTTAGACCCAGTGTAATCAGTAATAGTGACATTCAATCTATTAAGATACCTTTCTGACAAATTCCCCACCAACCAATGTCCAACATTATTGCTTGTATTAAACAGACTGAGACGAGAGTTCATCGCTATTGTTGCTCCGGGCGTTTTCTCTTCACTCAGTGGAACAGGGATCATGGGTATTGCAGTCTTGTGTAAATGGGGTAGCATTGAACACACATAGCAAGAAGTATTGATTCCCAGTCCTCTCACCGAAACCACCATTGTCTGGTACCATAGGTTATGCGTATTGTTCATTGTCCGTGCTTCGTGGGTTCCTTGTCCTTGAATCAGAAAGAGATTACCACCCCACTGTCAGGAGAAGTGCTGAACACAGAGTCATCAATAATTTTGGTGCCATGCTTCCACCTGAGAGAGTACCCCTCCGGGCCTCTTTCTTCACCAGGGTTGAGACGGCCTTGTCCTTAAAAGGACATGCCCCCTTTGTAACTGGACTTACTCAGGGAAACAAGTTAGTTAGTTCACTTACAGGCACCCGTAGTCTTTTAACGTGTGAAAGGTGAATCCGAGATGGTCATTCAGCAATACGTACTGCAGTGGGAGTGGGAGTGTCTAGTGTTGTCGGTGGTGGTTCTTTATGAAGACATAGTCTCCAGGTTGCAACGGTTATCCGTTTCTTTCTGTGGAGCAGAGAGAGCTTCTGACAGAATCAAAACATTCCCTGAGATGTTCACCAAGATTTGTGTATTTGTTAGGTGTGGTTAGTGGTGAGAGGTCAGGTAATACATAAGGATGGTGAAAAACACATTCAAAAGGTGATAATCCTGTCTTTGGGTCTAGTATAGAGTTAATGGTTAGTCTGACTAATTTCAGAGCTTCTGGCCAAGTAATACCCTTTCCATGTGTGATTTTTGCCAGCATTTGTTTGATTGTACCGATACTATGAAATTTGATCTTACTTCTTACAGCTTGGATTAAGTCTTGAACTGTTTGTGCTGTAAAATGAGTTCCATTATCTGCATAAATCAGTTCTGGAACCCCAAAAACGGAAAGAGCATCATTCAATAGAGTTTCACACACACAGATGCGGCATTTGCTGAGGATGTGTGATGAATTCCTGTCCACTTTGTGAAGGTGTCAATCAACACCAAGCAATATTGTAGCTTTCCATTGCTCCTTGAGCATTATTTTATAAACAAATGATGCACTTTTGGCATGTTTTTGTTACTTCTTTCAAAATATTAGGACAGTTTTTCCAACATCCTCATCATTGATTTCCCTCCTGTTGGCACATGATTGGCCATGTGCCACCAGGACAGCTCATCTGTATAATGTGGGTGGCAGAGCAAATTTTCATCAGGCAAGCCAAATGTATATCTAATTATTTACACATGAAACAGGAGGAAGGTCCATATTATTTTGACAGTCTTTTAAAACATCAACATTATTAATAAGACAGACGGTTCCTAAAAGACCAATAGCAGCACAGTGAGTAGCGTTATCAGCCAAGTGATTATCGCAGCTAGACAAGTCAGTGCCATTAGTGTGGGCAGGGCAGTGAATAACTGCCACAGAACATGGTAGCATCAGAACATTACATAGTTGCAACAATTGCTGTCGATGTTTTGCTGGTTTTTCTGTGGAGGTGACAAACCCCCGCAGATTCAAGGTAACAGTATGCAGGTGGCATGTGCTATAAGCATATTTACTGTCTGTACAGAATACAGATAAGTTACATTCAGGTTAGTAGCTCATTCAGCTGTTGGAGGTGATGCAGGTTGTGGAATTTTTACACAATCAGGACCCCAGACAACACCGTTACAGCATAAGCACACTTCTATTTTTTACAGAGCAAGCCTGTCACTCGCTTCTTCCTTTGCTAAGTAGAGAGAGAGAGAGAGAGCTGCTGTTCACCCCCTCCTTCACAACATGGGAAATGTGTAGGATAATAGAGGGCATGATCTTATTATTTGTATTATCCCATAAATAATAAAAAGGTGGTCTGTATTGCCCAGCCTGTATTTGAGTTATAACTGCAGCCATATGTTTATCCTGGGCACTACAGAAAATTAAATGAAAAGCACTTATGTAAATAAAATTGCATTTATTGATAATTTTTATGCATTATCTATTTTTCTGAGGATTGCTAATTATTTGCTAATTAATTTCTTTGATACCCCCTGTTTTGATACATGGAGGCTCACATGCAGCAAAGTTACAGGGTATTTGTTTGATTCTTTTACTGAAAGGAAGTGTGTTACCATTTTTAGTTTTAAATAAAATTTGCAGGTAGCCCAGTTCCTTCAAAGATGAGATCTCAATAATTATAGCTTCTTTTTGTGACATCTCTTGAAATAGTTTACAAATTTCATTTAAGAAAAACAAAATAACTATCTGCGCATTTTTGATATGCTTCAGCATTGATAAATAAGATCAGTTTGTCCAGTTGAACACAGATGGGTTGAATTTGAAATATTGTGTCACATTCTTTCAGTCAAAGGAAAGGCGGACGTTTTGCCTAATTAGAATTTGATTTAATGTTTTACAAGGAATGTCTCTATTTCATACATTCCTTGGTAAATTATGGAGTGCAATGTAGTTCACCCTGACCCAGCTTGGCCACCGCTGAATCAGGAGAAGCACATCCCTCATTGCTGTCACATTTCTGAAATATATTGTTACCGCACCATTATGTGGTGAGTAATATCAGTATAAAATCATATAAACATTACATTTGTAAAGTCAAAGTCATTTGAATCAGTACACCTTATGTTATCTACAATGTCATACAAAGTCATACTTGGCTTCAAAAAGTGCTTATCAATTTAAGGATTCTTTCTCCAAGACCTTTGTCTGATAATCCATAGCCTCTGGCAGATCATATGCACAGACACATTAATTATCAATCTGTTTTGATCCTCTGTGCTCTAAATCATGTGATATAGGGTAAACATAAAATCTTCAGTGATTAGGCATTATTAAATGACATCATAATATGATCATAGTATGGCCTGTAGTCACATTGTCACACGTCAGTCCTTTTTTCTATAAAGTGCACTGTCATGTTTCAGTCAAGGACAAAGGTCAGTAATGCGTCAAAATTGCTTTTTTTTTAAATATGTAAACAGTTTATCACGTACGCAACATTAATCAAGACCCCACAGAGTTAAATTGAAAAAATAAAAACCCCAAACCTTGTAAAAGTACCCATATTTAGACCACTTTCTTCACAGATCAACCACACACACACACACACACACACAAAGAATAGATAAGAGATAAAATAACGTTCTCATTGTCCATTTTAACGTTATCCAGTTCTGCTACCATTTAATCCATCTGTCTTTAAATGTTATGGTCTAATTATTATGATTTTATTTGCTTCCTCCTTTTCCCAACCTGTTGGGCTTCTTGTGAAAGAGTGGAATACGGGCCCGCCTTAGGTCCCGGTTTGGGGTATGGGAGTGGATTTTCCAATAGTGGGGCCATACTAACAGTACTAGTTTGAGTTTTCATTTGTTTCTGCTTTTCTCTGACTTCATCAGCTTTCCGTTGGGAAGCCTCTGCCGCTTGTGACCACAAGATGGCACATTGGAGCTCCGCACTGGGTTTGCCTGTTTTAACAGGTTTATTAGACGTCATTTTAATGGTTGTTAACAATGCCTGGCATTCATCCACGTTCAACGTGGGCTTGAATGAGAAATCCTTTTTTCCATTTATTTAAGTATTTTTCTGGATCCTTTATTTTTCCCTTTTCATTTTGTCCGTTATTGTAATTTTTTTTACAGTTGCGCGCGCTATGTCCTGTTTTTTCTTCTGTTTATTTGTCTGCCTATCCGGTTTTCTAACACAATTCCCCATTTTTAGATGGCCAGGAACGTTACCAGTCCGTCCACTGTAACACTATTACTGCCCAATTTTGGGGTGGGTTCGTGGTCAGGAACGTTATCAGTACGCCCACTGTAACACTATTACTGCCCAATTTTGGGGTGAATTCCTTCACCCTATTTATTTTTAAACCTGACCACTAAGTAGTTGTGAATCGCCGTCACACTACTTCCTACACCCCCTTTTTATTTTTAAACCTGGCCTATCAGTAGCCGTGAATCGCCGTCACACTACTTTTTATGGGGAATTCTTAGGCCTAGTTTTCCTTTGTATATTTCCATTACAGTCAATTTAAAAAGGGAAAAATTTGTAACTTACTTTCGAGCTCTATCAGTGAGGACAGCCGTCACCAGATAGAGCTGGGAGGAAGAGAGTCTCTGGCAGAGTTCCCTCAAGTCGGGTTTTCAATACTGATGGATGTCATCAGACCGTGCACGGATTTCAACCTGCAGGACGTCTCCTCCCGCTCCATCTGGATCTCAGCTGTCCCGGATTTCGGCACCACGTATGTCAGAAGTCTGAAATATAAACCTCACAAATACAGAGTACAAAAAGGTATTAGACTGAATCAAAGATCAGACTTAAGACACGCAGAGCCTTTGAAGTTTTTACTTGCAAGGAGCAATCAAAACAAACCTTATACAGGATGAGCTGAATGCTGGCGAGGCAGTCTCGCACAGCAACTTATATACACAAAGATAAGACAGTGACAGTTTTACAACCCGTTCTTTCCCCCCACACAGAGGAGTGATGAGTAAAAGCACACACAGTTTGTACACAACAGTCTTTTGCAAAGAAGATAAAGAAAAAGTACAAGATATGCAAAGGATGAGTCTTGGCACACAACGCTCCAGCTACACCCACCCACATGTGGGGACATCAGTCTCAGCTTCATGAATCATTAATAAAATGATTACTGTTTATATACATATATACAATTTTTCCAACAATGCACATTACAAAAAAGAGCTATAAGGATAATAAACAATGCAGGATATAGAGACCATACCAATTCGTTGTTCTTAAAGTCACATGTCATAAAGTTCATTGAGTTAGTTAAATTTAAGACAGCACAAGTAATGTACAGGGCAATTAATAATCAACTCCCAACTAATATACAAAAAATATTTAAAAAAAGAGACAATGATCATAATTTGAGAGGAGACTTAAACTTTACAAAACCCAAGATACGTACAACCAAGAAAAGTATGTGCATATCTGTCTGTGGGGTGGATTTGTGGAACAGTCTGGAGCCGGAACTGAAACTATGTATAAACAGAAATCAATTGAAAAAGAGGTATAAGCACCATTTGCTGAAAGGATATATGTTAGAAGGGTAGTATTTATATGTATGATTCATTATGTTCACTCTGGGACATTATGGGACACTATGGAATGGTGGGTGGGACAGCACTGTGTATATCTATGTTGTTTTGAGGCTGGTTTTGATGTATGGACATCAATGTATGTTAGAATGGATGGGTGTTAATGTTGATTTGTAAAAAAATACAGTAAATTGTTTACTTGGGGTCTTAAAGGTGGTAATTTGTATAAAATTCACATGGGTGTATCTATGGAAAAGAGGAGATGGAATTACTGTCACTTCTTCCTTCTCCCTTTCGAACAGTGTATACTGTTACTTTATTGCATTTGCCATTTGCTTGTTTTTGTTATATTTTTGTGTTTGAAATAAACTATCTATCTATCTATCTGTCTATCTACTTTTGGTCCCTTGAAAAAGAGGCAGCTACGTATTAAAGAGCTGTAATTCCTAAACCCTTTCTCCAATTTAGATGTGAATACTCTCAAATTACAGCTGAGAGTCTGCACTTTAAGCCCATATTGATTATATAATTGTATCCTGAATATGTTTTTGTAAACAGCTAAAATAACAAAACATGTGTCACTGTCCAAATATTTTTGGGCCTAACTGTATATGCGAAAAAACCATAGAATGCATATACAGTACGGCTGCTTGAGACATAATATTCGGCCCAGGAAACACGCACGCAGGCTCAGGTAGATTTGAAAGCTTTATTTCAATCAATACAATGTGTTTGGATGCGTGTGTGTGATATGTGAATGTGTTGTGGGTGGAGGATGAAGGCAGGGACAGAGCAGCACGCCGTGCAGCCAGGCAACACTATGGATGAGACGAGAGCAGGGGGTTATCTGGGCGAACCACACAGGAGAGTAATAAAATGATGTGCTTACTTGCAGTAACAGAGGTGGCTGGCGTTGGCAAGATCCCAAGCCTGGGAGACAGCGTCCTGCTGTGCGTCCTAGGAGGAGCAGTGTTGCAGAGGAACAATGAAGACAAAGGAGAGGATGTCTGCCGCCGGGGAATCCACCTGTGCACAGGGGAAGGCTGAGAGGACAGGTGAGACAAATAGACAGCTTACGTGTCGTTTAGTGATGGGTCCAGCAACACTGATGCGTCGCCGCATGCATCGAGCTCATAGAGCGAAACCCTGTGTCGGTGCGTGTCGGTGCGTGTGGCTTTAAGAAAGTTACGTGACCGATACAGGTACTGTATCGGTCACGTGACGCTAGCGCGTCGAAACACTGACGAGCCAGCGTTTATAAGGAAGTGCATCTGTCAACGGGATGCATTTGCCCAAAGACTCTCGTATGTGTTGCGGACGGTCCTTGTGCAAATTTATCACAAATTATGGAGCACGAGCAGCCTCAAGGAAAAAGAAAGGTTTCCGCCTTGTGGGACCATTTTGATCTGATGTCGGAAAATAAGGTATTTAAAAATAGTATTTTTAAAATACTATTTTCTTTGTTTTAATTTCCTTGTTGTTTCATCCTGTTCCTCTCAGAGTTTCCACTTGATTTATCTGAATTCAAATTCACTTGAAAGTGACTCTTAGTTTACTCTTCATATTTTCTGCAGGATAAATGTTGCATTTGTTCGACAGAGCTGTCGTATTTAAACAAAAGCACCTCTTCAATGCCGAGGCATTATAGGGCCAGGCATGAAAATGAAGTCCCGGATACACCCAGGATAGACTCAGGTATACAGCTCTTCTACTACTTACTCATAGTTGCTTTATTGATAATTAATTCCTGTTAATTTATTTTTTACTTCATTTTTAACCATCAAGCTTCCAGGAAGCAGATGCTGGATGAAGCTGTGCTCAATTTCATCGTGAAGGACTGCCAGCCCCTCAGCATTGTGGAGAGGGAAGGGTTCAAGGAACTGATTCAGGCCCTTCAGCACTCATATGTTTTGCCAACCAGAAAGGTTTGTGGAAATTATCTAAAGTAGTAGTTGATATATCCAATTTATTTAATCTTTAATTTAAATATATGGATTCGCTTTTGGTTTGACTTGGTGTAATTTTCAGACCATCAAACAAATGGTGGCCAAAAAGTACGAGGAGGAACGGGAACGAGTGAAAAAGGAAGTACAGCAAGCTGTGGCAGTGAGTATAACAGCTGACATGTGGACATCTGTGAACATGGAGGCTTACTTGGCTCTTACCTGTCACTACATTAATGAGAATTTGCAGTTGTGTACGTCTGTGTTGGGAGTGCAATACTTTCCACAATGTCACGCTGCTGACAATTTGGCCCAAGTCAAAAGGGGCATAATGGAGGACAGGGCCATAACCAATAAAGTGTTTTGTGACCGACGCAGCACCAAACATGATTGCATCCACTAGACCGCTCCAAATTCGGCACTCAATTTGCATTGCACATAGTCTCAATTTAGACGGGACCATCTTCACAACAGCTGTCTGCACCCACTTCAGCCATGTTATTCAGCATTATTTGTTTGTTGTTTGGAAATCATGTACTAAAATGCCAATTTGTTGTTTTTTAGCTAACCTTTGGCAACATCTCAACATCGAAGTGGGCAGGCAGACCAAAAGTGCCACAGCTGATGCCATCCAGGAGGTGCAAAGATACCTGGCAGAGGGCAATATTGCCAGGTCCCAGGATCCTATGAGATACTGGGACAACCAAAAGACCATCTATCCAAACCTCTTTCAGCTTTCCTTACAATTTCTCTGCACGCCAGCGTCATCTGTGCCGTGTGAGCGGGTGTTTTCTTCAGCTGGAGAAGTTGTCAAAAAAGCGTAACAGACTCGATTTCAAAACGTTGGAAAAGTTTTTTTGTTTTTAATAAAAATTTGTAAAAAAAAATTAATTAATTAATTAATTAAAAAAAACAGTCCACAAGCATCCTCATTCACAACACGTTCACTTAGATTTTCACGTTACGATACATGTTCACATTATTTATTGACTGTATCTAAAAATATCAACGATATTTGAAATTAAAATGAAGATATGAAATAATACAATATAAAATACAATGACTTAAATTAAATACTGCTCAAAAAAATAAAGGGAACACTAAACATCCTAGATTTGAATGAAATATTCTTATTAAATACTTTGTTCTTTACATAGTTGAATGTGCTGACAACAAAATCACACAACAGCATGTGAAATTGATTGTCAATCAGTGTTGCTTCCTAAGTGGACAGTTTGAGGGACAGTGCTCCCTTTATTTTTTTGGAGCATATACTAGGTCATCAAATCAGTGTCAGTTGAGTCTGTCAACTAGGTTGCCTGTAGGGATTTTTAAGGTCCAGCAGGTGTCAGTATTCAGTGACACAGTATCAACACAGTATCAATACAGTTTTGCAGTGTGTCGAAACGCATCATGACACCTCATGGACCCATCACTAATGTCGTTGTGATGATCAGCAGGCCTGGAGGAAGGAATCCGCTGAGGGTTAGAGCACGAAGGAAGACAGACGGCTCCAGGCCGATGCTCAGGGCGAGGTGGAATAAATAGTTGCGCACTAACGAGGTGCAGGCGTGCGCGCAGCTGAGGTGGATGCCCGTGAGCGACGAGTGGTGACAGCTTGGTGTGGTATGTAATGTCTAATTAATTTAAAGCAATTCAAATTTTTTTTTACTGTTTTAGAAATCTTCTTTATGTGAAGATTAAATTTGAGTTGAGGATCTAGTACAATGCCAAGGTATTTGAATTCTGTAACTGAACTGATATCTTGATCATATATATTAACTTTAAAATGTTGCAGGTTACCTTTTTTGATTGAAAAGCACATTGAAACTGTTTTCTGAAGTTCAGCAGTAGATGGTTCTGAATGAGCCACTCTTGGACATCAACCATGCTTGAAGACAGGATGTCTGCAGCCTGAGCTGGAGTCTTAGCAGCTGTGTAAATAACTGCATCATCTGCATAAAGTTGACATGTTGCAGCTGAGCAGTGTAATGGCAGGTCATTAATAAAAATGCTGAAAAGTAAAGGACCAAGAATGGACCCTTGTGGGATACCCATACAATTATTTAAAAGGAAGGATTTATTCTGGTGAACTTTTACACACTGTTCTCTGTTCTGAAGATAAGATGCAAACCATTTTATTGTATTGGGAGAAAAGTTAAAAGATACTATTTTGGATAAAAGCAAGCTGTGGTTTACAGTCTCAAAAGCCTTTTTGAGATCCAGAAAAACAGCTCCCACCACATTACCCCTGTCCAAGGACTGTTTGACATTTTCAATAAGGCAGCAGTTTGCTGTTTCTGTTGAGTATCCTGGTCTAAAACCAAATTGGTGTGGATGAAGAAGTTGACCGTCTTGTAGATAGTCTATCAGCTGTGTAGCTACAACTTTTTCAAGAACCTTAGACAGGACTGGTAAAATAGAGTTTGGGCGGTAATTACATATATCATCTTTACTACCCGATTTAAAAACTGGTATGACAACAGCTTTTTTCCAGCCAGATGGAAATGTACAGGACCTAATGGAGAGATTAATGAGATGAGTCAGTGGTTTGATTTATATTTTGCTGTGCGTTTTGAGAAAGGAAGTGCTCATATTGTAGATATCATTAGTTTTTGAGTTTGACAGTGTTTTAACAATGCCAGCAATTAAATCTTCATTTACCTCATTAATGTGAAAAGAAACTGTTGAGAGTATTGGCTTAGTATTGTTGAGCACATTTGGCAGCACAAAGTTTTTTGTTAATTCTTCCACTGACTCCACAAAATATGAATTAAATTTATTTGCCAATGTAGCATTATCACTGATGGTTTTGCCATTAATTCTAAGTTCCTTTACCCCCTTCTGATCATTTTTTTTTTGTTGGTTATTTAAATGCCTCCATAGGGAACTGTTGTTACCCTTTGCATGTTCTATCAATTTATTGTAATAAGATGCTTTTGATTTACGCAGCTCTTGTACCACTTTATTTCTTAAACTTTTGTAAACGAGGTGATCATTTTGTAGTTTAGAGGTTAATAATGTTTTCAATGCAGAGTCTCGCCTCTTCATAAGTTTTCTTATTTCATTATTTAACCATGGTAGGTTAATCTTCTGTTGTCTACTTTTAATTTGCTTTGTAAATTTATCTATAGACTTTGTGATTGTTGCAGTTATAAAATTACAACAATCATCTACTTCATATATTGACATGAGCTGCTCCCAATTTTGATTCTCTAAGTGATGTTCAAACTCTGCAGTTTTTGATTTGAGAATAATAAAATTTACTTTGTCACTATCAACTCCCGCAAAATAATGTAGTCACTTTTTAGTAAGTTTTCTGACAGCAAGAACCATGTTATGATCTGAGAGACCAGTTACAAGATTATAGGTTCTGGTTATTAGTTATTAATTAGTTATTATTGGTTATTAGTTAGTCATGAGACTTTTCAGTTTCTGTTTGTTCTTTTTATCAGACCAGTTAATATTAAAATCACCATAAAATATTGTTTCTCTGCACCTCTCAAGTTGTTTAACCAGATCACTTAATTCATAATAGAAAGAAGAATTGTATGACGGTGGGTTGTACAATACTGCAATGTTGAAATTCATTACCGGTGAGAGACATACATTAACAGCTAAACATTCAAGTGAAGTATTCAAATCAACCAGTTTACATTTAAATTTCTCTTTGATGTAAATTAAAACACCTCCTCCCCTCCCTACCTGCCTGTCTTTTCTAAAACACTGATAACCCACAATATCAATCATATTAGTGTCTATGTTCCTGTGTAGCCAGCTTTCTGAAAGACAAAGATAGTCCAGATGTGAGTCCAACAACAACACCAAAATCTCATCTCTTTTGGGGATTATGCTCCGTATGTTTAAATGTCCGTCGAGGATCCCCTTTGGTTTAGCCTTTGTATCCCAAAGAACTCGTGCATGATTGACAGTTTGGAAGAATAAATGTTGTTTTTGCTTTTGTACAGCTCGGTTTTCGGGTCTCACCTCATTTGCATTTTGTTTGACTACTCCTGCTTTCAAAAGTTTGGACGTAACACAGCTGTTTACAACAGGATCAGATATGTGAGTCTTTCCAGTGCAATTCAACTCACCCGACTCGTTATGTCCAGCTGTACTGAGGCGAAGACCAGCATTATGCTGCTCCACCAGTTCAGATGTTAGCGGGGCTGTTGACAGCAGCAACCGATCAGCCGGCTCAGGTGTTAGCAGGGCCGTTGACAGCAGCAGCCGATCAGCCGGTTCAGATGTTAGTGGGGTCGTTGACAGCAGCAACCGATCAGCCGGTTCAGATGTTAGCAGGGCCGTTGACAGCAGCAACCGATCAGCCGGTTCAGATGTTAGCGGGGCCGTTGACGGCAGCAACCGATCAGCCGGCTCAGGTGTTAGCGGGGCCGTTGACAGCAGCAGGCGATCAGCTGGTTCAGGTGGTTCAGGTGTTAGCGGAGCCGTTGACAGCTGCAGCCGATCAGCTGGTTCAGGTGTTAGCGGGGCTGTTGACAGCAACAACCAATCCGCCGGCTCAGATGTTTGTGCTAACCCAGTGGCCTGCTGTTTGATAGTGGCAGGTCCAGGGTTAAGGTGAATATACCCTGCCAGAAGTAGCAGTACTAACAGTACTTTAACTGTATAGCCTCTGCCATATTGTGTTATTTGCTTAGCAGCCATGTTTGCCTTATTTTTGATGCTTTTTCTCAGGCCTTTTGAGGACCAGATAGAGTACAGGGTGAAATAACCATGTCCATATCCATATAAATAAAGCTTTGTAGATTCACCTTTAGTTGAATTGACCAGAAAACCCTTCTTGTTGCAAGTCCAGACACACGATAACAGTAAGAAGTAGATAAGCAAGAAAATATAGAGGCTAAAAGTGGAGCCCATCCAACCACTCCTCATTCCAGTGTCAGCCATCTTGCCTCTCCCAATCCTTGCCTCTCCCTATCCTTTTCTTTAGTGTCACCCATGACACTAAAGAAAAGGATAAAACAGATTCAATAAAAGCCCGATAAAACATTGTCATTATGGTTCAGTCAATTTGGAAGCGTGCAAGTTTCCTCAAACAATGCAAATGTTGCTGACCCTTTTTGCACACCCTTTCACAGTTCTCTTCAAAGTTTAAAGATCACTGCATCCTCCACCCCAATGCCATGCTGGTAGGCGAACTGGAGTGGATCCATTGCTGGTCCCACCAGGGGGCGGAGGTGAGCAAGGAGCAGTCTCTCCAGGGTCTTCATGTGGGACGTCAGGGCCACTGGTCTGTAGCTGTTCAGGTCTTTGGGGTGGGAAGTCTTTGGTACAGGTACCACACAAGATGTTTTCCACAACTGTGGCACCCTCCCCAGCTTCAGGCGCAGCTTGAAGATGTGCTCCACAATCCCACACAGCTGGTCTGCACAGGACTTGAGGAGCTTTGCGCTGATGTCATCTGGTCCCGAGGCCTTCCTCGCCTTGATCTTCCTCAGCTCCGTCCTCACCTGGGTCTTAGTGAGGGTCATGTTGAGGGCTGTGTGTTGGGAGTGGGGGTGTGTGTTGGTGGAGTAGGGTGTGGGCAGCAGGACTTGATGTCTTTAGAGGCAGCAGTGGTTGTTGTGCAGTCGGGGGGGGGGGCGTTGATCAAACCTATTAAAAAACAGGTTCAGATTGTTTGCCCACTCCCTGCCCCCCGTGGCCTGGGGGGAGGTATTCTGGAGCCCAGAGATGGTTTGAAGGTTTCTCCAGACCCCACCGATGTCGCTCTGTTGCAGCTTGTCCTCCATCTTCTTCCTGAAGCTGTCCTTGCCTTCTCTGATCTTCTTCCTCAGCTCCCTCTGAACGGACTTCAGCATCTCCCTGTTCCCTGACCTGAAGATCCTCTTCTTCTCTCTCAGAAGTGTTTTTATCTCAGGGTTGATCCAGGGTTTGTTGTTCGAGCAACACCGTATGGTCTTGGTGGGTACGGTGTTGTCCACACAGAAGCTGATGTCGTCCGTGATGGCGTGAGTGAGGCCATCGATGTCCTCACTATGTGGATCGCAGAGCTGCTCCCAGGCAGTGATTTCAAAACAGTCCTTTAGAGCGTCCATTGCGTCCTCAGACCATAACTTCACTGTGCGCATGACCGGAGGTTGTCTGTGCACTAGGGGTTTGTACACCAGCCGGAGATGAACCAAGTTGTGATTCGATCTCCCGAGTGGGGGGAGTGGTGATGAGGTGTACGCCTCCTTAGTGTTTGCGTAGAATAAGTCCAGTGTTTTATTGTCTCTAGTGTGGCATGTGACATACTGGGTGAACGTGGGGAGAATGGGAGACAGTGAAATATGATTGAAATCGCCTGAGATGAGGAGAAGAGCATCTGGGTGTTCTGTCTGCAGCCTGCCAGTTACTGAGTGGATGACGTCACGCGCTGTCCCAGCGTTCGCCGTCGGATTTGCATAAACAACAATGCAGATCACGTGTGAATATTCCCTCGGGAGATATGTAGGCCGCATGCTAACAGCTAGCAACTCCATGTCTTTGTTGCAGTGTTGTTGTTTAACCCTGATATGTCCCGGTCTGCACCAGTTGTTACTGACATACATCATCACTCCTCTGCCCCTTGCTTTGCCACTGTCTGGTGTTCGGTCTGCCCGTATTGCGTAGAAACCCTCCAGTTCAATGTTAGCATCTGTTGCTAGTTCTGTTAGCCACGTCTCCATGAATAGCATCAGGCTACACTCCCTGTATATGCTCTCGTAGCAGGAGATAGCAGCTAGCTCATCTGTTTTTCTGAGTAGCGATCTTACATTCCCCATAATAACGGATGGGAGGGCGGGTCTGTACCTTATATTCCTCGCCCGCCGTCTTATTCCAGCATGACATCCACGCCATTTCCGTCTTATTTCTCCCGGTATGTTGAGTTTTTGCGTTAGCATCGTGGGCCGGTTAAGTGCTAACAGCTGGTCCCTATTGTACTGCCTCCTACAAGAAACAGTGGCTCCGTCCACTGGCTCAGGAGACATTTGGGCGATCTACGTGTCTGTGATAGATCAAGGTGTCACCGAGACAGAAAGATTAGCAAGAGAGCCAGATAGTAAAGAGAAATAGGAAGAAATTGATCCGCTGTTGCAAAAAGGTAGCCTACTCATGTGGCGCCGGAAGTAGAAATTAGAAACCTGTCAGAAAGTAGAAACCTGTCAATGAAGCCAGATGATAGTAATCAATTAGCCAAGTTAGAAGCCTGTCTTAAGGAAATCAAAGCTTGGATGACTTGTAATTTCCTGCTATTAAATTCAGATAAGACTGAAGTCATTCTTGTTGGTCAAAAAAACCTTAGAAATACCTTTCCAAATCAAACTTTTAGTTTGGATGCAGTTACTCTCTCTTAATAGCTCTGTGAGGAACCTTGAAGTTATTTTTGATCAAGATCTGTTTTTTTCAATTCACATATTAAATTTGTTTCTAAGACTGCTTTCTATCATTTGTGTAATATTGCCAAGATTAGGAGCATCTTGCCTCAGAGTGATGCTGAGAAACTGATCCACGCTTTTGTTTACTCCAGACTAGATTATTGTAACTCTTTATTATTAGGTTGTCCTAAAACATCTCTAAAAAGTCTTCAGCTGATCCAAAATGCTGCAGCAAGGGTTTTAACAGGTATTAGAAAGAGAGATCATATCTCTCCAGTTCTGGCCTCCGTTCACTGGCTTCCCATAGAGTTTAGAATTAAGTATAAAATCCTTCTTCTCACTTACAAAGCTCTCAATAATCAGGCCCCCTCTTATATAAAAGATCTGATCTATCCATCATCCTAACAGAGCACTACGCTCCCAAAATGCTGGATTACTTGTCATACCTAGAATCTCCATAAGTACAAGGGGAGGCAGAGCCTTCTGCTATCAAGCCCCTTTCCTGTGGAACCAGTTACCAATTTGGGTTCAGGAGTCAGACTCGATCTCTGTTTTTAAGAATAGGGTAAAAACCTTCCTCTTCAATATAGCCTATGATTACGGATGTCACGCCTCGCCGCCCATCAGCAGCACCAGCTGCACGTACACCTGCGCCTCGTCAGCGGCAAGGGATTTAAGCCGCCTCGCCCTGGGCTTCGGCCTGAAGCCGTCTGTCTTCGTTGGCTTCCCTGGCTGCAAGGAATTCCCTTCGCCAAGCAAGAATTCACGTAAGAATCACTTACCTTCTTCTTCCAGTCTGCTCCCCTGTGCACAGGTGGATTTCCCGGCGGCAGACCTCTTCCCTCTGCCACCGTCCTCTCGCTGCTGCATCGGGCGCTCCAGGTCACTGTCTCCCGGGCTACGCCCTTGCTGTGCCAGCCACCTGCCATAACTAGGGTTGTCCGGCTGTACGGCCTCCTGCCTCCGTGCCTGACGCAGACGCCACCACCAACACATTTACATCTCGCATACACACATTCATACACACTTGTTGTTAATAAAGCTATTAAGTCTACCCTGAGCCTGCGTGTGTGTCTCCTGAGCCGTGCATTATGTCAGTATGGCTTCAGCAGAGCGGCTCGGCAGACAGCGGGCTCACACGCCGACTTACCACTCTCGAGGCTCGGGTGGACCTAATAGCCCACCAACAACAGGTGATTTTAAATCAATTGTCCATAATCACTAACCGATTGGACCGCTTGGACCCCCAACAGCCGTTCCCCCCGGCTCGTCAGGGCGGCGCGGCTCCTGCTGCTCCAGCGGCCGTCCAGCCTGCTCCGGCAGCACCGGCTCGGCTCACACCCATTCCGACCCCCGCCCGCTTTAGCGGTAAGCTCGGCGGAACGCGGGGGTTCATTATGCAATGTGAGTCCGTGTTCCACCGTGTGCCCGGAGATTTTCCCTTGGACCATAGCCGAATTGGCTACATAGGGAACCTCTTGGAGGGGCGAGCGCTTACCTGGACTTACGCTGTTATGGCAAAGCCCAGTTACGCCACCCTCACCTATGGCCAATTCGTGAGACTGTTCCTGGAAGTCTTTGATCATTCTCGAACAGAGAGCGTTCAGGTCGATCGGCTTCTCAGCCTTCAGCAGGGAAGCCGGTCGGCAGCTGACTACGCGATCGACTTCCGGGTAGCGGCGGAGGAGGTTGGATGGGGAGAACGTTCTCTCTGCGGCATCTTCCTTCGCAGTCTCAGTGCTGGTCTGAGGGATGAATTGGCTGGATGGGACATCCCGGAGACTTTAGCGGAGCTAACGTCCCTAGCCATCAGCTTAGATAACAGGTTGCGCGAGCGTGCCTCGGAGCGGAAGTCATCTTCTTCTCGCCCTCGAGGTGCCTCGCCGCGCCTGTCCCAAGCTCGCTCCCTGGCGTTGCCGTCACCGTCGTGCTCTGAGGAGTCGGAGCCAATGGTGACAGGCTGGACAAAGCTCCCTCCTGCGGAGAGACAACGCCGCCGTGAGTTGGGTCTCTGCATGTATTGCGGAGACAGCCAACACACGGTGGAGCTTTGTCCACAGAAGCCAAACGGGGAGGTCCGCGAGTCACTGTAGGGGGCCTCGCGGACGTCAATCGGTTAAATCCCCTCTCTCAATTGAAGCTGCCCATCCGGTTTTGTCACAACCCCACTGGGCACCTCACCCACGCACTGGTGGATTCGGGCGCGGAGGGCAGCTTTATTTCACAAAGCCTGGCAACCCGATTGGGCATCCGTTGCCAAGCCCTCAAATCTCCTCTCACCCTGGTCAATCTCTCCCATGTCTCCCTGGGGAGAGTTACACACCAGACCGTCCCTGTCCCTGTGATCATCTCTGGGAACCACCGGGAAGAAACCTCCTTCTACGTCCTACCCAACTCTGTGTCACCCGTCATCCTGGGGTACCCATGGCTCCGCCTCCACCACCCTGTCCTGGACTGGAAGTCCGCCAGGGTGTCAGCATGGAGTTCCTTTTGTTTGAGCACCTGCCTTCAATCCGCTGCCTGCTCCCCGTCCTCTCCTCCTACTCCCAAGGACGCCGCGCCTCCGGATCTCTCCCTGGTGCCATCGGAGTTTCACAACCTGGGTATGGTATTCAGCAAGTCCAAGGCGATGTCTCTTCCTCCGCACAGGCCTTACGACTGTGCGATAAACATCCGCCAGGGGGCACCCTTACCCTCTGGGCGACTCTACAGCCTGTCTGCGCCGGAGAAGGAGGCCATGAACTCCTATCTCAAGGAATCGCTGAGTGCTGGAATTATTCGTCCCTCGTCATCACCATTAGGCGCTGGATTCTTCTTCGTGGGCAAGAAGGACGGTTCCCTCCATCCTTGTATTGACTACCGCGCCCTGAATGACATCACGGAGAAGGATCGCTACACCCTGCCACTAATGGACACCGCCTTCCACTCCCTCCAGGGGGCGACTTGGTTCACCAAGCTGGATCTTCGCAGCGCATACCACCTCGTCCGGATCCGGGAGGGAGACGAATGGAAGACAGCCTTCCGTACCCCGAACGGCCATTTCGAGTACCTGGTGATGCCGTTCGGGTTGACCAATGCTCTAGCCGTCTTTCAGCGCCTTATAAATGACGTCCTCCGGGATTTCATCGGCCTGTTTGTGTTCGTCTACCTGGATGACATCCTCATCTTCTCCAGATCCAGGGACGAGCACCGGGTCCATGTGAGGCGGGTCCTCCAAAGGCTGCTGGAGAACCGGTTATATGTCAAGGCTGAAAAGTGTGAATTTTACGCTAAAACCACGTCCTTCCTCGGGTTCGTCATCTCCCACGCCCAGGTGCTTCCGGATCCAGTGAAGGTGAAAGCGGTGGTGGAATGGCCCACACCTACATCAAGGAAACAGGTGCAACAATTTATTGGGTTGGTCAACTTCTACCGCCGCTTCGTCCCAAACTTTGGTACCATCGTCGGCCCTCTGACCCGCCTCATGTCCCCTAAGGTCCCGTTCCGATGGACTGAAGAGGCCACAGCTGCTTTCCAGGTGCTGAAGGCGGAGTTCTCCTCCTCCCGGGTCCTCAGCCAAGTCGATCCCTCGCTGCAATGCATCGTGGAGGTGGACGCTTCGGACACGGGGGTGGGGGCGGTTCTATCTCAGCGGTCACCTGATGATGGAGTCAAACGGCCCTGCGCCTTCTTCTCCCGGCGCTTGTCTCCGGCGGAACGTAACTACGACATGGGGGACAGAGAGCTCCTCGCCATCAAGCTCGCGCTGCAGGAGTGGCGTCACTGGCTAGAGGGGGCGGACCTGCCATTCGTGGTTCTAACTGACCACAAGAACTTGGAGTATTTAAGATCTGCCAAGCGTCTGAACGCCCGCCAGGCGCGTTGGTCCCCGTTCTTCGCCAGGTTCCGCTTTAACATTATCTTCAGGCCTGGCTCCAAGAACGGCCTGCCTGACGCCCTGTCTAGGCAATTTGCCCCTGAGGCGTCTGAGGACGCAGTCCACACCATCTTGCCCAGGTCGTGCATCGTGGGAGCCGTCACTTGGGACATTGAAAGTAAGATCCAGAAGGCGCAGGAATCAGAACCTGACCCTGGCGGCGGACCGGAGGGGAGGCTTTTTGTGCCGTCCATGGTCCGGGGGGAGGTCATCCACTGGCTGCACACATCTAAGCTCACGTGCCACCCTGGTTCCTCCCGGATGATCGACCTACTTCAACGGTCCTTCTGGTGGCCGGGTCTGCGGAAGGACGCTGCCCGCTATGCCCGGGCCTGCCCTGTCTGTGCCACCAGTAAATCAGGTAATGCCCCTCCAGCGGGTTTGCTCCAGCCTCTGCCCGTCCCTGGCAGGCCCTGGTCGCATATCGCCCTGGATTTCGTCACCGGACTCCCAGCCTCTAACACCTTCAACACTGTCCTGACCATCGTTGACCGGTTCTCCAAGGCCACGCACTTCATCCCATTGCGTGGGCTTCCATCTGCCCTGGAGACGGCGGACCTCCTAATCCAACACATGGTCAGGCTGCACGGGATTCCGGTGGACGTGGTCTCGGACCGGGGTCCCCAATTTTCTTCAGAGGTTTGGAGGTCCTTTTGTAACGCCCTGGGAGCCAAGGTAAGCCTCTCCTCTGGCCATCACCCCCAAACCAACGGGCAGTGTGAGCGGACCAACCAGGAGCTGGAGGCTGCGCTCCGCTGCGTCACTGCGTCCAAGCCTGCGTCCTGGAGCAACCATCTCGCCTGGGTTGAATACGCCCATAACACCGCGCGCTCTTCTGCCACTGGGATGTCTCCTTTTAAGGCGTCCCTGGGCTACGACCCCCTCTGTTCCCAGCGCAGGAGAATGAGGTAACTGTCCCTTCAGTTCGGGCGCACCTCAGGCGGTGCCGTTCCATCTGGGCGTCGGCGCGCAATGCGCTTTTACGCACGGCGGAGCGCAACAAATCCACGGCGGACCGGCACAGAAGACCTGCCCCAGCATACCAGGTAGGCCAGCGTGTCTACGTGTCAACCCAGGACGTCATTTTAAAGGGTGAGAGGAGGAAGCTGGCACAGCGTTTCATGGGCCCATACCCCATCACCAGGATTATAAACCCGGTGGCTATGCGTGTGGCTATTCCCCCCTCCCTCCGCATCCATCCCACCTTCCACGTGTCTAAGGTGAAGCTGGCAGCCTCCGACCCCCTTTGCCCTCCTCCTGCTGCGCAGCCCGCGCCCCAGATGATTGATGGTCATCCGGCCTGGCCTGTCTCTTCCATCCTGGACTCCCGACACCAGGGTCACGGGTTGCAGTACTTGGTGGACTGGGAGGGCTATGGACCTGAACATCGGCAATGGGTACCCTCGTCGTTTGTGTTGGATCCGTCCCTCATTACTGAGTTCCACCGAGCGCACCCGGACAAACCATCGCCAGGAGGCGCTGCTAGAGGGGGGAGTACTGTCACGCCTCGCCGCCCATCAGCAGCGCCAGCTGCACGCACACCTGCGCCTCGTCAGCGGCGAGGGATTTAAGCCGCCTCGCCCTGGGCTTCGGCCTGAAGCCGTCTGTCTTCGTTGGCTTCCCTGGCTGCAAGGAATTCCCTTCACCAAGCAAGAATTCACGTAAGAATCACTTACCTTCTTCTTCCAGTCTGCTCCCCTGTGCACAGCTGGATTTCCCGGCGGCGGACCTCTTCCCTCTGCCACCGTCCTCTCGCTGCTGCATCGGGCGCTCCAGGTCGCTGTCTCCCGGGCTACGCCCTTGCTGTGCCATCCACCTGCCATAACTAGGGTTGTCCGGCTGTACGGCCTCCTGCCTCCGTGCCTGACGCAGACGCCACCAACACATTTACATCTCGCATACACACACTCATACACACTTGTTGTTAATAAAGCTATTAAGTCTACCCTGAGCCTGCGTGTGTGTCTCCTGAGCCGTGCATTATGTCAACAGAATGATCTTGTGTCTCTTAACCCTCCCTTTGTTTTGCTGTTATTAGATTTAGACTGCTGGGTGACCTCCAATAATGTACTCGGCTTCTCTCTGTTAATGTTTGCTTTCTTATGTCTGTTTTTTTCATCTTCTCTATGCCCTCATCCCCCCAACCAGTTGCAGCAGATGACTGCCCCTCCCTGAGCCTGGTTCTGCTAGAGGTTTCTTCCTGTTAAACAGGAGTTTTTTCCTCTCCACTGTCACCTAGTGCTTGCTCACATGGGATCGCCTGATTGCTGGGGTCTTTCTGCAATTGTGGGGTTTCCCCTACATTTGAAAGTGCTATGAGATGACTTTTGTTGTGATATGGCGCTATATAAATAAAGTTGAATTGAATTGAATTTAATAACTGAAGGCTCTGCCTCCCATTGTACTCAATATTGATATGAACAAACTGAAGTCTATTGGACAAATAAGATCTAAACCACTGCAGTGAAGTACCATTTAGCCCAACAAAGTGTTCTAATCTATCAAGTAGAATATCATGATTGATGGTATCAAAGGCTGCACTAAGATCTTAAAGGACAAGTACAGAAAGGAGTCCATTATCAGATGCGATAAGAAGGTCATTAGTGACCTTCACTAAGGCTGTTTCAGTGCTATGATGAATTCTGAACCCAGATTGAAACTCTTCAAATAAACCATTTCCCTGTAAGTGGTCAAATAATTGCATAGCAACAACTCTTTCTAAGATTTTTGAAATGAAAGGCAGATTAGAGATTGGTCGATAGTTAGCTAAAACTCCTGGATCGAGCGCTGGCTTTTTAAGTAAGGGTTTAATTACAGCAATTTTAAAAGCCTGCAGTACGTGACCTAAGGTTAAAGGAGAATTGATTATTTGAAGAATACTGCTACCAATAAATGGGAAGACTTTTTTAAATAAACTGGTAGGAATAGGGTCTAAAAGACAAGTTGAAGGCTTGGATGAGGAGATTATTTTATCTAACTCTAAAAGGTCAATTGGCGTAAACTTATCTAACCAGATATCAACTGAAGGAGTTGTAGTAGTTGCTATACTTAAATTTACAGTGGGAATAATCTGATTGATTTTATCTCTAATAGATAAAATTTTATGATTGAAAAAGTTCTGATTAAATTTTATTATTGAAAAAGTGTTGAAAAGAAGCCTGGGATTATTCTTATTCTCTTCTATTAATGCAGAGTAGTAACTTATTCTAGCTTTTCTAAGAGATTTTTTTATAAATTAGGAGATGATTTCTCCACACTAAATAGAATTCATCTAAATTAGTCGAACACCATTTTCTTTCTAATTGACGAGTCTGAGGCGGATGATAAAATAAAGGCAGCGAAGTGTGGGTTTTAAGTAGGTTTATTAAATCATACCGCCATCATAGGAACACCACCCCAGCCCTTGTGCAAGCAGGCTGGTGTGTGTCCTCCGGCTCTCAGCAGAGAGACACAGAGTGTGTGTGTCAGCAGCAGTTGAAGGAATGAGAGGGTGAACATGGATTTCAGTGAGCTTATATACCCAGTTACAGACAATACATGAAAGGCATGGGACATTTGCATCACAGTAAGAGCAGGAGGCATGAATGTTTGCATCTGAGTCATACAAAACAGCATGATACCAGCGGAAGAAGCTAGACACAGTGGAGGCTGCCTATTGTTCTGTTAATCACTCCAGATGCGCGCTCTGCATGTCCCAGTCTGTTGTGGGGGTTCCGCCACAAGTCTTCTGTTTTAAGCTACGAGTTTCTGTGTTAAACCAAGGAGTTAAAAACCTCTGATTAGACTTTTTCTTTTTGAAGGGGCCACCAAGTCTAGAGTTTGATGCAGAGAGTCTGTAACACTATCTACCATGCTATTAATTACGGAAGGAGCAAGCTCTCCATCTATTATTTCCGTTGTGTTGACACGTGGTATAGAGGAAATAATCTGCAAAAATTTGGAAACATCATCTGAAAGACATATGCTGGAGTAATATTTTTCTTTAGGAGTCAAATAATCAGAAATAAATTAAATCACCCTTTAGTGTCATTCAACCAATCATGCACAGTAGAATGAAACTGTGTTTATCCTATCTACAGTGTTAATCACTCACACCCCATGTGTAGAATCAGAGGGCCGTTGTCATGCAAGGCACCGCCACAGATTTCCCTCCTCCATTCCATTATTGCTGAGCACCAAGCTGGACGGCAGGAAGTTCCGCTTTTATATAGTCTTCGGCATGACCCAGACGGGATTTGAACCCCTGCCTCCCGGGTGTGGGGCGGATGCTCTACCAACTGAGCCACCACTCCGGTAAACGTGCCATCTGGAGAAGGCACCCTTCAAACCTGAGACAACTGGAGCAGTTTGCTCATGAGGAGTGGGCCAAAATACCTGCTGAGAGGTGCAGAAGTCTCATTGACAGTTACAGAAATCGTTTGATTGCAGTATTTGCCTCAAAAGATTGTGCAACAAAATATTAAGTTAAGGGTACCATCATTTTTGTCCAGGCCTGTTTCATGAGTTTGGTTTTTTTTTTTTCTTTTTTTAATAATTCTGTTGAACCACAATTCAAATTCAATTCACAATTCACAATTCAAAAGCCGGCTGCAAGCTCCCATCTCTCCAGGACCTGTACATCTCCAGGACCCGGAGGCGTGCAGGCCGGATCATAGCCGATCCTTCACACCCTGGTCACGTACTGTTTGCCCCCCTCCCCTCAGGTAGAAGACTTCGGTCCATTCAGACTAAAACCTCCCGGCACATGAACAGCTTTTTCCCCTCTGCCATCAGACTGCTGAACACTAAGTGACTTATTGACTCTCGTGCACTATGTACAGCAGCTCATGTCGTTCATCACTGTTTTTCTGTTGCATTATCGACTGCACTGTGGTACCCCATATTATCTGCTACTTGCTAATTTATTTAAAACTGCCTTGACTAGTATTACTCATTATTATTATTATTATTATTACTTATTATTCTACACTTATTGCATGTTTTTAGTCTTTTAGTTTTTAGTTTATCTCTTTATCTCATCATGTTTTTAATGTTGCAGCATGGCACCGAGACAAATTCCTAGTTTGTGTACTACATGAACAATGGCAATAAATCTGAAAATTAACTAATGAAAATCAGACAATCAGAATCAGAATCAGATTCTTATTCTGATTCTGATTGTCTGATTTTCCTTAGTTAATTTTCATAGAATTTTTATTTATTACCACTTTTGTCAGATTCAAGTTATTTCTGTGACCATTGTGGGTTTTTCTTTCATTAACAGAGGGGTACCAACAATTTTGTCCACAGCTGTATGGTGGAGATAATGGGTAGAATTTTCTACTTTCTGGGAAAACCCCATTGAGACTAATATTGAATTGAATACCTTATTAAGACAGTCACTATCTACATCTACTTGCATATTAAAGTCATCTAATTTCAGCACTAAATCAGCTAAAAATTCAGCAAAATTGGATAAAAACTCTGAGTAGGCAGAGGGAGGACGGTAGACTATGGCAAAGAAGATAGGGTTTAAGCTAAGATTGCTAACATGCTTCATAGTGAGGACCAGGCCCTCAAAGGAATTGAAACAGTTTTTTTGCTTTACATTAACTAGTAATTTAGAATGGTAAATTGCTGCTACTCCACCTCCACGACCAGAACTTCTAGGATTATGATAGTTTAGATAACCAGAGGGAGTTGATTCATTTAAACCAACATAATCCTCTTGCCCTAACCAGGTCTCTGTAAGGGATATTAAATCAATCTGATGATCAACTAGAAAAGCACTCATAGAGTGCATACCTCCGCCAAGGCTCCTTCCGTTTCTCATGGATCACCTCCAAAATGTAATGGGCTTGTGTGTAGGCCTATCGCCCCTTGTGGTGAAAATTGCATCCAAGTCTGTCCATTAGTTTTGGAGTTTTGTGGCTGACAGACTGTGAGAAGAGCCTTGGCTGAGGTATGCATTCCCAGACCATCCCCAAAATGTAATGGGTTCCCCTCTAGGCCAAGAACCACCTCTGGTGAAAATTTCATCCAAAACCATCCAGTATTTTTTGTGTAATCCTGCGGCACAAATACAAACAAAGCCCTTGGTGTAGGTATGCACTCTCAGATCATCACCAAAATCTAATCATCTGTTCCCTGTGCCATTACACACCTTTCCTGAAAATTTCGTCAAAATCCGTTCATAACTTTTTGAGTTATGTTGGTAACAGACAGACAGACAAACAGACAAATGGCAGTAAAAGCATTACCTCCTTGGTGGAGGTAATAAACTCAAGTGTTGCTGTTGTGTCCATCTCCTCCATCTCCAAACTCCCAGGCTGCGGGCGTTGCAATTCATCGCACAACGGCGTACAACCCACAGGCCAATGGGTTATGCTGTGGAGAATGTGGAAATGACGAGGCTGAGTTTATCTCAAGAGTCAGGTTTATTCCATTCTCCAACATCATCAAAAACAGAAAAGAGAAAGAATCCCCCAACATGTAGCACAGCTACAAGCTGAAGGTGGAGGAACATTTTGGGGACTCTGACCCCCGACGTATGTGGCAGGGCATTCAAGCTATCTCTGATTATAAGCCCAGCAACTCCATACCTATAGCCATGACTGTGCCCTTTCTCAATGATCTGATACGGTCTGGCACAAAGGCCTCCTCCTGAAACTTATAAAGGCGATCCCTGCTTGGGCAACAGCAATTATAAAAACCCTGCTGACCAACCGAAGGTTCAGAGTCCACCTCAGTCAGAAGACAAGTGCATGGAGAATGCAGAAAAACGGACTCCCACAAGGCTCAGTTCTAGCTCCAACTCTGTTCAACCTCTACATAAACGACCTGCCTACTACAAAATCCCGCAAATTCACTTATGCAGACGACATCTGTTTGGCATTCCAAGCACCAGACTTTGAACCACTGGAACGGGTGCTCACGGAAGATCTTGCCAAACTGGACCAGTTCTGCAAAATCTGGCGCCTAAAACCAAGCCCAGCAAAAACCGTCTCCAGTGTATTCCATCTCCACAATGCAAAAGCTGCCAGAGAACTAAACATCCACCTGAGCGGACTCAAGCTTAAGCATGCCCCAAATCCAACTTATCTTGGAGTGACCCTTGATAGGACCTTATCCTTCAAGGAACATCTAAAGGGGACGGCTGCTAAGGTGAAGGTACGAAACAACCTGCTCTGCAAGCTCGCTGGTGCAAAATGGGGGGCGGCAGTCTCCACCCTGCGCACCTCAGCACTGGCCCTTTCATACTCTGTAGCAGAATATTGTGCCCCTGTCTGGTCCAGGTCATCTTACACACACCATGTGGACACCCAGCTCAACACAACCATGAGAACTATAACTGGAACAATCCGCTCAACACCACTCCCCTGGCTCTCTGTACTGTCAAACATAGCCCCTCCACACATCCGGCGAGCAGCATTAACTCAAAGGATGCTCCAAAAAGTTAAAGATTCTCCTCACTTACCAATCCATGCAGATATCTACACTCCACCCACTGCCCGACTTTCATCCAGACGGCCGATTTGGAAAAACCCTCCCCCAGCTGACTTTACCATCCAGACAGCTTGGCAAGAGGAATGGGAGACCAAGGAGGTCCCAAACAAACAGCTGGTGATAAACCCCAACCAACAGGTCCCGGGCACCAACCTCCCAAGGAGACAGTGGTCTACACTCAATCGCTTCAGGACTGGACATGGCCCCTGCTTGGCCAGCCTTTACAGATGGGGCAGTAGCCCTAGCCCACTGTGCGCATGTGGAGAGGAGCAAACAATGGAACACATCATAGAGGCCTGCCCGCTCCAAAGACTGGAAGGAGGATTACACACCCTCCATACAGCAAACCAGGAGGCAACTGCTTGGCTTAAGGACTTTGCATTCGCTAAATAAATAAATAAATGATCTAAATAACTTCTATGCTCGTTTTGACAAGGACAACAATGAAAAGAACATCAATTTCCCACCCTCTGATGACCTCCACCACCTCACACTCACCCACACCGACGTCCGTAATGCACTGAGTCATGTCAACGTACGTAAGGCTGCTGGCCCTGATGGCATTCCTGGGCGTGTGCTGAGGGCATGCGCTGAGCAGCTGGCAGGGGTCTTCACAGACATCTTCAATCTGTCCCTGGCCCAGGCCGTGGTACCAGTGTGCTTCAAGACCACTTCAATAGTACCAGTGCCGAAACATTCAACACCATCGTGCCTAAATGACTATCGCCCTGTGGCACTGACGCCCATAGTCATGAAGTGCTTTGAGCGACTGGTCTTGGCACAGCTCAAAAAAGGCCTGCCCCCTACACTGGACCCTCATCAGTTCGCCTACCGGAGCAACAGGAGTACAGAGTTTGCGGTTTCTACAGCGCTGCACTATGTACTCTCACACCTGGATGACAAGAACACCTACGCAAGAATGCTGTTTATTGACTTCAGCTCAGCATTCAACACAGTTATCCCCTCCAAGTTGCTCACTAAACTTGGGGACCTGGGAATCAGTACCTCCACCTGCAACTGGATCATGGATTTTCTGACCAACAGACCCCAGCATGTTAGGTCAGGCCCCAACCGTTCTTCCGTCATCACACTCAACACTGGTGTACCACAGGGCTGTGTGCTCAGCCCATTCCTCTACTCCCTCTACACCCATGACTGCAGGCCTATGTATGGATCCAATTCCATCATAAAGTTCGCAGATGACACCACGGTGATTGGACTCATCAGGGACAACGACGAGTCAGATTACAGGGCAGAGGTTGAGCACTTGGCTACTTGGTGCGCTGACAATAACCTGCTGCTTAACACCAGCAAAACCAAGGAGCTCATAGTGGACTACAGGAAGGAGAGGGAAGAGACACATGACCCCATCCATATCAATGGCATAGCTGTTGAACGTGTCCCCAGCTTCAAATTCCTGGGGACCCACATCTCGGAGGACCTGTCCTGGTCAGTTAACACCACCAGCCTGATCAAGAAGGCCCATCAGCGCCTCTTCTTCTTGAGGACATTGAAGAAGAACCATCTGTCAACTGACATCCTGGGCAACTTCTACCGCTGCATGATAGAGAGCACCCTGACTAACTGTATCACACTCTGGTATGGGAGCTGCTCTGTAGCTGACCGCAAGGCGCTGCAGCGGGTGGTGAAAACCGCCCAACGCATCACAGGGACTCCACTTCCAGCTATAGAGGACGTCTACAGGAAAAGATGTCTGCGCCGGGCACGCAGCATTCTTAGGGACTCCAACCATCCTGCTCATGGACTGTTCCAGCTTCTCCCCTCCAGAAGACGTTTCAGAAGCCTTCGGACTAGAACCAGCAGGTTTAGGAACAGTTTCTTTCCAACAGCTGTCACGTTATTGAACTTAGTTCCCCGCTGACTCTCTTACAATCATCTTTTACCATCCTCACCTGTACATAACTGCATAACTACATAACTACATCTAACTTATTGCACATTATTTGCACATAACAGTACTTTTAACTTTCTGCACTGCTGCATATATTTGCATATATTTGCTTAAATTGCACATACTGTTAATTACCGTATATACTGCACTGCTGTCCTTTGCACTTCTGATTGGATGCTAAACTGTGTTTCTTTACCTTGTATTCATACATGTGTAATGACAATAAAGTTGAATCTAATCTAATCTAATCTAATCTAACATCTGTCCCTTTTATACCCCAGGACATCAAAGCACACAGTCACATTGTCTTTTAATCCCAAGTCACAATGCGTCTTCTTCCAGGTCTTCTCACCTCCACCTAAAGTCACTGGTGGTCAGGAAATCCCTCAAGGTCATCTCTTTGCATACAAAAGGCCACATTTCACATCCTCCTGTTATCTCCTAGGAGGTTCAGTCCTTTTGTTCCTCTGAGACGTGAAGCATACAATAAGCATACAGTAATATACAGTGGGGAAAAAAAGTATTTAGTCAGCCACCAATTGTGCAAGTTCACCCACTTAAAAGATGACAGAGGTCTCAAATTTTCATCATAGGTATACCTCAACTATGAGAGACAAAATGAGAAAAAAAAATCCAGAAAATCACAATGAAGGATTTTTAATGAATTAATTGGTAAATTCCTCAGTAAAATAAGTGTTTGGTCAATAACAAAAGTTCATCTCAATACTTTGATATATACCCTTGGTTGGCAATGACAGAGGTCAAACGTTTTCTGTAAGTCTTCACAAGGTTTTCACACACTGTTGCTGGTATTTTGGCCCATTCCTCCATGCAGATCTCCTCTAGAGCAGTGATGTTTTGGTGCTGTCGCTGGGCAACACGGACTTTCAACTCCCTCCAAAGATTTTCTATGGGGTTGAGATCTGGAGACTGGCTAGGCCACCTCAGGACCTTGAAATGCTTCTTACGAAGCCACTCCTTCATTGCCCGAGCAGTGTGTTTGGGATCATTGTCATGCTGAAAGACCCAGCCACGTTTCATCTTCAATGCCCTTGCTGATGGAAGAAGGTTTTCACTCAAAATCTCATGATACATGGCCCCATTCATTCTTTCCTTTACACGGATCAGTCGTCCTGGTCCCTTTGCAGAAAAACAGCCCCAAAGTATGATGTTTCCACCCCCATGCTTCACAGTAGGTATGGTATTTTTTCTCCTCCAAACACGACAAGTTGAGTTTTTACCAAAAAGTTCTATTTTGGTTTCATCTGACCATATGACATTCTCCTAATCCTCTTCTGGATCATCCAAATGCTCTCTAGCAAACTTCAGACGGGCCTGGACATGTACTGGCTTAAGCAGGGGGACACGTCTGGCACTGCAGGATTTGAGTCCCTGGCGGCGTAGTGAGTTACTGATGGTAGCCTTTGTTACTTTGGTCCCAGCTCGCAGGTCATTCACTAGGTCCCCCCGTGTGGTTCTGGGATTTTTGCTCACCGTTGTCATGATCATTTTGACCCTACAGGGTGAGATCTTGCGTGGAGCCCCAGATGGAGGGAGATTATCAGTGGTCTTGTATGTCTTCCATTTTCTAATAATTGCTCCCACAGTTGATTTCTTCACACCAAGCTGCTTACCTATTTGCAGATTCAGTCTTCCCAGCCTGGTGCAGGTCTACAATTTTGTTTCTGGTGTCCTTTGACAGCTCTTTGGTCTTGGCCATAGTGGAGTTTGGAGTCTGACTGTTTGAGGTTGTGCACAGGTGTCTTTTATACTGATAATGAGTTCAAACAGGTGCCATTAATACAGGTAACGAGTGGAGGACAGAGGAGCGTCTTAAAGAAGAAGTTACAGGTCTGTGAGAGCTAGAAATCTTGCTTGTTTGTAGGTGACCAAATACTTATTTTACCAAGGAATTTACCAATTAATACATTAAAAATCCTTCAGTGTGATTTTCTGGATTTTTTTTTCTCATTTTGTCTCTCATAGTTGAGGTATACCTATGATGAAAATTGGAGACCTCTCTCATCTTTTAAGTGGGAGAACTTGCACAATTGGTGGCTGACTAAATACTTTTTTGCCCCACTGTACATGTGAAGCATATGAAACCCACATATGTGTCCCACATGACCCCCCCAAACGTCTAAGATGGAACAACGTAATAACAGTTTGCATGTCATAATAAAATCACTACACATCAGTCCACATGCTGCTTGGGCCTCAGTCTTCTCCCGTATCTGCTGTAAGCAGGCTTTACCACCTCCCCGGCACCCTCCTGCTGGGGAGCTGCTGTCTGAGGATGAGAACTGTTAGTCAATCTCTGTGGGTGTTCTGGGGAATGCTCTCTAGGGGGTCTGCTGCGCCGAGGAGCCTTAGCCAACTGCACACCTTCGTCAGCCACCACAAAAGCGGGTTTGAGCCTGTTTATGCCAATCATTTCTTTTCTGCCCCCCAAATCTAGCAAAAAATGCTTATCCCCTGTTTCCAGCACTCTATATGGTCCATCATAAGGTGGTCGTAACGGTGGGAGATGGGCATCATGTCTGACAAAAACAAACTCCGCATTTTTTAAAGCCTTAGGCACAAAAACGCATGGAAAACTGTGGTGAACGGGGCCAGGTAGCGTGCTCGAGTCCGTGCTACTCTGTAACCGCTGAGCTGGGGAGCACTCTGGCGCTGGATTATCTGGGAGAAATTCTCTGGGCAGCCGAAGTGGCTGTGCGAAAACTAGCTCAGCTGGGGAGGCTTCTAAATCCTCTTTAGGTGCAGAACGCAACCCCAATAAAACCCATGGTAGCCTGTCCACCCAATTTGGATCCGTAAGCGACGCTCTGAGGGCCGCCTTCGATGACCTGTGAAAACGTTCGCATAACCCGTTAGCCTGCGGATTGTACGCGGTCGTGCGGTGGATCGTTGCCCCCAGGCTGCGGGCCATCGCTGACAAAAGTTCGGAAACAAAGTGAAGGCCTCTGTCGGACGTAATGTCCGACGGGACTCCAAAACGCGCTACACATGCCGTTAAAAACGCGCGCGCCACCTCCTCAGCTGTGGTTGACGACAGTGGGACCACTTCCGGCCAGCGCGTGGTGCGGTCAACCATTGTCAGAAGATGTGTGCACCCCTGTGAGGGTGGGAGGGGGCCTACGAGGTTCACGTGAACATGATCAAACCTCTTAGCCGGAATGTGAAATGGCTCCAAGGGAGCTCTCGTGTGTCTGTGTACCTTGGCTCGTTGACAAGCCATGCAGGCTGCCGCCCACTCTCTAACTTGTTTGCGCAGGCGCAGCCATACGAATTACTCTCCCACCATTTTGACCGACGCGCGCACTCCCGGGTGCGCCAGAGAATGGATCGAGTCAAAAACGCGGCGGCGCCACGCGGCCGGTACCACAGGACGCGGTCGCCCAGTGGAGACATCGCAGATTAGGGGAGCATACCGTCTTGCAGCACCCTGTTCTCCAGCCTTAACCCTGTTGGTCCAGACTGGAGCGCACGCACGTCCGCGTCGCTAACCTGATCCGCGGCCATGGCTGCATAATCTATCCCTACGCGGACTGGGGCCGCGCGCACTTCTGCGTCGCTAACCCGATCCGCGGCCATGGCTGCAAAATCTACCCCTACGTGGGCTGGCGCCACCACGGCGCGCGAGAGGCAGTCTGCCACTACATTAAGTTTACCCGCCACATGCTGGATATCGGTAGTAAACTCCGAGATCGCGGCCAGCTGTCTCTGCTGCGGGCCCGACCAAGGTTCTGAAATCTTGGCCATCGCGAAAGTCAGCGGCTTGTGGTCAACGAACGCGGTGAAACGCCGTCCCTCCAGCCAGAACTGGAAGTGGCGAATGGCCAAGTGGAGAGCTAACAACTCCCTGTCGAATGCGCTGTATTTTGGTTCACTATCGCGCAAGGTCCTGCTGAAAAAGGCGAGCGGTTGCCAAGCTCCGGCTACATACTGCTCCACGACCGCCCCTATGGCCACATCTGACGCGTCAGTAGTGAGCGCTATGCGGGCTGTTGGGACCGGATGTGCTAACAACGCAGCGTTTGCCAGGGCTGTTTTGACTTCAGAGAATGCGCGCTCTCGCTCCGGAGACAATTCAATTTTATTTGTGGGTTTTTGTTTTTTTAGTGCAGCATACAATGGTTGCATGAGCTGCACTGCGCAGGGGAGGAAACGGTTATAAAAATTCACCATTCTCAAAAACTCCTGTAACGCTTTGACCGTTTGTGGCTGGGGAAAATTTGTTACTGCGCGCACTTTGTCAGGCAGAGGAACCGCTCCTTCTGGAGAGACGCGATGCCCCAAAAAATCAATCTGCGTCACCCCAAACTGACACTTCGCTGGGTTGATTATTAATCCGTGCTCTGCCAACCTCCGGAAAACTGCCGTGAAGTGGTTTTCATGTTCGTCTTCGGACGCGCTAGCTACCAATATGTCGTCCAGGTAGACGAACACGAAGGGGAGATCGCGCAACACCGCGTCCATCATGCGTTGGAACGTCTACGCCGCGCCTTTAAGCCCAAACGACATGCGTAAAAACTCGAATAGCCCGAACGGAGTTATTACCGCTGTTTTGGGTATGTCCTCAGCGCGCACTGGGACCTGGTGGTAACCGCGTACCAAGTCTATCTTAGAAAAAACACGCGCCCCCGCCAAATGAACTGAAAAATCTTGGATGTGCGGGATCGGGTAGCGGTCGTGCGCTGTAGCATTGTTCAACCTGCGGAAATCCCCGCAAGGTCGCCACGAGCCATCAGCTTTCGGGACCATGTGAAGCAGTGAAGCCCATGGGCTTTTCAAACGCCTGATGATGCCCAACTTTTCCAGGTTGGCAAACTCCTCGCGCGCTATGGTCAGTTTAGTTGAATCCAAGCGCCGAGCTTTTGCAAAAACGGGCGGTCCGGTGGTAGTAATAAAATGTTCCACCCCGTGTTTAGCCACGGTCGCCGAAAATGTTGGGACCGTGAGTGCTGGGAACTGAGTGAGGAGTGTGTGGAACTTACCACTTGCAGCTGTGACGTTGACTTGTGCTGTTGGCGGGGCCACTCGAGCTGTACAGGGAATAGAAGAAAAAGAGAGCGCATTAACCAGGCGTCTGTTAGCAAGATCAACCAACAAACCATGTGAGCACAAAAAATCAGCCCCTAACATGTTGAAATTGACTGCAGCTATGACGAAAGTCCACTCGAATGTACGGCCGTGTAGGGACAGAAGCAACGTCCTCTCACCGAAGGTCTTAATCGCCGAGCCGTTCGCTGCTGACACCCCGGGACCACTGGAAGGTGCCAGCCGGTCAGCGTAGGAAGGTGTGATGAAACTCAGCTGGGAGCCTGTGTCCATGAGGAAATGCCTCCCCGAGCGCGCATCCCTCAAGTAGAGCAGCTTGTTCTCCTCTCCGAGGGCCGCAGCTGCTACCGACCCCCGGTCTTGGCGTTTCCCGAGCGCTTGAAATGGCACGGTGGTATACATTTGCATGCCATCTCTGCAAAGCAGCGATGGTAGAAACAAAGGACGTCATCTGCTCCATGTTTCCTGGCCCCTGCCGCCGCCGTCATCAGTGAGTCTGGTACTGCAGCCTCTGGCCCCCTGCCATCTCCGGACGTTGCACCGAGCTCCACTGCCGCGACCGTGGCCGCGCTCCGTTTATTGGCGTTGACAAGTCGCTGTGCCTCCTGGCCCAGCTCGCGGTAGGTTTTGATCCAAGATGGCGCCCACAGTGGGCGCCATGGTGTTTCGCTGCGCCTTTCTTTGTATGTTTCTGTTCGTCAATTGTGTGTCTGCCTGCTCTCACACCCGTGAAGAGCTTCTAAATATCAGGACTTTCACTCCCACTGATCTACTCCCGTTTTTTTTGGCTCCTGCCGCCGATCTGGTTCACTTTTTGGCCCAAAAAGTGAGACGGCGAAGGAGAGGAAGGCGAGCGGGCGCTCTCGTGCGGCTTCGCAGGAGAGGTACGCGCACGGCGTTGCCTGGCATATTTCTCTCCAATGCCAATTCTCTCTTTAACAAGGTAGATGAACTGAGACTGCTGATGCGATTTAAGGACCTCTCTACCTCGTCTGTCCTCTGTTTTACTGAGACCTGGCTTAAGGAATCAACTCCGGACAGCACGCTCCTCCTCGAGGGTTTTCAGCTGTTTCGTGCTGATCGAGACACAAAGCTCTCCGGTAAGTCCTCAGGAGGAGGAGTCTGCTTTTACATTAACAGCAGCTGATGCTCTGATGTAACGGTGATTTCCCAATACTGTTCTCCCGCTCTGGAATATCTATTCATTAACTGCAAGCCTTTTTATTCCCCGCGGGAGTTCGCTTCATTCATCCTGGCCGCTGTTTACGTCCTGCCCAACGCGGACGCGCGCGAGGCTCAGCGCGCGTTCGCAGATCACATTCAACAAACGGAGCGCACTTTCCTGGACTCTCTGGTTATTGTGGTTGGCGACTTTAACCAGAGCAACCTGTGCCACGATCTCCCCCGATACAAACAGTTTATTCAATGCCCCACCAGAGGAAAGAACACGCTGGATCACTGTTACACTACAGTGAAGGACGCGTATCGCGCTGTTCCCCACGCTGCGCTCGGACTATCTGATCACGTGATGGTCCACCTCATTCCCACATACAAAGAGAGACTAAAGCTCACTAAACCTGTTGTGAGTGCTACGAGAAAATTGACCAGTGAAGCTGGGGAGAAGCTGAGCACGTGCATGGAAATAACTGACTGGGGCATGTTTAAAGGAGCCACGTATGATCTGGATGAGTATACGGACACTGTGAACTCATATATCCACTTTTGTGAGGAGAGCATTCTTCCATCGCGCACAAGGGTGAGGTACGCAAATGACAAGCCCTGGTTCACTGCTAAGCTCAGACAGATCAGGAAGGAGAAGGAAGCAGCGTTGAAAAGTGGAGACAGGGACTGCTACAGGGAGGTCAAATATCGGTTTAACAGAGAGCTGAGGAGAGCTAAATCTGTGTATTCTGAGAGACTCCAGCAGCAGTTCACTGCTAATGACTCGGCTTCTGTGTGGAGAGGACTGAGGCAAATCACCAACTATCGGCCTCAGGCTTCTAAAGGTCAGGATGACATAGCCCTTTGTCAAAGACTGTCCCAACATTATGCCCGTTTTGACACCTCGTCAGCTGTGTCCATCTCCCCCCCTCCCCCCAGTGCCACTCCCTTCACGGTCCCCACTTCATCAAAGGCGCCCCCCCCTCCTCCCCCGCTGCCCTTGTCATCAGTGAGCAGGACGTGCACAGACAGTTCTCCAGACTGAAGCCGCGCAAGGCCCCCGGTCCGGACGGCGTGTCTCCCTCCACCCTGAGACACTGTGCGGATGAGCTGACTCCTGTCTTCACAGACATTTTTAACACCTCCCTGAAGTCATGCCACGTGCTGACCTGCCTCAAAACCTTCACCATCATCCCTGTCCCCAAGAAGTCACGGATCACTGGACTTAACGACTACAGACCTGTAGCGCTCACCTCTGTAGTCATGAAGTCCTTTGAGCGCCTGGTCCTGCCCCACCTCAAGTCCATCACCACTCCCTTCCTGGACCTGCTGCAGTTTGCCTACCGAGCCAACAGGTCTGTGGACGACGCAGTCAACCTGGCCCTCCACTCCATCCTGCAGCACCTGGACTCCCCGGGAACCTACGCCAGGATCCTGTTTGTGGACTTCAGCTCCGCATTCAACACCATCCGCCCCGCTCTGCTCCGGGACAAGCTGTCCCTGCTCAACGTGCCTGACTCCCTCTGCAGGTGGATCACCGACTTCCTGACGGACCGGAGGCAGCATGTGCGGCTGGGGAAGACTGTCTCAGACTCTGTTAGCATCAGCACCGGATCACCCCAAGGTTGTGTACTTTCCCCCCTACTCTTCTCCCTTTATACCAACTCCTGCACCTCCAGCCACCAGTCTGTCAAGCTGATCAAGTTTGCGGACGACACCACCCTCATCGGGCTCATCTCCAACGGCGACGAGTCTGTCTACAGGAAAGAGGTGGCCCAGCTGGCGTCCTGGTGCAGCCACAACAACCTGCAGCTGAACGCTCTGAAGACAGTGGAGATGATCGTGGACTTCAGGAAAGTCACAACCCCTCTGCCCCCCCTCACCCTCACAGGCTCTCCCATCACCACTGCAGATTCCTTCCGCTTCCTAGACACCACCATCACCCGGGACCTCAAGTGGGAGCCGACCATCAGCTCCCTCATCAAAAAGGCCCAGCAGAGGATGTTCTTCCTGCGGCAGCTGAGGAAACTCAAGCTACTCACCAAGATGTTGGTGCAGTTCTACACGGCCATCATCGAGTCCATCCTCACCACCTCCATAACTGTGTGGTACGCAGGAGCCACTGCCAGGGACAGACTAAGGCTGCAGCGCGTCGTGCGCGCTGCTGAGAAGGTGATCGGCTGCAAGCTCCCATCCCTCCAGGATCTGTACATCTCCAGGACCCGGAGGCGTGAAGGCCAGATCATTGCCGATCCTTCACACCCTGGTCACGTACTGTTTGCCCCCCTCCCCTCAGGTAGAAGACTTTGGTCCATTCAGACTAAAACCTCCCGTCACATGAACAGCTTCTTCCCCTCTGCCATCAGACTGCTGAACACTAAGTGACTTATTAGACTCTCGTGCACTATGTACAGCAGCTCAACCTGACTCATGTCAATCATCACTGTTTTCTTTTTGCATTACCGACTGCACTATGTGGTACTCCACAATATCTGCTGCTCGCTAATATATCTAAAAATTGCTTTGTCTAGTATTACTTATTCATATTCTACATTTTATTGCATGTATAGTTCTTTATTTCTATCTTTTATTTTTATCATGTTTAATGTTGCAGCATTGCACCGAGACAAATTCCTAGTTTGTGTACTACATGAACAATGGCAATAAACCTGATTCTGATTCTGATTCTCGTCGGGCCAACGGTGGTGAACTGGCCAGGGCCACTCTCACTGCTGACGGTAGGGTCCTGAGGAAAGGGTGGGTGAAGATGAAGTGATCATCGTCAGAGTCTTTCAACCTCAACAGCTTCTCCATCAGGTCCGCAGGCCTGTCGCTTTCAAATTCATTCAGCGCCAGGATCCCCTCTGCTCGCTCCTCCACCAAGGGGGTGAAGTAACGGATGAGTGCAGCCTTCAACGCGCTGAACTTGTCGCTGTCCGGCAGCTGGTTGATCAGGCTCTCCACCCGCTGGGCTGTGTGGTTGTCCAGCTTTGCAACCACATGGTAGAACTTTGTGTCGTCTACCGAAATCCTCCGGAGGTTAAACTGCGCCATGACCGCGTTAAACCAGGAGCGCGGATTGTTCTGCCAGAAGTCTGGTAGCTGAACTGTGGCTGCATTCGTTTGGCTGGCTCCTGACGAGTCTGGCTCGGGAGAATTTCTTAAGCTCATGATACGTCTTAGGGTCACCAGTGTGGAGAATGTGGAAATGACGAGGCTGAGTTTATCTCAAGAGTCAGGTTTATTCCATTCTCCAACATCATCAAAAACAGAAAAGAGAAAGAATCCCCCAACATCTGTCCCTTTTATACCCCAGGACATTAAAGCACACAGTCACATTGTCTTTTAATCCCAAGTCACAATGCGTCTTCTTCCAGGTCTTCTCACCTCCACCTAAAGTCACTGGTGGTCAGGAAATCCCTCAAGGTCATCTCTTTGCATACAAAAGGCCACATTTCACATCCTCCTGTTATCTTCTAGGAGGTTCAGTCCTTTTGTTCCTCTGAGACGTGAAGCATACAATAAGCATACAGTAATATACATGTGAAGCGTATGAAACCCACATATAAGATAAGATAAGCCTTTATTAGTCCCACAATGGGGAAATTCCAGGATTGCAACAGCACAGGGACAGCAACACTCAGAGCAACAATCAGAAGGCAAGAAAAAACAACATCTAGCAAACATATGTCCATATTACTATAAATGTACTGTATATATATATATATAGACACACAGTGCAGAGCATTATGGCTGGTGGATGTGCAGCAGAAAGTCTAAGCTCTCTCTCCGCGGATGCAGCGGGCCAGCTAGAAGTCTTTGGGCATGATGGTGACCCCCTTAGCGAAGAAGAGACCACCAGGTGGGTCTCGCTGGTCTCCTGCAGAGCCATGACGGCGAAACTCAGGAAACGCAGGACGGTCTTGAAGTGTGTCCCACAGTGCGAGCGTTTTCATAGAGCACTGAAAGCAGCACTCAGGGGTTCACTGACGGATGCAAATTGGGTAGACAGGTTGCCGTGGGTTTTATTGGGGTTGCGCTCCACAGCAAAAGAGGATTTGGAAGCTTCCCCGGCAGAGAGCCTGTTTTTGCACAGCCCCTATGGCTGCCCGGGGAATTTCTGCCAAATAATCCCGCGCCGGACAGCTGCCTGTCTCAGCTTTTGCAGCATAGCGCAAACACAGGCACGCTGCCGGGCCCGACCCACCACTGTTTTCCACGTGCTTTTGTGCCTAAAACTTTGAAGAACGCGGAGTTCGTGTTCGTCAGACACGACGACCAGCGCCCTCCATTGCGCCTACACACATGTTGAAAATGGCCCTATCTGACAATGTTAAAGAATCCTTTAAAAAAATTCCTGGATCCAGACGGTGATCCAGATCATCCCCAAAATTTAATCAGTTCTTCCTTGTACCATTTCCAACAACGCCTGAAAGTTTCATTGAAATCCGTCCAAAACTTTTTGAGTTATCTTGCTAACCAACAGACAGACAGACAAACAGACAGACAGACAAACGCTGGCAAAAACATTACCTCCTCCGGCCTGCAGCCTGGCGGAGGTAATTAATAGATCATGAACTAGTAGAGACTTGGGAGTTAGAGACCTAATATTTAACAAACCGCATTTAATTTTTAAATTATGAGGAGGAAGAACAGAGGCCGAATCTTTAAATTTAGAAACGTGATGCTTTATTTGAGTTTTACCAACTTTTTGTTTAATCACTTTAGGATGTTTATACATTATATTTTATTAACTGTGAGGGGAGTAGACAAAGGTTCTCTGAGGGGGAACACGGGCTAAATTGATGCTCATCCCACAATAAACTCGCCCCGGTGGGCGTCTGACAAACACCAGTGTATCCAACACAGAACGTGCCAGGAGAAGCAGTGGCCAACACCACCTGGCTCAAAGACACGCTAAATGGTGGAGATAAAAAAGTTTTGGGTTTTTTTTTTTTTCAATAAAGTGAAAAACCAAGATGATGCATGTGTTATGTCTGTAAAACGTAGACCAATGATGAGGCGAGTGGTGAACTACACAGGACTTTATTATATGCTCACAGTATCCAGACAGACGCTCCCGCTAGGCAGAGAGGTGGTCAAGAGACCGCCCCTCTACCACACAGCTCTCTGATACCCTGGGCGACGTCACCACCCGTGTAACACCATAACATGCCCCACCAACAACACTACATCACCCCCCCCCTCTCAAAAAAGGTCCAAAACATACACACAATCAAAACCCTCCTCAATTTGGAACCTGAATCACACTCTTCAACAAACAGAAAATTTGTAAAGCCCTCTAACAGTCATACAAAACAACTAAAGCTGGGGGGAACAGGTGGACTGCCGTCCCACCCCCACACAGCAAGACGGTTTATTCTGCCGTCTGTATTCAACACAGTCTTTTAAACACAACAGTGTCGTGCTCTTAAAATAGATAAGTCAAAGTAATCCCCCTTATTATTTAACACATATACAAAAGATTATTCCCCGCTTTGACGTCAAACATCACTCACATTAACATCGTGCAGAACATGGTAACTTGAACAATCAACAATAACATATATTAACCAAATTGCCCCCCAAAAAACCAGTCAGTTACCGTAGAGAGCCCAGCCCCCGGAGACCCTTCAGGCGGGTCCCGACCAGAGCACCTCCTTTTCTTGGTGCCCGGAGACAAACTACGTCAATGCCGAGACACCTCTCTCTCCTTGTAGACGCGCCACAGCTTGTTGGGGTGCCTCTCTGTACCATCAGACAGCTGAAGATAACCATTCTTCCGAAAAGCAACCAACTGCAGCTGTCCCTGGTCCTCCTGTCGTTTTCGCTTCCTGCCAACCCCTTTCGACCAGACCTCCTCTCTGGGTCGGACCAAATCAGCGACCCCCAGAGGAGCCTTTCTCGGTGTCCAGTGTTCCTGTGTGGTACATCGTTTAATCATGCCAGCCGGTCCTGCCCCGTCACTTTCATTTGGGATGCTGGCAAACCTGTTGTGACTCCGTTTCTCGGTTCCTCCCACCCGAACTCCAGAAGCAGGATAAGCCATCCACTCAGCTCCATCCGCTTTCATGGGAATCCCATGACACCGCCCGGTTCCCTCAGCTAGGGCAACTCGGGCTCTGGAGCACGAACTCTCCCATGATGGCCCTGGATGGAGTTGGTCCTGCTCACGTCCTAGACTACCAGGCTAAGGTTTATCCCATACTTCATCATCCACCACTTGTGGCACCGGTCAGTCTCACAAAACGCAGGCTGACCACTCCTTTCCAACACTGCTGATGGAAAACACCAGTCAATAAAACAGGTCGCAGTCCATCACATTCTCGCCACTGCCAGTAACAATAAACTTCAGGTCAGCGACCACTGCTGATTTGTATCGTGCCATCAGCTACACTGATCCCACGATGGGCAGCCTCCTTCCTCCATAGCCGCATAACAGTTTCAAATGACCTTTCACCTGATGGTACAGGAAGAAACTCCTCACGGTAGGCCAACTCAACACCTACCTCACTGCGCCCGTGTCAACAAATAATGGTACCTCCACTCCGTCCAGTTCCACTGAACAATACATACACCCATCTTGTCTGGGGAAATGGTGTGGATAACCGTAGGAGTTGGAGCAAGGGTGTCTGCTTTGTGTCGCCGTTCCCCTCGCTCGAACCTATTACAGGCCCTGGCAAAGTGATGCAGGAGTCTGCACTTGCCACAGCGTTTGCCTCTCACCAGAAACCTTCTAGCCTTATCCCGGTGCTTGGTGGAGCCACAACCCGAACACTTGGGCGATCCTGGGGTGGACCTCATCTTCACAGCTGCAGCACATTCCTCTTGCTCGCTGTCTTTGCTGTAAAGATCCACAGGCTGTGCTGTCGATTGTGAGTCATAGTGGCGTAGCGTTGCTCTTTCACTGAGGTCGTGTGACAGTTTGTCCACTGCTTCAAACTGTTGAGCTATTTCCACAGCCGTGGCTAGAGTCAATTCACCGGAGTGTGTTAACAGTCTCGACTGTGCTGACGAGCACAGCGTGTGCTCCACCAACTGGTTGCGGACCATTTCTTCCTCTAAATCACCAAACTGGCAGTCCCCAGCCAGCTGCAGCAGGTCAGCAACATAGTGCTGTACTGACTTGCTGATCCGCTGGTGGCACTGAAGAAACTGGATCCTCCAGACAATGACATTTACAGGGGCGCGAAAATGTCTCGCCATTAGCTCAACCACATCATCAAAGCTATTGCTAGCCCCCAAGGTAGCAAGGATACACGGTCCTTCCATACCTAAATTGTGGAATAAAATCACCCTTGCTCGTACCTTCTTCAATTCACCGAGGTTCAGTGCCACCAAGTAATTCTGAAAAGCAGTGAACCACCTCGCCCAAGAAACCAGAGGCTGTCCCAGAGACTCCAAAAAGAGCTGAAAAGAAGACATGCCAGCATCTATACTTCATCCTCGTCTCCAAATGTTATGTCTGTAAAACGTAGACCAATGATGAGACGAGTGGTGAACTACGCAGGACCAGTCACGTTTTAATTTCAAAGAAATTAAAAGTTTGGTTAAAATAGATGAGTTGAAAATATATATTTTTATTAAAAGTGTAACACTGAAAAAATCTCTCCTCCCTTGCAGAAAAAAATTACGGTCAGATATTCAGAGATTTCAACAAACAACAGAAAATGAAGCTGCTGAGGCTGCGTGTCCACCAAACGTGTTTTTTCTGCTGTGGGTGACTATTTTCTATTCAATCTCTGTGTAGTCCAGTGTCTACAGCGCTGAAACGCTCTCTGCGGTGGCCGCTTTTTGTTGTGGCGCTCAGCAGTGGAGGACGGATCGATCCAACTATCGATAATATCAATACCAATGTTGGTAGTGATATTGATCAATACCAGTGTAACCAGGTCAATACTCTGTGTCTGGGTTGCTGCTTCCATCACAGCACAGAGCAGCCACACTTTGCACCTCTTCTTCTTCTGGTGCTTTTACCTGCTCCCTCCTCCTCTGTCTTGTACCATCACGTGACTCAGCAGCGCCAGGTAAACAAGCTAGAAGCAGCAGCTGCCAGCTGCCGGCAGCGCGCACACAGCACAGAGATGGAGAAGAAGAATGGCACAGAGGAGACAACAGCAAGCTGTACAATCTGTAGAAAGGCTGTGAAATACAGTGGTAACACAACTAATTTATACGAGCAGATGAAAAATCCTCCAAGACACAATGCTGAGCTCCAGAAACGGAGAGAGGAGGAGAGAAAGGCCTTGGCCCCGACAGACCCAGACCCCTGACTCAGAGGCAGAGATCACTGGCAGAGGCCTTTCAGTGTGGCAGAGAATATCCAGGGAGATATTAGTGGTGGAAGCAATATTTTAGTCATCTTCAGCATCAGTTAATATTCATTTTCAAAGTGCAACTGGTCATTTGTTTCTTTAGCCAACTCAAAAAGTATAAATTATGAGACCTTGGTATAATACATTTATTGCACTGAAACATTTTATTGAAATGAAAACATTTACTGGAATTGAAACAAATGTACTGAATATAATTACCCTTTTGTGTTAATTGTAAAAGTGATACTCTATGTATTTACATCACCAGGCAGTGCGGTGGTGGAGTGGTTAGCACTGCAGCAGCACAGCGACTCACCCTTGGCCGGGGGATCTTGGGTTCGATCCCAGCCACCGACCAACAGTGATCTGTGTGGAGTTTGCATGTTCTCCCCGTGTCTGCGTGGGTTTACTCGAGGTTTTCTACGGTTTCCTCCCACATGCCAAAAACATGCAAGTTAGGTTAACTGGCATCAAAATTGTTGATTCTAAATTGTCCTTAGGTATGACTGTGAGAGTGAATGGTCGTCTGTCTCTCTGTGTTGGCCCTGCGATGGACTGGGGATCTGTCCAGGGTGTACCCTGCCTCTCACCCAAAGATGCTGGGATAGGCTCCAGCCCCACCGTGACCCGAAAAGGATTAAGCGGAAGAAGATGGCTGGATGGATGGATTTACATAACCTAACCTTTGCCCAAATTCTGTCCTGGGTTTTATCTAATTAATAATCCAAAGGAAAAATCACAGAAAGCTTAAAGGTTATGAAAATTCATTCAGATTTAGTCATTTGATGATGCTTCCACCTTAATGATTAAATAGTATTGGTATCGTATCGGCGATACTGGACCTGGATTTATTTGGTGTCGGATTGAAACCAAATGTTGCAGTATGGCACACCACTAGCACTCAGAGTTGAAAACATTTCAACTTTTCAGACGACAGCTGACCTCATCAATGTCAGACCTTTCCAAGCAGCCAATCAGAATAAGGAAAGGCAGGACATAGGACACCGGTACAGTTTGGACTCAGACTCCTGTTTTCTGTCTCATTATATTTTGCATCCAGAGCTGCTACCAATGCTAGAATACGTTTCTTGTCCATTGATGTTTAGAGAGCGCTATTAACAAATAAGTAGAAAGTCTGACCAGAGGAAAAGTGGAAGAGCTGTGCTGTGAGTGACAAGCTGTAGCTGGGATACAGGGAACAGACTTTTTTGTTTCCAGAATTCAGTGCACAAGTGCTGAAAAAAAAGCTGCTCAGACCTGTTGGGAGACAAAAAACACATTTGGTGGACACGCAGTAGACTCGTTCACTGTGCAGCACCACAGGATGTCACTTGATGGGGCGAGATTGTTGTGGGGTGAGTTGGCCATGGAGCGAGCTGGTTATGGGGAGGCTGTAACTGGCTGGGCGAGTTGGTTATGGGGGACTTGACGGTAAACCCCAACCAAAGCAGCCATAAATCAGCCTTTAGAATCTAAAGTTTCATCTAAAGCTAGATGAAACTTAAAATCTAAAGCTGCATCTAAAGTTTAGATGCAGCCTAGCCGACCTGTGAGTGTTCTGACCTCCTGGGCCGCGGTCTTCCAGGCTGCACCACCTCAACTGACACACATGCGCGTGCTCACCGCAAACTCGCACCCCAAACATGTGCTGAACCACAGAGCTAACATACAGAACAGCTGGACAGCTGAAACAGTCCTCCAGACCACAGCGGCTAAGCTAGTTAAGCTAGCTGATTTTAGCTTGCTTCACCGTTCTTTTAAATCCTCTTTGAAAGCAGAAACGGAACCAGAACCTTCTCCAGGTCAGCTTAGTTGCCGTCTCACAAATATTCCTCACATCAGTTGGTGACCAACAAAAGTCTTTTGAACAGTTTTACCAGAAAGGCTCGGTTCAGGCCTCAAATTTTTGTGTGAGTGAATGCATTCCTAGTCACAGTGTATCCACCCAATATAACGTCCCAGGCTGGAATGATGTTGTTAGCGAGGCTCACACAGCTGCTCGGGATGCTTTCTTGTGGTGGAGGAGTAATAGCAAACCACGTTACAGTCCAATATTTGATAACATGAAAAGTTGTAGGGCTAGGTTTAAATATGCTCTGCGTGCATGTAGGCGCAATGAAGAAAGTATCAAATGTGACCAGTTAGCTAGTCATATGAGTGAACTGAACATGGTAGAATTCTGGAAACAAATGAAGGTTATGAGTTCTTACCAGTCTGTTAGATCAAACACTATTGATGGTGTGACTGGTGATGTTAATATTGCTGAAAAGTGGAAATGTCAATATGAAGCTATTTTCAACTCAGTCAAGAATGTTTCTATGAAGGATTCTGTTATGTGTGATGTTCACCTGTATAATGAATTTGAATGAATTTGTTGACTACTTCAGAAGTCAGTCCACTAGTGTTTATGCTACGTTTTTAGATGCTAGCAAAGCTTTTGATAGGATTAACCACTGGTGTTTGTTTAGAAAATTGATCGATCGAGGTATTCCTATTTATATTGTTAGCATCCTGTTATACTGGTACAGAAGGCAGTCTATGGTTGTTAGGTGGGGCAATGTTACCTCATCTAAATTTTGTGTGACCAATGGTGTTAAACAAGGTGGTATACTGTCACCCTTGTTGTTTAATGTCTATGTTGATGATCTCAGTGTACTGTTGAACAATACTAATGTTGGTGGCTCCATTGATGGTGCACTGTTAAATCACATTTTCTATGCTGATGATCTTTGTTAAGTTTGTTTACTGCAGCTATGCAACATCTCCTCTCGGTATGTGAGAAATTTGGTGAAAAAAATGACATCTTGTTCAACTGTACTAAATCTATGTGTATGGCATTCAAACCGAAGGGTGTCAAAACTTCGGATCCTGTTATGCCACTTTGTGGTAATAGTTTGAACTTTGTTGAAAAAGCCAAATACCTAGGTGTGTGGCTTGAATGTGATAAGACCAATGTTGACTGTAATATGTAACTCAGGAAACTCTATGCTCAAACAAATTTACTGTTGCAAAATTTCCATAGGTGTTCTCCTGATGTTAAATGTATGTTGTTCAAGACTTTCTTACAATTTTTGATCAGGATTTGTCCTTCAATTCACATATTAAATTTGTTTCTAAGACTGCCTTCTATCATTTGCGTAATATTGCCAAGATTAGGAGCATCTTGTCTCAGAGTGATGCTGAGAAGCTGATCCACGCTTTTGTTAGCTCGAGATTAGATTATTGTAATTCTTTATTATCAGGCTGTCCTAAAACATCTTTAAAAAGTCTTCAGCTGATCCAAAATGCTGCAGCAAGAGTTTTAACAGGTACTAGAAAGAGAGATCATATCTCTCCGGTTCTGGCCTCCCTTCATTGGCTTCCCATAGAGTTTAGAATTAAGTTTAAAATCCTTCTTCTTACTTACAAAGCTCTAAACAATCAGGCTCCTTTTTATTTAAAAGATCTGATACTACCGTATCATCCTAACAGAGCACTACGCTCCCAAAATGCAGGTTTACTTGTAATACCTAGAATCTCCAAAAGTACAATGGGAGGCAGAGCCTTCAGTTATCAAGCTCCTCTCCTGTGGAATCAGCTGCCAATCTGGATTCGGGAGTCAGACTCGATCTCTGTTTTTAAGAATAGGGCTAAAACCTACCTTTTTGATATAGCCTACAATTAGGGAGGGATCATGTGTTTCTGAACCCTCCCTTAGTTATGCTGCTAATAGGTTTAGTCAGCCGGGGGACCTCCAGTAATGCACTGGGCCTCACTCCTTTCCTCACTCTCTATGAAATATTTTTTTTTTTTTTGCTGGTCATTAACATTTGTTTGTTCTCTCCCATAGATTGAGTCCCCATCGTGCTGTTTGCTCTCTACATGTCTGTTCTTTTCTTCTTCTCTGTCCCCTCACCCCCCAGCCAGTCGCAGCAGATGACTGCCCCTCCCTGAGCCTGGTTCTGCTGGAGGTTTCTTCCTGTTAAAAGGGAGTTTTTCCTCTCCACCGTCGCCAAGTGCTTGCTCACAGGGGATCGCCTGATTGCTGGGGTCTTTCTGCAACTGCGGGGGTCCTCCCTACAGTTGATAGTGCTATGAGATGACTGTTGTTGTGAAATGGCGCTATATAAATAAAGTTGAATTGAATTGAATTGAATTGAATTTCTGTACCTCAATGTATTGCTCGCCTCTATGGTTTAATAGCAATGCTGCTGTTAGGAACAAAATCCGCATTGCATATAATAATTCCCTAAGAAGGTTGTTAGCTATACCTCGTAGGTTGAGTGCAAGCGAGATGCTTGTGTCCTTGAATATTCCGTCTTTTGGCAAGTTGTTACGAAAGAATGTCTATAGTTTTATGAGAAGGTTGCTGGCTTGTAACAACCATTTTATATCCGCAATTGTTAACTCGTCACTCACACTTCACTCCATCATTTGGAAGTGGTGGCGTTCTATTTTATACTGAGTTCATTATTGTATTTTATTGTTGTTATATGAGCACCGTGTGATTGCTGAATTTTATACACTTTTATTTTTACACGTTTTATACACTTTTATTTTTGACACATGTTTTGTATACACTATGAACCCTGAGTTCAAAATAAACGTTTGAAATTGAAATTGAAATTGAAAAGTCCTCTGGTCTCGTCGCCATGTTGAATGGAGGAAGGCATACGTCAAAATGACGTCACATTAGTGAGGCACATCCACACACAAAAAAGAACTGTCTTTTGTTTTACATGTTTTTCTGGAACCATTTAACACTGCGTTATTAGGTCGAAATGAACTTATCACAGAAAAATAGAGCGTGCTGTTAAGTTTTTGTAAGCATCCGATCACGTGACTGGATGCTACTGTTTTTGCTTTTTTTAATAATTAATGTTTATTTATATTCAAGAAAACAAACAAGAACAGTTAGTTGGTGGCAGTAGGAGGCTTGTTATGTATGTAAAAGAGCTGGTATTAGTAAGATTATGGCCGGGTTGGACGGGGAATAGACTGGGATGGTTAACTGCCGGTTTCTGGTGGTGACGCTACCCTTAGTGTAAAGAAGGTGGGCGGAAGAGGCTGGTCCTCTTTCGTCGTGGGAGTCGCCTGGCCTGTAGGCGTGTGCCGTAAGCCTGTATTATAGTTTTGTATCCTGAATAAAGCTCCTTAAACTGAGTTACCACTTTCTCATTATTTGCCTAATTATGGATGCAACATTTGACAACGAGGTAAAAGCGGTGATGGAACGATCTGTTGCCAGTTTTTGGCTGTTTTTGGAGGCCCGCGGGCAAACGCCCATGCCATGGCCCCGCTGGTTTGCTGCTTTTACCAACTATTTGGTAGTTTTGAACCTTGGCGAGCTGGAGAAGCTTCGGGCGAGGTTGGTCTTGGTCCATAAGTTAGGCATGGAGGGGCAGAGGATATTGAAGAACCTTGGGGGGCGGGAGGCTGATAGCTTTGATGAAGAGGTGAAGCTAATGGCGCGCTACTTTCACGTGCCAGAAAATGTCACAGTCCGATGCATCCAACTTTGACAGCACCGCCAGTGGTAAGGAGAGCCAGTGACGAGATTCTTGACGGACCTCCGAGAACTGGCGAGGGAGTGCAAGTTTGGGCCCCTGGAGGATGAGATGATTCGGGACCAGCTGGCAGAGCACATCCGCTGCCCAGCGGCCCAGTCCAAGCTTTTAACGCACCCAGGAGAGTTGACGTTGGCTGTAGCTATCAAGCTCGCCCAACAGTTCGAGGCGACAGAGACCATTGCGAGGTGCCTTACTGAAGGGGCCACTCTGGGTCAGGATGAGTCTCGCGCTAAGGCACTGTTTTTGGACCCTGGTGATGGTGACAACGGAGAGGAATAATATGCCTCTGTAGTAAAAGTAAGGTCCACCCCAGGTACGCCACGTTGTTATGGATGTGGGCCCACTACTCACCGCTATAAGTCCAGGGTGTGTCCGGCGAAAGGAAAGCGTTGTGGGAAGTGTGGTTTGCTGAACCACTTTGCCAGGACGTGCGTGAACTTCGAACGCAGGGACCGGAGGGGTGAGCCAGGTGCTGCGCAGAAGACGCCAACCATTGGGCATACGGTTTCCTTTGGAGACGACAGAGAGAATCGGATGTAATGTCACACTAGATGGCATCGAGGTTCCCCTGCTGGTGGACACTGGAGCAGTTATCTCCGTTTTGAACCTGGCCACCATGAGAAGTCTGTTTCCCACCAACAGATTAGAAAACAAGAAGGAGAGTATTATGGTTGGCTATTTTGGGGTTTGTGGAGATGGAGCCCTGATATTAATTGGTTGTGATGCCCCGAGCCCACATCAATGTCTCTGCTATGGGAGTTAATGTCATGGGGTGCAACCATTTTTATAGCCTAGGGTTCTCCATAGCCAACGTGTCGGATGAGGAGTGGTCGGGATGTAGATTTTGGGGCCAACCAGCTCCGGTGGTGGACGGTGTGGAGGTGTGGGACTCAGACTGGCTGGACAATGGGACCATTGGAGAGCACGTTCAGTGCCATGCGACGCCACCTTGGGATGGATCCGATGCCGGTTCTCAGGCTGCCCTGGATGAGGGTGCTGGACAGTACACCAGGACCCCCAAAGTGGCCTCTAAGGACGAGGGGCCCATGCCGGAGACAGGGGCAAGACCGAGGAGCGTGGTGGTAAAGCGCTCACAACAACGGCCTGCCAAGAGAAAGACGAACTGGACCCGCAAGTCGACCGAATCGGTGAAGGAGGCAAGTGGGAAGCAACGTGATCCGGAGAAGAAGAATAGGGCTTCCCTGCAGGTTGGAGACGAAGTTTGGCCCAGGGTTAAGGCCCAGATGAGAGGGGATCACGGGTCACGCGACGGAGTGATGACCAGAGGCGGTTCTGAGTGGAGGCTGCCCGGAGTGATGGGTACCTGCGCTTGTCTGACCAGACCTGAAGACATCCGAATGAGCTGCGACTAACGTTGGAGGAGAAGAGGAGGCATAGCGGGAGCCCCGAGGTCAAAACACAAAAACGTTTGAAGAGAGACCCATCCAAGGACTGATGGGGTTTTACTATACTAGTTCTGAGTTTTGTAAAAGTTGTGTTTTGTTTTGAATTCTCTTCTTTTTTTCTTTTTTTTTAGAATGTTGAAATAAAAATCAATGTCAATGTCAAAACCCAGGTCCTGATGTACATACTGTAGTTGATTGCTGTTAATTTTGTGCTCTGGTTATCATTGAAAGAAAAGTAGGGAGGTTGACATTTTATGGGTCAAATTTGGTGATTTGTGTATTAGAGGAGAAAAGAATTTTATTATTATTTGGAGGGTTTTACTAACCATGGGGAGAATAAGTTTGTACACTACTAATTGGATTTGGGAAGTGTAAAATTACGGTTTATGATTGAATTGTTTGATTTGGTTAATTTGTGAATTGTAGTATTTACATTGCCCAACACGTTTTGTTTTGATGCATGCCCAAGTATGGGGTGGGTGTTGGGGAGGGGGCCGCCAGCAATGTGTCTAATGTATGTTGTGATTGTAATATGTTATATGTATAGGGAGCTGTTCTTAGGGATTATTTTATTTAGAAACATGGCTTTTCTGTTGAGTTGGACTGTTTTGAGTGTGGCGGCAGAATAACCTGCTGAGTCGTGTAGGGGGCGCTGGCAGTCTACCCAGCCCCCTGCCTTGGTTGTATGGATGAATAGGCAGTTTGTTTCTTTTTGTATATATTTTTGTTTAGAGTGTGAGTTGGGAGACAAATTTGGGTGGGTTATCTGTATGGCTGACACCTTTTTGAAGAGGGAAGAAATGTTATGTATGTAAAAGGGCTGGTATTAGTAAGATGGCGGCCGGGTTGGATGGGGAATAGACTGGGGTGGTTAACTGCCGGTTTCCGGTGGTGACGCTACCCTTAGTGTAAAGGAGGTGGGCGGAAGAGGTTAGTCCTCTTTCGTCGTGGAAGCCACCTGGCCTGCAGGCGTGTGCCGTAAGCCTTATCTGTATTATAGTTTTGTATCCTGAATAAAGCTCCATAAACTGAGTTACCACTTTCTCATTATTTGCCTAATTATGGATGCAACAACGCTCTTTGCTCAGATCTATTTTCATGATCCCGAAGACTTTATGCCAAAGACACAACAAGACCCGTGTAACGGATCTCGTCACAAGCGTAACGGTTCTTCTCTTTGGGGCACCCTTAAGCGGCCGTGATCGGGAACATCAATGCATGCGTGTGTGCAGCATAGGGACCACGATGACACCAGACTACTGTTTCCACAATTTATTTCTGTAGATGAAATAAAACAAAATGCATCACGCTCAGTCTGTACCTCGATTCCACACAGGCTCCCACAGCAAAGCAGCGCGATACTGTGCGGGAAAGGGAGCTCTAAAATAATTTTACTACACAAAAAAAATAAATTACATCACAAACAAGAAGACTTTTCAAAAACAAACATACCTGTTAATGAAATAAAACAAACTGTATCACGCTCCGTCTGTACCTCGATCCCACACAGGCTCCTACATTTACAAAAATATGGGTTACACAATGATATAAGCTGCTGGAGTCACCATAGAGCCTATATTGGTGCCAAACCCTAAAATGGCGCCTATTGGACTCCTAATGTGCACCGAAACATCTATAAAACTCTTATTTATGACACAAATAACAAAAAAAAAATACACTACAGTGGCATGACAAACTAATAAAGAACGATTACAAACTAAGGTTACAGTCCAATGATAAACTAACGAACGATACGATCATTTAGTGCCAGCAGCGTTTTGAACACAACTTACCCACAGCAAAGCAACGCGATACTGTGGGGAAAGACTAAACTACCGGAGCCTCGGAGGTACAGGAAGAGCGGATGTGAGAAGTGTACTGCCAAAATAAAAGTACTCAAGTAAAATAAAATTCACAACAATATAAATAAAAACATAACTGAGAAAAAGAAATACTTAAAGTACATTTTTGACTCTGTTACACCCGCAAGATAAAGAACACAAAGACCAGTTGGACCATTGGGGTGGTGGACAGACTTCAACAGGTGGAAGGCTGAGACGGCATTTATGTCTGAGTTCAGTTGGCGATAGGAGTGATTCGTTTGTGGCGGATAGCATAAACTGTACTCTGTAACATTATGGCATCTAGCTCTGACGAGCTCGATTAAAATGAGATGGAGTGGATAGTACCCAGGTCTGGGAGGCGGAAAAGAGCAGCTTCACATAATATTCAGCCCAGGAAACACGCACGCAGGCTCAGGTAGATTTGAAAGCTTTATTTCAATCAATATAATGTGTTTGGATGTGTGTGTGTGATATGTGAATGTGTTGTGGGTGGAGGATGAAGGCAGGGACAGAGCAGCATGCCGTGCAGCCAGGCAACCCTATGGATGAGACGAGAGCAGGGGGTTAGCTGGGCAAACCATACAGGAGAGTAATAAGGCAATGTGCTTACTTGCAGTAACAGAGGTGGCTGGCGTTGGCAAGATCCCAAGCCTGGGAGACAGCATCCTGCTGTACGTCCTAGGAGGAGCAGTGTTGCAGAGGAACGATGAAGACAAAGGAGAGGATGTCCGCCGCCGGGGAATCCACCTGTGCACAGGGGAAGGCTGAGAGGACAGGTGAGACAAATAGACAGCTTACGTGTCGTTGTGATGATCAGCAGGCCTGGAGGAAGGAATCCGCTGAGGGTTAGAGCACGAAGGAAGACAGACGGCTCCAGGCCGATGCTCAGGGCGAGATGGAATAAATAGTTGCGCACTAACGAGGTGCAGGTGTGTGCACAGCTGAGGTGGATGCCCGTGAGTGGCGAGTGGTGACAGTACTCCCCCCCCTAACAGCGCCTCCTGGCACTGGCTTACCTGGGTGCACCCGGTGAAACTCCTCGATGAGATCTTGATCCAACACCCACGAAGAGCGCACCCAGGACCTCCACTCCGGCCCACAACCTTCCCAATCCACCAGATATTGTAGCCCACGACCTCGGCGCCGGAAGTCCAAGATGGAAGTAACACCCCACGCCGGGTCACCATCGATCATCCTAGGAGCGGGCGGTGACCTAGGAGGAGGGCAGGGTGGATTGGAGAGAACAGGTTTAATCTTAGACACATGGAAGGTGGGACACACACGTAGGGAGGGAGGGAGGGCCAAACGCACAGCCACCGGGTTGACAATTTTGGTGATCGCAAAAGGACCGAGAAACCGCGGAGCCAGCTTCCTCTTCTCTGCCTTGAGGTTGATGTCTTGGGACGAGAGCCAAACCCGTTGACCAACCTGGTAATCAGGAGCTGGCCTCCTGTGGCGATTGGCGGTGGAACTGTTGCGTGCCTTCGTGCGTAAAAGCGCATCCCTCGTCTTGGTCCACACACTCCGGCAGCGTCTCATGTGCGCCTGGACAGATGGAACAGCCAACTCCCCCTCCTGCTCGGGGAACAAGGGGGGATCGTACCCCAAGGACGCCTTGAAGGGAGACACACCAGTAGAATCAGAATCAGAATCAGATTTATTGCCATTGTTCATGTAGTACACAAACTAGGAATTTGTCTCGGTGCAATGCTACAACATTAAAACATGATAAGATAAAGAGATAAACTAAAAAAATAAATAAATAAAAAATTTTTTAAAAATTAAAGACTAAAACCATGCAATACGTGTAGAATAAATAATAATAATAATAATAATAATAATAATGAGTAATACTAGTCACAGCAGTTTTAAATAAATTAGCAAGTAGCAGATGATGTGCAGTCGATAATGCAACAGAAAAACAGTGATGAATGACATGAGTCTGGTTGAGCTGCTGTATATAGTGCACGAGAGTCAATAAGTCACTTAATGTTCAGCAGTCTGATGGCAGAGGGGAAAAAGCTGTTCATGTGCCGGGAGGTTTTAGTCTGAATGGACCAAAGTCTTCTACCTGAGGGGAGGGTGGCAAACAGTACGTGACCAGGGTGTGAAGGATCGGCCATGATCCGGCCAGCACGCCTCCGGGTCCTGGAGATGTACAGATCCTGGAGAGATGGGAGCTTGCAGCCGATCACCTTCTCAGCAGTGCGCACGACGCGCTGCAGCCTTAGTCTGTCCCTGGCAGTAGCTCCTGCGTACCACACGATTATGGAGGAGGTGAGGATGGACTCGATGATGGCCGTGTAGAACTGCACTAACATCTTGGTGGGTAGCTTGAGCTTCCTCAGCTGCCGCAGAAAGAACATCCTCTGCTGGGCCTTTTTGATGAGGGAGCTGATGGTTGGCTCCCACTTGAGGTCCCGGGTGATGGTGGTGCCCAAGAAGCGGAAGGAATCTGCAATGGTGATGGGAGAGCCTGTGATGGTGAGGGGGGGCAGGGGGGTTGTGACTTTCCTGAAATCCACAATCATCTCCGCTGTCTTCAGAGCGTTCAGCTGCAGGTTGTTGTGGCTGCACCAGGACACCAGCTGGGCCACCTCTCTCCTGTAGACGGACTCATCGCCGTTGGAGATGAGCCTGATGAGGGTGGTGTCGTCCGCAAACTTGATCAGCTTAACAGACTGGTGGGTGGAGGTGCAGGAGTTGGTATAAAGGGAGAAGAGTAGGGGGGAAAGTACACAGCCCTGGGGTGATCCGATGCTGATGCTAACAGAGTCTGAGACAGACTTCCCCAGCCGCACATGCTGCCTCCGGTCCGTCAGGAAGTCGGTGATCCACCTGCAGAGGGAGTCAGGCATGCCGAGCAGGGACAGCTTGTCCTGGAGCAGAGCGGGGCGGATGGTGTTGAATGCAGAGCTGAAGTCCACAAACAGGATCCTGGCGTAGGTTCCCGGGGAGTCCAGGTGCTGCAGGATGGAGTGGAGGGCCAGGTTGACTGCGTCGTCCACAGACCTGTTGGCACGGTAGGCAAACTGCAGCGGGTCCAGGAGGGGAGTGGTGATGGACTTGAGGTGGGACAGGACCAGGCGCTCAAAGGACTTCATGACTACAGAGGTGAGCGCTACAGGTCTGTAGTCGTTAAGTCCAGTAATCCGTGGCTTCTTGGGGACAGGGATGATGGTGGAGGATTTGAGGCAGGTCGGCACGTGGCATTGCTTAAGGGAGGTGTTAAAAATGTCTGTGAAGACAGGAGCCAGCTCTTTCGCACAGTGTCTCAGGGTGGAGGGAGACACACCGTCCGGACCGGGGGCCTTGCGTGGGTTCAGTCTGGAGAACTGTCTGTGCACGTCCTGCACACTGATGACAAGGGCAGGGGGGAGGAGGGGGGGGGGCGCTTTTGATGAATTAGCGGCCAAGGAGGCAGTGGAGCTGTGTGGAGGGGGGGAGTTGGACACAGCTGACGAGGTGTCAAAACAGGCGTAATGTTGGGACAGTTTTTGACAAAGGGCTTTGTCATCCTGGCCTTTAGAAGCCTGAGGCCGACAGTAGCCGAAGGCCGCGCCGTGTTGTGGGCATACTCCACCCAGGCCAAGTAGGAGCTCCAGGAAGATGGATTAGAGGAGGTCACGCAGCGCAGGGCAGCCTCCAACTCCTGGTTAGTGCGCTCACATTGTCAATTTGACTGGGGGTGGTGACCAGAGGAGAGGCTAACTGTGGCCCCCAAGGCGTTGCAGAAGCACCTCCAAACCTGGGAGACAAACTGATTGCCCCGATCCGATACCACGTCCAACGGGATCCCGTGCAGTCTGACAACATGCTGGACGAGGAGGTCAGCCATCTCACCTGCCGAAGGGAGACCCCGAAGAGGCACAAAATGGGCGGCTTTAGAAAACCGATCCACAATAGTCAGGACTGTGTCATAGGTGTTAGAGACCGGGAGACCGGTGACGAAGTCAAGGGCGATGTGTGACCAGGGCCTGCCCGGGACCGGCAGGGGCTGGAGCAGACCCGCAGGTGGAGAGTTCTGAAACTTGCCGGTAGCGCACTGGGGGCAAGCCCGGACGTAGTTGGTGATGTCCTTCTGGAGACCTGGCCACCAGAACGAGCGTTGCAGTAGATCCACCAGATGGGAGATGCCAGTGTGACAGGCGAGTTTGGAGGTGTGGACCCAGTGAATAACTTCTCCTCGAACCGCTGAAGGAACGAAGAGCCTCCCCTCTGGACCACCGCCAGGGTCCAGTTCCGTCTCCTGTGCCTTACAGATCTTGTCCCTGATGGACCAGGAAACCGCCCCCACAGCGCACGAGCTGGGAAGGATGGTGTGGTCTGACTCCTCCGGATCTTCAGGGGTGAACTGCCTGGATAAAGCATCGGGCAACCCATTCTTCGAGCCTGGACGGTACGTGATGGTAAACTGAAACCGAGCAAAGAATAGAGATCAGCGCGCCTGGTGGGCATTCAGGCACCGTGCTGACCTCAAATACTCAAGGTTCTTGTGGTCCGTCCAGACCACAAAAAGCTGAGCTGCCCCCTCCAACCAGTGACGCCACTCCTGCAGCACGAGCTTGACAGCGAGGAGCTCCCTGTCGCCAACATCATAGTTACGCTCTGCCACAGATAATCGTCGAGAGAAGAAGGCGCAGGGCCGCTTGACTCTGTCCACTGGCGAGCGCTGAGAGAGCACCGCCCCCACCCCCGTGTCGGAAGCGTCGACCTCCACCAAGCACTGCAGCGCAGGGTCGACCTGGGTCAGGACCCGGGAGGACGAGAACTCCGCCTAGAGAGTCTTGAAGGTGGCGGCTGCCTCCTCGGACCACTGGAAGGGCACCTTCGATGACGTGAGGCGAGTCAGGGGGGTGACAATGGCGCCAAAGTTGGGGACGAATCGCTGGTAGAAATTAGTGAAGCCAATAAACTGCTGCACCTGCTTCCTGGAGGTAGGCGTGGGCCACTCGACCACCGCTTTGAACTTAGTGGGGTTGGGGAGAATCTGATTGTGCGAGATGACAAACCCCAGGAAGGAGTTGGTCCGGGCGTAGAACTCGCACTTTTCCGCCTTGATGTAAAGTCTATTCTCCAGCAGCCGTTGCAGGACCCGCCTCACATGAGCCTGGTGCTCCTCCCGTGACTTGGAGAAGATGAGTATGTCGTCCAAATACACGAAGACAAAGACCCCCAGGAAATCTCGTAGGACGTCATTTATGAGCCGCTGGAAGACGGCAGGTGCGTTGGTGAGCCCAAACGGCATCACAAGGTACTCGAAGTGACCGCTGGGCGTCCTGAAGGCCGTCTTCCACTCATCTCTCTCCCGGATCCGAACGAGATGGTAAGCGCTGCGGAGATCTAGCTTCGTGAACCAGGTCACCCTCTGGAGGGAGTGGAAGGCGGTGTCCATTAGCGGCAAGGTGTAGCGATCCTTGATAGTTATATCATTCAGCGCTCTGAAGTCAATGCAGGGACGCAGGGACCCATCCTTCTTGGACATGAAGAATAAGCCCGCGCCGAGCGGAGATGAGGAGGGGTGGATAATCCCAGCGCTGAGCGACTCCTTGATGTACGTATCCATTGCCTCACGTTCAGGAGCAGAGAGGCTGTACAGGCGGCCAGATGGCAAGGGGGCCCCTGGACGGAGGTTGATCGCGCAGTCATATGGCCGGTGAGGGGGAAGAGACATAGTCCTGGACTTGCTGAAAGCTACTCCCAAGTCGTGGAACTCCTGCGGCACCAGGGTGAGGTCTGGAGGCTCGGAGACAGGCGCCGGTGGAGGAGAGGACGGAGCACAAGCCGCAGACTGGAGGCAGGTGCCCAGGCAAAAGGAGCTCCATGAAAGGACACTGCCGGATCTCCAGTAAAGAATGGGGTTGTGCAAGCACAGCCATGGGTAGCCCAGGATGACACGGTCCGAAGAGGAGGGAAGAACAAACAGGGTCAGATCCTCATGGTGGTTGCCAGAGATGATGATGGGAACTGGCTTGGTGCGACGCGTCACTACCCCCAGGGGAGAGCGAGAGAGAGTGACCAAGTTGAGGGGAGTTGACAGTGGCAGGCAGGGTATGCCCAAACGGGTTGCCAGGCTCTTGGAAATAAAACTTTGCTCTGCCCCTGAATCCACCAGTGCGTGCGTGAGATGCCCGATGGAGTTGTGGCAGAATCGAATGGGCAAAGTGCAACAGGATAGGGGATTTGACCGGTTAGAGTCCGCGAGGCCCCCTACAGTAACTCGCGGACCTCCCCGTTTGGCTTAACCGGGCACAGCTCCACGGGATGCCGGTCATCTCCGCAATACATGCAGAGACCCCATTCCCGCTGGCGTTGTCTCTCCGCAAGAGGGAGCCTGGTGCGCCCGATTGCCATGGCCTCTCGCTCATTGGCGGACTCCGGAGCAGGTAATGCCAGGGGGCGAGACTGAGGAGAGCAGACGGAAGCTCCGCGCGAGTGGCTGACTGACTTCCGCTCCGCAGCCTGCTCTCGCAGCCTATTGTCCAGGCTAATTGTGAGAGAGATCAGCTTGGACAGCCGCCCTGGGAGATCCCGACTGGCTAGCTCATCCCTCAGACCAGAACTGAGGCTACAGAGGAAGATACTGCAGAGAGATGCCTCTCCCCAGCCCACCTCCTCTGCTGCCACCCGGAAGTCAACAGCATGCTCCGCCGCCAACCGGCTTCCCTGTTGGAGACTAAGGAGGCGATCGGCGAGGACGCTGTCATGACGCGAGTGGTTGAACACCTCTAAAAAGTCTTGCACGAACCGGTCATAAGACAGGGTTGAGTAGCTGGGCTTCGTCATAACGGCGTAAGCCCAAACTAGCGCTCGCCCTTCTAAGAGATTAGCCATGTACCCGATTCGGCTATGGTCTGAGGGGAAATCTCCGGGAACACGCAGGAACACTGACTCACACTGCAAGATAAACCCCCTCGCTCCACCGAGTTTCCCGTTGAAGCGAGCGGGGGTCGGAATAGGTGTGAGCCGGGTCGGCGTTCCCGAGCTAGGCTGGCCAGCCGTGGAAGCGACCGGAGCCGAGGCGCCTTGAGAAACTGGGGGGAACGCCTGCTGGGGATCCAGGCGGTCTAACCGGTGAGTAATTATGGTTAATTGATTGAAAATAACTTGCTGTTGGTGCACAATCATATCCACCCGAGCCTCGAGGGTGGAAAAACGGCATGCGAGCCCGCTGTCCGCTGGGCCACACTGCTGGAGCCGTACTGACATAATATTTGGCCCAGGAAACACGCACGCAGGCTCAGGTAGATTTGAAAGCTTTATTTCAATCAATATAACGTGTTTGGATGCATGTGTGTGATATGTGAATGTGTTGTGGGTGGAGGATGAAGGCAGGGACAGAGCAGCATGCCGTGCAGCCAGGCAACCCTATGGATGAGACGAGAGCAGGGGGTTAGCTGGGCAAACCACACAGGAGAGTAATAAGGCAATGTGCTTACTTGCAGTAACAGAGGTGGCTGGCGTTGGCAAGATCCCAAGCCTGGGAGACAGCGTCCTGCTGTGCGTCCTAGGAGGAGCAGTGTTGCAGAGGAACGATGAAGACGAAGGAGAGGATGTCCGCCGCCGGGGAATCCACCTGTGCACAGGGGAAGGCTGAGAGGACAGGTGAGACAAATAGACAGCTTACGTGTCGTTGTGATGATCAGCAGGCCTGGAGGAAGGAATCCGCTGAGGGTTAGAGCACGAAGGAAGACAGACGGCTCCAGGCCGATGCTCAGGGCAAGATGGAATAAATAGTTGCGCACTAACGAGGTGCAGGTGTGCGCGCAGCTGAGGTGGATGCCCGTGAGCGGCGAGTGGTGACACAGCTAGGGAGGCACCAAGCGCTAGAAGTGGGTCAGATGAGAGTGATGCGGGAGGAAGTATCTTCCTCTTCTAAAATCATTCTGATAGTTGTTTATTAATCGTCTTTGCGCTTGTACATATGAGAGTCTGTAAACTAACACCTTCTCCATCCATTTCCCTAAGTGTGATGCTAATGCTATTGGCCTGTAGTTGCGTGGAAGAGCTGGAGCTTTCCCTGGCTTATTAAATAGTAAAATTACAGCCTTTTTCCACCCACCTGGGATAATGCCCTCCTTCAATATTCTGTTAAACAATTTCAGCCCCAGTTCCATTGATTGCATTGGCAATTGCCGGAAGATAGCATAGCTTAACTGATCATATCCTGGAGCTGTGTATCCACTGTCTTGCTAAGTTCTCTTAAGCGCTGACATTGTGAGCTTGAGGTCTAACGCAGTCATATCTTCTTTCACTTCCTTTTTTAAGTTTGCATTTTCTCTGTGTTGATGCTCCTTTTTCTGTCTATGACTCTCACCAAGATGTTCTCCTCTATGCACTGCAGCAAATGCTTTACCTCAGATTTCTGCCTTTTCTTTATCCGATACAGCTGCGTGGGTTTACTCCGGGGGCTCCGGTTTCTTCCCACAATCCAAAGACATGCATGTTAGGTTAAGTGGTTGTTCTAAATTGTCCCTAGATATCTGTCTCCTATAGGCTCTTAGAATAGAGGGTTAGTACTAGTGAAATGCTTTGAGTGGTCTTTGAGACTAGAAAAGTGATATATAAGTACAGGTCCTTATCCCTTATCCCTTATCCCTTACAGCCATCTTGTCCCCATTCACTAGAGCTGGGACTTTAACTGACACCCTCTTACCACTCATTTTTTAAAACATACCCCAGACATCACCTAGTTCGTTTTCCTACCAAGGGTGGAACAAAATTCTCTCCATGTTGACCTTTTCCTGTTTTTAATAAGCCTTCAAGCTACTGAACTTTTCTTTTTATAATCTATTAAATTTTCACTATTCATATTCTTCCACAGCTCTCTGAATGCCTTGTTTTGCTCTTTTACAGCAATACTACATTCCTCATTCCACCAGGGTACAACCTTCTTCCTACCCTGTGCTGTTTTCTTAGATATACTTGCTATTGCAGCATTCAGAAAATGATTGGTTACCTGACTTGAACACTCTTCTATGCCACCTTCTAATGTCACCAAATGACATCATTGTACACAGTATTGCCTAAATGTTTCCCAATCTACCTTGTCAAAACACCATCTTGTAAAACATCTTCCCTCTTGTATACATACTTCAGTTTTAATGACTGTAAGTATTGGGAAATGATCACTTCCCATAGTTGTACTGTTCATAACCGTCCATTCACTGGCACTCACTAAAGAATCAGATACCACATAATACGTCAAATAGGTTCATTTTGTCTTCTTTAGATACCACAGTCGGGTCAATACTTGATGATGTGCCACTATGCACATCCACCCTGGTACCTTCACCACTGTTGAGACAAATTAACGATCTTTCATCTAACATCTCTTCCACAACATTTCACAAAAAAAAAAAAATAATAATAATAATAATTCCATTGTTATCTGTATGCGTGCTTCCCCACAAGCTGTTATGAGCATTAAAGTCTCCACACCATAGCTCTTTCATATGGCCTTCCCCTGCCATAACACTGAAAGTATCTGCTGTTAACTTCCTGCATGGGTTGTAATAATTAATCAGCTTTATATTTCCTTATCCAGTTGGCCTACATACGGTATTTCAATAATATTACACTCTATATCCCCAGGGGAGGGAATCACCCTAAATGCCAGGCCATCTTTAATGAAAGTGGCACATCCTCCTCCATTTACACTGTTACTTCTATCCTGTGTGATTGAACTATATCCTGGAATAATAAAATCTAAGTGAGGTTGAAGCTATGTCTCCTGTACACACACTACCTCTGGAAAAACTAGTAGATTTTAAAGATAATTCTTGAGTTCTTGCCTGTTTGCGATAAGACTCCTCACATTCCACTGTAGTATGTGTAGTACCATAATTCAGATAGTAAGTTTCAACATCTGTTTCAGCTTTCAATAAAACATGAATCTGGTCGGCTTTGATATACTGTATTTCACCTCTAGGCATCTTCCTGTTTGCTTCCACAATGGTTTTGATTCTATCACTTTTATTCTTTAGCTGTGCTGCAACATTAATGGTGTGGCAGATAAAAGCTACAAAGTTTGTCCTCTTAATTATCAATGTGTCATCATACATTTTGCATTTGTGGACACAAAAATTCCTTGCGGCTGCATGATCTTGTGCTTGTGTGGGATTTGTTGATGGTTGTTCTTCCCTTTGAGCTTAACTTCTTTGAGAAAGGCTTGTTGTGTTTCTGACCATTCCTGCCTCTGTCTTTAGAGCTTCTGCATACAAGATTTTCTGACATATTCTGATTTCCTGGACTTGTCTAGCTTCCCTGCACAACACATCCTCCATATGCAGCACTGTGCTTACCCTCACAATTGCAACACTTTACTTTGGCGTCCTTTTTACATTTACCATATTCATGCTCCCCTCAACATCTAGCGCATCTTAACTTTCCCTTACATTGCTGAGCAGTGTGACCCATCCTTTGACATTTGTAGCACCTGAGTGGCTTTGGGACATATTCTCTGACACTGTAATACAGGTATCCTATTTGGACTGATTTAGGAAGTGTTTCCTCAAACTGGATCATCACAGTGTATCCTTCAGTGAATCTTCTCTTTTTCTTTTTAGCCTTTTCACATCCTTCACCTTTCCTCCTTGGATCTCGTTTTTCACTTCTTCCATATACATGCTCAAAGGGACACCTGATAAAACTTCCCTCAAGGTAGCTGTTGCGCCAGGAACATGCACCTTCATTTGTTCTCCGTTTAGACAAGTCATTGCCAGTATTTTCTCTTGCTGTTGTTTACTTGATGCATGAATTAACAGCTGGTTATTATTCAAGAACTTTGCAAACATAACTCTACCAATTTCTTCCTCAATTGCTTTTGTGAGCTTAACAGGGTGATAGTGCCCCCACCCTGACTGAACTCAATGACAACCTTCCACTCTTTCCCGACATCATCAAACTGCCATCCATGTTGGCTAGTTTGTGTTTTCTTCGTATTGTTACTTCCTCCCACTTCACTCTCTTCTGACCCACTTCTACCTCTTGATGCCCCCCTAGCTGCTATTTTTCGCCTCCTGGGTAGTGTCCAATTCATCTCATCTTTATCGAGCCCATCAGAGCTAGATGCTATAATGTTACAGAGTACAGCACAAACAAATCACTCCTACCCCCAACCGAACACAGACATAAATGCTGTGTCAACCTTCCACCTGTCGAAGTCCGTCCGCCGCCCCAATGGTAACTAACTAACTAACTAACCTGCACTTATATAGCGCTTTTCTAGTCACAAAGACCACTCAAAGTGCTTTCACTAGTACTAACCCTCTATTCTAAGGGCCTATAGGAAACAGATATCTAGGGACAATTTAGAACAGCCAATTAACCTAACATGCATGTCTTTGGATTGTGGGAGGAAACCAGAGCCCCCGGAGTAAACCCATGCAGCACAGGGAGAACATGCAAACTCCACACAGAAAGGTTCCAACCCCTGCCAGCCTGGGGATTTGAACCAGGAACCTTCTAGCTGTAAGGCAACAGTGCACCACCGTGCTGCCCAACTGGTCTTCTTCCACAGCTGCCAGTTGGGTGTTTACCTATTCTATGTAGCATCTGGTTCAAAGTAGAATGTCCTATTCTTAACTGGGTGATGAGTGTCTCCTCTTTCCTGTTTTTGCCAACTCCCATTCCAGAGTCCACCCACTTTTGAATGTCATAAAGATGTCTTCCTATATCTATTGAGTCCCAATGTTCTTGCCACTTTTCCACTATATAGTTTTTAATTATTGATTTGCCTTCTAGGGCGGCGCGGTGGTGGAGGGGTTAGCACTGCGGCAGCACAGCAACTCACTCTTGGCTAGGGGATCCTGGGTTCGATCCCAGCCCCTGACCAACAGTGATCTGTGTGGAGTTTGCATGTTCTCCCCATGTCTGTGTGGGTTTACTCCGGGATTTCTCCGGTTTCCTCCCACATGCCAAAAAACATGCAAGTTAGGTTAACTGGCATCAAAACTGGGGATTCTAAAATTGTCTTTACGTATGAATGTGAGAGTGAATGGTTGTCTGTCTCTCTGTGTTGGCCCTGAGATGGACTGGCAATCTGTCCAGGGTGTACCCTGCCTCTCGCCCAAAGATGCTGGGATAGGCTCCAGCCCCCCTGCGACCCGAAAAGGATTAAGCGGAAGAAAATGAATGAATGAATGATTTGCCTTCTGCCTTACTGAGTGAGATTTCCAGATTTATTGTTTCATATACAGAGTGATGTGTAATACCAAAGTAACGTGGATGTTGACAGTTTAAAGTCAGTATCACTCTATAAATTCACAAAATCTCAGTCTGTCTGTGTGTCAGTGTGTCTGTCTTTCACGGTCAAAGATCATAGGACCTCCTTTGTTGTCTGCATGATGTCCTATGATGTTCCTATGTATAACAACTCCTTATGTGTGAAGTGTCTTATGATGTTCCTATGTAACAAAGGCATCCCTCACGATCACAGGACTCACTATACTTATGCACAGTATGTGTGAAACAATTATCTGTCCTTGGACTGCGTCACTCACGATCATGGAACTCGCTATGACATCATCAAAGATCAAAGGTAGGCATCACTCATGCTCGCTCACGATCATTTGACATCAATGATCCAAGGCAGGCATCACTATACATGTGTAATGACAATAAAGTTGAATCTCAATCTCAATCTCAATCTCACAATCACTGGACTCGCTATGACATCATCAAAGATCAAATGCAGGCATCATAGGACTCTCTATGACATCATCAAAGATCATAGGACTCACTATGACATCATCAAAGATCAATGGCAGTCATCACTCACAATCATAGGACTCGCTATAACATCATCAAAGATCATAGGACTCGCTATGACACAATCAAAGATCAAAGGCAGGCATCACTGAACAACTGCTGATGTTCTTGCTTACACCCTTTCTTACACCTGATTTCTATGGACATTCAGAAATACTTGCTTACACTTGGTTTCTACGGGCATGCACAGGTATGCACTAGCATGGTAAATGAAGATATGTAAAATATTACATCGAACTTTTTGTGTTTTAAAACAGACTAGTGCCGACCTGTGCATGTCCGTTCATACCCTTGCATGCCCATAGAAACCACATATAAGCCAGTATGCCTTAGAAAGTGCATGCCCGTAGAAAGCAGATGTAAGCAAGAACGTCAGCACTCGTTCAGTGATGCCTGCCTTTGATCTTTGATTGTGTCATTGCGAGTCCTATGATCGTGAGTGATGCCTGCCTTTGATCTTTGATGATGTCATTGCGAGTCCTATGATCGTGAGTGATGCAGTCCAAGGATGGATAATTTTTTCACACATAAGGAGTTGTTGTTATACATAGGAACATCATAGGACATCATGTAGAGCTCATAGGAACATCATAGGTGGTCCTATGATCTTTGGTCGTGACACACTGACACAATTTCTTGAATTTATAGAGTGATTTGGGTTTTATTTCTACAGCAATGATGTAATGATGTATTTATTTTCTTTATTTTATTTCTTCTCAAGCAGAGGTTGGCTAATTGCAGTATTTATAAGACCTTTAACCTCACAGGGGATCCACAAACCTGTGTTCTCCTAGTGCCGGTCCCAAGCCCGGGTAAATGTGGAGGGTTGTGTCAGTAATGGCATCTGATGTTAAACCTTTGCCAAATCAAACATGCAGATCAGAATCAGAATCAGAATCAGAATCAGCTTTATTGGCCAAGTATGCACAACACATACAAGGAATTTGACTTTGGCTAAAAACTTGCTCTCATTGTTCAGGTGGAGGATTTAAATAAGGATTCAATGACAACAGAGTATGTACAGTAAATTACAGCCTGTCCACGTTTCTATAAAAGGATGCAAATATATACAGGAATATATGCAGTTATTTACTCGGACTAACCACACTTTGCAGAAATATATGAAAAAATATACAATCACACAGTATTTCAATGTGGACTCAGATTCAGTGATATAATGTGAATGAAGTAAAAAGCAGTGTGAGAGTTATGTGCAATGTAATAATGGATGAAAAGTCATGAGTACAGCAAACAGGTAGGACTAGGTGAATGTTAGGAGTTCATCAGAGTGATGGCTTGAGGAAAGAAACTGTTCCTGTGACGGGTGGTTTTGACCTTCAGTGATCTGTAACGACGACCAGAAGATAGAAGTTCAAACAGTTTGTGGCCGGGGTGTGATGGGTCAGCACAGATGTTTCCCGCCCGTTTCCTGGTTATGGACCGATATAAGTTCTCAATGGAGGGTAGGTCGGTACCAATGATCCTCTCCGCAGACTTAATGATCCGCTGCAGTCTGGTCTTGTCCTGTTTAGTGGCAGATCCAAACCAGACAGTGATGGAAAAGCAGAGGACAGATTGGATGATGGCGGTGTAGAAGACAACCAGCAGCTCCTGAGGCAAATCAAACTTCTTGAGCTGACGCAGAAAAAACAACCTCTGCTGGGCCTTTTTCCGGACAGTGTCTATATGGGAGGACCACTTCAGGTTCCGGGAGATTGTGGTACCCAGAAACTTGAAGGAGTCCACAGTGGACACTGTGCTGTTGAGGATGGTGAGTGGGGGGAATGAAGGGGGGTGTCGCCTGAAATCCACAGTCATCTCCACCGTTTTGGCTGGGTTAAGTTCAAGATGGTTCTGGCTGCACCAGAGGATCAGCTGCTCCACCTCCCGCCTGTATGCAGACTCATCATCATCCCGGATCAAACCGATGACTGTGGTGTCGTCCGCAAACTTCAGGAGCTTCACCGAAGGGTCCTCTGAGGTGCAGTCATTGGAGTAGAGGGAGAAGAGCAGTGGGGAAAGGACACATCCTTGGGGGGCGCCAGTACTAATTTTTCGGGAGCTGGATGTAAATCTCCCTAGCTTCACCTGTTGCCACCTGTCAGTCAGAAAACTGGAGATCCACTGGCAGGTGGAGGGGGGCACCTTGAGCTGGAGGAGTTTCTGATGAAGAATGCCTGGGATGATGGTGTTGAACGCTGAGCTGAAGTCGACAAACAGGATCCTGGCGTACGTCCCTGGGGAGTCGAGGTGTTGCAGGATGTAATGTAGTCCCATATTCACTGCATCATCCACTGACCTGTTTGACCGGTAGGCAAACTGCAGTGGGTCCATCAGGGGGCCTGTGATGACCTTCAGGTGGTTCAGCACCAATCTCTCCAAGGATTTCATGACCACAGAGGTCAGGGCAACAGGTCTGTAGTCGTTTAATCCTGTAATAGAGGGTTTCTTGGGAACTGGAATGATGATGGAGCGTTTGAAGCAGGAAGGCACTTCACGCAGCTCCAGTGATCTGTTAAAGATCCGGGTGAAGATGGGGGCCAACTCGTTGGAGCAGACTCTCAGGCAGGACGGAGACACACCATCAGGTCCTGCAGCCTTCTTGATCTTTTGTCTCTGAAAGACCCGGCGCACCTCCTCTTCACAGATCATTAGTGCTGGTGGGAGGTCAGAGTGGAGGAGGGATGGAGTTCCTGGGGCTGCAGATAATCCTTTTGTGTGGGTGGGAGGTGAGAACTGTAGGTTCTTTTCAAACCTGCAGTAAAAGCTGTTTAGGTCATTAGCCAGCTGGAGGTTTTCCGCAGGGTGGGGGGATGGTCTCCTGTAGTTGGTGATATTCCGTAGGCCTCTCCAGACAGAAGCAGAGTTGTTAGCTGAGAAGTTTTTTTGTAACTTCACACTGTAGCTCCTCTTAGCAAGCCTGATCTCCTTCGTCAGCATGTTTCTGGCCCGCTTGTACAGAGTCCAGTCACCAGTCCTGTAGGCCTCCTCCTTGGTCTGACGTAGCTGCTTCAGTTTAGGAATGAACCAGGGTTTATTGTTGTTGTATATGCAGAAGGTCTTGGTCTGCACACACATGTCCTCGCAGAAACAGATGTATGATGTCACAGTGTCAGTGAGTTCATTTAGGTTAATGGCTGCAGCTTCAAAAACACTCCAGTCTGTACAGTCAAAGCAGGCTTGTAACTTCAGCTTTGATTCCTCAGTCCATTTCTTCACAGTCCTTACAACAGGCTTGGAAGTTTTTAGTTTCTGTCTGTATGTTGGAATAAGATGGAGCAGACAGTGGTCAGAAAAACCCAGAGCTGCACGGGGGACGGCATGATAGGCGTTCCTTAAAACTGATCACGACGAATGAGACTTTCATACTAGGTCGAGGTCCAGGTGAACAATGACCGCCACCTGTTCTATTCTATAGTCCATTAAAGAATGAATTCCCTAACATTTCAATTGGTGGGAAAAAAAAAAAAAACATTGATGCCTCATGTAACAATTGTCACATTAGAAATATTATCACTGCAGATCAGAGCTGTTCCCCGAATTCTGTAAAGTAATTCCCTAATATAGATACAAAAAATATTTGGACAGACCCAAACAAATTCCTTATCCCTAATACAATCAAAGAAATGCAATTTATAAAATTCTACAGACTTTACCCCTGTAAAAAATTCTTAAGCAAATTTACAGATGTCTTCCCTTTATGTTCTTTTTGCAATAATGAATCATAATCTATTTCCCACTTATGTTTTAATCGCCACATTTCACTAGAATTTTGGAAAGAAGTTGCCCTCCTAATCTTTCATTCATTTGATAAACTGATCCCATTTTTTTAAGCTGTAATATGAACAATTCTGTCAGTGAATGTATCAAATTTCTTTGCCTGATTGGAAAGTATCATCCCTCTATAAATTCAAGAAATCTCTGTGTCAGTGTGTCACGATCATAGGACTCGCTCAAAGAAAAGATCATAGGATCGCCTATCAAAGATCATAGGACTCGCGATGTCACGATCATAGGACTCACTGTGACATCATCAAAGATCAAAGGTAGGCATCACTCACGATCATAGGACTTGCTACATCACAATCATAGGAGTCGCTAAAAGATCATAGGACTCTCTATGACATCATCAGCGCCGAAGGCAGACTTAAGTAAGAAGTAAGAATTAAGTAAGAAGGCAGGCTTCACTCACGATCACAGGACTCGCTACGTCACAATCATAGGACTCACTAAATGATCATAGGACTCGCTATGACATCATCAAAGATCAAACACAGGCATCACTCACAATCAGAGGACTTGCTATGACATGATCAAAGATCAAAGGCAGTCATCACTGAACAAGTGGTGACGTGCTTGCTTCCACCTGCTTTCTACGGGCATGTAGAAATACTTGCTTATACTCAGTTTTTACAGGCATGCACAGGTATATTCATAAATCATAGTTTATGCAATGCACCCCATATACTGTGAATTTTAAAATTGATCTCCAATTTATGTATCCTTCATGTTCCAATATTATCTCCACCAAAAAAGCAGCAAAAACTTTACATATTGTTTATTTCGGATAGATTAAAAGTAAAGATTAAAAAAGAAACAGAATAATATAACAAAGGGGAAAGAAAAAATAAATCCACCATGGTCAAATTAGACAATAACTCCTCTGATTATACAGTTCAACATAAGTGACCCGAAATGGGTGATGGCTGAAGCCGCAGCTTATATTGCCCACCCATATTCCATCCAAGAATTCAAAAGAAAAACAAAACAAGAGCGATTACAATTCAGAACAAAGCTAAGACAAAATGTGACAAAAAAAAACTAAGCAACAACACAACGCAGACTGGATATCACAATCCTTATGTGATTTTACATGTCATTGTGGTGCACATATGTGGGTTTCATATGCTTCACATGTGTATTACTGTTGCTTATTGTGTGCTTCACGTCTCAGAGGAACAAAAGGTCTGAACCTCCTAGGGGTAACAGGAGGATGTGAAGTCTGGCCTTTTGTATGCAGAGAGATGGCCTTGAGGGATTTCCTGACCACCAGGACTTTAGGTGGAGACGAGAAGGCCTGGAGGGGGAAACATTGTGATTTGGGATTAAAAGACCATGTGACTGTGTGCTTTGATGTCCAGAGGTATTAAAGGGACAAATGTGGGGTGGATTCCTTCCTCTTTTCTGTTTTTGGATGTTGGAGAATGTGATTGTGAATAAAACTGGTCTTGAGAAATAAACTCAGCCTCGTCCTTCCACATATCTCCACATCATCTTGTATATATGTTTGGAGTATTTCTTCCTTTAGTTTTTGTTTTAATTGTCCAAGCGTTGTACATGATTTTAATTCAGGTCCAAAATCGTTCCATAATCTGACTCCTTGCACTGAAACACTGTTGCTTGGTGGTAGTTCTCACTGAAGGTTTTTGAAATATACATGTTCCTCTGAAATGATATTGTTTCTCCCTTATTTGGAACAACTTTTGGATATTTGCGGGCAGTGATAGATTCTTCACTTTAAACATTATTACTGTGGAGAGCGTGAAAAGATGAGGCTGAATTTATTTCTCATTTCAGGTTTATCAACAATCACGTGTCTCCAACATCCTCTCAAACAGAAAAGAGGACCATCCTCCCACATCTCCCCTTTTTATACCCGGGACATCAAAGTACAGAGTCACATTGTCATTCAATCCCCAAAGACAATATATCACCCCCCAGGTCTTCTCTCCTCCACCTAAAACCCTGGTGGTCAGGAAGTCTTTTCAAGGCCATCTCTAAAGACACATCTCCCCCCTCCTGTTGTCCCCAGGAGGCCCAGACTTATTGTTCCTTCTAAGACGTGAGGTAACAGTAATATACATATGCAGCCTAAGCATCTCAAATATGTGTGCCACAATTACTGCAGTTTTAAAGTCGACCAGATCTTTCAACTTGAGAGCTTTTAATTTAAGAAAAAGTGGGTTTGTTGGTTCCCTGTAAGCAGCTTTGTTTATTATTCTAATAGCTCTCTTCTGAAGCATAAAGACTGGATATATGTTTGTTTTATATGTATTTCCCCATACTTCAGTACAATATGTCATGTATGGGAGTATTGTTAAAAAAAAAAAAAAAACTTGTGGAGTGTGTAAATGAAGAGGCAGATTCATTTCAGACGATTTATTACACACTCACAACTCACAAGCAAAGAACAGACTTGTGGCGGTTTGGTGTAAACCCCCACAAACAGACTGGACAGACACAGCGCTTGGCTAGAGCAATTAACAGAAGTGAAATGTGTGTATTAATGTCTACAGGCAGCCCCGCTTCTTCTGGCTCACTTCTGTGATGTTAATGTTGCCTTTCATGCATTGTGTTCATGCGTCCTGTCCTTACTGTGACCTAGGGACCGAGATCAATATGTCTCTCAAATGCAAATATCTCATGCCTGTGCTGTTATCTCTTTGATCATACCAGCTGCTGGGGGAATGCTCTTTGATGTATTGTTGTAGTTGGGTATATATGCTGCAACTCTGTAACTCAAACTCTCTCTCACTCTGATTCTGCAACTGCTGCTGCTGGACACAGACTTTGTGTCCCTCTTCTCCGAGAGCCGCTTGGGCTCGCTCCCGGCGCGCATGCACGGCGCCGGGAGCGGAGCTCGTGACGGCGGTATGATTTAATAAACTCTGCTTAAAACCAACACCAACGCTTATTATTTCATGCCGCTGCAAGACTGAACATTTAAGCAGGCACTCTCCTCTTAAGTTTCATGGCATCTCTCCACACACAACATGACATTTGCATCACACTGCATTCAACCCCCTTCGTCCTTGACTCCTTCCTGCTATCTCACCAGGAACCTCCTGTCCATTGCTCTCCCATGTTTATCCACTGTCTCTTGTCTGAGATGCTAAATCATCTGGCTCTCTCAAGGTGCTAAAAACTTTAAAAAATGATTAGACTTTTCTACTAAAATGTGTAAATTTCAATTGTGATTTCCCTTGAACACTGTGAATTTCTGTGAATACCCAAATTTATTGTATTTTTTGTTAGTTTTTGGTGTTTTCTTTTTTCCCCTTATTCTCTGTCATGTTGTTCTAGAACGAGGGAAGGAGAAAGTTGTTTGTGGCGGCGCCTTGCATGGCAGCGGCTCCTCTGATTCTAGCTGTGATGAACATTGGAGATCAGAGAAACGTCATTTTGTTCTGCTGTACATGATTGGCTGGATGGACTGAATGACAATAAAGTTGGCTTCTTCTTTTTCTCTGTTCTTGTTTGTTTTCTTGAATATAAATAAAACTGAGTTATTAAAAATGCTAAACGCGGTAACATCCGGTCACGTGATCGGATGTTTACAAAAACTTCTTATTAACAGCACGCTCTATTTTTCTGTGATAAGTTCATTTCGACCTAATAACGCAGTGTTAAATGGTTCCTGAAAAACATGTAAAACAAAAGACAAATTTTATTGTGTGTGGCTTTACGTCCTAATGTGACGTCATTTTGACGTACGTATTTCTCCATTCAAGATAGCGACGAGACCAGAGGAGCTTTGAGGCCTGAACCGAGACTTTCTGGTAAGACTGTTCAAAAGACTTTTGTTGGTCACCAACAGATGTGAGGAATATTTGTGTGACAGCTAAGCTGACCTGGAGAAGGTTCTGGTTCCGTTTCTGCTTTCAAAGAGGACTTAAAAGAACGGTGAAGCAAGCTAAAAGCAGCTAGCTTAACTAGCTTAGCCGCTGTGGTGTGGAGGACTGTTTCAGCTGTCCAGCTGTTCTGTATATTAGCTCTGTGGTTCAGCACATGGTTTGGGGTGCGAGTTTGCGGTGAGCACGCGCATGTGTGTCAGTTGAGGTGGTGCAGCCTGGAAGACCGCGGCCCAGGAGGTCAGAACACTCACAGGTCGGCTAGGCTGCAGCTAAACTTTAGGTCCCAAAGGCTGATTTATGGCTGCTTTGGTTGGGGTTTACTGTCAAGTCCCCCCATAACCAACTCGCCCCAGCCAGTTACAGCCTCCCCATGGCCAACTCGCCCCATCAAGCGAAGGCCTGTGGTGCTGCACAGCGAATGAGTCTACTGCATGTCAACCAAATGAGGTTTTTTTTGTCTCCCGACTGGCCTGAGCAGCTTTTTTTCAGCGCTTGTGCACTGCACTCTTGGAAAAAAAGTCTGTTCCCTGTATCCCAGCAACAGCTTGTCACTCACAGCTCAGCACTTCCACTTTTCCTCTGGTCAGACTTTCTACTTATTTTTTAATAGCGCTTTCTAACATCAATGGACAAGAAACGTATTCTAGCATTGGTAGCAGCTCTGGATGCAAAATCTAATGAGACAGAAAACCGGAGTCTGAGTCCCATACCTGTCAAGGCATACTTCATGCCTCCCTTATTGGGGGGGCTTTCACACCTGTATTGAGTACTTAAAAACTGTATTTATCGGCAGATGAAAGAAAACTGAAGCAAAAAAATCCAAACAAAAAACAAAACAACAATTGCAACATGAACTATTTCAAACATATTTATTCAAATGTACACTTATATGGACACAATCTTGAGCCATAACTTTTTGGTAATGTGAAAATAAGCCAAGTAGCACAAAAAAAATAAATTAAAAAATAAATAAATGATAATATTAATAATAAATAAATAAATAATATTTTTCAAATTTACATTAGCACAAGGTAGATTGCTTAATTTGAAAGTACACAATAAGAGTAATTCTGAATATAGTTCTTAATTGTCAGCTAGATATATACACTTGGAATTAAAGAGTTTTTAATTGTCAGCTTTGTTACACTAATGCACTTGGATGAACTTGAAACAAGAAAATGTTCACTGATGCTGCTTGTTATAGTTCCAAGTAGCAGCCTTTGCTGACTCTAGCATTTCTTTTGAAGGCTTGACCTTGAAGCATGGAGTGTCACAATTCATTTTCACTTGCATGAAAGAGTTTCTGGGAGCATACTTTTTCTGAAGTCGGTGTGAATTTTCCTGACCATGCTGAAAGCCCTCTCACTGTCAGCATTGCTGTGAGGAAGGCAAAGCAGTGCTGAGTACACTTTGGGGAGCTGGGGGAAGCGGGGCACATCAAGGGCTGTCTTCAAGGCCATCACCTGACCCCAGTAGACATCAACACGGACAGGCTTGCCATCCTTGTCTTGTAGAGGCACTGTGTTTTCTGGCAGCAGTTGCAGGTCCTCCCATTCTTCTTTCAGCTCTTCTGTATCAACAGTGGGGCAAAATGCAGCAGCAAGCTCTACAATGGGGCCATAGGTCAGGGACTCTGTTTTCCTGGGGTCGAGGACAGAGAGGTGTGGCAGAATTTTGTCGTCAAAGGGGAACTTGTTGAGCGTCTTTCTCACTACAGCTTCATAGAAGCCTCTTACTGCTTCAAAGAACTTCAGCTCTGTGCCTGGGTCAAGTTCATGGGTTTGTAGGGCTTCTCTGGTTTCCAGTCCAATGGCGATAAACTCATCAGAGTGCTGCAGGTCACTGTCCAGGAAATCCAGCCTTCTTAGGTCATTGGTCGCCTTTACATACTTCATTTGAACAAATTTGACTAATAGTTTTCTCAAGAGACGATCCATTTCAGGGAGGAGACTGCCTATCTTGCTCTCGTCTGCTTGAAAGATGGTGTTGAAGTTGTTGATGATAGGCAGGATGAACTTGAGAAGCAGGAACAAGTCACATACTGTCAGGCTTTTTTGGCCATGTACCAAAAAAAAAACCCAAGACGACTTCTTTGACAGACTAATCGCATAGAATGAAACATACGTCCATCACTATCATACAGAAACTAAAGCCCAGTTGAAGCAATGGAAGCGTTATGACTCACCACCACTGAAGAAGGCACATGTCCAACCCTTGGCAGGCAAGGTCATGCTCACAGTCTTTTGGGACCAGCATGGAGTAGTGATGATGGATTGCCTGGTAAAGGGTACCACAATTAAGATAAGATAAGATAAGATAAGCCTTTATTAGTCCCACAACGGGGAAATTCCAGGATTGCAACAGCACAGGGATAGCAACACTCAGAGCAACAATCAGAAGGCAAGAAAAAAGCAGGCAAGCAAGAGCAGCTAATATACATATGTACATATTAGGGGTGGGTTCAAAAGATCAATATATCGATATGTATCGATACATGTTTGACTGAGCCGATATCGATCCACAAAATCCGCGGATCGATCTTTTAATATTAATATGTTTTAATATAATATTTTTACGTTTGTGAACGTCTGCTGAGTATAATCGGGTCGAAACCGGGTCAATGAACGAGGAACAACGGCCGAGAACCATAAACAACCGACGCGCTAACGGAGCTAGCAAGCTAACGGATATGCTAGTTCTTCTTCTGTGGTGTTAAAACGGTTCTCATCCGGCAAGAGTTTCCTGCCGCGCGTGCTCTTTCGTGTTTACACGAGCGGAGATAATAACGTGCGTCTCTTAATTTAGCAACAAAAGTCACCGTAAAGATTGTCCTCAACAGCTTCTGAATATTTTTCATAAATAAAACTTCTGTGTTCCCTGCGGCGCGTGCACACGTCTTTTGTGTTTACATGACGCGGAGTTAATAACGTGCGTCTCTTAATTTAGCAGCAAAAGTCACCATATAGACTGTCCTCAACAGCTTCTGAATATTTTTCATAAAGCTAACTAACTAACTAACTAACCTGCACTTATATAGCGCTTTTCTAGTCACAAAGACCATTCAAAGCGCTTTCATTAATACTAACCCTCTATTCTAAGGGCCTATAGGAAACAAATATCTAGGGACAATTTAGAACAGCCAATTAACCTAACATGCATGTTTTTGGCATGTGGGAGGAAACCGGAGAAATCCCGGAGTAAACCGGGGATAAACGGACTTTTACTCCATGCAGCGCTGTGTTGGAACATAAAGTTGACGACTGATAAAGGGAAAATGCGGAGACTGAAACCCGTGAAGCAGAGACTTGGAGCTGCTGAGACTGTAAGTATAATATTTGTTTGTTTTAACGTTTGTGTCGTCAATTAATAATTTATCCAGCATGATGGTGGTTTCTTTTACAAACTATGGACACAGAGAGAACTGTTGGTTAAGCGCTGTGAATAAATGCAGAATTAAGGTATATTTTATGAGATTATGGACTTCTGCCACTTAAGCGATGTGAAGAGAATAAATCACAATAAAATTAATAAAGGCTGCAGTACAACAAGCTATTGTTACTCAGTAGAACTAAATTGAAATGAACAAACCTTCTCAGGAAATGAACTGAAACCCTTTTCCAACATTGAAAGTTAATTTGTAGTTAAAATATAACCCCCTCCCCTAAATTATTAAACCCTACTGTGGTGTGGCGATCTAAAAATATGAATGTTAATTTTACTGTGAAATCTCTTCTTTTTATCTGCCTTCAGATGTGTGAAGACTGGAAGCTTCATCCTCACTGAGACCTTCTGAAGGTCAGAGGTCGTCAGTGGAGGAGCATCCCTGCTTCATGTGGATTTCAGCACAGAAGAAGACCTTCAAATTCAAGATTCAAGGAGGTGCTGCCATCATTTTCTCCACACTAACATGCATTTAATGCAATTTAGTTGTTGTAATGACAAATTCTTTTATTTCTTTTTTTAAAGTTCTCAGCAAGAACACAATATTGGTCTTTTTTTTTTTTTTACAATTTTACTGAGCATTTAATTCTAAATAAATCACTGTTTAACAAGAAATTTTTGGCAATCCTGTACTTTTCTTGTGGTGTTACATAGAACAGCATCACTGTAAACTATGGAAAAAGCAGCTGCTTTAAAATTTGTACTTCCTCACACAACTTTGAGTGCAAAAAAACTCTAAAAGTGCCATAACTTTTTGGAAAAGCTCCCACAAATCCAGGCTTTTTGGGCCACAACAATCACAAAAACAGCTGACAAAATCCTGGAGGGACTGAAATACAGTGAGATTATGTCTGCATGGTTCATGCATTGAATTTGTTTACTTACTCTGGGTGGTGAACTTGACACGACACACCCTTTGCACTAAAGAAAGCACCTGTGAGCACTTTATGAAATGATAAGTTAAATGATAAAAAGTGCATTATTGTAACTGATTTTGGGTCAGTTCTATATGTGATAATTTATGTATTAACAAAGTTAGAAGATTCTTGGTACAATTTGCAGCATTAGGTCTCGAAGATTTTTGTTTCATGGGAAGTAAAATGGCTATTAAAATGGTAATTCCCCAGATCGAATTGGGATTGAATCGGAATCGAATCGAATCGATTCAGAATCTCAAGAATCGGAATCGAATCGATTCTGGAAATTAGGGATCGTTCCCAGCCCTAGTACATATTACTATAAAATATATATATACACACACACAGACACACAGTGCAGAGCATTGTAGCTGGATGGAATAAATATATGAATATATAAATCAGAATCAGAATCAGATTTATTGCCATTGTTCATGTGATACACAAACTAGGAATTTGTCTCGGTGCCATGCTGCAACATTAAAAACATATGAGAAAAAGGGATAAACTAAAAAACTAAAGGACTAGAAACGTGCAATAAGTGTAGAAAAATAAGTAATAAGATAAGATAAGATAAGCCTTTATTAGTCCCACAACGGGGAAATTCCAGGATTGCAACAGCACAGGGATAGCAACACTCAGAGCAACAATCAGAAGGCAAGAAAAAAAACAAGCAAGCAAGAGCAGCTAATATACATATGTACATATTACTATAAAATATATATATACACACACACACACACACAGACACACAGTGCAGAGCATTGTAGCTGGATGGAATAAATATATGAATATATGAACACACAGTGCAGAGCATTGTAGCTAGATGGAATAAATATGTAAATATATAAACACCCACAGTACGGAGCATTGCAGCTAGGTGGAATAAATATGCAAGTGTGGCCGACACACATTGTGGGCTCACGCTGCCACAGAGACAGGACTGAATGTGTATTGTGGAGTGTCACGTCTGCAAGGACTAAGGACTCGAATCTACAGGAGGTAACAAGGAAGTGTGAGATTTGTCTCTTTGTCCCACAGAAGACGCCCCGGAGGGTATTCCGGTTCATCAAGAAATGAGAGACAATGGTGAAGCTTCAAAGGGATGCTTTGTAACTGTATGTTGGCTGAAGACACCATGTGGCTTGAATTCTGATGCTGGAAATGTATAAAAGGGGGTTGAAGTATGATTCTTTCTCTTTCCTGCTTTGAGAATGCTAGAAGCTGCTTTCTGTCAAATAAAGCTGGTTTTATGACTGAAACTCAGCCTCATTATTTGAGCATGCTTCTACACTGGTGACCTACGACGGAGAATGAGCAGACAGAATTCTCCCGAGCGGGGCTCTGTGGAAGCCAGCCTGATGGCCGCCTCCACGATCCGGCTGCCCGATTTCTGGCAGCACAGCCCGCGCTCATGGTTTAGCGCAATCGAGGCGCAGTTCAACCTCCGGAGAATCTCCAACGATGACACAAGATTCTACCACGTGGTAGCGAAGCTGGACAGCAACACGGTCCAGAGAGTGGAAGATCTGGTTAATCATCCACCAGACAGCGACAAGTACAGCGCATTGAAGGACGCGCTGATCAGCCATTTCACCCCCTCAGTCCAACAACGAGCAGAGGGGCTCCTGGCGCTGACGGAGGCCGAAAACGATAGACCTGCGGACCTGATGGTGAAGATGCTGCAGCTCAAAGCCTCTGAGGATGGCGAATTCATTTTCGCCCACCTTTTCCTTCGAACCCTACCACCAGCAGTGAGAGTGGCCCTGGCAGAGTCACCCCGATTGGCCAAGCGAGACTACCATGGGTTGAGCAAGGAGGCGCAGAGGTTGGTCGACGCCCACAAGCGGAACGCGGTCTCGGCCGCGGCGGCCAGTCCAGGAACGGCGTCCGGAGACAGTGCGGGTCCAGCGGCCGCGGCGCCAGACGCACCAACGACGGCGGCGACAGGAGCCAGACGACGCGGAGCGGAGAACGGCTCGTGCTTCTACCACCGCCGTTTTGCAGAGAGAGCGCACAGGTGCGTCCCACCGTGCAATTTTAAGCGCCAGGGAAACGCCAAGACCGAGGGCCGGTAGCAGCTGCGACCCTCGGCAACGAGAACAGGCTGCTTTACCTGACGGATGCACGCTCGGGGAAACAGTTCCTCGTGGACACGGGCTCTCAGCTGAGTTTCGTCACACCCACCTACGCGGAACGGCTGTCGCCTTCTAAAGCCCCCTGGGTGTCAGTGTCAGCAGCGAACGGCTCCACGATTAAAACGTTTGGTGAGAGGACCATGCTTCTGTCCTTACAGGGCCGTTCATTTGAGTGGACATTTATTGTAGCAGCAGTCAGTTTCAACATGTTAGGGGCTGATTTTTTGTGCTCACATGGTTTATTGGTTGACCTTGCTAATAGACGTCTGATTAATGCACTGTCCTTTCATTCTATTCCCTGCACAGCTCGGGTGGCCCCGCCAACTGCACATGCCAGCGTCTCAGCTGCGGGTGGTAAGTTTCACACTCTGCTTGCTCAGTTTCCAGCACTCACAGTCCCCACGTTTTCAGCAACGGTGGCCAAACATGGGGTAGAACATTTCATAACGACCACAGGCCCTCCCGTGTTTGCAAAGGCTCGGCGCTTGGACCCAGCTAAACTGGCCATCGCGCGCAAGGAGTTCACTAATCTGGAAAAACTGGGCATTGTTAGACGTTCCAGGAGCTCTTGGGCTTCGCCGTTACACATGGTCCCAAAAGCTGACGGCTCGTGGCGACCTTGCGGTGATTTCCGCAGGTTGAACAACGTTTCAGCTCATGACCGCTACCCGATTCCGCACATTCAGGATTTTTCCGTCCATTTGGCGGGGGCACGCATTTTTTCTAAAATAGACTTGGTGCGCGGCTATCACCAGGTGCCAGTGCGCGCGCAGGATGTACCCAAAACAGCGGTCATAACGCCTTTCGGCCTTTTTGAGTTCTTGCGCATGCCTTTTGGCCTCAAGGGGGCCGCGCAGACTTTCCAACGCATGATGGATGCAGTTTTACGCGACCTGCCTTTCGTGTTCGTTTATTTGGACGATATTTTGGTAGCCAGCGCGTCCGAAGGCGAACATGAAAAACACCTCACAGCAGTTTTCCAGAGGTTGGCAGAGCACGGGTTAATAGTTAACCCAGCGAAGTGTCAGTTTGGGGTGGCGCAGATTGATTTTTTTGGGACATCGCGTTTCGGCAGAGGGAGCAGTTCCCCTTCCAAATAAAGTGCGTGCCATAACGGATTTTCCGCAACCTCAAACGGTCAAGGCGCTTCAGGAGTTTCTAGGGATGGTTAATTTTTACAACCGTTTCCTCCCAAGCGCAGCACGACTCATGCAGCCATTGTACACCGCGTTAAAAAAACAAAAGCCCGCAAATAAAGTTGAATGGTCTCCGGAGCGGGAGCGCGCTTTTGCCCAGGTCAAATCAGCCCTGGCAAACGCAGTTTTGTTAGCGCACCCAGTTCCAACGGCCTGCATGGCGCTCACCACTGACGCTTCCGATGTAGCGGTGGGGGCGGTAGTTGAACAGTTTGTGGCAGGTACCTGGCAACCCCTCGCGTTTTTCAGCAGGACCTTGCGCGATAGTGAACGGAAATACAGCGCGTTTGACAGGGAGCTTTTGGCCCTACACTTGGCCATCCGTCATTTTCAGTTCTGGTTAGAGGGGCGACGTTTCACTGCTTTTGTGGATCATAAACCGCTAACGTTTGCGATGGCCAAAATTTCAGAACCCTGGTCAGGCCGGCAACAAAGGCAACTAGCCGCAATATCGGAGTTCACTACTGATATTCAGCATGTCGCGGGTAAACACAATGTTGTGGCAGACTGCCTCTCGCGTGCAGTAGCACCGCCAAGCCCCATAGGGGCAGACTCTGTAGCCATGGCCGCGGGCCCGGGCAGCGACGCGGGAGCGCGCGCAGCCCCAGTCTGTGTTGGGTTAGATTATGCAGCTATGGCTGCGGAGCAGGTTAACGACGCGGACGTGCGCGCGCTCCAGTCTGGACCAACAGGGTTAAGGCTGGAGCACAGGGTGCAACAAAACGGTATGCCCCCGCTAATCTGCGATGTCTCCACGGGACGGCCCCGCCCTGTGGTGCCAACCGCGTGGTGTCGCCGTGTTTTTGACTTGGTCCATTCTCTCGCGCACCCGGGGGTGCGCGCATCGATTAAGTTGGTGGGGGAGAAATTTGTTTGGCCCGGGTTGCGCAAACAGGTCAAGGAATGGGCAGCAGCCTGCGTAGCGTGTCAGCGAGCTAAAATACACAGACACACTAAGGCCCCGTTAGAACCTTTCCACATCCCCGCTAAGCGTTTTGATCACGTGCATATTGACCTGGTCGGGCCGCTTCCGTTATCACACGGGCACACACACCTTTTGACGATGGTAGACCGCACCACGCGCTGGCCAGAGGCGGTTCCTCTGGCATCAACCACAGCGGAAGAAGTTGCGCGAGCATTTTTAGCAGCATGGGTTGCGCGTTTTGGTGTACCGTCGGACATAACGTCCGACAGGGGTCCCCAATTTATTTCCGAGCTGTGGTCATCGACGGCCCGCAGCTTGGGGGTGAAGATTCATCGCACCACCGCGTATAACCCCCAGGCTAATGGTTTATGCGAACGCTTTCACAGGTCATTGAAAGCAGCCCTCAGAGCGTCGCTAACGGATACAAATTGGGTAGACAAACTTCCATGGGTGTTATTAGGGTTGCGTTCTGCACCTAAGGAAGATTTGCACGCTTCCCCGGCTGAATTAGTTTTCGCCCAACCGCTTCGTTTGCCCGGGGAATTTCTTCCTGATAATCCCGCACCTAGTGGCCCCCCCGCTCAGCCGTGGCAGAGCGGCTCAGGAGCAAACACACTTCCTGGCCCAATCCATCACAGTTTCCCACACGTTTTTGTGCCCAAAGCTTTAAAAAATGCAGAGTTCGTTTTTGTTAAACATGACGCCCAGCGTCCAAGTTTGCGGCCGTTTTACGACGGACCGTTTCGAGTGCTGGAGACCGGGCAGAAGCATTTTCTGCTAGATTTAGGGGGCAGACGGGAGCTGATTTGCATTAACAGACTCAAACCCGCTTTTGTTCTGGCTGACGAGGAGGTGCAGCTCGCGAGGCCCCCCCGCCGGGGCAGGCCACCGAGGGGACATTCTCCAAAGTCTTCACAGAGAGGTGCTAACGGCTTTAATCCACAGGTGCAGAGAGATGTTGCAGGTGCAGCCAAGCCAGGTTGCAGCAGATTCGGCAGAAGATTAAAACCTAGGCAGTTGGTGGATTGATTAGCGATGTATGGAGTGCTTTGTGTTTTTCTTTTTGTTATGCCATTTAGATTTTGCCTTACTAGACGTGTGGGGGGGGGGTAGTGTGTCGCTTTGATAGCGACAAATGGAGAACTGTCTCGGAAGGTGGATTACATCTACGCTTAAGTCTATCCACGACGGACTCAAAGCCCTCGCAATGAAGGATTAAGCACTGAATCTGCAGAAGAAAATAAAGTTCTTTCTCTGTGTTCAGTCTATTTGGCTCAATTTCCCTTACAAAAATCCTCCTGATAATCCCCAGTCTTTGTTTTTCAAAACGCTGAGCACACGGCCTCTGGACAGTAGCTGCTTGGGACAATTGCCAAGGACAATTGCTGCAGCCAGACAAAACATCTTCTGCCAAAGTGTCCTTGTGCTCATATTGATACAACATTGCTTCAACACTACATCCACACTGACCCAGAAACTGACAACAAGATAACATTCACTGCTCTCCTTGTGTCCTGTGGACTCTGGTCTTGAATGTGCATCGTGGGCTTTTTTTGTCTTTGTAATCATAATATTGATTACTTATGGTCAATATTCTGAATTCAATGATTTTTTTGCTCCTTCCTATTGTATGATTTCTTATCTGTACCATCCTATTGGCAGGCGCGTCCCCGATGCAGCCGTGTCACTGGAAATGCAGGTTCATTTTCTGTGTCAAGTCAAATTCTCTCGTATGTTATCAGTGATCTGTTAATGTACTTGGCAATAAATCTTTTTCTGATTCTGACACACATTGTGGGCTCACGCTGCCACAGAGACAGGACTGAATGTGTATTGTGGAGTGTCATGTCTGCAAGGACTAAGGACTCGAATCTACAGGAGGTAACAAGGAAGTGTGAGATTTGTCTCTTTGTCCCACAGAAGACGCCCCGGAGGGTATTCCGGTTCATCAAGAAATGAGAGACAATGGTGAAGCTTCAAAGGGATGCTTTGTAACTGTATGTTGGCTGAAGACACCATGTGGCTTGAATTCTGATGCTGGAAATGTATAAAAGGGGGTTGAAGTATGATTCTTTCTCTTTCCTGCTTTGAGAATGCTAGAAGCTGCTTTCTGTCAAATAAAGCTGGTTTTATGACTGAAACTCAGCCTCATTATTTGAGCATGCTTCTACACAAGTATATAAACACACACAGTGCGGAGCAATGTAGCTAGATGGAATAATATGTAGATATATAAAAACACAGTGCGGAGCATTGTAGCTAGATGGAATAAATATATAGATATATAAATATAAACACACCCAGTGCTGAGCATTGTAGCTAGATGGAATAAATATATAGATATATAAATATAAACACACCCAGTGCAGAGCATTGTAGCTAGATGGAATAAATATGTATAAATATGTACTTATAATAATAAGTAATAATAATAATAATACTAGTAATAATGAGTAGTACTAGTCAAGGCAGTTTTAAAAAATTAGCATGTAGCAGATAATGTGAAATACCACATAGTGCAGTCAATAATGCGACAGAAAAACAGTGATGATTGACATGAGTCTGGTTGAGCTGCTGTACATAGTGCACGAGAGTCAAAAGTCACTTAGTGTTCAGCAGTCTGATGGCAGAGGGAAAGAAGCTGTTCATGTGCCGGGAGGTTTTAGTCCGAATGGACCGAAGCCTTCTTTCTACCTGAGGGGAGGGGGGCAAACAGCACGTGACCAGGATGTGAAGGATCGGCTATGATCCGGCCAGCACGCCTCCGGATCCTGGAGATGTACAGGTCCTGGAGAGATGGGAGCTTGCAGCCTATCACCTTCTCAGCAGTGCGCACGACGCGCTGCAGCCTTAGTCTGTCCCTGGCAGTGGCTCCTGCGTACCACACAGTTATGGAGGAGGTGAGGATGGACTCGATGATGGCTGTGTAGAACTGCACTAACATCTTGGTGGGTAGCTTGAGCTTCCTCAGCTGCCGCAGAAAGAACATCCTCTGCTGGGCCTTTTTGATGAGGGAGCTGATGGTTGGCTCCCATTTGAGGTCACGGGTGATGGTGGTGCCCAAGAAGCGGAAGGAATCTGCAAAGGTGATGGGAGAGCCTGTGATGGTGAGGGGGGGCAGGGGGGATGTGACTTTCCTGAAGTCCACAATCATCTCCGCTGTCTTCAGAGCATTCAGCTGCAGGTTGTTGTGGCTGCACCAGGACACCAGCTGGGCCACCTCTTCCCTGTAGGCGGACTCGTCGCCGTTGGAGATGAGCCCGATGAGGGTGGTGTCGTCCGCAAACTTAATCAGCTTAACAGACTGGTGGGAGGAGGTGCAGGAGTTGGTATAAAGGGAGAAGAGTAGGGGGGAAAGTACACAGCCCTGGGGTGATCCAATGCTGATGCTAACAGAGTCTGAGACAGACTTCCCCAGGCGCACATGCTGTCTCCGGTCCGTCAGGAAGTCGGTGATCCACCTGCAGAGGGAGTCAGGCACGTTGAGCAGGGACAGCTTGTCCTGGAGCAGATCGGGGCGGATGGTGTTGAATGCGGAGCTGAAGTCCACAAACAGAATCCTGGCGTAGGTTCCCGGGGAGTCCAGGTGCTGCAGGATGGAGTGGAGGGCCAGGTTGACTGCGTCGTCCACAGACCTGTTAGCACGGTAGGCAAACTGCAGCGGGTCTAGGAGGGGTGTGGTGATGGACTTGAGGTGAGACAGGACCAGGCGCTCAAAGGACTTCATGACTACAGAGGTGAGCGCTACAGGTCTGTAGTCGTTAAGTCCAGTATTCCGTGGCTTCTTGGGGACAGGGATGATGGTGGAGGATTTGAGGCAGGTCGGCACGTGACATTGCTTAAGGGAGGTGTTAAAAATGTCTGTGAAGACAGGAGCCAGCTCTTTCGCACAGTGTCTCAGGGTGGAGGGAGACACACCGTCCGGCCCGGGGGCCTTGCGCGGGTTCAGTCTGGAGAACTGTCTGTGCACGTCCTGCTCACTGATGACAAGGGGAGGGGGGGACCGCTTTTGATGAATTAGGGGCTGAGGAGGCAGTGGAGCTGGGTGGAGTGGGTGAGTTGGACACAGCTGACGAGGTGTCAAAACGGGCATAGTGTTGGGACAGTCTTTGACAAAGGGCTTTGTCATCCTGACCTTTAGAAGCCTTAGGCCGATAGTTGGTGATTTGCCTCAGTCCTCTCCACACAGAAGCCGAGTCATTAGCAGTGAACTGCTGCTGGAGTCTCTCAGAATACACAAATTTAGCTCTCCTCAGCTCTCTGTTAAACCGATATTTGACCTCCCTGTAGCAGTCCCTGTCTCCACTTTTCAATGCTGCTTCCTTCTCCTTCCTGATCCGTCTGAGCTTAGCTGTGAACCAAGGCTTGTCATTAGAATATCTCACCCTGGTGCGCGATGGGAGAATGTCCTCCTCACAGAAGTTGATATATGAGTTCACAGTGTCTGTGTACTCATTAAGATCATGTGTGGCTCTTTTAAACATGCCCCAGTCAGTTATTTCCATGCATGTGTTCAGTTTCTCTCCAGCTTCACTGGTCAATTTCTTTGTGGTGGTCACAACAGGTTTAGTGAGTTTCAGTCTTTGTTTGTATGTGGGGATGAGGTGGACCATCACGTGATCAGATAGTCCCAGCGCAGCGCGGGGAACAGCGCGATATGCGTCCTTTACTGAAGTATAACAGTGATCTAGCGTGTTATTTCCTCTGGTTGGACATTTAATACACTGTTTGTAGCGGGGGAGCTCGTGACTCAGATTGCTCTGGTTAAAATCGCCCACCACGATAACCAGGGAGTCTGGAAAGTTCCGCTCCGTAAGTTGGATGTGATCTGCGAGCACGCGCTGAGCTTCGCGCGTGTCCGCGTCAGGAGGGGCGTACACAGCGACGAGGATGAATGAGGCAAACTCCCGCGGGGAATAAAATGGCTTGCAGTTAATGAAAAGAAATTCCAGGGCGGGAGAACAGTGTTTGGAAATCACCGTTAAATCAGAGCACCAGCTGTTGTTAATATAGAAGCACACTCCTCCTCCGATAGACTTACCGGACAGCTCTGTGACGCGGTCAGCACGAATCAGCTGGAAACCCTCGAGGCTGATCGCGCTATCTGGAATGTTCTCATTAAGCCAGGTCTCAGAGAAGCAGATGACAGACGAGGAAGCGAGGTCCTTGAAACGCATCAGCAGTCTTAATTCTTCTACCTTGTTCAGGAGAGAATTGGCATTGGATAGAAATATGCCAGGCAAGGCTGTTCGCGAGCCTCTTTTTCGTAGTCTAAACACACAGTGCGGAGCATTGTAGCTAGATGGAATAAATATGTAGATATATAAACACCCACAGTACGGAGCATTGCAGCTAGGGGGAATAAATATGTAAATATATAAACCCACACAGTGCGGAGCAATGTAGCTAGATGGAATAATATGTAGATATATAAACACACCCAGTGCGGAGCATTGTAGCTAGATGGAATAAATATGTAAATATATAAACACACACAGTGCAGAGCATTGTTGCTAGATGGGATGAAACAGCATAACCGTCTACTTAGTTATCCTACATGGTATGATTATGTGCCCATACATATTCTCACCCTCCATAGTGACCGGTATTTTCCTAGTTGTATGCCGGAGGGGACCATTGTCTAAGTGTATTGCATCTTTTGCATTCAAAAAACTATTAGTTTGTTACGTCTTTTTGCTATCTCTGCAAGCAGCCCTGCTTAGGTTGTACAGTCTGACAGCCGTTGGTAGGAAGGACCTGCGAAACCTCTCGGTTGTGCACCTGGGATGATGTAGTCTGCTGCTAAATGAGCTCCTCAGTGCATTCAGTATGTCCTGCATAGGGTGGAACTCGGACTCCAGCAGAGATGACAGTTTAGCCACCGTCCTTCTCTCTCCTATCGCCTCCACCGGATCAAGGCGCTGCCCCAGGACAGAGCTAGCTTTCTTGATCAGTTTTTTCAGTCTCTTCCTATCGGCTGCAGTAATGCCACTGCCCCAGCAGACCACTCCAAAAGTGATGGCTGATGCCACCACCGTGTCATAGAATGTCTTCAGCAGCGCCCCTTGTACACCAAAAGACCTGAGTCTCCTCAGCAGGAACAGCCTGCGCTGTCCCTTCTTGTAGAGTGCGTCAGTATTGTGTGACCAGTCTAGTTTATTGTTCAGATGAACACCCAGGTACTTATAGGATGTCACCATCTCGATGTCTGTTCCCTGTATATTTACTGGTGCTGTGAGGGGTTGCCCATGCCTGCGGCAGTCCACCACCAGCTCCTTAGTTTTCCTCGCGTTGATCTGGAGGCAGTTCCGATGGCACCAGTCCACGAAGTCCTGGATAAGCCCTCTGTACTCCGCTTCATCTCCATTGGAGATGAGGCCAACGATCGCAGAGTCATCAGAGAACGTCTGTAGATGGCAGTGTGTTGTGTTGTGTGAGAAGCCCGCAGTATAAAGAGTGAACAGGAAGGGAGCCAGCACCGTTCCCTGGGGGGCCCCCGTGCTACCGATGATCGTGTCGGACACACAGTCCCGGGTTCTCACAAACTGAGGCCGGTTCGTGAGGTAGTCCAGGATCCATGATGACAGGTGCTGGTCCACCCCTGCGCGCAGCAGCTTGTCCTTCGGGATCATCGGTTGGATGGTGTTGAAAGCACTGGAGAAGTCAAAGAACATGATCCTCACCATATTCCCGGGCTTCTCCAGGTGGGACAGAGAACGGTGAAGGAGGAAGATCACCGCATCCTCCACCCCAATGCCATGTTGGTAGGCGAACTGGAGTGGATCCATCGCTGGTTCCACCAGGGGGCGGAGGTGAGCAAGGAGCAGTCTCTCCAGGGTCTTCATCAAGTAGGACGTCAAGGCCACCAGTCTGTAGCTGTTCAGGTCTTTGGGGTGGGAAGTTTTTGGTACAGGTACCACACAAGATGTTTTCCACAGCTGTGGTACCCTCCCCACCTTCAGGCTCAGATTGAAGATGTACGTCACAATCCCACACAGCTGGTCTGCACAGGACTTGAGGAGCTTTGCGCTGATGCCGTCCGGTCCCGACGCCTTCCTCACCTTGGTCTTCCTCAGCTCCGTCCTCACCTGGGTCCTGGTCAGGGTCAGGATGGGGGGCTGTGTGTTGGGAGTGGGGGGGTGTTGGTGGAGTGGGGAGTGGGCAGCAGGACTTGATTTCTTTAGAGGCAGCAGTGGTTGTTGTGCAGTCGGGGGAGGGCGGTTGGTCAAACCTATTGAAAAACAGATTCAGGTTGTTCGCCCACTCCCTGCCCCCCGTGGCCTGGGGGGAGGTATTCTGGAGCCCAGAGATGGTTTTGAGGTTTCTTCAGACCCCGCTGATGTCGCTCTGTTGCAGCTTGTCCTCCATCTTCTTCCTGAAGCTGTTCTTGCCTTCTCTGATCTTTCTCCTCAGCTCCCTCTGTACGGACTTCAGCATCTCCCTATTCCCCGACCTGAAGATCCTCTTCTTCTCTCTCAGAAGTGTTTTTATCTCAGGGTTGATCCAGGGTTTGTTGTTTGAGCAACACCGTATGGTCTTGGTGGGAATGGATTTGTCCACACAGAAGCTGAGGTAGTCTGTGAAGGTGTGAGTGTGGCCATCGATGTCCTCACCATGTGGATCGCAGAGCTGCTTCCGGGCGGTGGCTTCAGAACAGCCCTTTAGAGTGTCCATTGTCTCCTCAGACCATAACTCCACTGTGCGCATGGCCGGAGGTTGTCTGTGCACTAGGGGTTTGTACACCGGCCGGAGATGAACCAAGTTGTGATCCGATCTCCCGAGTGGGGGGAGTTGTGATGAGGTGTACGCCTCCTTAGTGTTTGCGTAGAATAAGTCCAGTGTTTTATTGTCTCTAGTGTGGCATGTGACATACTGGGTGAACGTGGGTAGAATGGGAGACAGTGAAACATGGTTGAAATCGCCTGAGATGAGGAGAAGAGCATCTGGGTGTTCTGTCTGCAGCCTGCTGGTTACTGAATGGATGACGTCACGCGCTGTCCCAGCGTTCGCCGTCGGATTTGCATAAACAACAAAGCAGATCACGTGTGAGTGTTCTCTCGGGAGATATGTAGGCCGCATGCTAACAGCTAGCAACTCAATGTCTTTGCTGCAGTGTCGTTGTTTAACAGTGATATGTCCCGGTCTGCACCAGTTGTTGTTAACATACATTATCACTCCACCGCCCCTTGCTTTGCCACTGTCTGGTGTTCGGTCTGCCCGTATCATGTGGAAACCCTCCAGCTCAATGTTAGCATCTGCTGCTAGTTCAGTTAGCCACGTCTCAGAAAACAAAAGGAGAGAGCACTCCCGATATGTGCTATCGTAACGGCAGATAGCCGCTAGCTCATCTACCTTTCCCAGTAACGACCGTATATTTCCCATGACAATAGATGGAACGGAGGGTCTGTACCTTATATTTTTTGTCCTCCGCCTTACTCCAGCCCGGCAGCCGCGGCGTTTTTGCCTCAGTTCTCTCGGTATGTCGAGTTTTTCCAATGGGACCAAAGAGAGCAGACGCTTTTTTCCTTCTCTCCAGCTCTGACTCTTTATCTCTTTCCTCCCCTAACTGACTGGATCCCAGCTTGCTATCGTCTGTCTGCATGTCTCTACTGCTGATTATCGAACGAAATTATGGATTTAATAAGCTGGGCTTTGAACGCAATTGACAGTATTTTTTCAACGAGGAAAAGTGCCCCGGGGGAGGTAGTTTGCCCCGCAGGAACAGCGGCTGCGGGCTATTTGAAGGACACAAGTAATTGGAAACTCTTGTGCCTGTGTGATCTCTCTATCGAAGATGTTGAAGATTTATACATCTTCGTAGCAATGGTCATCGGAATCTTTCTGATTGGATCTGGGATTGTTCTGGTGTACCGTAAATTGATGAAGATGGATGGAGCCTATCAAAATGCTGGCCAGGCGAGGCTTAACCATCAAATTGAACAATTGGGGAGGACTCTGACAGCGGCTAATGGAGAACTGTCAAGGAAAATGGATTACATCATGATCACGCTGAGAGCCGTCCATGAAGAATTCAGCGTCCAGCACTGAAGGATTAAAGTACTGAATCTGTAAGAGAATATAAAGTTTTTTTCTCTGGGATCAGTACTATTCGACTTATCTGACCTGCCCTTGCAATCAAGTCCTCCAGATTATCTGCAGTTTTTTGTTTTCAAAACATTTGAGCTGCATTGACTCTTACGGACAGCCAGCTGTGACGCTAGACACAACATCTCCTGCTGAAGAGACTTTGTTGTTCTTAACTGATATAAACACCTTCACTCAACACTACACTCACACTGACTCAATAAACTGATGAGAAGATCATTCATTCACTGCTGTCTTTGTGTCCTTGTATACATTCTATTGTCTGCTAATTGTGCATTGAGGGCTTTTTTTCTTGTTATCATAATATTGATCATTTATGACCGGTATTCTGACAATCAATGCTTTTTTGCTCTCTCCTATTGTGTTTATCCTTTTCTTCCCTATGCTTCCTGTTTCTAGTCTGCTGACGGGCGCGTTATCGACGCTGCCGCGTCACCGGAAATGCATGTCGTTTTCAGTGTCAAGTCAAATCCCTCGTATGTTATCAGTTGTTTACTGTTAATGTACTTGGCAATAAATCCTTTTCTGAGTTCTGAGTTCTGGCGGTTGAATGCTAGCAGCTCTTCCCTGCTGTATCGTATCCTGCTATAAACAGTGGCTCCGTCCACCGGCTCAGGAGACATTTGGGATGATCTGTGTGTCCGTGATATAAGTGGAGTGAAAAAAAGACGGATCAAAAAGAGAGAGGAAGGGAAAAGACTCGGAATCGAGCCGCTGTTGCAAAGGGCGGCCGACTCGTGTGGCGCCGGGAGAGAAAAGAAAAAAAAAAAAAAATTACCGGGACTTACTACACTTCACTGCTGCAGAAATTGCAGAAGGTCATCAAAAGCAATCATCATGCTGACCAAAGGTGTCCGCTTCCTGCAAGATAATGCCAGGTTCACAACTTACACGTTGCCCAGAGGGAAGCACAGTCCTGCGGCTATTTAATCCTTCCTCACCCCACTTCCCCTCCCTACCTTACACCATTGACTTCCACCTTTTTCCAACAATGAAGTCATTTTTGAAGGGCAAGCCCTTCCAAGATAATGAAATGCTGATTTCCATGGTCAAGTTGTGGCTTCTGGCACAGCCTGCAGACTTCTACAGGTGAGGTCTCCGCAGCTGCATAAAGCGATAGGAGAAATGTGTAACCCTTGGTGGTAACTATGCAGAGAAAGACTAATAAATGTGCCAAGTTTGAGTCTTCTCAGTCCATGGAAGATGACTCAGGGGAAATCTCTTATGAACAGCCCTCATAAATGTGTAACATTTCTGTATTTTAGCTAAATTATATAAAATTGAAAATCCTGTTTTTTAGTGCCATAGCTCTCATGGAGCAGCATATGCCCTGCTGAATCTGAACAGCGCTGTCAGTCAAATATGGTGTTTCCCTATTCTCACCTACTGTAAATCATCGCCTTCATTGGGTTTGATCTACTGAAAGCTGAAGTTTGATACTTTATATCCAGTGTGTCTAGGAAGCATGAAGGACTAAAAAGGCGCCGACCTGCAGTGTGGGTCTGGCTGTCAGGTACCATCTGATGCAGATGAGCGTATTTTCCCTTCTCCAAGCTCATGTCTCCCATTCTTTTCGGTGACGTCCAGTCCCTTGATTTCCCTTTTCTTCAAGCTTTATTTTCTTCGCCGGCGGCGCGCTGCATGAAGCCATTTTGAAAATCACAAAAAGACTGCTTAGGTGCGCTCAATTTTGCCAGGCATCGAATTACTGTTCAGTTAATTTTAGGTTCTCTCAATAATTTTTTTTTTTTTTCGCTGTATATTTTTCTTTTTGGCGTACAGAAATGGCAGTATGCCCGTATTTGGTAAAATTGCATTTTCCCCATATTAAAATACGGCGAAACCGAATCACTTGACAGGTATGAAGTCCAAACTGTACCGGTGTCCTATGTCCCGCCCATCCTTATTCTGATTGGCTGCTTGGAAAGGTCTGACATTGACGAGCTCAGCTGCAGTCTGAAAAGTTGAAATGTTTTCACCTCTGAGCGCTAGTGGTGTGTCATACTGCAACATTTGGTATCAATCCGATACCAAGTAAATCCAGGGCCAGAATCGCTGATACGATACCAATACTATTTAATCATTAAGGTGGAAGCATCATCAAATGACTAAATCTGAATGAATTTTCATAACCTTTAAGTGTTTTGTGATTTTTCCTTTGTATTATTAATTAGTTAAAACCCAGGACAGAGTTTGGGCAAAGTTTAGGTTATGTAAATAGATTATGTAAATACATAGAGTATCACTTTCACAATTAACACAAAAGGGTAATTATATTCAGTCAAATCTGAGCCATATTATATTCAGTCTATTTGTTTCAGTTCCAGTAAATGTTTTCATTTAAATAAAATGTTTCAAAGCGGTAAATATATTATACCAAGGTCTCAGGATAATTTATACTTTTTGAGTTGGCTAAAGTCAATCAATCAGACTTTATTTCTGAAGCACTTTAAAAACAACTACAGCTGATACAAAGTGCTGTACATCAGGAATATTAAAATGAAAAGGACATAAAAGACAAGAAAATGCAACTAAAAAGGTGTGAAACAAAACAAATAAAAATGATAATTATATAATATCCATCCATCCATCCATCTTCTACCGCTTTTCCGGAGGTCCGGGTCGCGGAGGCAGCAGTTCAAGCAGAGAAGCCCAGACTTCCCTCTCCCCAGCCACCTGCTCCAGCTCTTCAGAGGGGATACCAAGGCGTTCCCAGACTAGCTGGGAGACATAGTCTCTCCACCGAGTCCTAGGTCTGCCCCGGGGTCTCCTCCCAGTGGGACGTGCCTGAAACACCTCAAGTGGGAGGCGTCCAGGAGGCATCCTAATCAGATGCCCATACCACCTCAACTGACTCCTTTCAATGTGGAGGAGCAGCGGTTCTACTCTGAGCCTCTCCCGGATGACTGAGCTCCTCACCCTATCTCTGAGGGTGAGTCCAGCAATCCTACGGAGAAAGCTCATTTCAGCCGCTTGTATCCGCGATCTCGTTCTTTCGGTCATTACCCAAAGCTCGTGACCATAGGTGAGAGTAGGAACGTAGATTGACTGGTAAATCGACAGCTTTGCCTTAGAACTAAGCTCCCTCTTCACCACAACAGACCGGTACAACGTCCGCATCACTGCAGATGCTGCTCCAATCCGTCTGTCGATCTCTCGCTCCATTTTCCCCTCACTCGTGAACAAGACCCCAAGATACTTAAACTCCTCCACTTGGGGCAGGAGCCTGTCCCCAACCCGGAGAGGACAATCCACCTTTTTCCGGCTGAGGACCATGGACTCGGACTTGGAGGTGCTGATTCTCATCCCAGCCGCTTCACACTCAGCGGCAAACCGTCCCAGCAAGAGCTGTAGGTCATTGCTGGATGAAGCCAACAGGACAACATCATCTGCAAACAACAGAGATGAGATCCTGTGGTCACCAAGCATGACACCCTCCATTCCCTGGCTGCGCCTAGAAATCCTGTCCATAAAAATTATGAACAGGACCGGTGACAAAGGGCAGCCCTGGCGGAGTCCAACTCTCACTGGGAATGACTCCGACCGAGTGTTGGCAATGCGAACTAAACTCTCACAACGGTCGTACAGAGACCGAATAGCTCGTAACAACAAGCCCGATACCCCATACTCCCGAAGCACCCCCCACAAAAATCCACGAGGGACGCGGTCAAATGCCTTCTCCAAGTCCACAAAACACATGTAAACTGGTTGGGCAAACTCCCACGAACCCTCAAGAATTCTCGAGAGGGTAAAGAGCTGGTCCGATGTGCCACGGCCAGGACGAAAACCACATTGCTCCTCCTGAATCCGAGGTTCGACCAACGGCCGGACTCTCCTCTCCAGTACCTTGGCATAGACCTTCCCAGGGAGGCTGAGGAGTGTGATCCCTCTAAAGTTGGAGCACACCCTCCGGTCCCCTTTTTTGAAGAGAGGAACCACCACCCCGGTTTGCCATGCCAAAGGCACTGCCCCCGACCTCCACGCAATGTTGCAGAGGCGTGTCAACCATGACAACCCAACAACATCCAGGGCCTTGAGGTACTCGGGGCGAATCTCGTCCACCCCCGGGGCCCGGCCACCAAGGAGATTTTTAACCACCTTGGCGACCTCAGCCCCTGTGATAGGCGAGTCATCCCCCTCGTCCCCAAACCCTGCTTCCTCTGTGGAAGGCGTATCAGTGGGATTGAGGAGATCCTCGAAGTATTCCTTCCACCGCCCGACGATATCCCCAGTTGAAGTCAACAGTGTCCCATCCGCACCATACACAGTGTGGACGGGGAGCTGCTTTCCCCTCCTGAGCCGCCGAACAGTTTGCCAGAATCTCTTTGAAGCCGACCGAAAGTCTTGTTCCATGGCCTCACCGAACTCCTCCCATACCCGGGTTTTTGCTTCAGCAACCACCCGAGCTGCACTCCGCTTGGCCTGCCGGTACACCTCAGCTGCTTCGGGAGTCCCACAAGCCAACCAAGCTTGATAGGACTCCTTCTTCAGCTTAATGGCCCCCCTCACCACTGGTGTCCACCACTTGGTTCGGGGGTTGCCACCACGAGATGCACCGACCACCTTGCGGCCGCAGCTCTGGGCTGCCACTTCAACAACAGAGGTGGAGAACATGGCCCATTCAGACTCCATGTCTCCAGACTCCCTCGGAATGTGGTTGAAGTTCTTCCGGAGGTGGGAGTTGAAGACCTCCCGGACAGGGGCCTCAGCCAGACGCTCCCAGCACACCCTCACTATACGTTTGGGTCTACCAGGTCTGAATGGCTTCCTCCCCTGCCATCGGATCCAACTCACCACCAGGTGGTGATCAGTTGACAGCTCTGCACCTCTCTTTACTCGGGTGTCCAAGACATACGGTCGCAGGTCTGATGATACGATAACAAAATCGATCATCGACCTGCGGCCTAGGGTGTCCTGGTGCCAGGTGCACATATGGACACCCTTATGCTTGAACATGGTGTTCGTTATAGACAGACTGTGGTTAGCACAGAAGTCCAATAACTGAACACCACTCGGGTTCAGATCGGGCAGGCCGTTCCTCCCAATCACCCCCCTCCAGGTTTCACTGTCGTTGCCCACGTGCGCATTGAAGTCCCCCAGTAGGACAATGGAGTCTCCAGGAGGAGCACCCTCCAGCACCCCAGTCACAGACTCCAAAAAGGGTGGGTACTCTGAAACATCATTTGGTGCATAGGCACAAATGATGGTCAGGACCCATTTCCCAACCCGAAGGCGCAGGGAAGCAACCCTTTCGTCCACCGGGGAAAACTCCAATATAGAGGCAGCAAGGTGGGGCGATACAAGAATACCTACCCCTGCTCGTCGCCTCTCGCCCGGGGCAACTCCAGAAAAGGCCAAGCTCCAGCCCCTCTCCAGGAGACTGGTTCCGGAACCGGAGCTGTGTGTTGAGGTGAGGCCGACTATATCTAGCCGGTATCGCTCAATCTCGTACACCAGCTCAGGCTCCTTCCCCACCAGAGAGGTGACATTCCACGTACCAAAAGCCAGTTTAGAAAGCTTGGGATCAGTCCGCCAAGGTCTCCGCCTTTGACTGCCACCTAATCCACATAGCACCGGACTTCCATGATCCCTCCTGCAGGTGGTGAACCTACTGGAGGGCGGACCCATGTAACTCCTTCGGGCTGAGCCCGGCCGGGTCCCATGGGTGGAAACCCGGCCACCAGACGCTAGCCTTCGAGCCCCTCCCCCAGGCCTGGCTCCAGGGTGGGGCCCCGGTAACCCCATACCGGGCGGGGTACACTGAATCCTTGATATACAATTTATCATGAGAGTCTGTTGGATCGTTCTTCGTCTGGCCCTTCACCCAGGACCAGTTTGTCTTGGGAGACCCTATCAGAGGCAAATTGCCCCGGACAACATAGCTCCTGGGATCACTGGGGCACGCAAACCCCCCCACCACGATAAGGTGACGATCCATGAGGGGGAATTATTATATAATAAATTTATTATATATAATTATATAATAAAGCTATAAAATAAGTACAATCGATGTATCATGCTGGGTTGAAGACCAAAGAGTAAAAATGAGTTTTGAGATAAGTTTTAAAAGTGGACAGTGAAGGCGCCTGTCTCATAGGCAAAGGAAGACTGTTCCAAAGTTTAGGAGCAGCAACAGGAAAAGCTCTGTCTCCTCTGAGCTTCCTCTTTGATTTTGGTATCTCCAGGAGCAGCTGATCAGCTGACCTGAGAAACCGAGCAGGAGTGTAAAAGTGAAGAATGTGGGGAGCAAGAAATGAAGAAGCTGAGTGATTTTATAATTCAGATTTAATGTCGGCTTCGCCTCCCCAACATGTCTCACCCAAGGCAGAAAGCAGAAAGAGGCTGATCGCAGTCAGACCCCCATACTTATACACCATACAACAATAGCCAACATCACACATCCTTGTCATATCCTTCTCATCATCCCATGTCTCCTTCCAACGTCCTCCGGTTCTTTCGTCTGACCCTAGGGGGCCAGGAAGTCTATTCAGGTCTTCACCGCCGCGCCTCCATCTCCTCGTTGTTCTCCGCAGGCGGTCCAGACCTACTGTCCTCTTCTGAGACGTGAGGTCATTCCACACATGCAATCACAAAACATCTCCCTGTGTCTATACATATGCAGATATGGATATATGCACTACAGCCCCCCCCCAAAACGTCTAAGAAAAGGACAATATATGAAGGTTCACAGAATATGGTGACATCACTGGCATAACTATACAAGTTGATTACGTTAAAAACACAGTGATAACAGTAACAGTACAGTCTATGCCCCATGTCCGCCTTAAACTGCTATGATAACCCCGACAGCATATCTTAAAACACATTGTCACATTCACATCAGTCTGTGTGTCGTCTGGGTTTTAACCATCTTCCAAATCTGCTGTACGCCTGCCTCGGCGTCCCCACGGTGCTGTCTTGTAAGGAATCTGCAGCTTGAGGAAAAGAGTGGTTATTTGATTCCTGCGGGGGGAATGGGATGTGTCCCTTGGGGGGTCTACCACGTCGAGGTGCTCTCGCCACTCGTACAGGCTCGTCACTCAACATGAAGGCAGGCTTGAGTCTGTCAATGCTGACTGTCTCTTTTCTGTCCCCCAAATCCAGCACAAAATGCTTATCTCCAGGCTCCAGCACTCTAAATGGGCCATCATATGGTGAGCGGAGGGTTGGCTTTAAAGCCTTGTGCCTAACAAAAACGAACTCGGCATTTTTTAAAGCCTGGGGAACAAAACCCGCAGAAAGGTGTGATGAACCGGGCCCGGGAGCATGTCCGCTCCCGTGCTGCTTAGTGGCCTCAGAGCTGGGAGGCGCCCCGGCTCTGGCTGTTCTGGTAAGAATTCACCGGGGAGCCTGAGAGGTTGTGCAAAAACTAATTCTGCTGGGGAGGCGTCTAGATCCTCCTTGGGCGCAGAACGCAACCCCAATAAAACCCACGGTAGTTTGTTAACCCAATCTGCATCCGTTAGTGACGCTCTGAGGGCAGCTTTCAAAGACCTATGAAACCGCTCGCATAAACCGTTAGCCTGGGGGTGATACGCTGTAGTGCAATGGATTGTCGCCCCTAAGCTGCTGGCCATCGCAGACCAGAGCTCTGAGACAAACTGAGGCCCCCTATCGGACATGATGTCCGACGGGACTCCGAAACGCGCTACCCAGGTCGTTAAAAAAACGCGAGCCACCTCTGCGGCCGTAGTTGACGTCAGTGGGACCACTTCTGGCCAACGTGTGGTTCGGTCCACCATTGTTAAAAGATGTGTGAACCCCTGCGAGGACAGTAGAGGGCCCTCGAGGTCGACATGCACATGGTCAAACCTCCTGGCCTGGATTCGGAACGGTTCTAAAGGAGCTTTCGTGTGCTTGTGAATTTTGGCGCGTTGGCAAGACATGCATGTTCTTGCCCACTCCTTTATGTGCTTGCGCAGGCCCGGCCAAACAAACTTTTCCGCCACCATTTTTACCGTAGCGCGCACTCCCGGGTGCGCCAGGGAGTGAACCGAGTCAAAAACGTGGCGGTGCCACGTGGCCGGGACTACCGGGCGAGGTCGCCCGGTTGACGCGTTGCAGATTAAGGGGGGCACACCGTCACGCAAACCCCTGTTCTCCAGCCTTAACCCTGTTGGTCCAGACTGGAGTGCGCGCACATCCACGTCACTGCCCTGTTCTGCTGCCATGGCTGCGTAATCTATCCCTACGTGAACTGGGGCCGCGTGCGCTTCCGTGTTGGTCTTGTGCTCTGCGGCTGTGGTAGTATGAGCTGCCTCCACGTGCCCTGACGATGTCACGGCGCGGGAGAGGCAATCTGCCACCACGTTGAGTTTGCCCGCTACGTGCCAAATGTCTGTGGTAAATTCTGAAATTGTGGCCAGCTGCCTTTGTTGCCGGCCCGACCAAGGTTCTGAGATTTTAGACATCGCAAAAGTGAGGGGTTTATGGTCGACAAAAGCCGTGAAACGCCGACCTTCCAGCCAGAACTGGAAATGGCGGATGGACAAATGAAGCGCTAACAGCTCTCTGTCAAAAGTGCTGTATTTGCGCTCGGTTTCATTTAAGGATTTGCTAAAAAATGCTAGCGGTTGCCAAACTCCGTCAACGTGCTGTTCCATGACCGCCCCTATGGCCAAATTTGATGCGTCTGTGTTAAGCGCTATGCGGGCCGAGGGGTCGGGGTGGGCCAACAGCGCGGCGTCAGCCAGGGCTCTTTTTACTTCCGCGAACGCGCGTTCCCGCTCCGGGGACCACGCAACCACGTTGGAGGGCTTTTGCTTTCTAAGCACGGCATATAATGGCTGCATGAGCTGAGCTGTGCGGGGGAGGAAACGGTTGTAAAAATTTACCATTCCTAAAAATTCCTGCAGCGATCTGACCGTTTGTGGTCGGGGAAAATTTGCCACTGCGCGCACCTTATCAGGCAATGGGACTGCCCCTTCTGGGGAAACGTGGTGTCCCAAAAAATCAATCTGCGCCACGCCGAAACGGCACTTGGCTGGATTAATTATTAACCCATGTTCTTCCAACCTCTGAAAAACTGTAGTGAGGTGATTTTCGTGTTCCTCCTCAGACGTGCTGGCGACTAAAATATCATCGAGGTAGACAAACACGAAAGGAAGATCGCGTATCACAGCGTCTATCATACGCTGAAACGTTTGTGCCGCGCCTTTAAGGCCAAACGGCATGCGCAGAAACTCAAAAAGACCAAAAGGGGTTATTACGGCCGTTTTAGGGACGTCCTCAGGTCGGACTGGGACTTGGTGGTAGCCGCGGACCAGGTCTATTTTAGAAAAAATACGCGCACCCGCCAGATGTAGTGAAAAATCCTGGATGTGAGGGATTGGGTAGCGGTCATGCGCTGTAGCATTGTTTAATCTGCGATAATCGCCGCAAGGGCTGCGATGGGCTGCACGGTGGCGCAGTGGTTTAGCACTGTGGCAGCACAGTTTACCCTCGGCCGGGGGATCGTGGGGATCATGAGATCGTGGGTTCGATCCCAGCCCCCGACCAACAGTGAGCTGTGTGGAGTTTGCATGTTCTCCCCGTGTTGCGTGGGTTTACTCCGGGATTTCTCCGGTTTCCTCCCGCATACCAAAAAAAAACATGTAGGTTTCGGGCGCTCGCGCACGCAGCGACCGGCAGCTGGTGGCTTGTCACCAGACTGCAAACCAAATCTACCTATGGGTACAAATAAGTAACAAAAAAAAAAAAGGTCTCCAGGAGCCGTCGGCTTTCGGGACCATATGCAGTGGCGAAGCCCATGGGCTTTTCGAGCGCTGAACAATGCCCATTTTTTCCAGGCTGGCGAACTCGTCGTGTGCTATGGCGAGCTTGGTCGCATCTAAGCGCCGAGCTTTAGCGAAGACAGAGGGGCCCGTTGTGGGGATGAAGTGCTCCACCCCGTGTCTCGCTACTGTTGCCGAAAATTTAGGAACTGTGAGTGCTGGAAATTGGGTGAGGAGTTTGTCAAACTTACCTCCTGCTGTGGCGACGTTGGCCTGCACGGGTGGTGGGGACACTCGAGCTGAACAGGGGATAGAAGAGAACGACAGTGCATTGATTAAGCGTCTGTTTGCAAGATCAACTAACAACCCATGTGAACATAAGAAATCAGCACCCAACATGTTGAAACTCACGGCCGCTATAATAAAAGTCCACTCATAAGTGCGGCCGTGTAAGGACAGAGACAAGGTCCTTTCACCATAAGTGCTGATGTTCGAGCCGTTTGCCACCGTTGCCCCGTTGCCGCAGGGTCCATTCACTCGGTCAGCGTAGGTCGGGGTGATGAAGCTCACCTGAGCTCCGGTGTCTATGAGGAAATGTCGCCCGGAGCCTTCGTCGGTGATGTAGAGCAGCTTATTGGCCAGAGTCCCTCTCATGTGCGTCAGGAGGGTGCTGAGGAAGATGTGCTGAAAGAGGAAGCTGTCGTTGTCTGCCTCCCTCAGCTGAAGCATGTCTTCCATCAGGGCCGTTGGTCTGCGCCCTCCTTGGCCATATATCGCCAGTAGTATCTTGGCCCTTTCCTCGGCCGAGGGCACGAAGCTCTCGATGAGAGTAGCCTTCAGCTCCTCGTATTTGTCGCTGGCGGGCGGCTGCTGTATCACGCTCCGCACGCATTGTGCTGTGGTGGCGTCGAGCCTGGCGACGACGTGGTAGAACTTGGTTTCGTCTGTTGTCACCCCTGCGAGCGCGAACTGTGCCTCAGTCTGCTTGAACCACGAGTTAGGGTCGTTCTGCCAGAATTCTGGGAGTTTGATGGCGACGGCGCTTGCTCGGGCCGCCTCCGACGAGTCTGCAACGGGAGAACGCCTTTCATCCATTCTCACGTCTGGTCACCAATGTGGGGAGCAAGAAATGAAGAAGCTGAGTGATTTTATAATTCAGATTTAATGTCGGCTTCTCCTCCCCAACATGTCTCACCCAAGGCAGAAAGAGGCTGATCGCAGTCAGACCCCTATACTTATACACCATACAACAATAGCCAACATCACACATCCTTGTCATAGCCTTCTCATAATCCCATGTCTCCTTCCAACGTCCTTTGGTTCTTTCGTCTGACCCTAGGGGGTCAGGAAGTCTATTCAGGTCTTCACCGCCGCGCCTCCATCTCCTCGTTGTTCTCCGCAGGCGGTCCAGACCTACTGTCCTCTTCTGAGACGTGAGGTCATTCCACACATGCAATCACAAAACATCTCCCTGTGTCTATACATATGCAGATATGGATATATGCACTACAAAGAAGTTCAAAGAGGGAAGGCGGGGCAAGGCCATTCAATGATTTAAAAGCAAATTGTAGAAGTTACAGAAAAACAGACAGGATACGCGTAAGTCTGTCTGGAAAAACTTCATTTACATTTTTGCACTTCCTCCTTTAATCTCCATCCCAAACGGAAAAACTCCGCCTTCACATTAAAACTCCACCTTCACATTAAAAGATCCAATTTTGTGTGTGAGACCAACAACTAATATCACCACACAGGCCCCCCCAGAACACACAAATAACAACATAAATAAACATGCTGACAAAAAAACTAAAACAGCATGAACAAAAATCCAAAAGAAAATAACTCAAGAAAACCTCTTAGGCGACCTAATTACTCTGCCCCGACGACTGCACTGCACAGTCCTAGGGGGCACAACTGTAACCGGAGCAGAAACAACCTCAGGCACAGGGTTGGGAGGGCACCCCCGCCGAGCCGGGCGGGCTAACTCAACCTCATTGTCACAAAGAACATGAGCAGGCTTCAAACGATCCACCGAAATCCGATCCTGACCACTCCCCAACTCAACCAAACAATCCTTATGGCCTGTTTCTAACACCCGAAAAGGGCCATCATAAGGTGCTTGCAGGGGAGAACGATGGGCATCGTGCCGGACAAAAACATATTTAGCCGACCTAAGGCTGTCAGGGACGTAAGACTGAGGAAGGCAGTGGTGCGCAGCCACAGGAACAAAAGCCCTAGCTTCCTCTCAACACTTAGGCCTCTTAACCATACTGGGACCTAACCCTGGACTGGTAGGAAGAAACTCCCCTGGAACCCTCAAGGTCTGGCCAAGGACCAACTCAGCAGAAGAGGAATGCAGGTCTTCTTTGGGGGCTGAACGCAAACCCAACAAAACCCACGGTAATCTGTCCACCCATCCACTATCCACTAATGACGCGCGAAGGGCTGCTTTCATAGTCCGATGAAACCGCTCGCATAGCCCATTAGCTTGTGGATGGTACGCTGTGGTCCGATGGAGTTTAACCCCCAAACTACCAGCCACTTCATTCCAAAGTGCAGAGGTAAATTGCGGGCCCCTATCAGAGGTAACGTCCAAGGGGACACCAAAACGGGACCCCCAAGAGAAGATAAATGCCCGGGCAACATCAGATGCTGTAGTTGATGTCAGGGGAACCACCTCCGGCCACCGCGTAGTCCGGTCCACCATAGTGAAGAGGTGCGTAAAACCACGAGACGGAGGAAGAGGTCCAACTAGGTCCACCTGAACATGATCAAAACGTCGCTCCGGAATCCAAAAAGGCTCCAATGGAGCCTTTATGTGGCGCTGCACCTTAGCACGCTGGCACGCCACACAGGCTGTCGTCCAAGTCTTCACATCCTTTCTGAGACCCGGCCATACAAACTTGGCGCTCACCAACTTGACCGAAGCCTTAACCCCAGGATGCGACAAAGAATGAACAGCGTCAAAAACACGACGACGCCAAGCCACAGGCACCAGAGGTCGTGGTTTTCCTAGTGTAGTATCACACAGAAGAGTGGCGCCACTATCTTGAAAGCAGACATCCTCCAACTGCAAACTGGACTCCGTGGAACGAAGCACCTGCACCTCCGGGTCCAACAACTGATCGGCAGCCATCTCAGCATAGTCCATGCCCAAATGAACAGCAGCAACTGGTGCACGAGAAAGACAGTCCGCCACCAAGTTGGTCTTACCAGCCACATGCTGAATGTCTGTAGTGAACTCGGAAATAGCCGAAAGCTGCCGTTGTTGCTGAGCTGACCAAGGTTCAGTGGACTTGGCCATGGCAAACGTGAGGGGTTTATGATCCACAAAAGCGTTGAATTTACGGCCCTCCAAAAGAAACCTAAAATGCCTTGTTGCCAAGAAAAGGGCCAACAGCTCCCTGTCAAAGGTGCTGTACTTCCTTTCTGACTCGCGTAACTGTCTACTAAAAAAGGCTATAGAGGTTCCCAGGAATTGCCCACCCACTGCTCACAAACTGCTCCGACAGCATAATCAGATGCGTCGGTTGTAAGAGCAATGGCGACCGTGGGATCTGGATGAGCCAACAAGGCAGCATCAGCCAGTGCAGCTTTAGCCCCGTCAAAAGCACATAACCTCTCATGAGTCCTCTCAATGTCCTGATTACCCCTCTTACCCTTCAAGGTAAGAGGGGTAATACAGTGGACGCATAATATGGGCAGCATGAGGTATAAAACTGTTGTAAAAATTGACCATGCCCAAAAACTCCTGCAGGGGCTTGACAGAGGAGGGGCGTGGAAAAGCTAACACTGCTTTGACTTTAGCCGGGAGGGGCACGGCACCCTGCTGGGATACCTTGTGCCCCAAGAACTCAAGTTCTGAGAGCCCAAACTGACACTTCATGGGGTTCACTATCAGTCCATGGTCACAGAGGCGTCTAAAGAGCTGGCGAAGGTGCAACACATGTTCCTCCACCGAAGCGCTCGCCACCAATATATCATCCAGGTATACAAACAAAAAAGGCATGTCCCGCAACACAGAGTCCATAAGCCTTTGAAACGTCTGTGCAGCACCCTTAAGACCGAATGGCATCCTCAAGAACTCAAACAGTCCAAATGGAGTGATCACCGCTGTCTTGGGGACGTCCTGAGGATGGACAGGCACCTGATGATAACCACACACTAAATCCACTTTAGAAAAAATGACTGTCCCTGCCAGACATGAAGAAAAATCCTGAATATGGGGGACCGGATACCTGTCATTGGTAGTAGCGTTGTTAAGGCGCCTAAAATCTCCACAAGGGCGCCAACCCCCATCTGACTTAGGGACCATGTGGAGAGGAGAAGCCCACGGACTGTCGGAACGGCGCACAATACCCAACCGCTCCATATTGGCAAACTCATCTCTAGCGATGGCTAACTTAGCAGCATCCAGACGGCGTGCGCGGGCAAAAACAGGTGGACCCACAGTAGTAATATAATGCTCAACCCCATGCCTAACCACTGCCGCAGAAAACGTAGGCACAGTAAGGGCAGGAAACTCAGAAAGAAGACGCTGGTACCTGTCTCCTGAGGCGAGCATGTTAGCAAGCAGTGGGCCAGCCCCACCTAGTGTACATGGATAAGAATCAAAAGACACAGCATCAATCAAACATCTGTTAGCTACATCAACCAACAGTCTGTAAGCACACAAAAAGTCTGCACCAAGGATAGGGACTGCTACAGATGCTACCACAAAGTCCCAACTAAATTCACGGCCGTTAAAACACACAGTAATGAGCCTGGTGCCAAAGGTGCGAATAGGAGTACCATTAGCAGCGTCCAGTGGAGGTCCATGATCATATCCCATGACGTCAGCCGAAGAGGCAGGAACGATGCTCCGTTGCGCTCCTGAATCCACCAAAAAGCGACGTCCAGCAGCGCCGTCCTCAATAAAAAACAGCTTATTGCTGGTGCCGGCGCACGCAGCTGCTAGCGAGCACCAGCCTTCTCGTTTCCCTGTGGCTGGAAAGAGCACGGTGGAATACAGCGCCGAGCCTTCGGTCCAAAACGGCGGTGATAAAAACACAGGCTGCTCTCTTTCTTACGGCGATCCGATACTGCGGCCACACCCACCGAGACTTCTCCATCGGACTGCCCAAGCAGCAATGCATGCACTGACAAATGACGAGAAGCCAGCCAAAGCCTGTCCGCTTCTCCAGCCAAACCCTGATAATCCTTAGTACGAATGAGGGGCGAGCTGGCCAGGACAGTGCGCACTGGAGGCGGAAGCTGATGCAGAAACAGGTGGGTGAACAGAAATGAGCTGTCTCCTGAACCAAGAAGTGCCAACATATTCTCCATCAGCTCAGAAGGTTTGCTGTCCCCCAAACCAGTCATAGACAGAAGACGATCAGCGCGCTGTATATCAGAGAGTTGGTACAGCTGCAGAAGAGCCCTCTTCAGAGTGACGTACCTGTCAGCGAGAGGCGGGTCCCGGAGCAGTCCCATCAAACGGCGAGTAGTGGCAGAATCTAAAGCTGCGACAACATGGAAATACTTCGTGTCATCTGTGGTTATTCCGCGCAGATGGAACTGAGCCTCGACATGCTGAAACCAGGGCTCCGGGTCGTGCTGCCAAAAAGTCCGGTAATTTAACGGCAGCCGCAAAAACAGCCGGTGCGGGAGCCGCAGCGGATACAGACGCCGTGGCGGCGATATCAGAAGAGGTCGCTTGATCAAACATTCTTCAAACGTCAGGGTCACCAATGTAGAAGTTACAGAAAAACAGACAGGATACGCGTAAGTCTGTCTGGAAAAACTTTATTTACATTTTTGCACTTCCTCCTTTAATCTCCATCCCAAACGGAAAAACTCCGCCTTCACATTAAAACTCCACCTTCACATTAAAAGATCCAATTTTGTGTGTGAGACCAACAACTAATATCACCACAAAATAAAATAATTTTAAAATGAACCCTAAAGGGCACAGGCAGCCAGTGGAGGGAAGCTAAAATAGGTGTAATGTGGTCCCTCTTACGTGTTCCAGTTAAAAGACGTGCAGCAGCATTCTGAACCAACTGGAGACGTGCGAGAGAAGACTGGCTGACTCCAAAATAAAGTGCATTACAGTAATCCAGCCAGGATGTGATGAAGGCATGGATTACTGTCTCAAAGTGCTGTTTAGAGAGAATGGGTTTCACCTTTGCCAGTTACCTTAAATGAAAAAAGGTGAACTTCACTACTGCAGCAATTTGACGATCCAGTCTAAAATCACTGTCCATCTTAAAACTCATATTAGTGACAGTAGGTTGGACAAACCCTGTCAAAGGACCCAAGTCAACAGGAGGGGACTCACAGGAGCCACTGGGTCCAAACACAATCACATCTGTCTTCTTTTCAGTAAAACTTAGGAAGTTCACTGCCATCCAGTCTTTGATGTCATTAAGGCATTCAAGAAGTGATTTGATTGAGAAGTTCTCCTTCTGCCTTATTGGAACATAAACCTGACAGCCATCAGCACAGCAGTGGAAGGAGATGCCATGCTTTCTAAGAATTGAACCCAGTGGAAGCAGATAAAGTGAAACGAGCAGAGGCCCTAAAATTGAGCCCTGTGGGACCCCACATGACAGGGAAGCAGAGGAGGATTCAGAACCAGCAAGGCTTACACACGTACACATGTGGACAAAATTGTTGGGACCCTTCTGTTAATGAAAGAAAAACCCACAATGGTCACAGAAATAACTTGAATCTGAGAAAAGTGGTAATAAATAAAAAATTCTATGAAAATTAACCAATGAAAATCAGACAATGCTTTTAAATTGTGGTTCAACAGAATTATTTAAAAAAAATAAACTCATGAATCAGGCCTGGAAAAAAATGATGGTACCCTTAACTTAATATTTTGTTGCACAACCTTTTGAGGCAATCACTGGAATCAAACGATTTCTGTAACTGTCAATGAGACTTCTGCACCTCTCAGCAGGTATTTTGGCCCACTTCTCATGAGCAAACTGCTCCAGTTGTCTCAGGTTTGAAAGGTGCCTTCTCCAGACGACATGTTTCAGCTCCTTCCACAGATGTTCAATAGGATTTAGATCAGGGCTCATAGAAGGCCTTTTTTTTTTTTTTATTTATCTTTTGTTCATATGAAAGACTGATGAAGGCTGCAGTGCAGTTGAAACATGTAAAGAAGGTAAAGACATCTTTCTATTTTATTTTTTGTCTTTCATATGAACAAAAGATAAATAATTAAAAGAAGACAAAATGAACATATTTGACGTATCATAGAAGGCCACTTTAGAATAGTCCAATGTTTGGCTCTTAGCCATTCTTGGGTGTTTTTAGCTGTGTGTTTTGGGTCATTATCCTGTTGCAAGACCCATGACCTGCGACTGAGACCAAGCTGTCTGACACTGGGCAGCACATTTCTCTCTAGAATACCTTGATAGTCTTGAGATTTCATTGTACCGTGCACAGATTCAAGACACCCTGTGCCAGATGCAGCAAAGCAGCCCCAGAACATAACAGAACCTCCTCCATGTTTCACAGTAGGGACAGTGTTCTTTTCTTGCTATGTTTCATTTTTACATCTGTGAACATAGAGCTGATGTGCCTTGCCAAAAAGTTGCAGTTTTGTCTCGTCTGCCCATAGGACATTCGCCCAGAAGCTTTGTGGCTTGTCAACATGTAGTTTGGCAAATTCCAGTCTGGCTTTTTTATGATTTGTTTTCAACAGTGGTGTCCTCCTTGGTCATCTCCCATGAAGTCCACTTTGGCTCAAACAACGACGGATGGTGTGATCTGACACTGATGTTCCTTGACCTTGGAGTTCGCCATGAATGTGTTTAGAGGTCGTTCTGGGCTCTACTGTTACCATTCGTATTATCCGTCTCTTCCATTTTTCATCAAGTTTCCTCCTGCGGCCACGTCCAGGGAGGTTGGCTACAGTACCGTGGATCTTAAATTTCTGAATAATATTTGCAACTATAGTCACAGGCACATCAAGCTGCTTGGAGATGGTCGTATAGCCTTTACCTTTAACATGCTTGTCTATAATTTTCTTTCTAATCTCCTAAGACAACTCTGTCTTTTGCTTCCTCTGGTCCATGTTTAGTGTGGTACACACCATGTCACCAAACAGCACAGTGACTACTTAAGATAAGATAAGCCTTTATTAGTCCCACAGTGGGGAAATTCCAGGATTGCAACAGCACAGGGACAGCAACACTCAGAGCAACAATCAAGAAGACAAGAAAACAAGAGCAGCCAATATACGTATGTACACATAAATATATATACACACAGTGCGGAGCATTGTAGCTAGATGGAATAAACAGCATAACCGTCTACTTAGTTATCCTACATAGTGTGAATATGTACCCATACATATTGTCACCCTCCATAGCGACTGATATTGTCCTAGTTGTATACTGGAGGGGACCATTTTCTAAGTCTATTGTGTCTTTTGCATTCAATACTATTAGGTCGTCACGTTTTTTTGCTATCTCTGCGAGCAGCCCTGCTTAGGCTATACAGTCTGACAGCCATAGGTAGGAAGGACCTGCGAAACCTCTCGGTTGCGCACCTAGGATGATGTAGTCTGCTGCTAAATGAGCTCCTCAGTGCGTTCAGTATGTCCTGCATAGGGTGGGACTCGGACTCCAGCAGAGGGTGGGACTTGTCACCCTTTAAATAGGCCGACTGACTGATTACATGTTTGTAGACACCTGTGATGTTAATTAGAGCAGTGGTCCCCAACCTTTTTTGCGCCACGGACCGGTTTAATGTCAGACAATATTTTCAGGGACCGGCCTTTAAGGTGTGGCGGATAAATACAACAAAAGAGCATGAGACGGCCGGCATAAAAACTGTGGTATTTTCTAAATATAATAATAAACATGAACGTCCTCTTAACATCGCGACAACAACAACATAACATGAGTAACATCCTCTCTGCCCACAACACTCTCTGGTCACTATGGTAACATTTAAACATGCCTTCAAAATAACATACAACACAAATATAAAGTACATGAAAAATACAACTCACCACAACGCTGTATCAATGGGAGCCCTGAGCTTGTTTCTCTGCAACGAGACGGTCCCATCTAGGGGTAATGGGAGACAATGACACCCGAAGTGTGTCACTTATGTGCAGTCTACTTCGTAATTTTGTTTTTGTCGCTGTCACTGCAGAAAACCCCGCTTCACACAGATAGGATGTCGGAAATGGCAACAGCATTTTCAGTGCTGTTGTGGCGATCTCAGGGTATTCAGCCATGACTTTAATCCAGAACACCGGCAGAGCTGTTGTCTCGAACATACTTTTAAGGCCGCCGTCATTTGCGATCTCCAGCAGTTGATTTTCTTGCACAGACATGTTGGAGTCACCTGGTTTGTTGAGAAATGGGTCGCGCATCCATTCTTTGGCAGTTCGTGGATCTTTTGTGGTTGGAAAGTAGCGCTCAAACTCTTTTAAAAGCAAAGACAGGTTATCATGCACCAGCTGGGAGAATGAAGGCTTGGACTCAGTCTCTTCCAAAATCCCTGCTAATGTTTGAAACATGTCAAATTTACCTCCATTCACGCGCCGTCCCCACAAATCTAATTTGGCTTTAAATGCAGCTACTTTATTTGCCAACTTGAAGACAGTTATCATTTTCCACTGACGTGACAGATTGAATTCATTGAGCAGTCTGAATATGTCGCACAAGTAAGCAAGTTTTGCGACCCATTCCTTATCACTGAAATGTGCTGCCAGCGGTAACTTTTTTTCTGAGAGAAATCTCTGCAGCAGCTCTCGTAATTCAAACACTCTGGCCAGCGATCTCCCTCGGGATAACCATCTTATTTCTGTGTATAAGAGAAGGTGTCTGTGCTCCACCTCCATCGCCTCACAAAGCTGCTCGAACAGGTGTGAGTTAAGGGCGTATGCTTTGATGTGGTTAATAACTTTAATTACATCATTCAATACGCTGTTAAGTTCCGGTGGCGTTTTTCGGGTAGCCAGCATTTCCCTGTGAATGACACAATGTGTAGACTGACACTCAGGTGCAACCTTCTTAATCCGAGCAGTTAAACCAGACAGCCTTCCAGTCATGGCACTCTTGCACGTGGGTTTTTGATTCACTAATTCCCGGCCTTGAATGTTAGCGGTAACGTATCACGTCACCGAGACAAGTGTTTTGACGTGCGTCAAGAGTGAGCCATAGACGGATGTAACGAAGAGAATCCGGTAATTTTTCAAAATAAAACATCGTTCAGACTCAGATAATAAATAGAACGGAAGTAATGTAAGTTTTTTATTCTTTCTGTGCGGCCCGGTACCAAATGACCCACGGACCGGTACCGGTCCGCGGCCCGGGGGTTGGAGACCTCTGAATTGGAGGACACATCTTGGTTGAGCATGTCCTTATGGTCACATTATTTTCAATCTTTTCTAGGGGTACCATCATTTTTGTCCAGGCCTGTTTCATGAGTTTGTTTTTTAAACTAATTCTTTTGAACCACAATTCAAAAGCATTGTCTGATTTTCATTGGTTAGTTTTCATAGAATTTTTATTTATTACCACTTTTGTCAGATTCAAGTTATTTCTGTGACCATTGTGGGCTTTTCTTTCATTAACAGAGGGGTACCAACAATTTTGTCCACGTGTGTATGTCTGGGCTGAACTTAGGAAGTTCACTGCCATCCAGTCTTTAATGTCATTCAGGCATTCAAGAAGTGATTTGATTGAGAAGTTCTCCTTCTGCCTTATTTGAACATAAACCTGACAGTCATCAGCATAGCAGTGGAAGGAGATGCCATGCTTTCTAAGAATTGAACCCATTGGAAGCAGATAAAGTGAAAAGAGCAGAGGCCCTAAAATTGAGCCCTGTGGGACCCCACATGACAGGGAAGCAGAGGAGGATTCAGAACCAGCAAGACTTACACACATAGTTCTATCAGTTAGATAGGACCTAAACCATTCCAATGCAGTACCAGAAATACCCAGAAGATACTGCAAGTGAAAAATTAGGATTTCATGGTCCACTGTATCAAAAGCAGCAGTTAGGTCTAGCAAAACAAGAACCACATGATCACCAGAATCAGACATCAAAAGGATGTCATTAAAAACCCTTAATAGTGCTGACTCTGTGCTATGTAGGGTTTTAAAACCAGATTGGAACACTTCCAGAATATCATCCTCATCCAAAAAAATCCTTCAACTAGAAATAAACTATTTTCTCCAATATTTTTGAAATAAAAAGCAGCTTGGAGATTGGGCGAAAATTAGCTAACACAGTGTGATCAAGACTAGATTTCTTAATTAGAGGTTTAACTACTGCATGCTTAAAATTTGCAGGAACCACACCAGAAGTTAAACTGTTGTTTAAAATGGTTAAAATTGATTGATCTACGGTAGGAAAGACTTCTTTAAAAAATTGAGGAGGGAGGGCATCACAAGGAGAACCTGAGGGCTTAATATGATCAACGACATCCTGTCATTGTTGCAAGGTCACAGGCTCAAACTGATTAAAAACAGCAGAGCAAGGGACAGACACAGAGGGGTCAGAGGCAGGAGCTGGAATAAGAGCCCTCATGGTGGTGACCTTATCAATAAAAAAATGTAAAAAGTCATTTCATGTTACAGAAGACACTTCCATACTGACAGATTGTGAGGCATTAAGAACAAAATCAATCGTTTTAAGTAACACATGTGGATCATGACAGTTTGCTGCACTAATATTAGATAGATGTTCCCTTTTAGCCTCTGTAACACAATTTTGGTAGAGATACCAACAGTCCTTTAAGATTTGAAATGATGCCTGCAACTTGTCCTTCGTCCACCTGCGCTCAGCTTTGCGGCGTTCCCGTCTGGCTGCAAGAGTTCTGTCATTAAACCACGGTTCATGCTTGGCTCTGGGCTGCTTGATTTTTAATGGAGCCACATAGTCCAGGATGGTTTGGCAAGAGGAATAAAACCAGGAACTGAGGTCCTTTGTATCAAAAAAGTCAAATCCGGGGGAGCACTGAGCTGGGTAAAAGCAGCAGAAAACTGGCCAGCAGTGGAGGGGTTAAAAATTCTACAGCGGCGAGCAGGAGCGCAGGTTTGAACTCTGGTGCAGGATAGACCAACATCAAATAAAATCGGCATACGGTCATAAAATACAGCATCACCAATCTCCAGGTCAGACACAGACAAACCATGAGAGAGAATGAGGTCTGATGTGTGTCCGTGTTCATGTGTGGGTCCACCAGGTAAAAACTGTTCCAGGCTAAAAGAATAAATGAGGTTTAAAAAGTCCGTCACCAGTGGCTTATCCAGACAGCACACATGGATATTAAAATCTCCAACAATGAGGACTTGGTCATACTTTGGCATAATTTCTGCCAGAAAATCTGCAAAGTCATTCATAAAATCCTTTTTGTATTTGGGGGGTCGGTAAATGATAGCAACCAGCACCGGGTCAGAGCAACCCACCTCAAAGTCATTTCAAAACTGGGGAACAGTGATAAAAAAAAAACAAAAACCTGCTTACATTTAAAGTCATTTCTACAAATAGTTGCCTTTCCTCCCTCTCGACCCAACATCCGCGGGGAGTTAAAATAAGAACAATCAGCCGGTAAAAGTTCAGAAAAATGCTACAGTCACCAACACTCAACCAAGTCTCACGTATGCAGAGGAAATCCAGACCACAGGAGGTGAAGAAATCCCTGAGAATAAAAGTTTTATTGACCAGTGATCTGGCGTTCACCAGGCCAATCCTGGCAGGAGGTGGGGCGGGTGGTGAAGCGGACCGAGGAGTCTGACGCAGCGGCCGCAGGTTCCCGAGGTTCACGCTGCGCTGGCGAAGCCAGGGAGAGCAGGGACAGCGGGGCTGGGGCACCGAAAGTAACAAATGACCAGTTGCACTTTGAAAATAAATATTAACTAATGCTGAAGATGACTAAAATCTTGCTTCCACCACTAATATCTCCCTGGATATTCTCTGCCACACTGAAAGGCCTCTGCCAGTGATCTCTGCCTCTGAGTCAGGGGTCTGGGTCTGTCGGGGCCAAGGCCTTTCTCTCCTCCTCTCTCCATTTCTGGAGCTCAGCATTGTCTCTTGGAGGATTTTTCATCTGCTTGTATAAATTAGTTGTGTTTCCACTGTATTTCACAGCCTTTCTACAGATTGTACAGCTTGCTGTTGTCTCCTCTGTGTCATTCTTCTGCTCCATCTCTGTGCTGTGTGCGCGCTGCCAGCAACTGGCGGCTGCTGCTTCTAGCTTGTTTACCTGGCGCTGCTGAGTCACGTGATGGTACAAGACGGAGGAGGAGGGAGCAGGTTAAAGCACCAGAAGAAGAAGAGGAGCAAAGTGTGGCTGCTCTGTGCTGTGACAGGAGCAGCAACCCAGACACGGAGTGTTGACCTGGTTACGCTGGTATTGATCAATATCACTACCAACGTTGGTATTGATATTATTATTTGGATGGATCCACCCTCCACTACTGAGCACCATGACAAAAAGCGGCCACCGCAGAGGGTGCTTCAGCGCTGTAGACGCTGGACTACATAGAGAATGAATAGAAAATAGTCACCCACAGCAGAAAAACGCGTTTGGTGGACATGCAGCCTCAGCAGCTTCATTTTCTGTTTGTTGAAATCTCTGAATATCTGACCGTAATTTTTTTTTCTGCAAGGGAGGAGAGGTTTTTTTCAGTGTTACACTTTTAAAAGGAACTCCGATTATATTGGCATGTTAACTCTATATGCTTTATTTTGATGTTAGTAACATAACTATAATTTATCCATCCATCCATCCATCTTCTACCGCTTTTCCGGAGGTCCGGGTCGCGGAGGCAGCAGTTCAAGCAGAGAAGCCCAGACTTCCCTCTCCCCAGCCACCTGCTCCAGCTCTTCAGAGGGGATACCAAGGCGTTCCCAGACTAGCTGGGAGACATAGTCTCTCCACCGAGTCCTGGGTCTGCCCCGGGGTCTCCTCCCAGTGGGACGTGCCTGAAACACCTCAAGTGGGAGGCGTCCAGGAGGCATCCTAATCAGATGCCCATACCACCTCAACTGACTCCTTTCAATGTGGAGGAGCAGCGGTTCTACTCTGAGCCTCTCCCGGATGACTGAGCTCCTCACCCTATCTCTGAGGGTGAGTCCAGCAATCCTACGGAGAAAGCTCATTTCAGCCGCTTGTATCCGCGATCTCGTTCTTTCGGTCATTACCCAAAGCTCGTGACCATAGGTGAGAGTAGGAACGTAGATTGACTGGTAAATCGACAGCTTTGCCTTAGAACTAAGCTCCCTCTTCACCACAACAGACCGGTACAACGTCCGCATCACTGCAGATGCTGCTCCAATCCGTCTGTCGATCTCTCGCTCCATTTTCCCCTCACTCGTGAACAAGACCCCAAGATACTTAAACTCCTCCACTTGGGGCAGGAGCCTGTCCCCAACCCGGAGAGGACAATCCACCTTTTTCCGGCTGAGGACCATGGACTCGGACTTGGAGGTGCTGATTCTCATCCCAGCCGCTTCACACTCAGCGGCAAACCGTCCCAGCAAGAGCTGTAGGTCATTGCTGGATGAAGCCAACAGGACAACATCATCTGCAAACAACAGAGATGAGATCCTGTGGTCACCAAGCATGACACCCTCCATTCCCTGGCTGCGCCTAGAAATCCTGTCCATAAAAATTATGAACAGGACCGGTGACAAAGGGCAGCCCTGGCGGAGTCCAACTCTCACTGGGAATGACTCCGACCGAGTGTTGGCAACTATAACTATAATTAAATTATAACTATTATAACTAAATTAAAACTATAACTATAATTTAATTTTTTAAAAATAATTCCCAGTTTTATATATTTTTAAAAAACTTTATTGTGATTTTTGTTTACGTCGCAATGCATTCTGGGTAGTGACGTAGAATGGTTGCAGCCATTTTTTCTGTCTTATACAAGCCAAGAAGCGAAGCTCCTAACTACTGCCATTTGTCAGTGAAAATGCCACATTGCGCGGCTTTTGGATGTAATTTCCAATCAAAGGGAAATAAAGAGAGCGGGGTGAGCCTCCATAGCTTTCCTAAAGAGGGAAAGTGGAGGAAAAAGTGGGGCGGCAGCGGCTCAGCAGGTAGAGCAGGTCGTCTAATAACCCCATGGTTGGCGGTTCGCATCACGCTCTCCCCAGATATCCTGCCGTTGTGTCCCTGGGCAAGACACTTCACCTGCATTGCCTCCAGTGCCCATAACACTGGGTATGAATGTGTAAAAATGTTTAAATGCTCAGTGGTGGCCGGAGAGGCTGTTGGCGTGGATTGGCAGCCACATTTCCCTCACTCTGAGTGTCTGTGATCACGCGCTGTAGCGCATGCCTGATAAAGCTGACATATGTATTAATCACGCTGTGATAAAGCACAATATCGCTCAAAGTGCGCGCATGAGACATGTCTGTGATCGCACGCTTGTGTTGACCGTTCCTGCCTTTCGTCTCCTAACCGTGGTTTGGGGACGCAGGGGAGATGTATCTTCCTCCGCAGTCGATTCCCGAGTAAATCTCACTCTTGTGGTACACAGAAGCACAGGCCGTTTTGCTGAAGCGTTGGGGCTTTATTTATATGCCGCACTGTTGTCAGCAACAAATTCTACCTGCTCTGGTCGCCTCACTTTTTCTACTTATCCGCACCAAATCACACACCGTTCGCTCTCCAGGTCATTCCACACACACCGGGGCGGGGGGGGGGGGGGGTGCCTCGGCTGCGCAAACGCTCCCACTCACTCACGTCCACGCACCGAGCTGCCCCATCCAAACACACGCACCAGACACATCCCACAACACTTGATAGAGCTGACATATGTATTAATCACGCTGTGATATCACTCAAAGCGCGCGCTTGGCTTGACATGTTGAAGATCTGGCTGGCAACAGTCAGGAAAAAAAAAAAAAAAAAAAAAAGTGGATCGACTGTGGAGCGCTGCTTATGGACGTTCAACCCGCAGTCTGAGAAAGCAACAGAGAAATTGCTTTATGTTGCTCAGAGTCCATGTTTATCAGTTCAGTGCCCATCATGCTTGTAGACAATTTTTTGTGTTTGAGCATTCTATTGTAAGTAAATCAACAATATATAAGTTTCACTCCACTCCACGAGTGTCTCAAGCGTGCGCTCGAGGAAGCATTATTTTAAGGTGAAATAAAACGGCCTGTGCTTCTGTGTACCACTCGGGAGTAAGATAGTGGAGGAAGATACATCTCCCCTGTGTCCCAAAACCACGGTTAGGAGACGAAAGGCAGGAACGGTCAACACAAGCGTGCGATCACAGACATGTCTCATGCGCGCACTTTGAGCGATATTGTGCTTTATCATAGCGTGATTAATACATATGTCAGCTTTATCAGGCATGTGCTACAGCACGTGATCACAGACACTCAGAGTGAGGGAAATGTTGCTGCCAATCCACGCCAACGGCCTCTCCGGCCACCACTGAGCATTTAAACATTTTTACACATTCATACCCAGTGTTATGGGCACTGGAGGCAATGCGGGTGAAGTGTCTTGCCCAGGGACACAACGGCAGGATATCTGGGGAGAGCGTGATGCGAACCGCCAACCATGGGGTTATTAGACGACCTGCTCTACCTGCTGAGCCGCTGCCGCCCCACTTTTTCCTCCACTTTCCCTCTTTAGGAAAGCTATGGAGGCTCACCCCGCTCTCTTTATTTCCCTTTGATTGGAAATTACATCCAAAAGCCGCGCAATGTGGCATTTTCACTGACAAATGGCAGTAGTTAGGAGCTTCGCTTCTTGGCTTGTATAAGACAGAAAAAACGGCTGCAACCATTCTACGTCACTACCCAGAATGCATTGCGACGTAAACAAAAATGGTGATTTACATCGTAATAAAGTTTTTTAAAAATATATAAAACTGGGAATTATTTTCAAAAAAAATATATTATAGTTATGTTACTAACATCAAAATAAAGCATATAGAGCTAACATGCCAATATAATTGGAGTTCCTTTTAATAAAAATATATATTTTCAACTCATCTATTTTAACCAAACTTTTAATTTCTTTGAAATTGAAACATGACTGGCAAACACCGGAGGAAGTGGATCAAATCAGCTGATCACTGGAAGCCAGAGCTCAGCTGTTCTCCATGATCACACTTTGCTGTTGGCTGCACCTCCCGGCAAAACCACACTCCATGCTGCAGTGTTGTTGGTGGGACATGTTATGGTGTTACACGGGTGGTGACGTCGCCCAGGGTATCAGAGAGCTGTGTGGTAGAGGGGCGGTCTCTTGACCACCTCTCTGTTTAGCGGGAGCGTCTGTCTGAATACTGTGAGCATATAATAAAGTCCTGTGTAGTTCACCACTCGCCTCATCATTGGTCTACGTTTTACAGACATAACATTTGGTGACGAGGATGAAGTGTGGATGCTGGCGTGTCTTCTTTTCAGCCGTTTTTGGAGTCTCCAGGAGAGCGTCTGGTGCCTTGGGCAAGGTGGTTCATGGCTTTTCAGAATTACTTGGTGGCACTCAGCCTCTGTGAATTGAAGAAGGTATGAGCACGGACCATTTTAGTCCACAATTTAGGTGTAGAAAGACAGCGTATCCTTTCTACCTTGGGGGCTAGCGATAGCTTCAAGGACGTGGTTGAGCTGTTGGCGTGACATTTTCGTGCGCCTGTAAACATCATTGTCAGGAGGATCCAGTTTCTTTAGCGTCACCAGTGGATCGGCAAGTCAGTGCAGCACTATGTTGCTGGCCTTTGGCAGCTGGCTGGGGACTGCCAGTTTGGTGCTTTAGAGGAAGAAATGGTCTGCAACCAGTTGGCGGAGCACACGCTGTGCTCATCAGCACGGTCGAGACTGATAACTCACTCCGGTGAATTGACTCTTGCCACGGCTGTGGAAATAGCTCAACAGTGTGAAGCAACGGACAAACTGTCACACGACCTCCGTGAAAGAGCAACGCTACGCCGCTATGACTCACAAGCGATAGCACAGACTGTGGATCTGGACAGCGAGCAAGAAGAATGTGCTGCAGCTGTGAAGATGAGGTCCACCCCAGGATCGCCCAAGTGTTCGGGTTGTGTGTCCACGAAGCACCGGGATAAGGCTAGAGAGTGTCCGGCGAGAGGCAAACACTGTGAGAAGTGTGGACTCCTGCATCACTTTGCCAGGGCCTGTAATAGTTTCGAGCAAGGGGAACAGCGACACAAAGCAGACACCCCTGCTCCAACTCCTACGGTTATCCACACCGTTTCCCCAGACACAACGGCCGTATGTATTGTTCGGAACTGGACGGAGTGGAGGTACCATTATTGGTTTACACGGGCGCAGTGAGGTCGGTGTTGAGTTGGCCCACCATGAGGAGTTTCTTCCCGTACCATCAGATGAAAGGCAGTCCCTCCAGGATTTTGTGATGTTGTGATCACACCAATTCATGCAAAATCAACCAATCAGTGCAACTATTGCACGACCTTGCAACTTTGTCCAGTCACCACAACTTTCGCGCAATTTTGGCCAATCCTTGTCAACTTCTGCCAATTTCACCAATCAAATTTGTCTCTAACTGGCATTGAAACGTTCAGTCTAACCAATCAAATGCATCGTTGCACTGCGTTCACTTCTGTGTTTACAGTGAGTAGTGAGTTTATAGTTTACATTGAGTAATGGAACACATCTGCAAACAGAGTGTGCAATTTTATAAAAACACTCACCTGCGAGATTTTCAGCACCATCCTTCCTCCGTCTCTCCCAGCCTGCCCGTGGACGCCTCGCCACGTCTCTGTCCTGACTGCATGTGCAAAGTGCTGGGTTTGTGTTGGAAAAACATGCACCTGCTCCAAAAGCACCCCGTTGCGGGAGCGTGCATGAGAAGAGTACGCTACACTACAGCCAGTGTTTGAACATTTATACACTACCGTTCAAAAGTGTGGAGTCACTTAGAAATTTCCTTATTTTTGATAGAAAAGCACTGCTTTTTCAATGAAGATAACTTTAAACTAATCAGAAATACACTCTAATATCTAAAATACATTGCTAATGTAGTAAATGACTATTCTAGCTGCAAATGTCTGGTTTTTGGTGCAATATCTACATAGGTGTATAGAGACCCATTTCCAACAACTATCACTCCAGTGTTCTAATGGTGCAATGTGTTTGCTCATTGTGTCAGAAGGCTAATGGATGATTAGAAAACCCTTGTGCAATCATGTTAGCACAGCTGAAAACAGTTTAGCTGGTTAGAGAAGCTATAAAACTGACCGACCTTTGAGCAGGTTGAGTATCTGGAAAAAATTATTTCAAATACAAATCATTTCTAACCTTGTCAATGTCTTGACTATATTTTCTATTCATTTTACAACTCATGGTGGTAAATAAGTGTGACTTTTCATGGAAAACACAAAATAATTGTCTGGGTGACCCCAAACTTTTGAACGGTAGTGTATATCTTTAGAGGTAAAATCATTACTACATCTGGTCAATGAGCTTTAAAACTGTGAATCTCCGGTGTGGACTCTGGATGGACAAACGCACCCATCCACCCACCCCCCGCAGCCGTCTGGCTGTAAATTAAAGGTGTGTGTGTGTGTGTGTGTGTGTGTGTGTGTGTGTGTGTGAAGACCGACATGCAGCAGACAGACAGGTAGGCATGGAGAGAGAATATTCTCTGTTTTTTTTATTTTTTTTTTCAGAAAAACACAGACTCCAATAGCCCTCTCCGCTCAGTACTGAGTGGTTGGGAACTGTAGGGAGTTTTCAAATGAAGGTCCATCCATCCATCTTCTTCCGCTTAATCCTTTTCGGGTCGCGGGGGGGCTGGAGCCTATCCCAGCATCTTTGGGCGAGAGGCAGAGTACACCTTGGACAGATCGCCAGTCCATCCCAGGGCCAACACAGAGAGACAGACAACCATTCACTCTCACAGTCAGACCTACGGACAATTTAGAATCCCCAGTTTTTGATGCCAATTAACCTAACTTGCATGTTTTTGGCATGTGGGAGGAAACCGGAGAAATCCCGGAGTAAACCCACGCAGACACGGGGAGAACATGCAAACTCCACACAGATCACTGTTGGTCGGGGGCTGGGATCGAACCCAGGATCCCCCGGGCAAGGGTGAGTTGCTGTGCTGCCGCAGTGCTAACCACTCCGCCACTGCGCTGCCCCTCAAATGAAGGTATTGCCAATAATTTCCAAATCTATACTCTTTAACATGCATTCAATACAATTTAGATATTGTTGATATTGTGTTAATGTTTGTATTTGCTGTTGCACAAGAGTTTTTCTGTATAGCAGAAATTTCTGCTTTATTTACAAATCACTATAATAGGACATTTTTGGCAATCCTGTGCTTTTCTTGTATTGTTATATAGAATATCACTGCAGTAAACTGAAAAAAAACATCTGCTTTAAACTTTGGAATTTTTCCCACAACTTTTAGTGCAGAAAACACTCTAAAAACATTGTAACTTTTATTGCAACTATTTAAAAACACTCCACAAATTCAGGCTTTTTGACCCGCAACAATCATAAAAACATCCCACGAAATCCTGGAGGGACTGGAAAGGTCATTTGAAACAGTTATGCGGCTGTGGAAGAAGGAGGCTGCCCGTTGTGGGTTCAGTGGAGCTGACGGCACGATACAAATCAGCAGTGGTCGCTGACCTGAAGTTTATTGTTATTGGCAGTGGCGAGAATGTGATGGGCTGCGACCTCTTCTATGGACTGGGGTTTTCCATCAGCGGTGTTGGCGAGGAATGGTCAGCCTACGGTTTGTGGGACCGACCGGTGCTGCGAGTGGTGGATGATGAAATATGGGACGAACCTTGGCCTAGTAGTCTGGAAAGTGAGCAGGACCAACTCCATCCAGGGCCATCGCAGGAGAGATCCTGGGCCAGAGCCCAAGTTGCCTTAACTGAGGGAAACCGGGCGGTGCTGTGGGACGCCTGTGACGGCGGATGGAGCTGAGTGGATGGCTTATCCTGCTTCCAGAGTTGGGCTGGGAGGAACCGAGAAATGGGGTCACAGCGGTTTCCCAAGTGTCTCAAAGCGAGTGGGGCAGGACTGGCTGTCACAGTTAAACGACGTGCCACACAGGAACACTGGAAGCCGAGAAAGGCTCCTCCATGGGTCGCTGATTTGGTCCGACCCAGAGAGTAAGCCCGTTCAAGAGGGGTTCGCTACAAGCAAAAACGACAGGAGGACCAGGGGCAGCTGCAGGTGGTGGCTGTTTGGGAGGATGGTTATTGTTCGCTGTCCGATGGTACAGAGAGGCACCCCAGCGAGCTGCGGTGCATCTACGAGGAGAGAGAGGTGTCTTGGCATCTACGTAGATCGTCTCTTGGTGCCAAGAAAAGGAGATGCTCTGGTCGGGACCCGCCTGACGCGTCTCCACGGGGTGGGCTCTCTACGGTAACTGACTGGTTATTTGCGGGGCAATGTGTTTAATGTACGTTATTGTTGATTGCTCAAGTTACAATGTTCTGCACGATGTTAATGTGAGTGATGTTTGACGTTATAGCGGGGACTAATCTTTTGTATCTGTGTTAAATAATAAGGGGGATTATTTTGAATTGTTTATCTGTTTTAGCAGCATGGCAGTTTTGCGTTTGAAAGATTGTTTAATGAAGATGACAGAATAATCCGTCATTTTGGGGTGGAACGGCAGTCCACCTGTCTCCCCCCCCAGCTTTAGTTGTTTTGTACGACTGTTATATGTCTGTGTGTGTGTATATATATATTTTATAGTAATATGTACATATGTATATTAGCTGCTCTTGCTTGCTTGGTTTTTTTTTTCTTGCCTTCTGATTGTTGCTCTGAGTGTTGCTATCCCTGTGCTGTTGCAATCCTGGAATTTCCCCGTTGTGGGACTAATAAAGGCTTATCTTATCTTATAGGACTTCACGAATTTTCTGTTTGTTGTAGAGTGTGATTCGGGTTCCATATTGGGGAGGGTTTTGATTGTGTGTATGTTCTGGACCTTTTTTGAGAGGGGGGAGGGCGTGTAGTGTTGTTGGTAGGACATGTTATGGTGTTACGCGGGTGGTGACACCGGTAGCTAGCTGATGCCTTATAGTTAGCATGCTAGCAATTTCTTCAGCACACTTCACTCGGTTTTCTTGCCATTTTCAGATGAAACAAAGAGTCCATCACCACAAAAATATTGTGGTTTTACCGTGTTATCCTCGTTTTTTTTTTCAACATTGTCCAGGTCAGCTGATGAAATTCTTGCACACCAGGAGGTTTCCATGGAAACAGCCTGGCTTCTTCCTTTCTCCTCCTCCTCCTCTTCTAAAGTTGATTCTGATTCTGGAAAGTTGATTCTGATTCTGTTGACCATTAACAATTTAACTCAGATGTTTTATTCAGAGAAATGTCCATCGTTTTGCTGTATTCCATTAATGTTGCCTTAAAGTGCCAACCAGGAGTCAACAGTAAATAACGGTTACTAATTAACGGTTACTAGAACACCTTTGAAGTGGAGTGATCCATATCCAGTGGAACTGGAGTGCAGTTATCTGGGATTATAAGAACTCCTGGAATCCCTATTGTCCAATCAAATCGCTCGGTCAGAACTAACTGTTGTATCATATATTTTATTGTATTGATTGTATTTTGTTTAACAAGGTTCTCCCTGTTCTTGTCACACGCAGGCAGTGTGTGTCACACACGTGGGTGGAGCACAGACTTGAAGCTGCTACGTTTTCATTACAGGGTGTGGATGGAAGCTCGGACTGTGGGATATGACCAGAGTTTCACATCACCATTTACAGTAAGTGATCTGATTTGATGATAACTATATATATAATCTCATGATATACATTACCTGTCAGTTCTATAGTTTATATATCATAACCAATACAAAGGACCTTCTCTTTTTTATACATTTTAAAGTTCCTACAGAAAAAATTGTCGTAATTCATCTGTCAGTAATTTTATGCACCTTTTTTCCCTCTTAATTTTGCAGAGTTGTAATAAAATGTTTTTAATGTACATTTGAAATGACTTCTTCCAAACATGTTTTTATTAAACTTTTTGGCAAAACAAAAAAGGAGAGGAAAAAAAAAAAAACATAACACATATGTAAACTAAAATAATGGGGGGAGAAAATCCATCCATGCACATCCTCACACAAGTGTGTTTCCACATTATAGACAGTAGGGAAACAGATTCCATCACTGAAGAACCTAATTAGTGATGCACTTTACCACAGTCAGAGGTAATGAGTTGATGAAGTTGGAGCCTCCCTCCAAGCCAGTTCCAGTAATCCAGATCACATTTTCTGGGCTTTAGTAGCCCCAAGATATTGAAGAAAAGGGTCCCAAGTGTGATAAAAAAGGAAGGGTTTGTCCATTAAAGCTGTAGAGAAAGTCTGGAGAGGGATGGTCCTGATCACACTGTTCAACCACTGATGCAGAGTGGGGGCTTTGTCAGAAATCCACAATGTGAGAATACGTTTCCGTGCATTGTACAGAGGAATATGCAAAAGCTTCATACTTAAAAAATGATCCGATAGTTCATCAGTTAGTCCCAACAAACAGGTCCGTGCCCCAAGCTGTAGAGTGCAATTAAAAATCCTGCTAAGCTGCTGAATAATGGTACCCCAGAACTGCTGAAGAGAGGGACAGCTGCACATACAATGGAGAAAAGAACCCACTGTTGACTGACATTTAGTGCAGAGATCTGAAAGGCCTGAGTTGGCCCTATGTCTGATTTCAGGAGGAATGTAGAGTCTGTGCAGTATTTTAAACTGTCTCTTCTTTCTTTCATTACCCAAAGCTCATGACCATAGGTGAGGGTTGGAATGTAGATTGACTGGTAAATCGACAGCTTTGCCTTAGAGCTTATAAGCTCTCTCTTCACCACAGTAGACCGGTACAACGTCTGCATCACTGCAGATGCTCCTCCGATAAGTCTGTCAGTCTTTCACTCCATTCTCCCCTCACTTGAGAATAAGACCCCGAGATACTTCAACTCATCCACCAAATTCTGCAAAGATGAGTGGGCCAAAATTCCTCCACAGTGCTGTAAAAGACTCATTGCCACTTATCGCAAACGCTTGATTGCAGTTGTTGCTGCTAAGGGCAGCCCAACCAGTTATTAGGTTTAGGGGGCAATCACTTTTTCACACAGGGCCATGTAGGTTTGAAATTTTTTTACCCTTAATAATAAACACCATTTAAAACTGCATTTTGTGTTTTCTTGTGTTATCTTTGTCTAATATTTAAATTTTTTTGATGATGTGACATATTTAAGTGTGACAAACATACAAAAAATGAGAAATCAGGAAAGGGGCAAACACTTTTTCACACTACTGTACATTGTATATATATTGGAGTTTGTAGTTCACAAACAGCATGAAAATGTGTATAGAAATACAGTGGATATAAAAAAGTCTACACACCCCTGTTCAAATGCCGGGTTTTTGTGATGTAAAAAAAAATGAGATCAAAATATATCATTTCAAAACCTTTTCCACCATTAATGTGACCTATAACCTGTACAACCCAATTAAAAAACAAACTGAAATCTTTTAGAAAAATAAACAAAAAACTTAAAATAACCTGATTGCGTAAATATGCACAGCCTGTTAAAACTGGGGATGTGGTTGTGTTCGGAATTAACCAGTCACATTCAAACTCAGGTTAAATGGGAGTCAGCACACACCTGCCACCATTTAAAGTGCCTCTGATTAACCCCAAATAAAGTTCAGCTATTCCACCAGTCTTTTCCTGACATTTTTGTAGTCACATCTTACAGCATAAGCCATGGATAGAGAGTTTCCAAAGCATCAGAGGGAGCTCATTGCTCACAGTTATTAGTCAGGAGAAAGGTACAAAAGAATTTCTGTTTGAAAAACTCCTTATGAAAAATCAGACAAGATCAAAGTTTCAGCAAATTATAATATGCACTGATCAGCGGAAGACAATCCAGAGTACAGCTTTCACAGACTGCTGCAGTGCATTGGCTTAACTAACAGAGTGATTCTGGCTATATATATCCAAGGGGCCATCGGGGTGAGGTCACTTCTTGATAGACGGTTATGTAGACGGTTAGGCTTTTTCATTCATCTAGCTACAATGCTCCGCACTGTGTGTGTTTATATATTTACATATTTATTCCATCTAGCTACAGTGCTCCGCACTGTGTGTGTTTACATACTCATACATTTATTCCATCTAGCTACAATGCTCCACACTGTGTGTTTATACAGTTAGGCCCAGAAATATTTGGACAGTGACACAGTCTTCATGATTTGGGCTCTGCATGCCACCACATTGGATTTGAAATGAAACGACTACAACGGAATTGAAGTGCAGGCTTAAGGTTTAATTCAAGGGGTTGAACAAAATATGTAATTAAACATGTAGGAATTGTAGCTATTTTTATACAAACGCTCCTCATTTCAGGGGCTCAAAAGTAATTGGACAAATAAACATAACCCTAAGTAAAATGTTACTTTTCAATATTTTGTTGAGAATCCTTTGCAGGCAATGACTGCCTGAAGTCTGGAACCCGTGGACATCACCAAACACTGGGTTTCCTCCTTTGTGATGCTTTGCCAGGCCTTTACTGCAGCTGCCTTCAGTTGTTGCTTGTTTGTGGGTCTTTCTGCCTTAAGTTTTGTCTGGAGCAAGTGAAATGCATGCTCGATTGGGTTGAGATCTGGTGATTGACTCGGCCATTGCAGAGTATTCTACTTTTTTGCTTTCAAAAAACTCCTGGGTTTCTTTTGCAGTATGTTTTGGATCATTGGTGAAATGCCCGTCCAATCAACTTTGCTGCATTTGGCTGAATCTGAGCAGAAAGTATATCCCTATACACTTCAGAATTCATCCGGCTGCTTCTGTCTTTTGTCACATCATCAATAAACACAAGTGACCCAGTGCCATTGGAAGCCATGCATGCCCATGCCATCACACTGCCTCCACCATGTTTTACAGAAGATGTAGTGCTTTGGATCATGAGCTGTTCCAATTCTTCTCCAAACTCTTCTTCTTCCCATCATTCTGGTACAGGTTGATCTTAGTCTCATCTGTCCAAAGAATGCTGTTCCAGAACTGGGCTGGCTTCTTCAGGTGTTTTTTTGGCAAAGTCAATTCTGGCCTTTCTAATTTTGAGGCTGATCAATGGTTTGCACCTTGTGGTGAATCCTTTGTATTTACTCTCATGAAGTCTTCTCTTTATGGTAGACTTAGATACTGATACACCTACTTCCTGGAGAGTGTTCTTCACTTGAGTGGATGTTGTGAAGGGGTTCTGCGATCATCCACCACTGTTGTCTTCCGTGGATGTCCAGGCCTTTTTGAGTTCCCAAGCTCACCAGTGCACTCTTTTTTTTTCTCAGAATGTACCAAACTGTTGATTTGGCCACTCCTAACATTTCTGCTATCTCTCTGATGGATTTCTTCTTTTTTTTTTCAGCCTCAGAATGGTCTGTTTCACCGCCATTGAGAGCTCCTTTGACCGCATGTTGTGTGTTCACAGCAACAACTTCCAAATGCAAACGCCACACTTGGAATCAACTCCAGACCTTTTAACTGCTTAACCCCTTGCACTCTGGTCAATTTCCCTAAAAACGCCTAAAAATAACGTACCCAAAGTAAATCAAAAGCTGTTCTTCAACCCTTTGCAGCATCTTCATGGGGTTGGTCTCATTTAAAAGAAAACACTTTGAATTTTTTGGCAAAACAGTCATAATCTCTCTAAGTGCTCCTGCCACTGAGTAACGGTCATCTAAACATACTGAACTTGAAGAAAATAAAGTTCGCCTGGGTGGTTTTTTTGGATACAAATGCTTGCAAATAACACACAGCTGTCAGATCCGGGCTGGGAAATGCAACAGAAATGTAGAACCAAGTGTTATCCAGCTGAGGTCAAAATTTTGTAACAATACCACAAAAAATGAATATATTACACAGCTTTTTTCTCAGGTTGTTCCCAGGCGTTTTTGAACTGTGCCAAATTGTGCCAAATGGCACAGTTTGGAAAAACATCTGTAACTTTTGAATGATTCAATATAGAAGCTTGATCTTGGGCTCTAATGAAAGGTGACACTCAGGGCTGTGTGTGTGTGTGTGTGTGGGGCTGTTGTTTATTCATTCATGAATGAATGACCAAACAAGCCCCCACACACAAAAAAGCATGCCACGTAAAAAATGTGTGGCTTTTTTTTTTTTTTACAAGAAAAAATAACCTACAGTGCACTAAAAATTATACTAAAATATCTGTAATGTAGAGGATAACAACTGCCACCACCACCCCCCGCTACAGAGGACGGACATCGTCCATCGCCACATGACGGCCCGTGTGCGCGCCGCGGTCTACTACACACAGTTGTACTAAAATATCTGCAATATATCTGCAATCCGCTACAGAAGAGTAGCGGGGGGGGGAGGCGTTTACGGTCTGGACGCGGCGCACGGACCGGTCCGTCATGTGGCGATGACGCACAGTTGTAATTTACCGATCGGTCAAAAGTCATTTTGATTACAATTTTCAGGGATAAAGAATAATTTATAATTTAAAATAATAATTTTGGGGCAGCACGGTGGTGCAGTGGTTAGCACAGTGGCAGCACAGCAAGAAGGTCATGGGATCGTTTCCACCCTTGACCATCGTGGATTCGGTCCCACCCCCAGACCATCGGTGACCCTTCTGTGTGGAGTTTGCATGTTCTCCCCGTGTCTGCGTGGGTTTACTCCGGGCACTCCGGTTTCCTCCCACATGCCAAAAACATGCAAGTTAGGTTAATTGGCATCAAAACTGGGGATTCTAAATTGTCCTTAGGTATGGATGTGAGAGTGAATGGTTGTCTGTCTCTTTGTGTTGGCCCTGCGATGGACTGGCGATCTGTCCAGGGTGTACCCTGCCTCTCGCCCAAAGATGCTGGGATAGGCTCCAGCCCCCCCGCGACCCGAAAGGATTAAGCGGTAGAAGATGGATGGATGGATGGAAGAATAATTTAGCTTATAACACTTACCTGTCCACAACAGCAGTGTCGCTGGCGAACTTCTCTTCCTCATTGTCAGACGAACATGACGCTGGTCTGCTTGTTACGACTCGTGGTTCTGGTCATGCGACCCGGTCAAACCATGATTCCATTATTGCGGTTTTGTGCTTCCATGATTGCGGTTTTGGCAAACGATTTTTCAAAACAAATAGGAACAGTAGTAAGAAAAAAACACTGGCGAATGCGTGTGTGTCACCCAGCGTCCAATCAAATTTCATCTGTTACATTCCTCAGAGTCCCATCAGGGAAGACATAGGGGCACCTCCCACCTTATCCGAGGTCCAAGATGCCATCAGGAGCCTGAAGAGCAACAAGGCCACCGGTCCAGATGGGATCCCAGCTGAGGTCCTAAAGGAAGGTGGTCCTGAACTCCTGTGCCATCTCCATGCCCTCCTTCTGAAGGTCTGGGAAAAGGAAGAACTCCCCTCAGAGCTCAGGGATGCTCTGATCGTGACCATATTTAAGAAGGGGGACAAAGCTGATTGTGGAAATTACAGAGGCATCTCACTCCTGTCAACAACTGGCAAGGTACTTGCTCGTGTTCTCGCTAACCGTTTACTGCTACTTTCTGAGGAAATACTCCCAGAATCACAGTGCGGCTTTCGTCCATCTAGAGGCACAGCAGATATGATCTTCACTGCCCGCCAACTTCAGGAGAAATGCCGTGAGCACAAGTTGCCTTTGTATATGGCTTTTATAGACCTGACAAAGGCCTTTGACTCAGTAGATCGCCAGGCTGTGTGGAGCATACTATTGAGGTATGGCTGCCCAGAGAAATACATCAGGATTCTGAGGCTACTGCATGATGGAATGACAGCCACGGTGCTAAGTAACAGCGGCTCCATGTCTGAGCCTTTCACCATGGGGACAGGGGTCAAACAGGGATGCATCATTGCACCCACCCCTTTTTCTATCTTTATTGCTGCCATACTTCACCTCATTGGCAAAGACCTACCACAGGGAATTCCGATCTGGTACAGAACCGACGGTAGGCTCTTTAACCTTGCTAGGTTCAAAGCCAAAAGCAAGGTTAGAAACACCACCATTATGGAGCTCCAGTGTGCAGATGACAACGCCATAGTAGCACACTCCACAGAAGACCTACAGGGTATCCTGAATGCCTTTGCCAAGGGATATAGAGCCCTGGGTCTAACCTTAAACATCAAGAAGACCCAGGTGCTACATCAACCTCCACCCAATCAGCCATTTATTTCTCCTATTATAAAAGTGGACAACACCCCTCTTGAAAATGTTGACCACTTCCCCTACCTCGGCAGTCTTCTCTCCTCCAAAGTGGACATTGACTCTGAGATCAGCCATCGTCTGAGCTGTGCCAATGGAGCATATGCCAGACTCAGGATGAAGGTCTTTGAAGATCGAGATCTCAAGATCGATACCAAGCTCTTGGTCTACAAGGCTGTGGTTCTCCCCACCTTGCTGTACGGGGCAGAATCATGGACCATTTACAGCAGGCACCTGAGAGCTCTGGAGCAGCTCCACCAAAGAACTTTGAGAAGGATTCTGAGGATTAAATGGGAGGACCGACGCACAAACGTCAGCGTTCTGGAAGAGGCCAAAATGCCCAGCATTTCCACCACAATAATAAAACACCAACTACGATGGACTGGCCATCTCAGTTGCATGTCTGACACCCATCTCCCAAAACAAATTCTTTATTCTGAACTGGAGAGAGGTTCACGGGCTCCAGGAGGGCAAAAGAAACGGTTCAAGGACAATATTAAAACAAACCTTAAAAAATTCAATATCAGAATCAGAATCAGAATGAACTTTATTGCCAAGCATGTTAAAAACATACGAGGAATTTGACTTGACATTAGGCGCGCTCGATAAGCGCTTCCTAATGACGCGGCAGCCATACAAGGCGCCTGTCATGCAGTGGGGGGTAAAGAGGGGAAGGGGGAGGGAACACATTGGGCAGAGAGAAAAAAACAAAGTTTTCAAAATAGTGCTCGAATGAGCAAAATTGTGATCACATAGGAAAAAAAAAAAAACCTCAGTTGCACAATTAGCAGACAAAACACAGATCACACATTAACAAAGAAAAAGAGAGAGACCAGTATGTGTAGTCAGTCATGTAATATCAGTATGAGTGCAGTGTGGATGTATCAGTTGCTGGTGCACAACAAAGAAGCCTCTCCTAGGCAACGGATGGATGTTATGTTCATGTATTCTAAACATAGATAAGCATGTCCACAGAGTCCATCTCTCTTCGTGCATGCCAGATGGTAAAGTTCCGTATTAGACACATGATAACACTGTCCTTGAAGAGTTCAGTTTGCTGAACAACAGCAATTGTTTGCTAATTGTTTGGGTTAAAGAAGTCAAAACTCCCTTCTGCATAATCTCTGCTCCTGGAGGAATGAGTTCCCAAGGACGCTGAATCAAGGCCTGATGAGCACAGTCACTTAGAGCATAGTAATTTCTACTCTCATGTGATTCTGTGCATCACAATTTAAATTAATTCAATTCACAGGCTTTAAAATCATTCCCTGGAGAGCACCCAGCGGCTCAAGATGTTTTCAACCTCCTGATTCAGTTCACCATTTGCCGCTATCAGTGCACTCCCATGCTGGTCGAATTGTTGAAGGAGCTTCGCCGGGATCCGCATTTTGACCAGCTCTTCCAACTTCTTTAATTTCCGATACACCAGGAAACTCCAGAGCCAAACAGTAGAAATCCTGTGATCATAAGCCAAACAGATAGATGTCTTCCGCATCTTCAGTCAAATCACACAGACACATGAGTTTCCAATTGTCCCATGAGTCGCACATTTGGGCTCCCCCGGGCCAGATTTTCTGTTTGAAAAGGTGGTGTCAATTGCATTTAAAGCCCGAAATTCCATTTTTTCCGTTTTTCCGTTTGGATTGAGATCCACGAGAAGGAGAGCGAGACACAGACAGGACGCAGCAAGCTGGGATCAGTCAGGGAGGCGGAGGAGGAGAGGAGGAGAAATGCGACTGCTCTTTCTGAAAGCCGGAAGAAGAAGTCATATCTCCTGACTGGGAGCACATGGCTCTAAACAGGCACCAATGGAAGGAAGCGGTGCATGAAGGTGCTGCACACTATGAGAAGGAAATCCACCGTGTCGCAGAAACAAAACGACAGCTCCGCAAGGAAAGACAGAAAAAGGCTCCAGCACGACCACAACCCACTACCATTTTCCCATGCCAACATTGCACCAAAATATGCGGGTCACGGATCGGCCTCTACGCCCACCTGAAGACCCACAAGTAGACACTCCCACGAGGAATGACTGTCATACTCGTTTTGAGTGACCGCTGATGATGGTCACCCAGCGGCTTACACAAAGCAGATTTGACGCACGCTTTCAATAGTCGAACTTCTCTGCTTCAATTGGCTTGCTGTATTCACAGCCGTTGGTAGGCGGGTCCTTCTTGCTAGGTTTTCAGTCATTGGTTCTTCAGGGTTTCAGAAACACAATTCAAGGCTCTTATTAGTCGAATGAGAGGTCAATCATATCTAAACCAATCAAAGCACTCCTTTGGCTTTCTGTTCGCGGCTGTGTCTGTAGTGGAAGAACGGAAATAGAGCTTTTTTTTTCAGTGCGCACTAGGACGCAGAGACGTGACCGCTCGCGGTATCCCGGACTGCAAGAGGTTAATTGATGACAGGTTAACGAGGGAAGAGCCCATGCAGCCTTGTTATTTTTTTATTTTTTTTATTTTTTTTTTTTTTTTGCTGCCTTCTGAGTCAATTGTCCAATTACTTTTGGTCCCTTGAAAAAGAGGCGGCTACGTATTAAAGAGCTGTAATTCCTAAACCCTTGCTCCAATTTGGATGTGAATACTCTCAAATTACAGCTGAGAGTCTGCACTTTAAGCCCATATTGATTATATGATTGTATCCTGAATATGTTTTCGTAAACAGCTAAAATAACAAAACTTGTGTCACTGTCCAAATATTTTTGGGCCTAACTGTATATTCATATATTTATCCCATCTAGCTACAATGCTCCGCACTGTGTGTTTATATATTTATTCCATCTAGCTACAGTGCTCTGCTCTCTCTATATTTATATTTATATGTACATATGTATACTCGCTGCTCTTGTTTTTTTACTTGCCTTCTGATTGTTGCTTTGAGTGTTGCTATCCCTGTGCTGTTGCAATCCTGGAATTTCCCCATTGTGGGACTAATAAAGGCTTATCTTATCTTATCTTATCTTATCTTATCGTTCATTCATGACTCAGTTGATAAAAGTTTGCTGAGCCTCTTGATTATTTCATTCATGACTAAGATTGTATCTGCTGGATCCATGCAGAAAACACTAGTGATAAGCTTAACAGTCAGTGATAGAACTGAACATTCAAAGTCACATCAGCAACCTTCAATCTGTTTTTTCCACTATTCAGCAACTCCAAATATGGTAATAGGATTCCCCAGGTATACACATTTAGCTTTATAAAGAAACAATCATATTCATATTCATAACCGGAGTGGTGGCTCAGTTACCGGAGTGGTGGCTCAGTTACCAGAGTGATGGCTCAGTTGGTAGAGCTTCCGCCCCACACCCGAGAGGCAGGGGTTCAAATCCCGGCCGGGTCATGCCGAAGACCATATAAAAAACGGAACTTCCTGCCGTCCAGCTTGGTGCTCAGCAATAATGGAATGGAGGAGGGAAATCTGTGGCGGCGCCTTGCATGGCAGCGGCCCTTCTGATTCTACACATGGGGTGTGTGTGATTGACACTGTAGATAGGATAAAGCACAATTTCGTTCTACTGTACATGATTGGTTGTATGGTTGAATGACAATAAAGGGTCATTTAATAAAAAATTTGTATAACTCAGTATAATATAGAATTTTTCCACCAATTTCCAAGGCATTAAATATACCATTGAACACAGTGAAGACAGACATCATCAAGTGGAGAAAATATGGCACAACAGTGACATTACCAAGAACTGGACGTCCCACCAAAATTGATGAAAAGACGAGAAGAAAACTGGTCATGGAGGCTGCCAAGAGGCCGACAGCAACATTGAAGTAACTGCAGGAATTTCTGGCAAGGGCTGGCTGTTTAGTACATGTGACAACAATCTCCCGTCTTCTTCATATGTCTGGGCTATGGGGTAGGGTGGCAAGATGGAAGCCTTACCTTGTGAACAAAAACATCCAAGCCCGGCTACATTTTGCAAAAGCACATTTGAAATCTCCCAAATGCATTTGGGAAAATGTGTTATGGTCAGATGACACCAAGGTTGAACTTTTTGGCCATAATTCCAAAAATATATTTGCCACAAACACAAAACTGCTCATCACCAAAAAATACCATACCTACAGTGAAGCATAGTGGTGGCAGCATCATGCTTTGGGGCTTTTTCTTCAGCTGGAACTGGGGTCTTAGTCAAGGTGGAGGGAATTATGAACAGTTCCAAATACCAGTCATTGTTGGCACAAAACCTTCAGCCTTCTGCTAGAAAGCTTTAGGTGAAGAGGAACTTCATCTTTCAGCACGACAATGACCCAAAGCACACATCCAAATCAACAAAAGAATGACTTTGCCAGAAGAAGATTAAGGTTTTGGAATGGTCCAGCCAGAGTCCAGACCTGAATTCAATTGAACATCTCAGAACTCAGAAAAGGATTTATTGCCAAGTACATTAACAGTAAACAACTGATAACATACGAGGGATTTGACTTGACACTGAAAACGACCTGCATTTCCGGTGACGCGGCAGCGTCGATAACGCACCTGTCATCAGACGGGAACAGGAAGCATAGGGAAGAAAAGGATAAACACAATAGGAGAGAGCAAAAAAGCATTGATTGTCAGAATACCGGTCATTAAATGATCAATATTATGATTACAAGAAAAAAAGCCCTCAATGCACAATTAGCAGACATAGAATGTACACAAGACACAAAGGGAGCAGTGAGTGAATGATCTTCTCATCAGTTTATTGAGTCAGTGTGGGTGTAGTGTTGAGTGGAGGTGTTTATATCAGTTAAAAACAACAAAGTCTCTTCAGCAGGAGATGTTTTGTCTAGCGGCTGGCACATTGTCCTTGAGCCAGGCAGCTGGCTGTCCATAAGAGTCAATGCAGCTCAAATGTTTTGGAAACAAAAAACTGCAGATAATCTGGAGGACTTGTGTGAGGGGCAGGTCAGATTAGTCGAATAGTACTGTTCCCAGAGAAAAAGACTTTATATTCTCTTACAGATTCAGTACTTTAATCCTTCAGTGCTGGATGTTGAATTCTTCATGGGCGGCTCTCAGCGTGATCATGATGTAATCCATTTTCCTAGACAGTTCTCCATTAGCCGCTGTCAGAGTCCTCCCCAATTGTTCAATTTGATGGTTAAGCCTCGCCTGGCCAGCATTTTGATAGGCTCCATCCATCTTCATCAATTTACGGTACACCAGGACAATCCCAGATCCAATCAGAAGGATCGATGACCATTGCTACGAAGATGTATAAATCTTCGACATCTTCGATAGAGAGATCAGACAGGCACAAGAGTTTCCAATTACTTGTGTCCCTCAAATAGCCCGCAGCCACTGTTCCTGCGGGGCAAACTACCTCCCCCGGGGCACTTTTCCTCGTTGAAAAAATAGTGTCAATTGCGTTCAAAGCCCAGCTTATTAAATCTATAATTTCGTTCGATAATCAGCAGTAGAGACACGCAGACAGACGATAGCAAGCTGGGATCCAGTCAGTTAGGGGAGGAAGGAGATAAAAAGTCAGAGCTGGAGAGAAGGAAAAAGCGTCTGCTCTCTTTGGGAGGCGGAAGTGAAGAGGTGATCTGTGGGGTGATCTGGAGAGGGCTGTGCACAGGAGATGCCCTCGCCTTCTGATAGATTTGGAACATTTTTGCAAAGAAGAGTAGGAAAATATTGCCACATCAAGATGTGGGTGTGCATGTTTATGCAACCAGGTTATTGTCAGTTTTTTTATTTTTCCACTTAAAAGATTTCAGTTTGTTTTCAATTGGGTTGTACAGGTTATTAAGTCACATTAATGGTGGAAAAAGTTGTGAAGTTATTTATCTTTGTCTTATTTTTTTACATCACAAAAACCTGACATTTGAACAGGGATGTATAGACTTTTTATATCCACTGTAGATATTTTGTAGACTACATTAAATTGAGGAGCATGAGACACCGCCTTCAGGGCTGCATTACATCTTGGCCTCAAGGTAAATAGACGACCTTCTGCCAGAAAGGAAAATGAAATTGATGAGAAAAAGCCTCAAATTTACCTGAAAAAGTCTCAAATTTACATGAAAGAAGTTTGATATAGCTATAATAAGTGGAAAAAGTCAGAAATTTACTAGAAAGAAAGCTGTAAATTTGTGGAAAATATATTAAGTTTATGTGGGGGCGGGGAAGGCACATTGACCAGAAAAACTAGCATAGACGAGAGCTCCAGTTTAAGAACAGCACAGAGACTATTTTTAGCAGCGGTGGTGAGTTTGATTTAAATTTATTTCTCATAAGTTTTTCTGTCACCAACTTTCCGACAGCCACAGCAGCCTGCCGTCGGAGGCATGCATTTTAAAAATTAATTAAAGGATTGTAGTTAATTGGTGAAGAGTGGCAACAAAATAATTAATAGTTTGGAGAACATCCTCAAATTAATGTACAGTTGAATAGCTGAAACTGCTCACCCACTCTACAGTGATGGGGCTCCGTGAAGCCGGGGCAGATGTAACCGCTGGAGCTTCCTGCCCGGTGTTGTGGCCAGAGAAAGAGCCCCTCTGCAGAGTTTCCAACACGGAGTCCGTTGTTTTCAAGTATTCCAGAGGAAAATATCCTACATTGATGAACAGACACAAACAGCCTCAGCTGGTGGGAGGGAGAGCAGTTGGAAAAAAATCTGCCAACCTATTTAGCTGATAATTTGTTTAAAATACAGGCACATAAACTGAACTTGGTGTCATCACTGGCTGAGGTCATAACATCGAGAACAGCCATTCAAAGAGCTGCAGATTTACAGAAAAACAAAATTTATGTACAGACGGGGAAAAAATTGTTGGTACCCCTCTGTTAATGAAAGAAAAACCCACAATTGTCACAGAAATAACTTGAATCTGACAAAAGTGGTAATAAATAAAAATTCTATGAAAATTAACCAATGAAAATCAGACAATGCTTTTGAATTGTGGTTCAACAAAATTATTTTAAAAAAACAAACTCATGAAACAGGCCTGGACAAAAATGATGGTACCCCTAGAAAAGATTGAAAATAATGTGACCATAGGGACATATTCAACCAAGATATGTCCTCTAATTAACATCACAGGTGTCTACAAACTTGTAATCAGTCAGTTGGCCTATTTAAAGGGTGAAAAGTAGTCACTGTGCTGTTTGTTGACATGGTGTGTACCACACTAAACATGGACCAGAGGAAGCAAAGGAGAGAGTTGTCTCAGGAGATTAGAAAGAAAATTATAGACAAGCATGTTAAAGGTAAAGGCTATACGACCATCTCCAAGCAGCTTGATGTTCCTGTGACTACAGTTGCACATATTATTCAGAAATTTAAGATCCACGGGACTGTAGCCAACCTCCCTGGATGTGGCCGCAGGAGGAGACGGATAATACGAATGGTAACAAAAGAGCCCAGAACAACCTGTAAACACATTCAAGGTGAACTCCAAGGTCAAGGAACATCAGTGTCAGATTGCACCACCCGTCGTTGTTTGAGCCAAAGTGGACTTCATGGGAGATAACCAAGGAGGACACCACTCTTGAAAACAAATGATAAAAAAGCCAGACTGGAATTTGCCAAACTGCATGTTGACAAGCCACACAGCTTCTGGAAGAATGTCCTATGGACAGACGAGACAAAACTGCAACTTTTTGGCAAGGCACATCAGCTCTATGTTCACAGACGCAAAAATGAAGCATAGCAAGAAAAGAACACTGTCCCTACTGTGCAACATGGAGGAGGTTCTGTTATGTTCTGGGGCTGCTTTGCTGCATCTGGCACAGGGTGTCTTGAATCTGTGCACGGTACAATGAAATCTCAAGACTATCAAGGTATTCTAGAGAGAAATGTGCTGCCCAGTGTCAAACAGCTTGGTCTCAGTCACAGGTCATTGAGTGGTCAGCGCTTTGAGTGGTCTTTGTGACTAGAAAAGCGCTATATAAGTGCAGGTTAGTTAGTTAGTTAGTTAGTTAGGTCATGGGTCTTGCAACAGGATAATGACCCAAAACACACAGCTAAAAACACCCACGAATGGCTAAGAGCCAAACATTGGACTATTCTTTTTTTTTTTTTAAGTTTTTGTAAAGGGTATACAGGTCGTTACAGCAGTGCATTGTTTACATTTTCATCACATGTTCCCTTATTTTCTGATATCTGACAACATTGGAAGATTAATTCTTACAACACCCCCTTTTTTTTTTTTAAAGTGAAAGAAAAAGTGAAATTAAAGAGAAAAAAATAGAAACAAAAAAAACAAAAAAAACCAGCAAAAAACAAACAAAAAGAAAAAGTAAGTAAATAAAGGTAGAAGAGCATCTGAGTAGCGTTGGAACAAAGAGCAGAACCATTATTGAAATGGTATTTGTCAAAGATTAGATCTAATGGAAGACACATATGCGATCCAGGGTTGCCAAAAGTTCATGAACCCATCCTTGTCCTGTCTCAGTGCGAATGTCAACTTTTCCATCGAGTAAATGTCTTGGATCACGTTAATCCAATCTTCAGGTGTAGGACAGTCCTTCAACATCCATTTTTTAGTTAGAGCTTTTTTGCTTGCCAATATTAAAACATTGAATAAGTATTTTTCTCCTCGTCTTTCCAGTGAGTCCGGTAGTAAACCCAAATACAAAGTTACAAAAGAAAAGGGAACTGTTATTTTGAATATTTTCCCCAATATTGTCTGTACATTGGTCCAATATTGGTGGATAACTGGGCATGACCAAAACACATGAAAATGATTTGCAGTCTTTTCACCACACAAGCGCCAACAGTTCAACCCCTTATGGGTAAATTTGTTTTGTGCAGGTGTTCTGAAAAATCTTACCAAGTTTTTCCATCCAAATTCTCTCCACTGCAGGGATGAGGTACTTTTCCATTGCTGTTTATTTAGCTTTTCCCATATTTCCAGTTGTAAAGTGAAATTCCCCTCTTTTTCCCATCTCTCTTTTATATAAGATGTGTTGTCTCCTTTTAAGTCTTGAAGACCTTGGTATATTTTAGAAATGTATCTGATCCCTGGGATCCCTTTATATGCCATTAAGAAGACCTTCAGAACACCTGACTGGGCCCTTTCCAAATCCTCCTTTTTAAGTATATTGTTTATGTGGTGTCTAAGCTGGAAGAACCTGTAAAGGTCTTGATTTATTAGGCCTTGTTTTTTCAAATCTTCAAAACTTCTTAAGATTTGCCCTTTAAAAAAATCGTAATATTTTATCAGCCCTTTCTCCTTCCACTTTTTAAATCTGGAGTCTGTTTTATTAGGAGTAAAGTCTTGATCATAGGCAATCCATTGCAGAAGTCGATAGGGCTCTTTAGTTTGATTCTCTCTGACTATCTTAAACCAAATTTTTAGCGGGGTCTCTATCCACGGGTTAGTGTTATTCAAAAGCTTAGGTAAGGCATTGTTCCCTATTATCGCCTGTAGGGGGATGTCACTTGTTATTTGGCATTCGATCTCCTTCCATTGTGCAGTGTAGACTGGGTTACATATCTCTACTAAAGTTTTAATTTGTGCGGCTTTAAAGTAGTCCCTGATATTTGGCAGCGCGAGCCCACCTTTGTCTTTGTTTAGCTGTAGGGTTCTATATCTGATTCTAGGTCTCTTGCCCTGCCATATGAATCTAGAGATCCTTCTGTCCAGTTCCTGCCATGTTTTTTTGGGAGGTTCTACCGGTATTGTTTGGAAAAGGTATAGAAGACGTGGAAGTATATTCATTTTGACTGCTTCAATTCTTTGTGCAGTACCCAAGAATGGTATCATATTCCATCTTGTTAGGTCAGATTTTATTTTTGTCACCAGTGGATCATAGTTTAGTGATATAATTTTGTTGAGTTGTTTCGGGATATTGACCCCCAGATATTTCATAGATTCCGACTCCCAGTTAGTTTTGAGTTTGCTTAGTGAATAATGATTTGGGTCATAGTTGAATGTTAAAATTTGGGTTTTATGCATGTTTAATTTGTACCCTGATAAATCTCCATACTTTGAAAAAATTGAGGTTAGTTCTGGTAAAGAAGTGTCCGGCTGCCCTAGGTATATTAAAATGTCATCAGCAAAGAGTGCTATTTTATGTTCCTTCTGACCAAGTGTAATACCTTGAATTTTTTGATTTTGTCTTATCCATTGGCTCAGAGGTTCTATGAAGATTGCAAAGAGCAGTGGAGACAGGGGGCAGCCCTGACGACATCCTCTTTCCAGTTCAAAAGATGATGATAAATTACCGTTAATCCTTATTTTAGCTGTTGGTTTTTTATATAATGCCTGTATAGTTCTAATGAAGTTGTTATGAAAATTGAAACTGGATAAGATTCTATATAGAAAAGACCAGTCAACCGAATCGAATGCTTTTTCAGCATCTAATCCCAATAGGACTGCATTTAAGTTATATTTTTTTGTATGATGAATTATGTGTAAAGTGCGTCGAATGTTGTCTTGTGTCTGTCTTTGTCTTATAAAACCTGTTTGGTCTAAATGAATTAGGTCTGTCAGTATATTTTCTAACCTTTTGGCAAGGATAATGGTAAAAAGCTTATAGTCCTGATTTAGTACACTGATTGGTCTGTAGTTGGAGCACTCTAGTTTATCCTTTTCAGGTTTAGGTATAACTGCAATGACCCCTTCTCTCCAGGAGGGGGGGGGATTTCCCCTGTGTGGAGGACATAATTAAATGTTTTCAGGAGGAGAGGAGATAGTTGCTGTTTAAAGGTTTTGTACCACTCTGCTGTATAGCCATCAGCTCCTGGGGATTTGTTAGCTTTAAGTTTCATAATTGCTTTTTCCAATTCTTTAGGATGTATTTCTGACAGTAGTGTTTTATTTTGTGACTCCGTAAGTTGGGGAAGGTTTAATGTGTTTAGGAATGCCTCGGATGCGTTTTTATGTTTTTTTGTGGGAGTATAAGTTCTTATAGTAATTCTCGAAGCTTTTAAGAATATCCTGAATTCTGAATTTTATTTCCTTTGATACTGGGTCTCTGATTTTGTAGATTGCTCTTTCTGTTTGATGTTTCCTCAATTTATAGGCTAGCAATTTTGCCGATTTACTGCCTGCTTCATAGTATTTTTGTTTCAAAAATGTAAGTTTCTTCTGGATTTCTATTGTGTAGATCTCATTTATTTGGTTTTTAATTTCCTTAATCTTGAGCGAGTCAGTAGAATGAGTGTTGCCTTTGTGTTCTTTTTCTAGGTTCCTAAGTTCTGACTCTAATGTGGATAGTTTTTCTTGTCTTAGTTTCTTTTGGGTTGCCAGTTTTGCAATAATCTTTCCTCTTATTACAGCTTTGCATGCATCCCACAGTATTAAAGGGGATACTTCTCCATTATCGTTGTCTTCCAAATATCTGAGAATATCTGATTCCAATTCATCTTTCAATGGTCCTTTCAGGACATTTGAATTTAACCTCCAAGAAAATGTATTATTTGTGTATTTTTGGATATTTAAGTCCATGTAGATCGGACTGTGGTCAGAGAGATCCATCAGTCCTATTTTACATGTTTTTACTCTTCCAATGTCTCTATTAAACATAAAAAAATAGTCAATCCTTGAGTAAGAGGAATGTGGAGTTGAGTAAAATGTATAGTCTTTTACACTGGGGTTGAGTTCCCTCCACACGTCACAGATTCCCATTTCTTTTAGTAGCATCCGAGTCTTCCTGTTTTGGGTGTTATTTTGATGTGGAGAATTACCAGAAGCATCCCAGTAAGATTGAAGTCCCCACCACATATCACTAAACCTTGAGCTTTAGTTATCATTAGGTCGAATACATTTTTATAAAATTTCCAGTTAGCCCCTGGGGGAGCATACACATTCAGCAGGGTGATATCTTCTCCCTCTAGCCGCCCAGTTACCAAACTGTATCTCCCTTCTTTATCTTTGTGTTCTGATTTTTTTTCAAATGTAATTTTGGTTGATATCAATGTCGCTACTCCCCTCCTCCTCCCTGACTTATATGAAGATGAAGAGATCATTTTAAACCCTTGTCTACTGAGTTTATTGTGTTCCACGTCTGTTAGGTGGGTTTCTTGTAAAAATATTATTCCTGCTTTGTCTTTTTTCATTTTGCCTAGAATCTTGGATCTTTTAACTGGATTCAGGATTCCTTTTACATTATATGAAATTATTTTGGTTACACCCTGTTTCTCCATTGTGTTGTTTTGTTTAGTATAACTGTGTGGTGGCCGTCTTTTGTGCTACTCAGAAACTGAAAGAACATTAAAAACAAGAAAAACATTAAGAACATAGTGTATAAAACTTTAAAACAAAAAGCTGTCAGAAGAACTTCCTGAGCTGAGGTCTTTTTAAAGACCCTGGAAGAGCCTTGATGGAGTGAAGGCCCTGAGGGAAATTCCTCAAACTCTGTTACGTGTTGAGGGCCCTCTCTTACTCCTGTAAGTTGTCCCATGCTTTTAACGTGAGTTTCAGAACCCAATCCAAACTTGTAATGATTTTTTTTTCCTTTTATGCCTAAACCCTGTGAAATTGTGTGCACCCTCCCACCCCCATCACATCAAACATTCACGCAAAAACAGTATTTGTTAGTATGAGGAGAACATGTGGATTATTGTCACATTTCTATTTTAACAAGTTTTTTTTTTTTTTTTTTTATTAAGACTTATTTGTTTCAAATATTATGACTGTTCCATGAAATGTTTTACCACATGCTGAATACGCATCTCCTTTAATGTTTGTTACCTTGTATGAGGGGGTTGGATGTGCGGATTGATTCAAGAGAAAAAAAAAAAAAAAAGGTCGCTATTCCAACCTGAAAACGGACAGTTTATCCGCGACGCTCTGGCGCTGGGTTTCCCGCTGCTGGTCCGTGGATTTTGAAGGTCTTTGTGTTGTCCATGTTTGCGCTTTGATCTTCTCACTCGGGTCTGCTGCGGGTTTAAATACCGTTACCGGGAGCCCTCTTCTCGCCATGTCAGCTGTTGCTTCTTCCGCCGAATTATAGAGACATGTTTCTTCGCCGTAGAAGACCCTTAACTTCGCAGGAAATGGAGTCTGAAAGCGCAATTTCTTCTCTCTTAACACCTTTTTCGCGTCATTGTATTCCCTGCGCTTTTTAAGGACCTCCGGGGCGTAATCGTGTTCCACGAAGACTTTTCTCTCCTGGTGCATAAATCCTTTTTTCTGCCAGGCCAGTCTTACAACCTCTTGTTTTATTTTGAAATTGGAAAATCTTACCAACACCGAACGTGGGGGTGCTTCCGCCGCCGGCCTAGCGGCTAATGAACGATGTGCCTTTTCTATCTTCAAGTTGGTGGTTTGTGGAATATCCAATTTCTCTCTTAGTAAGGATTCCACGCATTCTGCCATTGAGTTAAAACCATTTTCGGCTCCTTCTATCAGACCATGAATTCTTATGTTGTCTCTTCTTTGTCTTCCTTCTTGGTTGGCTAGCTTAGCCTCTATAGATGCTTGTCTTTTGCGTAGGTCCAGCACAGAATCTTCGAGCACTTTTATTCGTTCCTCTGTTTCCAAGATTCGGTTCTCAGCCTGGTCCACTCTGCTGTTTGTCCTTTTCAATTCTTCTCTGAATTCCCGAAATCGTCGTAGCTCTTCAAATAGTGATTTCAGGCTAACCTTTTTGTTAGCTATCACCAGTTCCTCGTCTTCTGAACGGAGATCTTCCAGTTCAGATTCTCCGGCTGATACATGTCCTGGCCTGGAGAATTTCAGTTTCTTCTGTTTTCCTTTAGACATGATGATTTTGTCTTTTGATTTTCACTCCTCCAAAAATCCGTTAAGTTTGATTTTCAAGGTGTTATCTTGGATTGGGTCTGAGAGCTTCAGTGTTAAGCTGCAGTCGCCATGGCGTCCAGACCGGAAGTCAACATTGGACTATTCTAAAGTGGCCTTCTATGAGCCCTGATTTCAATCCTATTGAACATCTGTGGAAGGAGCTGAAACATGCCGTCTGGAGAAGGCACCCTTCAAACCTGAGACAACTGGAGCAGTTTGCTCATGAGGAGTGGGCCAAAATACCTGCTGAGAGGTGCAGAAGTCTCATTGACAGTTACAGAAATCTTTTGATTGCAGTGATTGCCTCAAAAGGTTGTGTAACAAAATATTAAGTTAAGGGTACCATCATTTTTGTCCAGGCCTGTTTCATGAGTTTGTTTTTTTAAAATAATTCTGTTGAACTACAATTCAAAAGCATTGTCTGATTTTCATTAGTTAATTTTCATAGAATTTTTATTTATTACCACTTTGGTCAGATTCAAGTTATTTCTGTGACCATTGTGGGTTTTTCTTTCATTAACAGAGGGGTACCAACAATTTTGTCCACGTCTGTACGTGTGTGTGTGGGGGGGCACCTTCACATGAAAAATGTAGGACAAACCAGCTGCAGCTATTATGGTTGCTTGGCAACCTGTGTGATCAGCTTGTCAGTAGCGAGGTTATAATGACAGCCCTGTACTGTATATACATCCCAGGGCTGTGCCATAGCTCAAAAATTTCATATCACGATATAAGTCAACTTGTATCACGATAACGATATATATCACGATATACATTTTCTGTAAATTCTACAGTTTTAATCACATAAAAACGACCATTTCTATTTTGACATGCACCTTTTTCCCCTCATAAGTTTAGTGTTGTTATATAATAGTTTTTAATGTGCATTTGAGACTTGATTCTCATAAATTTCAGGTTTTCTTCTATATCATATCATATGAATAAAAAGTAAATAAGTTCAATAAGTTAAATATTTCCTGAGCCAGAGGAGAATAGCAAAAAAAAAAAAAAAAAAAACGTAAAAAAATTTCTTCAAATGAGAAAATTTCCCATCACTGCCATCTATAGATATAAATTGGCTGTTAGTTTTAACAAGTTTTTTTTTTTTTTTTATTACAAAGACTTATTTGTTTCAAATAATGTGATTGTTCCATGAAATGTTTTACCACATGCTGAATATGCATCTCCTTTAATGTTTGTTACCTTGTATGAGGGGGGTTGGATGTGCGGATTGATTCAAGAGAAAAGAAAAAAAAAAAAAAGGTCGCTATTCCAACCTGAAAACGGATAGTTTATCCGCGACGCTCTGGTGCTGGGTTTCCCGCTGCTGGTCCGTGGATTTTGAGGGTCTTTGTGTTGTCCATGTTTGCGCTTTGATCTTCTCACTCGGGTCTGCTGCGGGTTTAAATACCGTTACCGGGAGCCCTCTTTTCGCCATGTCAGCTGTTGCTTCTTCCGCCGAATTATAGAGACACGTTTCATCGCCGTAGAAGACCCTTAACTTCGCAGGAAATGGTGTCTGAAAGCACAATTTCTTCTCTCTTAACACCTTTTTCGCGTCATTGTATTCCCTGCGCTTTTTAAGGACCTCCGGGGCGTAATCGTGTTCCACGTAGACTTTTCTCTCCTGGTGCATAAATCCTTTTTTCTGCCAGGCCAGTCTTACAACCTCTTGTTTTATTTTGAAATTGGAAAATCTTACCAACACCGAACGTGGGGGCGCTTCCGCCGCCGGCCTAGCGGCTAATGAACGATGTGCCTTTTCTATCTTCAAGTCGGTGGTTTGTGGAATATCCAATTTCTCTCTTAGTAAGGATTCCACGCATTCTGCCATTGAGTTAAAACCATTTTCGGTTCCTTCTATCAGACCATGAATTCTTATGTTGTCTCTTCTTTGTTTTCCTTCTTGGTCAGTTAGCTTAGCCTCTATAGCTGCTTGTCTTTTGCGTAGGTCTAGCACAGAATCTTCGAGCACTTTTATTCGATCCTCTGTTTCCAAGATTCGGTTCTCGGCCTGGTCCACTCTGCTGTTTGTCCTTTTCAATTCTTCTCTGAATTCCCGAAATTCGGCCGTAACTTCTCGGCGAAATCGTCGTAGCTCCTCAAATAGTGATTTCAGGCTAACCCTTTTGTTAGCTATCACCAGTTCCTCGTCTTCTGAACGGAGATCTTCCAGTTCAGATTCTCCGGCCGATACGTGTCCTGGCCTGGAGAATTTCAGTTTCTTCTGTTTTCCTTTAGACATGATGATTTTATCTTTTGATTTTCACTCCTCCAAAAATCCGTTAAGTTTGATTTTCAAGGTGTTATCCTGGATTGGGTCTGAGAGCTTCAGTGTTAAGCTGCAGTCGCCATGGCGTCCAGACCGGAAGTCCAAATTGGCTGTTAGTTTAAACCAGGGGTCACCAACTAAAACTGCAACAGGTCCGATAAGTCGGTCCTCCACCCTAGCGATGTTGAAACCGAGGCCTCATGAAACAACGAGCAACTTTGAGACAATAGCTTCATGAGCGACAGTGTTATGAAACGTCTAATAAAGCCTGCCATCTGGTGACTGACTGTCAGAACTGCATCAGAGTTGAAAAATCTGATTTGCTTAGATAGATCGATCGATAGATAGATAGATACTTTATTTCGAACAAAAAAGTATAACAAAAACAATACAAATGATAAATGCAATAAAGTTACAGTATACAGTGTTCGAAAGGGAGAAGGAAGAAGTGAACACTTATTAATTCCATCTCCTCTTTTCCATAAATACACCCATGTGAATTATATACAAATTACCACCTATAAGACCCCAAGTAAACAGTTTACTGTATTTTTTACATATCATCAACACCCATCCATCCTAACATACATTGATGTCCATACATCAAAACCAGCCTCAAACAACACAGATATACACAGTGCTGTCCCACCCACCATTCCATAGTGTCCCATAATGTCCGAGAGTGAGCATAGTGAATCGTACATATAAATACTACCCTTCTAACATATATCCTTTCAGCAAATAATGTTTATACCTCTTTTTGAATTGAATTCTATTTGTACATAGTTTCAGTTCCAGCTCCAGACTGTTCCACAAATCCACCCCACAGACAGATATGCACATACTTTTCTTGGTTGTTCGTATTCTGGGTTTTGTAAAGTTTAAGTCTCCTCTCAAATTATGATCATTGTCTCTTTTTTAAAATATTTTTTGTATATTAGTTGGGAGTTGATTGTTAATTGCCCTGTACATTACTTGTGCTGTCTTAAATTTAACTAAATCGATGAACTTTATGACATGTGACTTTAAAAACAACGAATTGGTATGGTCTCTATATCCTACATTATTTATTATCCTTTAAGCTCTTTTTTGTAATGTGCATATTGACTGTCGGTTGGTCTTGTAGGTGTTTCCCCAGACTTCTACACAGTAGTTAAGATAAGTTAGAAACAGTGACTTGTACAGTAAGACCAATGATTTATAGTCCAAGATGTGTCTTGTCTTCCCCAGTATGCCTATACATTTTGCTAACGTGGCCCGGATGTGACTGATGTGAGGTTTCCAGCAGATTTTATTGTCTAGCGTCACCCCCAGAAACTTAGTTTCCTGTACTGTTTCTCTTCTGGTATCATCTATTGTTACCATTATTTCATGATTTATTTTATAATTTCCAAACAACATAATCTTTGTTTTTTTTAGATTTAGAGATAATTTATTTTTGTTGAACCACTGCGTTAACTTTTTCATTTCAGTTGTGACCACCTCTAAAACCTGCTGCAAATTCTCACCAGTGCAAAGGATATTTGTGTCATCCGCAAACAAAATAAATTTCAGAATTTTTGATACTTGGCATATGTCATTTATATACAAAATAAAGAGTTTGGGTCCCAAAACTGACCCCTGGGGCACACCACAAGTGATGTCCATGAAGGGTGATTTGTGCTCACCAATTTGTACAAATTGTTATCTGTTACTTACGTAACTTTCCACCCAACTCAGTCCTACCCCTCTTATCCCATACCTTTCCAGTTTCCTGATTAGTATTCTGTGGTCAGTGGTGTCAAAAGCTTTCTTTAAATCTATAAATACTCCTACAGCAACCTTTTTTTTATCTATACAACTAGTAATTTCTTCTATAAAGGGCCTTTTCCACTAGCACGCTTTAGCGCAACACGGGACGGCTCAGCACGCTTTGTACGCTTTTCCACAAGCCCCAACACGGTTTAACAGCCGCGATTCTCAGCCCCGCTCCAGGGCAGGGTACAGCAGTGCTGAGCTGTGCCGTGTTGTGACGTTAACAGACTGGTCGCCGCTGATTGGTCATGTCGTAACCGGCGCTGATTGGTCAGGTTGTAACCGCCCCTCTCCTCCTCCTCATCTACCAAATCTTCACGACCTTCTCAATAAAGTTTTTGAAAAAAAAAAAAACAATCTTCACGACCGCCTTTACTCAGCACGCAACCACTGTTGGCGGTTCCTTTTCAGTGTATTGCTGTGCTATTTTCATTTATTCTCTATCAAAAATGTCTTCGCGTAATAAGGGTGTTCCATGGACCAATAAGGAGCTGCAGTGTCTGCTCACTGCATTGTCAGACGAACGTATTCAGCGCGAGTTAGACGGAGCCGCCCGGAATGAAAAAATATACCGGGAGGTCTGGAGATCGGAGTCCTTTAACGGTGAGTTTTAATTTTTTTTTATTGTGCGTTTTTTCGCAAATATATTCGGTAAGACGCTCAGTTTATTTATGCAATAAAAAAGCTGTTTATTTGTGGATGGATCGCTGCTTTATTGCAGCACACTGCGGACTAAAGCTTTTATTTTAATTATTCATGTGAACAATACGCTGAAATAAGCTTATGTATTCTTGTTAAAAACTATTGTCTTTTCTGTATATATTGCACTTTTGTGCTGTATTTTATTGTGTGCATTTTCCTTGTAGAATCATCCCACGCGTCTGCTGCGACAGCCCGCACGGATTATTCAACCGAGCCTTGCTGACCCACAGCAGGCAGAGACGCCTTCATTCAACTTGTGACCCAGTTTGGGAAGCTGGTGTAGACACTCAGTGGTCGGCGTGTATAAAATGTCGATTAACCTTCATGTTGTGTTGCAAAGTTTTTTTTTATTTTAATATTTTGTATATAATAAAATGGAATTGTTTTGGAAAGTGTGGTTTGTCTGTTATCACACTGAATTATAAAACAGTATAATTACATAGAAATTCCATTGCCTAGTCTGATCTGATCTTCCTGTCAGGGGTCAACCATTGTAAAGGTAATGTAATTTTTAACTAGACCAAAAAACAAATGTTTTTGTAAGCTTTCTGTTCTTTTTATTGAAATATCATAAAAAATTAGCCCCACATGATCCAGTTCTAAACTTTGGGTACATTTTTTTTTGTAACTTAAGATAAGATAAGATAAGCCTTTATTAGTCCCACAACGGGGAAATTCCAGGATTGCAACAGCACAGGGATAGCAACACTCAGAGCAACAATCAGAAGGCAAGAAAAAAAAAACAAGCAAGCAAGAGCAGCTAATAAACATATGTACGTATTACTATAAAATATATATATATACACACACACACAGACACACAGTGCAGAGCATTGTAGCTGGATGGAATAAATATATGAATATATGAACACACAGTGCAGAGCATTGTAGCTAGATGGAATAAATATGTAAATATATAAACACCCACAGTACGGAGCATTGCAGCTAGGTGGAATAAATATGCAAGTATATAAACACACACAGTGCGGAGCAATGTAGCTAGATGGAATAATATGTAGATATATAAATATATAAACACCCACAGTACGGAGCATTGTAGCTAGATGGAATAAATATGCAAATATATAAACACACACAGTGCAGAGCATTGTTGCTAGATGGAATGAAACAGCATAACCGTCTACTTAGTTATCCTACATGGTATGATTATGTGCCCATACATATTCTCACCCTCCATAGCGACCGGTATGTTCCTAGTTGTATGCCGGAGAGGACCATTGTGTAAGTCTATTGCATCTTTTGCATTCAAAAAACTATTAGTTTGTTACGTCTTTTTGCTATCTCTGCGAGCAGCCCTGCTTAGGTTGTACAGTCTGACAGCCGTTGGTAGGAAGGACCTACGAAACCTCTCGGTTGTGCACCTGGGATGATGTAGTCTGCTGCTAAATGAGCTCCTCAGTGCATTCAGTATGTCCTGCATAGGGTGGAACTCGGACTCCAGCAGAGATGACAGTTTAGCCACCGTCCTTCTCTCTCCTATCTCCTCCATCGGATCAAGGCGCTGCCCCAGGACAGAGCTAGCTTTCTTAATCAGTTTGTTCAGTCTCTTCCTATCGGCTGCAGTAATGCCACTGCCCCAGCAGACCACTCCAAAAGTGATGGCTGATGCCACCACCGTGTCATAGAATGACTTCAGCAGCGCCCCTTGTACACCAAAAGACCTGAGTCTCCTCAGCAGGAACAGCCTGCGCTGTCCCTTCTTGTAGAGTGCATCAGTATTGTGTGACCAGTCTAGTTTATTGTTCAGATGAATACCCAGGTACTTATAGGATGTCACCATCTCGATGTCTGTTCCCTGTATATTTACTGGTACTGTGAGGGGCTGCCCATGCCTGCGGCAGTCCACCACCAGCTCCTTAGTTTTCCTCGCGTTGATCTGGAGGCAGTTCCGATGGCACCAGTCCACGAAGTCCTGGATAAGCCCTCTGTACTCAGCTTCATCTCCATTGGAGATGAGGCCAACGATCGCAGAGTCATCAGAGAACTTCTGTAGATGGCAGTGTGTTGTGTTGTGTGAGAAGTCCGCAGTATAAAGAGTGAACAGGAAGGGAGCCAGCACCGTTCCCTGGGGGGCCCCCGTGCTACTGATGATCGTGTCGGACACACAGTCCCGGGTTCTCACAAACTGAGGCCGGTTCGTGAGGTAGTCCAGGATCCATGATGACAGGTGCTGGTCCACCCCTGCGCGCAGCAGCTTGTCCTTCAGGATCATCGGTTGGATGGTGTTGAAAGCACTGGAGAAGTCAAAGAACATGATCCTCACCATATTCCCGGGCTTCTCCAGGTGGGACAGAGAACGGTGAAGGAGGAAGATCACCGCATCCTCCACCCCAATGCCATGCTGGTAGGCGAACTGGAGTGGATCCATCGCTGGTTCCACCAGGGGGCGGAGGTGAGCAAGGAGCAGTCTCTCCAGGGTCTTCATCAAGTGGGACGTCAAGGCCACCGGTCTGTAGCTGTTCAGGTCTTTGGGGTGGGAAGTTTTTGGTACAGGTACCACACAAGATGTTTTCCACAGCTGTGGTACCCTCCCCAGTTTCAGGCTCATGTTGAAGATATACGTCACAATCCCACACAGCTGGTCTGCACAGGACTTGAGGAGCTTTGCGCTGATGCCGTCCGGTCCCGGCGCCTTCCTCGCCTTGATCTTCCTCAGCTCCGTCCTCACCTGGGTCCTGGTCAGGGTCAGGATGGGGGGCTGTGTGTTGGGAGTGGGGGGGTGTTGGTAGAGTGGGGAGTGGGCAGCAGGACTTGATTTCTTTAGAGGCAGCAGTGGTTGTGGTGCAGTCAGGGGGGAGGGCGGTTGGTCAAATCTATTGAAAAACAGATTCAGGTTGTTCGCCCACTCCCTGCCCCCTGTGGCCTGGGGGGAGGTATTCTGGAGCCCCGAGATGGTTTTGAGGTTTCTCCAGACCCCGCTGATGTCGCTCTGTTGCAGCTTGTCCTCCATCTTCTTCCTGAAGCTGTCCTTGCCTTCTCTGATCTTTCTCCTCAGCTCCCTCTGTACGGACTTCAGCATCTCCCTGTTCCCCGACCTGAAGATCCTCTTCTTCTCTCTCAGAAGTGTTTTTATCTCAGGGTTGATCCAGGGTTTGTTGTTTGAGTGACGCCGTATGGTCTTGGTGGGAACGGATTTGTCCACACAGAAGCTGAGGTAGCCCGTGAAGGTGTGAATGAGGCCATCGATGTCCTCACCATGTGGATCGCAGAGCTGCTTCCAGGCGGTGGCTTCAAAACAGCCCTTTAGGGTGTCCATTGTCTCCTCAGACCATAACTCCACAGTGTGCATGGCCGGAGGTTGTCTGTGCACTAGGGGTTTGTACACCGGCCGGAGATGAACCAAGTTGTGATCCGATCTCCCGAGTGGGGGTAGTTGTGATGAGGTGTACGCCTCCTTAGTGTTTGCGTAGAATAAATCCAGTGTTTTATTGTCTCTAGTGTGGCATGTGACATACTGGGTGAACGTGGGTAGAATGGGAGACAGTGAAACATGGTTGAAATCGCCTGAGATGAGGAGAAGAGCATCTGGGTGTTCTGTCTGCAGCCTGCTGGTTACTGAATGGATGACGTCACGTGCTGTCCCAGCGTTCGCCGTCGGATTTGCATAAACAACAATGCAGATCACGTGTGAGTGTTCTCTCGGGAGATATGTAGGCCTCATGCTAACAGCTAGCAACTCAATGTCTTTGCTGCAGTGTCGTTGTTTAACAGTGATATGTCCCGGTCTGCACCAGTTGTTGTTAACATACATGATCACTCCACCGCCCCTAGCCTTGCCACTGTCTGGTGTTCGGTCAGCTCGTATCATGTGAAAACCCTCCAGCTCAATGTTAGCATCTGCTGCTAGTTCAGTTAGCCACGTCTCAGTAAACAAAAGGAGAGAGCACTCCCGGTATGTGCTATCATAACGGGAGATAGCCGCTAGCTCATCTAACTTTCCCAGTATCGACCGTACATTTCCCATGACAACAGATGGAAGGGAGGGTCTGTACCTTATATTTTTTGTCCTCCGCCTTACTCCAGCCCGGCAGCCGCGGCGTTTTCGCCTCAGTTCACTCGGTATGTCGAGTTTTTCCAATGGGACCGGGTGGCGGTTGAATGCTAGCAGCTGTTCTCTGCTGTATCGTATCCTGCTATAGACAGTGGCTCCGTCCACCGGCTCAGGAGACATTTAGGACGATCTGTGTGTCCGTGATATAAGTGGGGTGAAAAAAAAAGACGGATCAGAAGAGAGAGGAAGGGAAAAAGACTCGGAATCGAGCCGCTGTTGCAAAAGGCAGCCGACTCGTGTGGCGCCGAGAGAAAAAAAAAAAAAAAAAAAAAAAAAAAAAAAAAAAACTTAAGATTTTTATTCATTTTTCATTATATATATTGCATTCAGATCACAGTCTACATTTAAAAAAAAAACAAAGGGGCTAGAGTAAAAAAGAAAAAGGAAAAAAAAAAAAAAAAAAGGGGGGGGGGACAAATGTTGGAGCATCAAGTTTTTAGTTTCCATCTCTTAATTCTCCTGGTTTTTCCAGCGTCGTTGGTTATTCTTTCAATATCTGTCTCGTTGTTGCACTTTGTAGTGTGTCCATTTCCGCCATTTTTTTCCCCATAGTCCTTCTTGCATTCTTTGTCGATATGTTAGTTTTTCCATCATACGTATGTCCTCAATAATGTCAGTCCATTGCTCTTGGTCAGGAAGAACTTCTGATCGCCATTTTTTTGTGATTGTTTTTTTTACATGCAATCAACAAGATTTTAACTAGATATCTGTCCTCCGCCTGTATAACATTGTCTCTTTTAAGATCACATAGGTACATCAGGTTACAGTTCATTGGTATATTATATCCTAATATCCTCTGTATTGTCACATGTATAGATTTCCAGAATGATGAGATTTTGCAGCATTTCCAAAACATATGCGAGTGGTCTGCATTTTGAGCCCCACATCCCCTCCAGCATAAAGATTGGGTATTTGTATACTTTCCTTGAATCTGTGGTGTAATGAAAAAGCGAATCAGGTTTTTCCATCCAAATTCCCTCCATGTTCTTGAATTTGTTGATGTGTGTTGTGTTTTCCATATTTCCTGCCAGCTTTCTTCTGTTATGTTTAAATTGAGCTCTTTCTCCCATTTCTCCTTTATATAGTTACTTGAATGATTGTTTGCCATAAGTTTCTGATATAGCTTTGAAATAATTCTTGTTTTATTTCCTGTATATGAGCTTAAAATGAATTGTATAATCTCGCTCACATCTGTTTGGAGGTTATGCCTAATCTTCTTCATATAATAGTCTCTCATCTGCAGATATCTGAAGAATTCCGATCTTTCTAGTTTAAATTTTCTCCTGATGTTTACAAAGCTCCCGAGATCTTTTTTTCCGATATTGCCCCATGCTGTGATTCCCTTGTTCACCAGATTTTTGTATCCCCTATCTTGTTTTGCCGGTTCAAACTGACTGTCAAATGCTACCCATTTCAATAGTTTTATGTCTTCCTTTATATTATACTTTTGTACTATTTTATACCACAGTTCTAAAGTAAATTTAGTGATTGGGTCTATTTGTTTGATTTGCTTATATGCATCTTTATCTCCTATTATGCTTTGTACTGGGAGTCCCTCAATTTCCTTTTCCATTTCTTTCCATTTTGCCTCATATCCCTCGTCGCACCAACATATGATATATCTTATTTGTGCTGAGTAGTAATATTCCTTTAGACTCGGTAGGCCCATGCCTCCTTTCTCTTTTGGTAATTGGAGAGTTTTATATTTCACTCTTGGTTTTTTACCTCCCCAAACAAATCTCGATATCATCCTGTCCCACTTTGAGAATTGGGCATCTGGAATCTCTGTTGGTAGAGCCTGGAAGAGGTAAAGTAATCTAGGTTGTATGCTGATTTTGACTGTCTCAATTTTTGAATTCAGATCCATATTTAAGATTGACCATCTATCAATATCTTTTTTTATTTCTTGTTCCAACCTATCATAGTTTGCTTTATAGATTTTGCTTAGATCTTTAGGTATGTTCACTCCAAGGTATTTTATTTCTTTTTGTTTCCAGTTTAGTTTGATCTTATCAGTTATCTGGTTTAGAGGGTTATAGTGGAATGTCAGTATTTGTGTTTTTGTTATGTTTATCTTGTATCCTGATAATTTTCCAAAATTTTCTATCAAGTTCATCATTTCCATTATTGATTCATCTGGTTGTTCAAGGTAAACTATAATATCGTCTGCAAATAGCCCAATCTTGTGTTCTGCCCCCTTTATTGTTACACCTTTTAATTTCTTATTTTGTCATATCGCTTGAGCCAGTGGCTCTATGAACAGAGCAAACAAGGTGGGCGATAAGCAGCATCCCTGCCTAGTTGATCTTTGTATATTTACTTTGTCTGTTAAGCTACCGTTTATCTTGATTCTTGCCACAGGTTCTTGATACAGCGTCCTTATGCATTGTACTGATTTTTCGTTAAATCCAAAGCGTTCCAGCACACTATATAGGAATTTCCAGTTAACCCTGTCAAATGCTTTTTCTGCGTCTAAACTCATTATTACTGCGCTTTTCTTTTCTTTATGTATTTGATTAATTATATGTATTGTTCTCCTGATATTGTCATGTGTTTGGCGTCCCTCTATGAAACCAGTTTGATCATCTTCTATCAATTCCGTCAAGAATGTCTTTATTCGTTTACATATAATTGTTGTATATATTTTATAATCTACATTTAATAAAGAGATTGGTCTATAGTTTCCGCATTGTTCTTTATCTTTCCCTGGTTTTAAAATAACTGAAATGATTGCTTCGTTCCATGATGGAGGTATTTTGTTGTTGTTCAGCGTCCAATTAAATGACTTCAGGAGTTGTGGCGTGAGTTCTTCTATAAACAGTTTATAAAACTCAGATGGGTATCCATCACTACCTGGTGATTTACCGTTTTTAAGTGACTTAATCACATCTCTAATCTCTTGTGTTGTTATTTCTGCTGTTAGCTTTCCATTTTGTTGATTTCCTATTGATGGCAAGTCCAATGTGTATAGAAATTTTTTAATATCTTTAGTATTTGTTTCTTCAGGTTGCGAGTATAGTTCTTGGTAGAAATTATGGAATATTTCTTCGATGTTTTCTGGGTTAACTGTGGTTTTATTTGTGGTGGGGTCTTTAATCTTATATACATTATTCATTGTTTGTTGTTTTCTTAACTGTTTTGCCAGCAGTTTTGTGGCTTTTGGTCCCGTTTCATAATATTTTTGCTTTAGATATCTATTTTTCCTTTCAATTTCATCCATTTGTGTTTCTTTTATCTTTATTTTTTCTTCTTTAATTTCTTGATATATTTTTGGGTCATTTGTGCTTTGATGTTTATGTTCTAATTCCCTCAGTCTCTCACATCTTTGTTCATATGCTTCCAGTTTAGTCTTATTTGCTTTTCCTGTTTCAACAATTAATTTACCTCTTAACACGGCTTTTAGTGCATCCCATAGTATTGTTGGGTCTACTTCTTCATTGTCATTCTCTTGGATATATTCATTTATGTTTACTTTTATTCTTTCTTTCATTTTATCATCATTTAACAGTCCTACATTAAGTTTCCATGTTGTTTGTCGTTTTCTATTGTTTAAATTTATTTCCATGTATATAGGATTATGATCTGATATTTCTGCCCCTCCAATCCAACAATTTCTCACCCTGTGTCTGTCACCTTCATTCATAAGGAAGTAATCTATTCTAGAGTGCACTTTATGGACTGCTGAATAATGTGTATAGTCTTTTTCGAGTGGGTGCAGGTCCCTCCAAATGTCTACCATACCCATTTCTGCCAGTGAGGTTCTTATGAATTTTGTTACATGTTTTTTTGTCTTCTTAACACTTGTTGTGTCAACTTCATGATCCATGACAGCATTTAAGTCTCCTCCACAAATTAGGACTCCTTCACTGTGTGTTGCTATGAGATCAAACAGATGTTGAAAAAAACCCTTGTCACTTTCTGGTGGGGCATAGATGTTCACTAACGTGATCTGCATTCCATCTATGCTACCCTTTATTATTACATACCTGCCTTCTTTATCCTGGATTTCCTGTTCACATTCAAATTGTATTTTATTTGAGATTAGTATCATGACCCCCCTTTTAGTTCCTCCCTTAAATGAACTGTAGTAGGAGTTCTTATAGCCAAATCTCTTTAGTTTCACATGTTCTGTCTTGCTCAAATGTGTCTCTTGCATAAATATAATTTTGGCTTTTTCTTTCTTGAATTTTCTTATTATTCTTTCCCTTTTAACAGGTGAGTTCAGACCATTCACGTTTAGTGTTATTATCTTAAGATTTTTACCCATAATCATGTTTTTCCATTTTTTTAACCTGTGCTCCTAGCCCCTTTAACAACAAAAATAACACATATTTATATAAAAACACATTAAAAAATCTCGACCTCCGTACTTTGGGCCTTTCTTCTGCCCACTGGTCCCTGTTGGTGGGTGGAGGGATTGTCCTCACCGAGTGTAGGGCCCTCCCTAGACCTGTATTTACTATCCAAGAAATAGTCATTAGTCTAGAAATGTCCAACAAATATCACTTAAACCTCTCCTAGCTGTCTGTTTCTCTTTTACCTTGTCTTCTTGGCCTTCATTTCTTCTGTGTCTTTCTTAATCTTTGTTATAATCTAGGCTTTCAGTTGAAAGCCTTGTAGTCTTTCCTGGGCCCGCTGCGCCACGTCTCCCCCCGTCTTTTGCCGTTCACTCGCCTCCACTCCGGCTGTCGTGATGCGTTCAGGGCCTCCGCTGCTCCTACCGTTTCCTCCGGCACGTACACCTCAAGGCCCCGCTCCATCATGTCCTGCGCTGCCTCTCTGGCTGTGTTGTATGTCCTCATGCCGTTCTCCCAATGAATCCTCATCTTCGTTAGCGGCGTTTGGAATCTAATTTTTTTTTCTTTCAGCGTTTTTTTAATGTTGGCATATTTCTTCCGCTGCTGCACAGTTTCTGCCGGGTAGTCATGATCAAAGAATATCTGCTTGTCGCCGATTCGTATCTTTTTTTTCCACGCTCGTGTCAGGATTCTTTCCTTTACATCATATTTCAGAAAGTTTACCACAACTGACCTGGGTGTAGAGCGTGGGTTCGGGTTCTGTGCCGAGGCTCTGTGCGCTCGTTGAATCTGCAGATCCGCTTCGCTGGGCAGTTCCAGCTCTTTTTTTAAGAACTGATCCATGAATTTCGTCATCGAGTTGCCTTCAGTGCCCTCCGGGATCCCGAAGATGCGTATATTGCCCCGTCTGGACCTGCTCTCCAAGTCGGTTACTTTCTCCTGCATCCTCTGCATTTGTGCCGTCAGGGTCTGCAGCTGTTCGCTTGCCTCGCTATTCCAATCTTCCAGCTCTGATATTCGGGCCTGCGCTTCTGTCATACACGCCCGCTGGGAGCGCAGCTCCTCCATGTTTTCTGCTAGCTTGCGCTCCATTTCTCTTCGGAGGCCCATAATTTCCTCCTTAATCTCTTTTTTCAGCTCCTCCTTAAGAGCCGCTAAATCCTGTTGTAGCTGCCGTTTGAAGTCTCTCAACTCTTTACCCAAACTGGCGATGCCAGTGTTCATGGTATCGAGTGTGTCCTCCATTTTCTCTGCTGCGGTCACCTCGTTTTTTTGAGCCCCGTGTTCAGCGGTTTCTCCTGCGTTGTTGAAGAGGAATTCTTTAATTTTACTCTGCTTTTGTCCTTGTGCCCGGCTCCTTCGTGTTTTCATCCCTTAGTTTATTGATCCGCTTATGTCGAGTTGGCCATTTACCGATGATTTTTAATCCGGCTAGGGAGAGCTCTCTGTTTAAGCGTTATGTCTCTCCGCCATCTTCCCGGAAGTCCCCCGGGTACATTTTTTATGTTAACTTATAAGAAGTTGCACAGTTGGACTTTAAAATGCAGCAGGAGAGACTGATCAAGCTTACAAGTCAAAGTAGGTAAAAAAAAGTAAGTATATGTAAATTGAATGTTCTATCGGCATTCCAAATTCAGAGAATTATAATACTTTAGAAGGAGTGTAGCATCATCTAAACGGAAAATAATAATACTGTTGTTCCAAACGTTGACCTGAAGGTGAAAAACATGATTTTTTTTTTAATTCAGTACATCCAAAATGCCCTAGGATGTGGTGTAGGCCAGTGTGCCACCGTCTCATTATTTAATACGAATAAAAACAAGTTTCAGCTCATTATTTCTAGGTCATTTGGCAGTTAATTCAAAACAAAAGTGACTTGTGTTGTTGCAGCTTAATTATGAGATAAAATTAATTGTGAGATAAATCCACAGAGCGAGCAAGGCAATAATCCTTGGATCCTTTTTTGTCTCGTGTAAATAAGGACTCAGTCGGGTGCATAACGTCACGGGAGTGTGGCCCCGCCTCGCTGAGAATCTGCTGCTGCCCCGCTTCTAAAACCTCCTAACACAAACCATCACAGCACAAGCACAACAGCGTGCTAATGGAGACAGAAGCATTCCGAGCCGTACTGAAGTGAATCGAGCCGTACCGAGGTGTGCTGGGCTAGTGGAAAACAGGCTTAAGTTCGATCAGTGCCAAAGATGTAGATTTATCTGCTCTAAAACCATACTGGCTGTCTGTTAGGAGGTTGTGTTTTTCAATGAAATCATCCAGTCTCTTAGTGAAGATTTTTTTCAAGTATTTTGGAGAATTGTGAGAGTAAAGAGACTGGCCTGTAATTTGTGAAACAATGACTGTCTCCTGTTTTGTATAGAGGTATTACTTTTGCTATTTTCATTTTGTTTGGAAATTTACCAGTTTGAAATGACAGGTTACAGATGTGGGTGAGTGGCTTAACAATTCCTTCAATTACTTTTTTCACTATTGTCATGTCAATTTCATTCCAGTCTGTTGATTTTTTGTTCTTAAATTTATTCACAGTCTCGATAATTTCCTTTTCAGTAACTGCACCCAAAAAGATTGTGTTTGGATTTCTATCTTCTATTTCATTTACAGAACCACTGTTTGTTTCTGGTGTCACTATTGATTTTGCTAATTCAGGACCAACGTTTACAAAAAATTTATTGAAACCACTGACCACATCCTCCATATTATTTATCAAATTGCCATTTTCAATAAAATATTCTGGATAATTAGCATTCTTAGGTCAATTACTAATAATCCCATTGAGTACTTGCCATATTCCTCTTAAGTTATTTTTGTTATCCTCTAATATTCTGTTGTAATATTCTTTCTTACAGGTCCTCAATGCTTTGAGCATTTGACCATCTGAGGTCTATTTAAAATGATGGCAGGAACAAACAATATAAATTAAACAAAAAAATAATTCCCTCTCAAACTTCCCACAAGCCCCCAAGTCACGTGATGTGACCGACATAGCGAGGCCTCGCCTGCTACGGTCCCGTGACTGTGGGCATGTTGACACAGTGCTCAACACTCTGCTCGTGACACTTCAGTGTTATATTGCTCGAGTCAGTGTTGAGTGGGCGGTGTCGAGCATTTTTTTTTTTTTTTTTGTTACTTATTTGTACCCGTAGGTAGACTTGGTTTGCAGTCTGGTGACAAGCCACCGGCTGCTGGTCGCTGCGTGCGCGAGCGCCCTAAACCTACATGTTTTTGGTGTGCGGGAGGAAACCGGAGAAATCCCGGAGTAAATCCGCGGAACACGGGGAGAACATGCAAACTCCATACAGCTCACTGTTGGTCGGGGGCTGGGATCGAACCCACGATCTCATGATCCCCGCGATCCCCCGGCCGAGGGTAAAACTGTGCTGCCACAGTGCTAAACCACTGCGCCACCGTGCATTGGTTTCACCATGGTGGTTTCACCATGCTCCACGGTGTCGAGCATGACATCACTACTCCTCCCCAGCTGAGGTCTGAACTAGGTGTGGGAATCTTTAGGCTCCTCATGACTTGATTATGATTCAGAGCTCTGACTTGATTCTAAAACTATTCTCAATGCATCTTGATTTATTTTTTCTATTTAGGATTTTTTCCTCCCACTGTGTGACAACTTGGCCCTTTTAGCTTAGTTTATTGGTTTTTTGTCAGGGATCATGTACAGAAAAAAACGTTAAACACAGGGTAAAGATGCTCTGTTCCAGATTATAGCGTTCTCACTAATTTCCGTCTGTAGTCCCTGTAGTTCCTGTAGTCCTTTCAAAGCAAAGCATTTGCAGTGACCCATGAATTTACTTCCAACATCTTTTATTAAAACAAATGGAAGAGAAATCTGACAGATGGACAAATTTATCTCAAAATGTGCATTTAGGAACTGTCATCCTTTATTGGACGTTCTTTCAGAAGACCACAGCTGTCTCCAGACAGGCCAGTATCGTTTAACTTGCTTTTACACATTATTTTATTAAGCTCATGTTTTGGCTGCCCTCGTGCACGAGGGCGCACGAGAGCGCCCTCGTGCGCTCTGGGACGCAGAGACTTGCCCGCCCGCGGTACAACGGAGTGTAAGAGGTTAACAAACTATAACCAATATCATAAAATGTATCTTTTTTAGTTATATTTAAAAACAACTTTCACATTCTAATTTACTGAGGAGCACTAGTAGACTGTTTTAACAGGAAAATAAATAGGGAGCTGCTTCATCTGTTGCATGTTAAACACTATCACAGTACCCCGGAAATCCAGACAAACCCAGAATGAGCTGTACTCCCTCTGCTTTCTGTTACCTCAGTGGGAACTTGAGTCTGGTCTGCTTTCCCATCTAGCGGCGGGTTGAAGACTGTAGGGATGATTTTTACGCTCATGTAGTCTCTTCCTTGTTCTGGTCCGTTTCTCTGCCCTGCTGATTTGAAGCAGGCTGGTGGAGCTTCAAGCTCACGTGCCATTGGAACTTGTTGTGACTCTCTGATATAACCTGGAAGGGGGAGTTTTATCGCTCTGCACATCACATGCACTTTGGGGGCTTGGCGTCTTCTGCTTTTTCTTTCATTTTGGTTGAAAGGCGGTAGTGGGTGACCGCGTGCGCCCCCGCCTGGATGGCAACGCCACTACATTTCATCAAATAAGCTCCCATTGAAAAGGACTGCTGAGTTATCAATTAATTGACAACTAATTTAATTTAGTCAACTAAATTCTTATCAACAACTAATTGAAAGTCAATTAATCTTTAATCATTACTGCCTTATGAATGATCGTCCCACATTTAATCAGACCACAAGACCGATGGACAAATGCGCGAGCACAGCGGAACAAACCGGGTCTAAAAGAACTAGGACATGTACGGACTTTAAACGGGCGGCGAAGGAAGAATAAAGTGAATTCAAAGTGCCATCAACATATTTCCTGGTAGAGTTTAGAAGTAGAAAAAAAGCAGCTCTGCCGGGGAGCTGACAGAGAAGCAGTGCTCTGCTCCTTCATTTCTCTCTGTGATTCTTGTTTTTAGTGACACCTGTGGACAATAAGGAAACTGCAGCACACTGTTTCAGTAAAGTTGAAACATAATTTTGATATACAGTATGTATTTGCAACTTTTCTTGTTGATTTGACTTTATTTGTTTAAGCATTTTAAGCATTAATCATTAACATCCCTGCTTTGAACTCTTTCCGACTTGGCTCCACTTTTTGCTGAGCTGGAAACAAAAGCCAGGCTGAGCCACACACTGAATGCTGGGATATGTCAGGGCCACAAGGTACTCTTCATGTATCCTTCATTTTCGGGAGTTTGAAGGCTGTATTTGTTGGCCGCATGTGAAGGAGCCCACGGAATGGGACAGCCTTTGATGCAGCACAGTGAAGTATCTGGACTAGTAATGCACACTTGGAAGACGCAGAAGCTGAACTGAGAGCCACAAGCTGTAGCTGACCTGGTCTGACTGGAAGGTCTAACACGATCTGCACGTTTCTGCAGGGTGTAGTAAAAATGCAGCACAGTAATGTGGAACAAGTTCTACTTGTCACAGCACCTCTGGCTTTTTTTATGAAAAACTATTTGTAAAAACTTGAATACTTACTTAACTTAATCCTCGCCTGGCCAGTTAAGTGAACGTTGCAGCCAATCGTCTGAAGGCAGGGTGTAGGGTTTTATATGTGTAGTTTATTGTTGGTACAAGTATTAATGTAAATATGCATGTGAGTAGGAGTGAGGTTTCTCTTCATTATAAACACACATAAGCTCGTGGGGCACCAGTCCAAAAGAATGGACAATTTATTAATAATTCTGTTATTTGTACCAATAATGAATCAGTCTTACACCAGGAATATTCTGAAGAATAAAATTTAATTTGGCCAACAGTCCTTCAGCACAGCAGAGTCAGATTGTGTCCCCTGGTGGTAGCAGGCAGTCCGGAACCATCTTGATCCAGCTGGATCGGCGTAGATTCTGTTGAGAGAGAATGGCAGACGGGTTCTGCCCCACGGCTCAGCCTACTCCTGGGATCACATGTGGAAGCTCGATGCTCATTCTGCTGGCCGAGGTCGTCTTATGCACAGAAAAAGGAATTTAGCCAGGTTATCAAATTCCAGATAATATTTATCATTCAAAATCAGATCAGAAAATCAAACTTGATTAAAAAAAAACCAAAACACAAATCTGTTTCTTCTGATGTGTTGTGGTCAGAACAAAGTTGATTTAAGCTCAGTAAAAATCAAACAAAATCTTTTTAACACGGTAATTTAAGAAAAGGAGTAAAATAGAAAAAAGTGAATTTTAAAGAAAAAGGAAAAAAGTTTACACAGAGCATAGCTCTGGGCCTGCTTAAATAAAGGAAGAGCGGGAACTGCTCCTTCAGGAGTCACTCCCAACATTCAATTCAACTGCAACTGTGACAAAGGAAAGTTTTTTCCCCACTACATTCAAAGATCAGGGTTGGATCTGCCAGTGAGTGTAAACTTTTTACCAATTGCACTGAGTTTCTTTGTTCAGCAGAGGTCATAAACTGACTGAGAAAGGAGATGCGTGGAGACTTTGAAGCTGATTGGTCAGTTCATAGTTGCTGAAATGTAGCCTCACCAAGAAGACAAGGAGAGATAATTTGATATGAAAAATTAAATCCTCCTAAACATACATATGTTGCCTATTAAAGCATAAATTCTTAAAAACTTCAGTGACTAACATATTCTACTTAATAAAGGAACAATGTGTCTAAATTGTAAATGTGATCATTTCTTTCTGATAGGCATGCAAAATTAATTCTTCCTGAAAATAAAGAAACACCTCAAATTGTATCCATAAAAGCATTTCAAACCATAATTGTCCATCACAGGGTCCCGCCATTATCTTCAAAAGCGGATGCTGTCGGGGGAGGGGGGTATTTCATTGTTCACAATTAATAGTTTAACTTCAGAGTGAAATATTCTTGTGTTATCCATTGGAGGGCATTGTTGGACTCTTGAGTTTGTAGAGAAAAGGGAGTTCAGATCTGGAAAATTTCAGACGGCTATTAAAGCATCAAACTGTCTCATGGGAATGTACTCCGTCATATTTATGATAGGGGGTTCCAAACCATTCCTGGCATCGAGGGGAGGTTTGAGGGTCACTTTACCTATGGAATGTGACTTCAAAGCTGTGGTCTTTAGGTGAAAGGTAAGAAAGAGGGTCTTAGCTTTTCTCTAAAAAAGGATGAATCTTTTTCTTATTTCAAACCAGAATCAGAATCAGAATCAGCTTTATTGGCCAAGTATGCACAACACATACAAGGAATTTGACTTTGGCTAAAAACTTGCTCTCGTTGTTCAGGTGAAGGATTTAAATAAGGATTCAATGACAACCAGAGTATGTACAGTAAATTACAGTCTGTCCACGTTTCTATAAAAGGATGCAAATATATACAGGAATATATGCAGTTATTTACTCGGACTAACCACACTTTGCAGAAATATATGAAAAAATATACAATCACACAGTATTTCAATGTGGACTCAGATTCAGTGATATAATGTGCATGAAGTAAAAAGCAGTGTGAGAGTTATGTGCAATGTAATAATGGATGAAAAGTCATGAGTACAGCAAACAGGTAGGACTAGGTGAATGTTAGGAGTTCATCAGAGTGATGGCTTGAGGAAAGAAACTGTTCCTGTGACGGGTGGTTTTGACCTTCAGTGATCTGTAACGACGACCAGAGGATAGAAGTTCAAACAGTTTGTGGCCGGGGTGTGATGGGTCAGCACAGATGTTTCCCGCCCGTTTCCTGGTTATGGACCGATATAAGCTCTCAATGGAGGGTAGGTCGGTACCAATGATCCTCTCCGCAGACTTAATGATCCGCTGCAGTCTGGTCTTGTCCTGTTTAGTGGCAGATCCAAACCAGACAGTGATGGAAAAGCAGAGGACAGATTGGATGATGGCGGTGTAGAAGACAACCAGCAGCTCCTGAGGCAAATCAAACTTCTTGAGCTGACGCAGAAAAAACAACCTCTGCTGGGCCTTTTTCCGGACAGTGTCTATATGGGAGGACCACTTCAGGTTCCGGGAGATTGTGGTACCCAGAAACTTGAAGGAGTCCACAGTGGACACTGTGCTGTTGAGGATGGTGAGTGGGGGGAATGAAGGGGGGTGTCGCCTGAAATCCACAGTCATCTCCACCGTTTTGGCTGGGTTAAGTTCAAGATGGTTCTGGCTGCACCAGAGGATCAGCTGCTCCACCTCCCGCCTGTATGCAGACTCATCATCATCCCGGATCAAACCGATGACTGTGGTGTCGTCCGGAAACTTCAGGAGCTTCACCGAAGGGTCCTCTGAGGTGCAGTCGTTGGAGTAGAGGGAGAAGAGCAGTGGGGAAAGGACACATCCTTGGGGGACGCCAGTACTAATTTTTCGGGAGCTGGATGTAAATCTCCCTAGCTTCACCTGTTGCCACCTGTCAGTCAGAAAGCTGGAGATCCACTGGCAGGTGGAGGGGGGCACCTTGAGCTGGAGGAGTTTCTGATGAAGAATGCCTGGGATGATGGTGTTGAACGCTGAGCTGAAGTCGACAAACAGGATCCTGGCGTACGTCCCTGGGGAGTCGAGGTGTTGCAGGATGTAATGTAGTCCCATATTCACTGCATCATCCACTGACCTGTTTGACCGGTAGGCAAACTGCAGTGGGTCCATCAGGGGGCCTGTGATGACCTTCAGGTGGTTCAGCACCAATCTCTCCAAGGATTTCATGACCACAGAGGTCAGGGCAACAGGTCTGTAGTCGTTTAATCCTGTAATAGAGGGTTTCTTGGGAACTGGAATGATGATGGAGCGTTTGAAGCAGGAAGGCACTTCACGCAGCTCCAGTGATCTGTTAAAGATCCGGGTGAAGATGGGGGCCAACTCGTTGGAGCAGACTCTCAGGCAGGACGGAGACACACCATCAGGTCCTGCAGCCTTCTTGATCTTTTGTCTCTGAAAGACCCGGCGCACCTCCTCTTCACAGATCATTAGTGCTGGTGGGAGGTCAGAGTGGAGGAGGGATGGAGTTCCTGGGGCTGCAGATAATCCTTTTGTGTGGGTGGGAGGTGAGAACTGTAGGTTCTTTTCAAACCTGCAGTAAAAGCTGTTTAGGTCATTAGCCAGCTGGAGGTTGGTAGCTGGTAATGCTGCACAGGGCGATCAGGTTAGCCAGAGGTCTTATCATTGCAATCTTAGTCATCCAGGACAGTCTGGGCTGACCTTGGAGGCGATGCCAGCCTTGGGGGGTGGACGAGCACTAGCGAAGAGGGCCTTCGTGGCCAGTGTCTCATCTTCCAACCTGGCCGCATGACCGAGGAGACGCAGCCTCCCTCTTCTGATGACTGTAGAGATGGAGATAGGACAGCCAGCCCTCCTGTAGAACTCATCATTTGTGGTGTGGTGGAGCCATTGGATGTCAAGGATGTTACAGAGGGAGGTCCGAATGACTGTATCCAGACGGTGGGTGGTTGTGGTGGAGAGGGTCCAGGTCTTGGACCCATAAAGGAGGACGGGGATCACACAGGTATTAAAGATTCACAGCTTTGTAGTCATGCAGAGCTTCCCTCTCCGTCAGATTCTCTGGAGGCAGCTGAAAGCACTGCAAAACAGCTGCAGGCAGCAAATAATCTCTGGGTCTGATGAGCAGGAGCTGGTGAGTTTAGATCCAAGGTAGACAAGGTTGTTGACAGTCTCAACCGGCTTGTCTTTGGTGACGACTTCTGGTGGCAAAAAGTCTGACAGTGACTGGATCTTTGTCTTTGCCCAGCTGATGGTAAGGCCCAGGGGTGATGCCTCCTCTACAAGCAGCTCCAGTACCTCAGTGATAATATCTATATGTGTGACAAAAAGTACCACATTGTCTGCAGAGCACAGGTCTTTGAAGTGGGAGTGGAAGTCAGCGCCAAAATGGGGGCAGCGTTCCGTTGCTTTCTTGATCCAGGAGTCAACCACAACATTGAAGAGGTTTGGGGCAGTGACACATCCCTGCCGGACTCAAGAGGTGGTGACAAAAGTGTCTGACATATCACTCTTGGCACGTACCCTGCACATGGTGTTGGTGTAGAGATCCCGGAGAATGTTGATGTACTTGGGCGGGAGTCCAATACTCCAAAGGAGTTGCCAGAGGGTGTTCCTTTCTAGGAGTCGAAGGCAGCTTTGAGGTCAACGTAGGCCTCATATAGAGGTTGGCGGCACTCCCTTTGTTGCTCTGCCAGGACATTCAAGGCAAGGGTGCTGTCCACTGTGGATCGGCAAGGGGTGAAGCCGGCCTTCTGGTGGCAGTGCTTGGCAAGGAGCAGGGGGTGGATACAGCTCAGGACGATAGCGGTGATTACCTTGTCAGAGATGGACAAGCAGCGTGATGGGATGATAACTGGCTGTGCTCCGATGGTTACCCTTGTTCTGATAGGACAGAATGTCCCCGTCCCTTCACTCCCCAGGGATGCGTTCTTCTGTCCAGATGATGCGGCACAGATGTTCCAGCTGAGGGATGACAGAGGTGAGGGCGGCTTTCATCATTTCTGCCGTAACTCCATCAGCACCGGGGGATCACCCAGAGGGGAGCTTCTCGATGGTATCTGACAACTCACTGATTGAGGGCAGGGCTAGGCTGATTGAGCTTTCTTCAACACCGGCATCAGCATACTGCTGCAGCTTATCTGAGGTGGGAGGAGGGGCTTTGCAGAGGGCGCTCATGTAGTGTTCTCGCCATCATTAGAGTTTGGTCGTCGGGTCCGTGATGAGGCTTATGGCATCGGCGGTTAGCAGGGGGGATGACGACTGTCGTTTCTTGCTGGCTTTCCAGTTATAGAGGACGTCTACAGGAAAAGATGTCTGCGCCGGGCATGCAGCATTCTTAGGGACTCCAACCATCCTGCTCATGGACTGTTCCAGCTTCTCCCCTCCAGAAGGCGTTTCAGAAGCCTTCGGACTAGAACCAGCAGGTTTAGGAACAGTTTCTTTCCAACAGCTGTCACGTTATTGAACTTAGTTCCCCGCTGACTCTCTTACCATCATCTCTTACCATCCTCACCTGTACGTAACTGCCCATCTAACTTATTGTACATTATTTGCACATAACAGTACTCTAAACTTTCTGCACTGCTGCATATATTTGCATATATTTGCTTAAATTGCACATACTGTTAATTACCGTATATACTGCACTGCTGTCCTTTGCACTTCTGATTGGATGCTAAACTGTGTTTCGTTACCTTGTAGTCATACATGTGTAATGACAAAGTTGAATCTAATCTAATCTAATCTAATCTTTGCACAGCTCCTTGATAGACTGGTAAGCAGACTGGAGGTTCCCTGCTTGGAAGCTGTTGTTGGCCTTGTCGGCGATACGGTGGAGCCAAACTTTCAGAACACAAAATAATTCAATACACAGTACATGCAAAATAAATTCACGATGTTTACAAAACTTCATTATAAGTCAATTTGTGACCTTTTTAACAGTTATAAAATGACCCAAAATTATTTTCAACTCATTTGTCATTAAAAAAAAAGATTTATTCTTGTAAGTTATAGATCTGTTAATACAAATGATCTGATTGTGTGGAGAAAAATGTTTGTTCATGTGACCCTGACTGTCACTGAAAGGAACAATTTAATCTACTACTTTACACTTATTATTAACATCACACTTAAGTGTACACTTAAAATTTGTCTTCATAACATGTCTTAACATTCATCTAATGTTTCTTTCTTTTCTGCTGAGGTTGTTGTCTGATTGTCTGTTGTACCTAATTTTGTTGAAGTTGTTAGGTTGCTGTTGCATCTTATCTGCATTTTTTCACCTTTTTCTAACCTTTATGTCTGTTTTCTCTCATACTTCTGGTTTATAGCAAATAACTTTAAGTACATGCACCCAAGTCCATGTGCCCCATTTGCATGCAATTGCAAGCAAATGGAACAGAGACATCAAGTGTGCGCACCCAAGCATGCATATATAGGTGTATATATTTTATACACAACAAACAGACACATATATGCATACTTTTGCAATACAATTTGCAACAATTTGATTTGAGCAATAATCTGGTGGGTTGGATTCTGGATTTCTTAACCAACAGGACGCAGAGAGTAAGGGTCAGTGGTACATTGTCTGACCTAAAGTGCTCTTCTACTGGCTCTCCTCAGGGGTGTGTGTTGTCACCACTACTCTTCATCCTGTACACAAACATGTGTCGGAGCAGACATGACAACAGACATATCATAAAGTATGCTGATGATTCAGTTATTGTCAGTCTCCTCCAGGATGGTGAGAGTGGCCACGGCCCAGTAGTTGATGATTTTGTTCACTGGTGTGAGGATTCCTACCTGCAGCTGAATACGACAAAAACTAAAGATATGATTATTGACTTTAGGAGGAAAACTCCCAGGCACAAAGTCACCATACTAAAAGGCCAGACCACCAAATGTGTACAATCCTACAAATATCTTGGGACGATTATTTATAGTAATTTAAAGTTTGAGGAGAACTGTGAAAGGGTGTGCAAAAAGGGTCAGCCACATTTGCATTGCTTGAGAAAACTTGCACGCTTCCAAATTGACCGAACCATAATGACAATGTTTTATCGGGCTTTTATTGAATCTGTTTTATCCTTTTCTTTAGTGTCATGGTTTGCATGGTTTGCGACGTAAACAAAAATGGCAATTTACATCGTAATAAAGTTTTTTAAAAATATATAAAACTGGGAATTATTTACAAAAAAATTATATTATAATTATGTTACTAACATAAAAATAAAGCATATAGAGCTAACATGCCAATATAATCGGGGTTCCTTTTAAGCTCTATAACTACTGATCGTTTGTGAAGCTGTGTTGACATCAGTGACAGGCTGTGCTGAACGCCCTGACCGACCGTTTGAAGCGGTAATTTCCCCTCAACAGAGCCATCTGAAACACACACAACGTACATATTTTAGTACCTAACAGCGATAACTTGTAGACGTTACAGTGTAGTACGACGTACTTATAGCAAACTAGCATTAGCAACATTAGCTTACCGTCATATATGACCTAGTTTGTATCCTCATGTCTTTGCCTCTCCCAGAGGCTGCAGAACTATTCCAGAGTGTTTCATCTCGCTGCCTGTACCTGTGTCTGGCGGTCCTTTTTTGGCATTTACGGTGAAAAAAGCCACAGACCGAGGAGCCGCCTTGTACAGCTGCCATGATGCATGTGTTATGTTTTTCTTGGGTCACGTGTTTTATGTCATGGGAGTGTGGCGCCGCCTCGCTGTTAAAGAAATCCCACCCACCCCAGCTTAACACGGTTGTAATGGAGACACTACCGAGCTGAACCGTGTCGAAGTGAATCGAGACGTGGCGAGGTGTGCTGGGCTAGTGGAAAAGGGCCATAAGTCTTCTGTAGATGCTCTCACCTCCTCGGAATTTCCCCATATGTACTCAGCCGGCTTTAATTCTAAACAAAGCGGGGGTAGCTATACTAGTAAACAGAAGAATACGCTTTGTTGTGAATCATACCATAGCTGATTCAGAAAGTAGATTTATAATATTAAAAATCTCAGTTCAAAATTTGGATCTATGCGTTGCAAGCATTTATGGCCCAAATGTTGACGACCCATCCTATTTTCACACTTTCTTCACTTCTCTTTCTGAGCACTTGGACACTACACTCATAATAGGAGGAGACTTCAACCTGGTATTAAACCCTGCAATCGACAGGCTCAGTGCATGGGGGAATTATCGAAAATGGCTGGCTACTGACACTTTCAAACAATACATCAATGATTTTGGTCTTTGCAATGAATGCCGTTCTCTTCACCCAACTCTTTCGGAATGCACTTGTTTTTCATCAGTTCATAGTTCACATTCACGTCTAGACTTCTTTTTAGCCAGTAACTCTATTGTGAGGGACACTGAAATATGTTCAAATCAAGCTGTTAGTGATCACCATCAAGTATCTCTTACACTAGTAAATAGGAAAGCTATAAGGAAAACTGGAGCTGGAAATTTAATACATCACTGCTAAAAGACAGACTTTATGACATACTTTAATAAAGAGTGGGAATCATATCTGGAATATAATGATGTGCCAGGAGTATCCCCATGTGTTCTTTGGGAAGCAGCAAAAGTGGTCATGCGAGGTAAAATCTCTTTTTTTTTTTTTTCCTTTTCCCCCCCTTGTCCTGCTAGGCAGCTTGGTAAGCAGAACAGAGGTCTGTCACCCTTATTATGCCAAAACAGATTTACTTTGCCAAAAGGAGCTTTATAAGATAAGATAAGATAAGATAAGCCTTTATTAGTCCCACAATGGGGAAATTCCAGGATTGCAACAGCATAGGGATAGCAACACTCAGAGCAACAATCAGAAGGCAAGAAAAAAAACAACATCTAGTAAACATATGTCCATATTACTATAAATGTATATATATAGATACACAGTGCAGAGCATTATGGCTGGTGAATGTGCAGCAGAAAGTCTAAGCTCTCTCTCCGCGGATGCAGCGGGCCAGCTGGAAGTCTTTGGGCATGATGGTGACCCCCTTAGCGAAGAAGAGACCCACCAGGTTGGCCTCGCAGGTCTCCTGCAGAGCCATGACGGCGAAGCTCAGGAAACGCAGGACGGTCTTGAAGTCCTGAGCGGTCTCCCTCACCAGGCGCTGGACGGGCAGCTTACGGATGAGCAGCTCCGTGGATTTCTGGTAGCGACGGATCTCTCTCAGAGCCACGGGCCTGTGACGGCGAGGCCTCTTCACTCTGCCGGTGGCCAGAGCGCCTCTCCGAGCAGCCCTGGTGGCTAGCTGTCTTCTGGGGGGGGGGGCTTCTTCCTCCAGTAGATTTTACGGGCGGTCTGCTTGGTTCTTGCCATCGCTCTTTATTATTCTGTCTTATATTTCTTTCACGCCGCCTAAACTCCAGCCCGGCACCCGCATCGTTTTCGCTACAGCTCCCGGTATGTCGAGTTTCCCATTAGCACCGGGCGGCGGCCAAGTGCTAGCTAGCACTAGCTCCTCCCCGCTGTAACGTCTCCCGCTGCAAACCGTGGCTCCGTCCGCCGACCCGGGAGACCCCCGGGGCGATCCGTGCGTCCGTGATATATATACAGAGTGAAAGGTGTAGAAAGAAGAAGGAAGATTAAAAAAAAAAAAAAAAAAGGCTGTTGCAATAGGCAGCCGACTCGTGTGGCGCCGCCGGTCCGGCGGAACCGGAACCGGAAAAAAAAAGTAAAAAAATCTGTAGTGAACTCTGAAATTGCAGCTAGTTGTCTTTGTTGCCTGCCTGACCATGGTTCTGAAATTTTAGCCATCGCAAAAGTGAGTGGTTTGTGGTCTACAAAAGCCATGAAACGCCGCCCTTCAAGCCAGAACTGGAAGTGGCAGATGGATAAATGAAGCGCTAGCAGCTCCCTGTCAAAAGTGCTGTATTTGCGCTCGGTTTGGTTTAAAGATTTATACAGTACCTAACTATGTATTGGTTCCAAGGTTGTCATAGCCAGGAGCGGCACTGGGGTTAAGCTCCCAGTGCTTATAAAATGCTCCTTATGGTGTGCGCCTCGAAAAGCCTCTGACAACTAAGTCCAACTCCTAGCCTGCCCGTGTGGTTTAGTCTCTATGCCCGGCGGAACTGCTTTTACCAATAGGAGAAGGTGCGAGGGCGGATCTCTGGCACCTTAAAACCAGATGCTTCGGGTAGATGGTGGCTCATCAACCTGGGAAGATAGCCCATCTAGGGGAAGGTAAACCCTGATTTCAAACCTCTGCTGCCTTGCGGCACACCCGGTCACGGGAAAGGCTTCGGAAGTCAACCCTGAGGAAAAATCCAGAGTCGGAGTCCCTAAGGCAGTTCTCTGTTGTGCTCAACATCGTTCTGCTGTTCCTTTGGATTCATCAGTGACGTGGAGAGGGGGGACATGCTGCATGGGCAACATCTTGTCCTCCATATCTTCCTGCCTAGGCTTGAATCCTACCAACACCCAACGCTGGAAGGAAGAACACCGGATCACTGGAGAGGACACTTCAGCTTCGCCTTTGGCATAGACAAAACACGGGGAATGACAGTTACTGGCTATAAGCCACCGCTCAATTGGCGTAGAGCGCGGCGCCAGGGGTTGTTCCCGACGGTGGGAGGGATCATCGGATCTCACTGGACAGCTACCGCCCGCCTCAAGCTGGGCAGCCCCCAGCCAATAAGGTGTTGTCCCGCCACAACTTGCTTTCCTCATTGGGTGCATGGGGATGAGGAGAAGTCTGAATGGCAGGCTGAGAACTTTTGCACCAGGCAAGACAAAAATACAAAAAGAGACCAACTCTAAAACTGGGAACTTGGAACGTCCGCACTATGATGACAGGACTCGCTGCTAACCTCAAGGACATCAACGACACCAGGAAGACTGCCATCATCAATAATGAGCTGGAGAGACTGTAAGTGGATATCGCCACTCTCCAGGAAACACGGTTGGCTGACACAGTCACACTGAGAGAGAAGGACTACACGTTCTACTGACAGGGAAAGAGCAGTGACGAACACAGGGAACACGGGGTGGGCTTCGCAGTGAAGAGCACCTTGCTGAAAATGGTGGAACCAGGCAGCAATGGCTCTGCACGCCTCCTCACCCTCCGCCTCAACACCACTCAAGGCCCAGTCACCCTCATCAGTGTGTATGCCCCAACACTGACAGCCACAACAGAGGCAAAAGACGAGTTCTACGAGAATCTCGCAACAACTGTCAGGATCATCCCCAACTCTGAACAACTCATTCTCCTTGGAGACTTCAGTGCCAGAGTGGGTGCTGACCACGACTCCTGGCCGTCCTGTCTTGGACCATTTGGCGTGGGCAGAATGAACGACAACGGACAGCGGCTGCTCGAGTTGTGCATGTATCACGATCTGTGCATCACAAACTCGTTCTTCAAGACCAAGCCCCAACACAAGGTTTCCTGGCGACATCCGCGCTCAAAGCACTGGCACGAGCTGGACTTGATCCAAACCAGGCACACCTCACTGAAGAACGTGGTAATCACCTGTTCGTTCCAGAGTGCAGATTGCAACACAGACCATTCATTGGTGTGTTGCAAGGTCAAGCTGCAGCTGAAGAAATTCCATCGTGCTGGACAGCCTGGAAAGGCACGGATTGACACCAGCAAGATGGCCCAACCAGAACTTGTTGAGCGGTTTGCCTCCACCTTTGAGAAGGAACTTGGTGTACCACAAGAAGGAGAATCAGCAAAGCAGAAATGGGAAGCGCTGCGAAATATCATCCACCGCACAGCCTTGGCTACCTTTGGGAGGAAGACCTCGAAGTCACAGGACTGGTTTGTTGCCAAGTTGACTGAGATGACCCCCGTCATTGAAACCAAGCGCTCAGCACTTGCCGAGTACAAGAAGTACCCAAACGAGAAGAATCTCCAGATTCTCAGGGCTGCGAGAAGCAAAGTTCAGCAGACTGCTCGGCGCTGTGCCAACGAGTACTGGACTCAGCTCAGCCAAGACATTCAAACCGCTGCCATAACAGAGAACATCCATGGTATGTACGATGGCATCAAGAAAGCACTTTGTCCGGCTCAGAGCAAGACGGCCCCCCTCAAATCCTCCACTGGGGAGATGATCACAGAAAAGAACAAGCAGATGGAGAGATGGGTGGAGCACTACTCCGACCTCTACTCCAGACAGAACACCGTGACACCGTCAGCCCTTGAAGCCATCGATAGCCTGCCGTCCATGGACGAACTTGACGCCGAGCCAACCATCGACGAACTCAGCAAGGCCATTGATAGCTTGGCCGCTGGCAAGGCACCCGGCAACGATGGCATACCCCCCAACCTGATCAAGCACTGCAAAAACGCTCTACTGCTGCCATTGCATGACGTCCTCTGCCAGTGCTGGAAGGAAGGTGCCGTACCACAGGACATGAGGGACACCAAGATCATCACCCTCTACAAAAACAAAGGGGAGCGAAGTGACTGCAACAACTACAGGGGCATCTCCCTCCTCAGCGTTGTTGGCAAAGTCTACACATGAGTTGTTCTCGTTCGTCTACAGAAGCTTGCCGAACGTGTCTACCCCGAGTCTCAGTGTGGCTTCCGTGCTGAGCGATCGACGGTAGACATGATATTCTCCATCCGCCAACTCCAGGAGAAATGCAGAGAACAGAACATGCCCCTGTACGTCGCCTTCATCGACCTCACCAAAGTGTTTGATCTGGCCAGCAGAGAGGGCCTTTTCAAGATCCTGCCAAAGATAGGATGCCCACCAAAGTTGCAAAGCCTCATCAAATCGTTTTACATCAACATGCAGGGGATAGTGCAGCACGACGGCAACGTCTCAGAGCCATTCAACATATGCAGCGGAGTGAAACAGGGCTGTGTACTTGCGCCAACCCTCTTTGGGATTTTCTTTGCTATGCTCCTGAGGCATGCCTTCAGCACAGCAACAGAGGGAATCTACCTACATACAAGATCTGACGGCAGGCTTTTCAACCTCGCCCGCCTGAAAGCCAGAACCAAAGTACGCAAGGCTCTAATCAGAGACATGCTGTTCACAGACGACGCTGCAGTCACGACCCACACACAGCAGGAGCTTCAGACCCTTATGGACCGCTTCTCCCAGGCATGCAAGGACTGCGGGCTTACCATCAGCCTGAAGAAGACTAACGTCTTGGCGCAAGGCACGGAAGCACCACCAACCATCACCATTGATGACTACGAGCTGGAGGTTGTGAATCAGTTCACGTACCTGGCGTCCACGATCAGCAACAACCTCTCCCTTGATACAGAGATCGACAAGAGGATTGGAAAATCAGCCTCCACACTCGCTCGCCTCACCACACGAGTGTGGGAGAATCCCAAACTCTCTGTCAAGACGAAGATGGCAGTGTACAACGCCTGCGTCATCAGCACACTGCTCTATGGGAGTGAGATGTGGACAACATACGCCCGGCAGGAAAAGAGACTGAACTCCTTCCACTTGCGCTGCATTCGCCGCATCCTGGACATATCCTGGCAAGACAAAGTGCCCAACGTAGAAGTTCTGTCCCGCGCCGGCTTTCCCTCCATGTTCACTCTACTCAGGCAGCGCATGCTCCGCTGGCTAGGCCACGTTCACCATATGGAGGATGGCAGAATCCCCAAAGACGTCACCTACAGAGAACTGGCGACTGGCAGGAGAGACGCTGGCCGCCCACAGCTGCGCTTTTGAGACGTCTGCAAGAGAGACATGAAGGCCCTGGAGATCAACACAGAGCGCTGGGAGGACCTTGCAACAGACCACTCCAAATGGAGAGGCACCCTGACCAGACAGCTCAAGGCGGGTGAAGAGAGACTGACTGCAGCAGCAGCTGAAAAAAGGACCCGCAGGAAGAACCGCCACCGCTCCAGCAGCACGGAGACCACCCACAAGTGCGACCTGTGTGACAGGGACTGCCATTCGCGCATCGGCCTGTTCAGCCACAGGCGGTGCTGTTCCAGCAGAGTAGATGTTTAGGATTCTCTTCCATGGTCATCATAGACCGACGGAGGCTGACGAACTATGTATTGTATATTGTTGTAAACTCCTCCTGTAATAACTTTAAATATTTTATTTTAATTATTTTACCCATGGAGGACCTGACAGGATGGGGAATAGTGAAAGGATGTATGCGAAGGGGGAAAGAAAAGGGAGGGGAACAGAAAAAAAGACAAACAAGCCAACAACTAAAACAAACAGAAGACAAACTGCTTCTTCCACCGAAGATGTCTCAACACAAGTCTGGTCTCCACACCTGTTAAGAGAGAGACATATGTGTGTGTGCATCTGTGTGCATATATATGACAGCGCGCACAAAGCAAGTGTGTGCATGTGAGCGGTTTGTCAGGAAACATACGAAGAGGGGGGCCGGTCGTAGCAGCCCTCCCCCCGGGAACCCCAAGCAGGTGAGGCAGCGCCACCAACCCCCACAGGGCACAAATGCCCGAGGTCAGCAAGCTCCATGAAAGCCAGGCATCCGCCCCCAGATGGATGATCAAGGGAGGCCAGGCGGCCACCGCCGTGGGCCCGCACCGCTGGCGTCCCCAGTGGGGCCATTTCCAGACCCCGGTCCCCAGGTGCGAGGAGGCCAGCGACCCCACCCCCAAGCCGGAGACCCCCCAGGCACCCCCGCCGCAGCCACCCCCCCCAGCACCTCCGCCACGCACCCCGGGGACACCCATGCCCAAAGAAATCCCCCCTACCCAGGGGAGCCCACATAGCCGAGAGGCATTACCCCCCTCAATCCAGCACCTCCTGACTCGCAGCCACACCCATCCCCACACCTTCACACCCTCATGCTCCCATACACACCCACATGCACTCCCTCACTCTCACTCATCTGGACCCACTCATTTTCTATCACTCCTGTACCTCTTCAGTCTCACCCCTTATTCACCCTTATTTCTTAAGGTGACTGCAATTCAGGTGCAGTGGGCCTGAACTTGCACCAGTGCCCAGCAGCAGCCGGGGTGACCACGGCCACAGAAGCAGACCCCCACCCCCAGTGCCCACCCGAGCGACTGATAAGCAGATCACTGCAGGCACCCCAAGATGCCACCCGACATGCAAAAACATGTCGGGTACAAAACCGACCCATTATCACCACCTCTATTCATCACTCCCTCACTCTCATTGAGTCCTGCTCTCACTCCCTTGGCTCCCCACGGGCCCCCAGCAGGAGGAGGATAACGGGTGGGAGACGCCCCCCCCCCCCCCGCACAAAAGATAGTAGATGCATGTCGGCTGTATGATGTGATTGTGTGTAAATATGGTGACTACCATAGTGCAGTTAAAATTGGGGGGATGGTGGTTGGAGCACCACTAGCCACTGCAATAGACAGCGGGGCCCCCATTTCCCCAAGCCCTCAGTGTCTAAATTGCAATGAAAATTGAGGTGAGGGCAGCCCCACCGTGCAGCAGAGGTATCTCCTTCGCCGACACAGTGCGGCACACTCCCGCCCCAAGGCCATAAATGTATCCAAGAAGATGTATATTCAGCCCAGAATCAGGGGGAGGGGGAGGGCGGGAAATAAGAGGAGGCGGTCCAAAAGCGAGCCCGCCCCCCAGAAGCCAGCTTGTAACTGGTTCATGAGGCCACCCACAAAATTAAATCACTGGAGATGACCTGTGCCGTTTCTCCACAGGAACAGTCACTTAACAATCTGAGAAAATTAAAGCTGGAATTAAAAGAAATTACAAACAAAAGAACACAGTTTTTAATACAAAGACTGCATCTTGAGAAGTTTGAACACAGTAATAAATCGGGGTGATATCTTTCGACCAGCTTAGCTTGAACAGCGAAAAAACAACAATCCACTCTATTAAGGCTATATGACTGGAAATATTACCCATGAGCCTGAAGAAATAAATAACTCCTTTAGAAAGTTTTGAGAACCTCTACTCATCTCAGGTTAACCCATCTGACTCAGAGAGAAATAAATTTTTGAATGATATTAACTTACCACAATTAAATAATGAACAGATTGCAGCTCTGGATGCACCTCTTCTGGTGTCTGAACTCCAGGAGGCCCTTAAGCACATCCCAAACAACAAAGCTCTAGATCCATATGGTTTTCCAGTAGAATTTTATAAAGAATTCTGGCCTGTGATGGCATCTACTTTCTTTAAAATGGTGAATCAAATTCAAGAAGATAAGGTAATCCCTCCAAATATGGATTTGGCTAGTATTATCCTGCTCCTTAAACCTCGAAAAGAACCTACACTTCCATCCAGCTGCCGTCCCATTTCACTTATGAATGTCAATTTTAAAATAATTTGCAAAGCTCTCGCCAAAAGGCTGGAAAGGATAATTCCAGTGATTATACATCCAGATCAAACAGGTTTCATCAAGGGTAGGCACTCAACTAATAATATCAGAATCAGAATCAGATTTATTGCCATTGTTCATGTAGTACACAAACTAGGAATTTGTCTCCGTGCCATGCTGCAACATTAAAAACATGAAGAGATAAAGAGATAAACTAAAAAAAAAAAAACAAAAAAAAAAAAACTAAAAGACTAAAAACATGCAATAAGTGTAGAATAATAAGTAATAATAATAATAATGAGTAATACTAGTCAAGGCAGATTTAAATAAATTAGCAAGTAGCAGATAATACATGCAGACTATTTAATTTAATAGACTACTGTAAGATCAATAACTTAGAAACTATAATTTTATCTTTAGATGCGGAGAAAGCCTTTGACCAAGTTAATTGGAAATTTCTTTTTATGGTGTTAAATAAGTTCAGGTTTGGTTCATCATCCATTAAGTGGATTAAAACACTTTATAGCTGTCCAACTGCATCTGTCTGAACAAATGATCAGACTTCCTGAAGCTTTGATCTCCAGGGAGGTACTAGGCAGGGGTGTCCACTCTCTCCCTCACTTTTTACCATCTTTATTGAACCATTAGCAACAGCCATACGACAAAATGTTGATATCAGAGGTATTCAAACTGGAGAAAAAGAACACAAGATAAAACTTTATTCTGATGATGTATTGATTTTCCTTGAAAACTCACAAAGATCTCTTCAACAGACAATGGTGCTCATTGATCAGTTTTCATCATTATCATAATACTCTATTAACTGGGGTAAATCAACAGTTTTACCTATAAATTGTAATTTCTCAAATACATCTATTATTCCAATACAATCAGGTAATATTAAATACTTGGGAATAGATATCTCCCCCAGGCTCTCAGAGTTATTACAACTAAATCACATTACCCTTTTAAAAACAATACAAGACAACCTTACGCGCTGGAGGACACTACCTACATCACAAATGGGAAGAGTTGCAACTGTTAAAATGATGGTCCTTCCTAAAATCAACTATTTGTTCTCAATGATTCCTACCCAACCATCAATGGCCTGGTTTAAGTCTTAAGACTCAAATATCAGTAAATTTTTATGGAAGGATAAACCATCACGGATCAGTCTAAAAACTTTTCAAAAAGAAAAAGAGTACGGAGGCTTAGATCTACCAAATTTTTTAAATTACTTCTTAGCCAATAGATTGCAGTTTGTTTCTCAATGGACAAAATCAACCCCACGAGGAAACCCATGGTTAGATGCTGAACAGGCTCTCTGTGGGTCGCTAAATATCTCGGACTTACCTTTTATGAGTCCCTGTATTAAATGCCATGATTGTTTTAAAAGCATTAATATCTGCTCCTCTCCGACAGCTTGGTGGAAATTTTTAAAAATAATGGGATCTTCGCTTGTTCCTTGAAACTCACACCCATTTGGAATAATCCTGATATCTTGCAACAAAAGAGGATGTTAAACTTTCCACTATGGCAAGAGAAGGGATTAAAAACTTAGAGCATCTTATTCAAGGTGGAAATTTTATCCATTTTCAGGAATTAGTGTCACAGTACAATATTGGCGATAAAAAGTTTCTTGACTACCAACAGCTTAAATCCATAATAAAAGCAAGATTCAATCTTAATCAGACAGATTTAGAAGTACCAGTTAAGGTGGCAGAGTTTCTAAGTCTTCGTTCCCCTAAATTGATATTGAAAAATATACAGACTATTATTAAAACTGGATGAGTCAGTGTCTCTTCCAACATCAAAATGGGAGACAGACTTATCGATCAATAAGGAGGAAAGCTTCTGGACAGAAATATGTTTAAACACTTAAGATGACTAAAAACTCTTAATTTACAACTCATATAGTATAGTATAAAGCTCGGCATAGAATTCATTACACAGGACAAAGGATGTTCAAAATGGGTCTGAGTCACACAGTTACCTGCGTCGACTGCACCAGCAACATCCCGGATCGCTATATCCATGCCGTGTGGTCCTGTGCACTGGTTCAAAAGTTTTGGCGGAAAAACGTGAGGACTTGTCGGTATAGCTTGGGTATCATGTCCCGTCCTCACCCACACTTTGCATATTAGGTGATTTAAGTGAATTAAATATAGAGGCAAGGATGTGACGTGGTTCTCACCGCCTTATGCATCGCAAAGAAAACTAGAAAAGCACTCGGAGAGCGCAGACCTCCGCCAAGCGGCACAGTTCCCCCCATACAGTGTTTGTGTGTACGTTTTCAGATTCCCTGAGCATGAAAAGATATGACTAGCAATTGGATTCACAATGATTCTTTGTTTATTTGACATGGACAGTGCAATAAACAGACAATTAATGAATGACAATCAATGTGATAGTGATAGGATTAGTGGTTCAGTAGTGTAAAATGGGGCTATAAGGGACGGCGGGTTAATAAGGGAGACTTTTGTGGGAAATGTTTTAAATGTAATTGTGCTTTTTTTATTTTGAGCAGGACGCTGAGTTGTGTTGTTATTGTCAAATATCCATGAATCCTTCATCAAATCTAGGCGGAAGGAAAATTAAAAAAGCAGAATTACATTTAGAAAAGTGTCCCATATTACCCCGCCGTCCCTTATAGCCCCGTTTTATGGTAGTAAAAGCATTGCCTCCTTGGCGGAGGTAATAAACTGAAGTGTTGGTGTGTCCATCTCCTCCACTGACGGATGCAGATTGGTTAGACAGGTTGCCGTGGGTTTTATATTATATTGGGGTTGCGCTCCGCAGCAAAACAGAATTTAGAGTCTTCCCCGGCAGAGAGGTCGTTTTTACGCAGCGTCTATAGCTGGGCGGGGAATTTGTGGCAAATAATGGGGCGGCGGACAGGTGTCCGTGTCAGGTTTTGCAGCGTGGCGCAAAAACAGCCACGCTGGCGTGCCCAGGCCAGCAGTGTTTTCCGCGTGCTTTTGTGCCTAAAACGTTGAAGAACGCGGAGTTTGTGTTGGTCAGACACGACAACCAGCGCAATGTGCGCAGCGCCTATGGCTGGCAGAGGCACGCTGGGGGTCCGAGGGCAGCAGTGTTTTCCGCATGCTTTTGTGGCTAAAACGTTGAAGAAGGCGGAGTTTGTGTTGGTAAGACAGAATAATAAAGAGCGATGGCAAGAACCAAGCAGACCACCCGTAAAATCTACTGGAGGAAGAAGCCCCCCAGGAAGACAGCTAGCCACCAGGGCTGCTCGGAGAGGCGCTCCGGCCACCGGCAGAGTGAAGAGGCCTCGCCGTCACAGGCCCGTGGCTCTGAGAGAGATCCGTCGCTGCCAGAAATCCACGGAGCTGCTCATCCGTAAGCTGCCCGTCCAGCGCCTGGTGAGGGAGATCGTTCAGGACTTCAAGACCGTCCTGCGTTTCCTGAGCTTCGCCGTCATGGCTCTGCAGGAGACCAGTGAGGCCCACCTGGTGGTCTCTTCTTTGCTAAGGGGGTCACCATCATGCCCAAAGACTTCCAGCTGGCCCGCCGCATCCGCGGAGAGAGAGCTTAGACTTTCTGCTGCACATTCACCAACCAACCATAATGCTCTGCACTGTGTCTATATATATACATTTATAGTAATATGGACATATGTTTACTAGATGTTGTTTTTTCTTGCCTTCTGATTGTTGCTCTGAGTGTTGCTATCCCTGTGCTGTTGCAATCCTGGAATTTCCCCATTGTGGGACTAATAAAGGCTTATCTTATCTTATCTTATGATCTCTCCACACTAACAAATACTGTATTAACGTGATTGTTTGCTGTGATGGTGGTGGGAGGTTGTGCACAATTTCATAGGGTATAGGCATAAAAAAAAAAAAAAAATCATTACAAGTTCGGATTGAGATCTGAAATTCACGTTAAAAACATGGGACAACTTACAGGGGTAAGAGAGGGCCCTCAGCACGTAACGGAGTTTGAGGAATTTTCCTCAGAGCCAACACACCAGCAAGGCTCTTCTAAGGTCGCTAAAAAGACCTCAGCTCAGGAAGATCTTTTGTCAGTTTTTTGTTTTAAAGTTTTATATACTATGTTCTTAATGTTTTTTATGTTCTTAATGTTCTTTCAGTTTCTGAGTAGCATAAAAGAGGACCACCTAAATACTAAATAAGACAACACAATGGAGAAACAGGGTGTAACCAAAATAATCTCATATAATGTAAAAGGGATCCTGAATCCAGTTAAAAGATCCAAGATTCTTGGCAAAATAAAAAAAGACAAAGCAGGAATAATATTTTTACAGAAAACCCACCTAACAGACGTGGAGCACACTAAACTTAATAGACAAGGGTTTAAAATGATCTCTTCATCTTCATATAAGTCAGGGAGGAAGAGGGGGGTAGCGACATTGATCTCAACCAAAATTATATTTGAAAAAAAAATCAGAACACAAAGATAAAGAAGGGAGATACAGTTTGGTACTTGGTCGGCTGGAGGGAGAAGATATCACCCTGCTGAATGTATATGCACCTCCAGGGGCTAACTGGAAATTTTATAAAAATGTATTTGACCTAATGATAACTAAAGCCCAAGGTTGAGTGATATGTGGTGGGGACTTCAATCTTAGACTGAATCCATACTGGGATGCATCAGGTAATTCTTCACATCAGAATAACACTCAAAGTAGAAAAACTCGGATGCTACTAAAAGAAATGGGAATCTGTGACGTGTGGAGGGAATTCAACCCCAGTGTAAAAGATTATACATTTTACTCAGCACCACATTCATCATACTCAAGGATTGACTATTTTTTATGTTTAATAGAGACATTGGAAGAGTAAAAACATCTAAAATAGGACTGATGGATCTCTCTGACCACAGTCTGATCTATATGGACTTAAGTATCCAAAAATACACAAATAATACATTTTCTTGGAGGTTAAATTCAAATGTGCTGGAAGGACCATTGAAAGATGACTTGGAATCAGATATTCTCAGATATTTGGAAGAAAATGATAATGGAGAAGTTGTAGAAGTTACAGAAAAACAGACAGGATACGCATAAGTCTGTCTGGAAAAACTTTATTTACATTTTTGTACTTCCTGCTTTTATCTCCGTTCAAAACGGGAAAAACTCCGCCTTCACATTAAAACTCCACCTTCACATTAAAAGATCCAATTTTGTGTGTGAGACCAACAACTAACATCACCACACAGGCCCCCCCAGAACACACAAATAACAACATAAATAAACATGCTGACAAAAAACAAACAAACAGTATGAACAAAAATCCAACAGAAAATAACTCAAGAGAACCTCTTAGGCAACCCAATTACCCTGCCCCGACGACTGCACTGCACAGTCCTAGTGGGTACAACTGTAACTGGAGCAGAAACAACCTCAGGCACAGGGTTGGGAGGGCGCCCCCGCCGAGCCGGGCGGGCTAACTCAACCTCATCGTCACAAAGAACATGCGCAGGCTTCAAACGATCCACCGAAATCCGATCCTGACCAGTCCCCAACTCAACCAAAAAATCCTTATGGCCTGTTTCTAACACCCGAAAAGGGCCATCATAAGGTGCCTGCAGGGGAGAACGATGGGCATCGTGCCGGACAAAAACATATTTAGCCGACCTAAGGCTGTCAGGGACGTAGGACTGAGGAAGGCAGTGGTGCGCAGCCACAGGAACAAAAGCCCTAACTTCCTCTCAACACTTAGGCCTCTTAACCATACTGGGACCTAACCCTGGACTGGTAGGAAGAAACTCCCCTGGAACCCTCAAGGTCTGGCCAAGGACCAACTCAGCAGAAGAGGAATGCAGGTCTTCTTTGGGGGCTGAACGCAAACCCAACGGTAATCTATCCACCCATCCACTATCTACTAATGACGCGCGAAGGGCCGCTTTCATAGTCCGATGAAACCGTTCGCATAGCCCATTAGCTTGTGGATGGTATGGTGTGGTCCAATGGAGTTTAACCCCCAAACTACCAGCTACTTCATTCCAAAGTGCAGAGGTAAATTGCGGGCCCCTGTCAGAGGTAACGTCCAAGGGGACACCAAAACGGGACACCCAAGAGGAGATAAATGCCCGGGCAACATCAGATGCTGTAGTTGATGTCAGGGGAACCACCTCCGGCCACCGCGTAGTCCGGTCCACCATAGTGAAGAGGTGAGTAAAACCGCGAGACGGAGGAAGAGGTCCAACCAGGTCCATCTGAATATGATCAAAACGTCGCTCCGGAATCCAAAAAGGCTCCAATGGAGCCTTTATGTGGCGCTGCACCTTAGCACGCTGGCACGCCACACAGGTTGTCGTCCAAGTCTTCACATCCTTCCTAAGACCTGGCCATACAAACTTGGCGCTCACCAACTTGACCGAAGCCTTAACCCCAGGATGCGACAAAGAATGAACAGCGTCAAAAACACGACAACGCCAAGCCACAGGCACCAGAGGTCGTGGTTTTCCCAGTGTAGTATCACACAGAAGAGTGGCGCCACTGTCTTGAAAGCAGACATCCTCCAACTGCAAACTGGACTCCGTGGAACGAAGCACCTGCACCTCCGGGTCCAACAACTGATCGGCAGCCATTTCAGCATAGTCCATCGGCCTGTTCAGCCACAGGTGGTGCTGTTCCAGCAGAGTAGACGTTTAGGATTCTCTTCCATGGTCATCATAGACCGACAGAGGTCGACGACATCATCATCTTTTGAATTGGAAAGAGGATGTCGTCAGGGCTGCCCCTTGTCTCCACTGCTCTTTGCAATCTTCATAGAACCTCTGAGCCAATGGATAAGACAAAATCAAAAAATTCAAGGTATTACACTTGGTCAGAAGGAACATAAAATAGCACTCTTTGCTGATGACATTTTAATATACCTGGGGCAGCCGGACACCTATTTTCCAGAACTAATCTCAGTTTTTTCAGAGTATGGAGATTTATCGGGGTACAAATTAAACATGCATAAAACCCAAATTTTAACATTCAACTATGACCCAAATCAATATTTACTAAGCAAACTCAAAACTAACTGGGAGATTGAATCTATGAAATATCTGGGGGTCAATATCCCGAAACAACTCAACAAAATTATAACACTAAACTATGATCCACTGATGGCAAAAATAAAATCCGATCTAGCAAGATGGAATATGATACCATTCTTGGGTACTGCACAAAGAATTGAAGCAGTCAAAATGAATATACTTCCACGTCTGGGCTGCACGGTGGCGCAGTGGTTAGCACTGCGGCAGCACAGTTTACCCTTGGCTGGGGGATTGTGGGGATCGTGGGATCGTGGGTTCGATCCCAGCCCCCGACCAACAGTGATCTGTGTGGAGTTTGCATGTTCTCCCCGTGTTGCATGGGTTTACTCCGGGATTTCTCCGGTTTCCTCCCACATGCCAAAAACATGCATGTTAGGTTAATTGGCTGTTCTAAATTGTCCCTAGATATCTGTTTCCTATAGGCCCTTAGAATAGAGGGTTAGTATTAATGAAAGCGCTTTGAGTGGTCTTTGTGACTAGAAAAGCGCTATATAAGTGCAGGTTAGTTAGTTAGTTAGTCTTCTATACCTTTTCCAAACAATACCTGTAGAACCTCCCAAAAAAACATGGCAAGAACTGGACAGAAGGATCTCAAGATTCATATGGCAGGGCAAGAGACCTAGAATCAGATATAGAACCCTACAGCTAAATAAAGACAAAGGTGGGCTCGCGCTGCCAAATATCAGTGACTATTTTAAAGCCGCACAAATTAAAACTTTAGTAGAGATATGTAACCCAGTCTACACTGCACAATGGAACGAGATGGAATGCCAAATAACATGCGGGCCAGTCCCCAGCCTGGGGGGTGGGGTCGCTTGCCTCCTGGCGCCTGGGGCCCAGGGGTGGGCGTTGGGCCCACTGGGGGGGGGGGGGGGTCCAGGGGTGTGGGCCCACTGTGCCGGTCACCTAGCGGCCTGGCCTCCCTCGATCGTCCCTCCGGGGGCAGATGCCTGGCTTTCTTGGGGCTTGGTAACCTCCGACATTTGTGTTCTGTAAGGGTTGGTGGCGCTGCCTCGCCTGCTCGGGCGTCCTGAGGGGAGAGCTGCTGCGACCAGCCCCCCTCTTCGTATGTTTCCTGACAAACCACTCGCATGCGCACACTTATTTTGCACACGCTGTAATATACAGGATTTGCACACGCACAAATGTCTCCTTTAACAGGTGTGGAAACCAGACTCATGTTGAGAAATCTTAGGTGGAAGAAGCAGTTTGTCTTCTCTTTGCTTTTGTTGTTGGTTTGTTTGTCTTTTTGTCTGTTCCCCTCCCTTTTCTTTCCCCCTCCACACACTTCCTTTCCCTATTCCCCATCCTGTTGGGTCCTCCACGGGTAAAATGGTAAATGGTAAATGGCATTCACTTATATAGCGCTGAAAATAATTAAAATAAAGTATTAAAAGTTTTTACAGGAGGAGTTTACAACAATATACAGTACAAGCTCCTCTTGGCAAAGTAAATCTGTTTTGGCACAGTAAGGGTGACAGATCTTTGTTTTGTTTACCTTGCTGCCTGACAGGACAAGGGAAGAAAAAAAAATTGTCTTCATAATGTCCATATTACTTATTATAATTTATAATGTTCCAGCTTACTTACATAACAATAAATAGAACAAACCATTTTTTGGATATCCCGTTACCACAGTTCTGCAGGAGCCATCAACAGGACTATATCCAGTACTACGGCTGTCGCCATAACCGCGGTGATGTAATATTTCGCTATGGACAAGCCTACCACGGAGGATAACGAGCAACTGCATCAACAGCAGTGTTAACTTTTTTGTGTGTGGCTAAATCTTGTTGTTCACTTATTGAATATTAAATAAATTGTTAAATGTTAAGTGTATTTTTATTGACAGCAGCATGTTTGCAGGGCATAAAGTGTGTTATTTGTCCTACTTTTGGTGAGATCAGGTCAGATTGCTTGTGGCAGATGTGGGGGGATATCCCATATTTAATAAAATAATGGCTGGATGGGTTTCTTCTGAGTTTTTATGATCCTGACGATTAAGCTCTGCTACTGCTTAGTGCATTGCTTGTTTGCTGTATGAACGGGATTTTTCGGACTGCGGCATGAGACACGGAGACAAGAGCCACAGAGGGTCCTGCACAGAGTCTGTCCTGTTTAAATAAGCTGAACATTTGCAGCTGTCTCCAACCAATCCACACACCCTGTAGTTGAAATGTTGGAGTTACCGCCACTGCTTTATGAAAATGATCAAGTTTTTTTTTTTTCAACAGAATCAGCAGTTCATGACTGTAGGAAGAGCTCCGTCACAAACACACATAAATTGAGAGCAGAACTGAAGCTGCAGCGATTCTCAACATAGCTTCCATCATTTCCCACGTAAGTTATGAACCCTGTCTAAATTACGAGACCACTGGGTCCAAAAAACATTTGCAATTATACCACATACCGCGCTGTTGAGCTATCCACCGTCACCGCAGGGGAAATTCCTCCACTGACAGCCCTATCCAGTACCAATATGGCACCTAAATTTGCCATCAAAATGTAGGCTGTGAGCACTCTAGTCTGTTATATTTCTGTAGGTGGAGCTGGAGGAGAACGGTCCTCTACAGCAGGCAGGCTCCATCCAGAGGCTAATGCTAACTATGGAAAACTTGGAGAAAACTGCTCCAGGGACGTGCAGAGACATTTTGAGGCACTGTTGCTCTGACCTGAAGTGAGGGCACCCACCCACACACACACACTGTGACTCCTGTTACTTCTGCTTGAGTAATTAACAGCCTACTGTAAGGCTGCGTGTCCATCAAACACTGTGGGCAACTATTTTCTATTCATTCTCCATGTAGTCCAGCGCTGAGCGCCCTCGGTGCTGAAACGATCTCTGCAGTGGCCGCTTTTTGTCACGGCGATCAGGGCTGAAAAAAGTTCAACTTTTCAGACTACAGCTGAGCTCGTCAATGTCAGACCTTTCTAAGCAGCCAATCAGAATTAAGGAAGGGCGGGACATAGGGCTCCGGTACAGTCTGTACCCAGACTCCTGTTTGCCGTGTCATCATATGTTGCATCCAGAGCTGCTACCAATGCTAGAATCTGTTTGCTGTCCATTGTTATTTAGAGACTGCTATTAAAAAATCAGTAGAAAGTCTGACCACAGGAAAAGCAGAAGTGCTGAGCTGTGAGTTACAAGCTGTTGTTGGCATACAGGGCACAGACTTATTTTCCAGAGCACAGCACACAAGCGCTGAAAAAAAGACGTTCAGGGCGGTCGGGCGACAAAAAACACATTTGGTGACATGCAGCCTGAAGCTAATATTAGAAGCTGTGAACATGGCTTCATGTCCACTATCAACAATCTCTTTCAGCAACACTGTGGAAGTTTTTCACCTTAAAATAATGTTTCCTCAATGACTTTGATGGAGCATCAACCTTTGACCAGGTGAGTGTCACTTCCCCCCACAGCCTGAATGATCCCACGTTGCTGCAACAGATCTGTTCTTCAAGGATGTGCAGAGCTTCGGGCTGTTGTTGCCCGGGCAACAACCCATTTGCCGTCTTTGTCTGAGCTTCCCCTCTCGAGGGAAAATAAAAGGAAAAAGCTGTCCTGTTAACATTAGAAATAGGTTAGTTTTTCCTTTTACATATTAAACTTTTCCTTTTAAAATTTCGAGCATTTTCTTTCTAAAATATGTGACTTTTTCCTGTAAATGTGTCACTTTATTCTAGTAAATTTGCATTTTTTAAATTTCTGTGTTCATGTCATTTTGAGACTGTGTTCTTAACCTTGTCATCAGCGCCTAGCGGCTGCCCCGGCCTTGGATGCGCTCTGCAGAGCGTGCCCAAATGCCAAGTCACGTTTCGTTACCTTGTATTCATACATGTGTAATGACAATAAAGTTGAATCTCATCTCATCTCATCTCATCATGTGACTTTTTTCCTCTGAAATGTGTTTTTATATATATATATATATATATATAAAAATATAGATATAAAAATATAGATATTTTTTTCTTATAAATTTTTTTTGACTGAATGAATCTTTATTTCGGATAGATTAAAAATAAAGATTAAAACAAAAAACAAATAGAACAATATAACAATGGGGAAAAAAAAAACAAATCCAACAAAGTGAAATCAAACAATACCTCCTCTGATTATACAGTTCAACATAAGTTATCCGAAATGGGTGATGGCTGAAGCCACAGCTTATATTGCCCACCCATATTCCATCCAAGAATCCGAAAGAAAAACAAGAGCGATTACAATTCAGAACATAGCTAAGACAAAACGTGACAAAAAAAAAATAAGCAACAGCACAACACAGACTGGATATGACAATCCTTATGTGATTTTACATATCATCTTGTATATATGTTTGGAGAATTTCTGCCTTTAGTTTTTGTTTAAATTGTCCAAGCATTGTACATGATTTTAATTCAGGTCCAAAAGTGTTCCACAGTCTGACTCCTTGCACTGAAATACAGTGTTGCTTGGTGGTAGTTCTCACTGAGGGTTTTTGAAATATACAGTGGGGCAAAAAAGTATTTAGTCAGCCACCAATTGTGCAAGTTCTCCCACTTAAAAGATGAGAGAGGTCTCCAATTTTCATCATAGGTATACCTCAACTATGAGAGACAAAATGAGGGGAAAAAAAATCCAGAAAATCACATTGAAGGATTTTTAATGAATTAATTGGTAAATTCCTCAGTAAAATAAGTATTTGGTCACTTACAAACAAGCAAGATTTCTGGCTCTCACAGACCTGTAACTTCTTCTTTAAGAGGCTCCTCTGTCCTCCACTCGTTACCTGTATTAATGGCACCTGTTTGAACTCGTTATCAGTATAAAAGACACCTGTCCACAACCTCAAACAGTCAGACTCCAAACTCCACTATGGCCAAGATCAAAGAGCTGTCAAAGGACACCAGAAACAAAATTGTAGACCTGCACCAGGCTGGGAAGACTGAATCTGCAATAGGTAAGAAGCTTGGTGTGAAGAAATCAACTGTGGGAGCAATTATTAGAAAATGGAAGACATACAAGACCACTGATGATCTCCCTCAATCTGGCGCTCCACGCAAGATCTCACCCCGTGGGGTCAAAATGATCACGAGAACGGTTAGCAAAAATCCCAGAACCACACGGGGGGACCTAGTGAATGACCTGCAGAGAGCTGGGACCAAAGTAACAAAGGCTACATCAGTAACACACTACGCCGCCAGGGACTCAAATCCTGCAGTGCTAGACGTGTCCCCCTGCTTAAGCCAGTACATGTCCAGGCCCGTCTGAAGTTTGCTAGAGAGCATTTGGATGATCCAGAAGAGGAACGACAGAATGTCATATGGTCAGATGAAACCAAAATAGTACTTTTTGGTAAAAACTCAACTTGTCGTGTTTGGAGGAGAAAGAACACCATACCTACTGTGAAGCATGGGAGTGGAAACATCATACTTTTGGGCTGTTTTTCTGCAAAGGGACCAGGACGACTGATCCGTGTAAAGGAAAGAATGAATGGGGCCATGTATCGTGAGATTTTGAGTGAAAACCTCCTTCCACCAGCAAGGGCATTGAAGATGAAACGTGGCTGGGTCTTTCAGCATGACAATGATCCCAAACACACCGCCCGGGCAACGAAGGAGTGGCTTCGTAAGAAGCATTTCAAGGTCCTGGAGTGGCCTAGCCAGTCACCAGATCTCAACCCCATAGAAAATCTTTGGAGGGAGTTGAAAGTCTGTGTTGCCCAGCGACAGCCCCAAAACATCACTGCTCTAGAAGAGATCTGCATGGAGGAATGGGCCAAAATATCAGCAACAGTGTGTGAAAACCTTGTGAAAACATACAGAAAACGTTTGACCTCTGTCATTGCCAACAAAGGGTATATAACAAAGTATTGAGATGAACTTTTGTTATTGACCAAATACTTATTTTACTGAGGAATTTACCAATTAATTCATTAAAAATCCTTCAATGTGATTTTCTGGATTTTTTTTTCTTATTTTGTCTCTCATAGTTGAGGTATACCTATGATGAAAATTGGAGACCTCGCTCATCTTTTAAGTTGGGAGAACTTGCACAATTGGTGGCTAACTAAATACTTTTTTACCCCACCGTACGTGTTCCTCTGAAATGATATTGTTTCTCCCTTATTTGGAGCTTTGGATATTTACGGGCAGTGATAGATTCTTTACTTTATACATAATTACTGCAGTTTTAAAGTCAACCAAATCTTTCAGCTTGAGAGCTTTTAATTTAAGGAAAAGTGGGTTTGTTGGTTTCCTGTAAGCAGCTTTGTTTATTATTCTAATAGCAAGGATGGCAATTTTCCGCCGATCTGCGGATTTCCGCCGATTTATTTTCAAATTGATCATTTCTGTGAATCGTCTAAATCCGTTGAGAAAATTTTAAGGGGGGGGGGGGTAAGGTACCTTATTGTTAACGATTTTAACGAAAATCAACACGATTACATAAGCGCTCGGTGCTTCCCCGGGTTAAGTCTCGCGATAACCCGGATGTACTCAAGCTACTGCTGTATTGTAAACAGCCCTGCGATTGGATAGTTGCAAACGATTAGACCAATCAAATAGCTCGTTGTATGCTTTGTCAAAGATTCATGGCGGTGTGTTCTCAGGGATGTGATTTTCTGCTAATTCGCCAAATTCCGCTTTATTTTATCTTCCAGGAAGATAAAGTACGTTAAGTACGTTAGCGGCTTGTGGTCCACGAACGCAGTGAAGGTGTGCCCTTTCAGCCAGAACCGGAAATGGCGTATGGCCAGGTGGAGAGCCATTAACTCTCTGTCGAACACGCTGTATTTACGCTCACTGTCGTGCAAAGACCTGCTTAAAAAAAAGGTGAGCGGCTGCCAAGAACCGGCAACGCATTGCTCCACGACGGCCGCTATGCCCATGTCCGAGGCGTCGGTAATGAGCGCTGTTTTAACCTCAGAACGCCTGCTCCTGTTCAGGAGTCCAGTCAACTCTGTCCGCTGGTTTCCGTTTGAGTGCAGCGTACAAGGCTGTTTGAGCTGGGCTGCGCGGGGGAGGAAAATGAGCTGCTCAAGACTCAATGGAGATTGAAACTGGTGGTCAGAAATGAATGCTGAAATTATAAAAAGTAATGGTATGTTGGAATTTTTTTTCTATTATGGAATAGATAAAATTAACTGATTTTGATTTGATCAAGTGTTAAAGCATGTGATGGATAATGCTTGTTGGAATATTTACCTCCGCCAAGGAGGTTATGTTTTCATCGGCGTTGGCTTGTCTGTCTGTCTGTTTGTTAGCAAGGAAAAGTGATGGACGGATTTTCATGAAATTTTCAGGAAAGGTGTGCAATGGCACGGGGAACAGATGATTAGATTTTGGTGATGATCTGAGAGTGCATACCTCCACCAAGGGCTTTTTTGTATTTGTGCAGCAGGATTACAGAAAAACTACTGGATGGATTTGGATAAAATTTTCACCAGAGGTGGTTCTTGGGCTAGAGAGGAACCCATTATATTTTGGTGATGATCTGAGAATGCATACCTCAGCCAAGGCGCTTATCTTCTCACAGTGTGTTAGCAACAATACTCCAAAACTGATGGACAGACTTTGATGCAATTTTCACCACAAGTGGCTATAGGCCTACACACAAACCCATTACGTTTTGGAGTTGATCCATGACAAATAGAAGGAGCCTTGGCGGAGATATGCGCTCTGAGTGCTTTTCTAGTTTAGGAATGCTATCTTCTTGGAACATAAGTCAATATTATACAGTAATAAGTGGCATTCAGCTGTTTGTTTTATGTCATGTAAGCACAGTTCTGGTACTTAAAAATCATAAAAACCCAGGAACTTCGGGGGGCAAAGTGACAGTAAAGGTGAAAATTGGCTCAAAGTTCAATGAGGTAACAGAAACACTCGGACATTTTCTGAAGAAACCAGAAAAGGAGATGAAGTTCAAAGTTCAGAGACTGACACAGCTTGCTGCCAAAAGGAAGTTTCACATTAGAAGTGACTTGGTGACCAGTGTAAATAGTGTAATAAACTCTTATAGAACTGTTAAATATGTTGGACTAAAGACAGTGAGACAACATTGAAGAAAAAGTAAGTTAACTTTTCATTAAATTTAATGATTTATCTAAGTCTAGTATTTCATTTTTTTAAATCATTTTTTTCAGTCTAAATTACTTCTGTTTTACTGAAAACTTCCCAGCTTCAGGGGGGCTGCGCCCCCGGCCCCCCCATAAGTCACTCGACCAAATTAGATTTCAGCTGAAATCAGAATTTCCTGTTGCCATCCCTGTAACAGCTCTCTTCTGAAGCATAAAGACTGGATATATGTTTGTTTTATATGTATTTCCCCATACTTCAGTACAATATGTCATGTATGGGAGTATTAATGAATGATACAAAGTATATAATGTGGGTTGATTCAGCAAATATTTCACTCTGTCTAGTATTGCAATTGATTTAGATATTTTACCTTTAATATAATTAATATGTGACTTCCAACACAGTTTATTATCAATTATTACTCCAAGAAATTTAGTTTCAGATACCCTTTCAATCTCTACACCATTTACACTAAGTTTAGACACTAAGTTGTTGTGATGGTCGTTAAAAACTATAAATTTTGTCTTACTTAAATTGAGCGTTAATTTGTTTGAATCAAACCACAGTTTAAGCTTTCCTAATTCCTTTTCAAGTGTATCCAAAAGTTGTTCCAAATTGCTTTCACTGCATAATAAATTAGTATCATCGGCAAACAATATTAAATCCATTTTTTCCGAGACTTTACATATATCATTTATATACATATTGAATAACAGTGGCCCCAAAACTGAACCCTGTGGGACACCACAAGTAACCTTCAGTAACTGAGTTTTTGTTACCAACATATACATAATGATATCTATTCTTTAAGTAACTACATGACCAGGACAGTGCTACCCCCCTAATACCACAATTTTGTAGTTTCTTTAAAAATAAATTATGATCCACTGTATCAAAGGCTTTTTTAAGATCCAGGAATACCCCAACTGAATACTCTTTATTTTCAATGGCAGTTGATATTTTTTCTATAAATTCCATTAGAGCAAATGCAGTTGTCCTCTTGTGTCTGAACCCATATTGCTGCTCACACAATAAATTATTCTTCATTATGAAGTTGTTAATTCTCTCACAGAATATTTTTTCAAGTATCTTGGAAAATCGCAGCAATAGTGAAATTGGTCTATAGTTTGAAAATTCCTCTCTGTCACCTGTCTTGTATATCGGAATTACTTTAGCTATTTTCATTGCATTGGGAAATATATGTACCTGTTTGGAGAGACGGTTTACAGATATACGTCAGTGGTTTCACTAAGCATTCAGTAATAGTTTTGACTAAGAGCATGTCAATACCATCACAGTCCGTAGATGTTTTACTTTTAAACAATTTAACAATTTCAGTGACCTCTGTCTCGTCTGTGTTCTTTATGAAAATTGAGACTTTTATAGCAGTGTTTTTGCTTGCTGCATCACCCGTAGGTGCCGTAATGGGTATTTCTCGAGCCAAATTAGGACCAATGTTAACAAAAAAGTTATTAAATTCATCTGCAGGTGAGACTGCATTCACACTCTGAGTCATTTTATTTTTTTTTTTGAAAAATTAGTTGGGTAGCTTATGTTTCTATTTTTATTTCCAAGAATATTGTTAAGTATTGTCCATGTATTTTTGATATTGTCTCTGTTTTTCTCCAGTTCTTTACTGTAATAGTCTCTTTTACTACGTCTCATTATATATGTTAACTTATTTTTGTATGTTTTACACCGCTGCTCTCCTTCTTTTGTCCTTTTCTTTAGAAAAGCTTTATATAATAAATTTTTCTTTTTACATGCCTTTTGTAATCCTTTGGTTAAATGTGGCTTGTCGACAAATTTATGTTTAATCTTTTTCTTTACTAATGGACAATTTTTTTCATAAAGAGTGGTTACAATGTTCATAAATGTGTCATCGGCTTCATTTACATCTGATACATAGACTTTTGTCCAGTCTTGCTTCAGCAAGTCTTCTTTAAAAGAACTGATTGCATTTTGTGATTTGTATCTGAAAGATTTTAAAGTTTTTTCTGTATTGGCCCCCGTGTGGCCATGGATAAGTGCAAAGACTGGCAAATGGTCACTTATATCATTTATCAATAATCCACTTTCTATTTTCTTATCAATAATATGAACAAACAGGTTGTCAATAAGTGTAGCAGTGTGAACTGTGATTCTACTGGGATGTGTTGTTGTAGGATATAGACTCATACTGTACATAGAATTCATGAACTCTGTAATTACATTTTGTTGAAATGGATTTAGTAAATCAATATTGAAATCTCCACAAATTACAACCATTTTCTTACTAGTATTATTATTGTACAGCTCAACTAATTTATCTCTGAATGTCAGAATCAGAATCAGAATTACATTTATTGCCATTGTTCATGTAGTACACAAACTAGGAATTTGTCTCGGTGCAATGCTGCAACATTAAACATGGAGTAGCACTAAAGATAAGAATAAAAAACTATGCATGCAATAAAATGTAGAATATGAATGAGTAATACTAATTATGCAATTTTTAAATATATTTACAAGCAGCAGATATTGTGGAGTTCCACATAGTGCAGTCGGTAGTGCAAAAGAAAACAGTGATAATTATCATGAGTCCGTTTGAGCTGCTGTACATAGTGCACGAGAGTCTAATAAGTCACTTAGTGTTCAGCAGTCTGATGGCAGAGGGGAAGAAGCTGTTCATGTAGCGGGAGGTTTTAGTCTGAATGGACCGAAGTCTTCTGCCTGAGGGGAGGGGGACAAACAGTGCGTGTCCAGGGTGTGAAGGGTCGGCTAAGATCCGACCTGCACGCCTCCGGGTCCTGGAGATGTACAGGTCCTGGAGGGATGGGAGCTTGCAGCCGATCACCTTCTCAGCAGCGCACACAACGCGCTGCAGTCTTAGTCTGTCCCTGGCGGTGGCTCCTACGTACCACACGGTGATGGAGGTGGTGAGGATGGACTCGATGATGGCCGTGTAGAACTGCACCAACATCTTGGTGGGTAGCTGGAGCTTCCTCAGCTGCCGCAGGAAGAACATCCTCTGCTGGGCCTTTTTGATGAGGGAGGGAATGTCTCAATGCAAGTTCCCGGCATTCTACAGATACAACTTATAATTAGATTTTTTGTTTTATCTTGGTCAATCTCAACAGTAACACACTCCAGAATCCCTGGTAGTGCAAAGGACATTCCATTTACAAGCTTACACCTATACAGGTCATCAATATACAGTGCAACACCACCATCCTTTTTTTGAGATCTGTTAATATGAAACATCTGATATCCCTCTATTGCCATCAGAGGGGCCTGCTCTTCATTAAGCCAAGTTTCAGAGACTGCAATAGCTGTAAATTAGACTGTGATAGCTGTAAATTGAGAAATTAGAAATTTTCAAATGGAACGTTTGAAGATTCTCATTAATTTTCCACTTTTTTTTTTATTCCCAGTGGGAAAGAATTTTCCTTCTTTCTTTGTTTTTCTTGTAATTAAAGATTTTTTCGCAAAATTTTTAAACTTTGTGAAAATTTGAGGTTTTTTTTACTCATGAGATTTTTCTATTTTTTCTTTGTGATTTTCATGTCATAAATTCACATTGTGGAGTGTGTAAATGACGAGGCAGATTTTTCTCAGGCAGTTTATTACACGTCTCACGCATGAGTATAGTAGAAAGAGAGCATCTCAGACAAAACTCTTCTCTTAAAAACTCAGGTCTTCCTACAGCCGCTCTTACACATCAAAGGTCACATTGCATTCACTTCCTTAATCCTTTAGCATCCCCCGCGCAGTCTCTGACACACAAAGGATCCTCCTAGCAGTCTCTGACACACAAAAGATCACACTTTCACAACTTCCTGTTATCTCCAAGGAAACTCTGCTCTTTGTTCTTATCTAAGATCCTACACATTATGTTTTCCCCATGTGCGGCTACACCCCCCCCCCCCCCGAGCATATTGGATTGAACAAAAGAATAACAGTCCGTATGCTATGACAGAATCATTAAACATCGATCCACATGCTGCTTGGGCTTCCGTCTTCTCCCGTATCTGCTGTAACCAGGATTCACCGCCTCCGTGGTGCTGTCATGCTGGGGAGCTGCTGTTTGGGGGTCAAAACCTTTTGTCTGTCCCTGCGGGTGTTCTGGGGAAATTTTACTCTGGGAAGCTCCCCGTGGGGGCCTTCCACGCTGAGGGGCCCTCGCCAACAGCACTTGCTCGTCCGCCACCACAAAAGCGGTTTTGAGTCTGTTTATGCCAACCTTTTCCTTCCTACCCCCCAAATCTAGCAAAAAATGCTTGTCCCCTGTTTCCAGCACTCTGAACGGTCCATCATAAGGTGGGCGCAGTGGGGGTCGATGTGCATCGTGTCTGACAAAAACAAACTCCGCGTTTTTCAAAGTTTTAGGCACAAAAATGCGCGGAAAACTGTGGTGAACAGGGCCCGGCAGCGTGCCTGTGTCAATGCTACGCTGCAACAGCTGAGACGGGGAGCTGCCCGGCGCAGGATTATCTGGGAGAAACTCCCCGGGCAGCCAAAGTGGCTGCGCAAAAACGAGTTCAGCCGGGGAAGCTTCCAAGTCCTCTTTAGGTGCAGAACGTAACCCCAATAAAATCCACGGTAGCTTGTCTACCCAATTTGCATCCATCAGTGACGCCCTGAGAGCTGCTTTCAATGACCTATGAAAACGTTCGCATAACCCATTAGCCTGTGGATTGTACGCGGTTGTGCAGTGAATTGTGACACCCAGGCTGCGGGCCATTGTTGACCAACGTTCGGAAACAAATTGAGGGCCTCTGTCGGACGTAATGTCTGACGGGACTCCAAAATGCGCCACCCATGCTGTTAAAAACACGCACGCCACCTCCTCGGCTGTGGCTGACGCCAGTGGAACCACCTCAGGCCAGCGCGTGGTGCGGTCCACCATTGTCAGAAGGTGCGTGCACCCCTGTGATGGTGGGAGGGGGCCCAAGAGGTCCACGTGAACATGGTCGAACCTCTTAGCCGGGATGTGAAACAGCTCCAAGGGAGCTCTCGTGTGTCTGTGTACTTTGGCTCGTTGGCACGCCATGCAGGCTGCTGCCCACTCTTTCACTTGTTTGTGAAGGCTCGGCCACACAAATTTCTCTCCTACCATTTTGACCGACGCACGCACTCCCGGGTGCGCTAAAGAATGAATCGAGTCAAAAACGCAGCGGCGCCAAGCGGCCGGTAACACGGGACGCGGTCGCCCAGTGGAGACATCGCAGATTAGGGGGGGCATACCGTCTTGCAGCACCCTGCTCTCCAGCTTTAACCCTATTGGTCCAGACTGGAGCGCGCCCACATCCGCGTCACTAACCTGCTCCGCGGCCATGGCTGTGTAATCTATTCCCATGCGGACCGGGGCCGCCACGGCGCGTGAGAGGCAGTCTTCCACTACATTCAGTTTACACGACACATGCTGAATACCGGTAGTAAACTCTGAGATCGCGGCCAGCTGTCTCTGCTGCCGGCCCGACCACGGTTCTGAAACCTTGGCCATCATGAATGTTAGCGGTTTGTGGTCAACGAACGCGGTGAAACAGCGTCCTTCCAGCCAGAACTGGAAATGGCGAATGGCCAAGTGGAGAGCCAGCAACTCCCTGTCGAACGCGCTGTATTTACGTTCACTATCGCGCAAAGTCCTGCTGAAAAAGGCGAGCGGCTGCCAAGCCCCGGCTACACGCTGCTCCACGACCGCCCCTATGGCCACATCTGACGCGTCAGTAGTGAGCGCTATGCGGGCCGTTGGGTCTGGATGTGCCAGCAACGCAGCGTTTGCCAGGGCTGCCTTGACTTCCGAGAACGCCCGCTCTCGCTCCGGGGACCATTCGATCTTATTCGCAGGTTTCTGTTTTTTGAGCACGGCGTACAGTGGTTGCATGAGCTGCGCTGCGCGGGGGAGGAAACGGTTATAAAAATTCACCATTCCCAAAAACTCCTGTAACGCCCTGACCGTTTGTGGTCGGGGAAAATCTGCTACCGCGCGCACTTTATCAGGCAGCGGAACCGCTCCTTCGGGAGAGATGCGGTGCCCCCAAAAATCAATCTGCGTCACCCCGAACTGACACTTCGCTGGGTTGATTACTAAACCGTGCTCTCCCAACCTCCGGAAAACTGCCGTGAGGTGGGTTTCGTCTTCGTCTTCGGACGCGCTGGCTACCAAGATATCGTCCAGGTAGACGAATACGAAAGGGAGATCACGCAGCACCGCATCCATCATGCGTTGGAACGTCTGTGCAGCCCCTTTAAGCCCGAATGGCATGCGCAAAAACTCGAATAGACAAAATGGAGTTATCACCGCTGTTTTGGGTATGTCCTCAGCGCGCACTGGGACTTGGTGGTAACCGCGGACCAAGTCTATTTTAGAAAAAACGCGCGCTCCTGCCAAGTGAACGGAAAAATCCTGGATGTGAGGAATTGGGTAGCGGTCGTGCGCTGTGGCGTTGTTCAACCTGCGGAAATCCCCGCAAGGTCGCCACGAACCGTCAGCTTTAGGGACCATGTGTAGCGGGGAAGCCCATGGGCTGTTTGAACGCCTGATGATGCCCAGCCTCTCCAGGTTGGCGAACTCCTCGCGCGTTATGGCCAGTTTAGCTGTGTCCAAGTGCCGAGGTTTTGCAAAAACGGGCGGCCCGGTGGTGGTAATAAAATGTTCCACCCCGTGTTTAGCAACGGCCGCCGAAAATGTCGGGACCGTGAGTGCTGGGAACTGAGTGAGCAGTGTGTGGAACTTAACCGCTTGCCGCTGTGACGTTGGCTTGTGCTGTTGGCCGGGACGCTCGAGCTGTACAGGGGATAGAATCAAAGGACAGTGCATTAACCAGGCGCCTGTTAGCGACATCAACCAACAAACCATGTGAGCACAAAAAATCAGCCACCAATATATTGAAATTCAATGCTGCTATGACAAAAGTCCACTCAAATGCATGGCCGTGTAGCGACAGAAGTAGAGTCCTTTCACCAAAGGTCTTAATCTCCGAGCCGTTTGCTGCTGCCATCTCGGGGCCGCTGGAACCTGCCAGCCGGTCGGCGTAGGACGGCATGATGAAACTCAACTGGGCGCCGGTGTCCACAAGGAAATGTCTCCCCGAAAATGTCTCCCCGAGCGTGCGTCCGTCAAGTAGAGCAGCTTATTCTCCTCCCCGAGGGCCGCAGCTGCTACCGACCCCCGGTCTTGGTGTTTCCCAAGCGCTTGAACTGGCACGGTGGTATACATTTGCGTGCCTTCTCTGCAAAGCGGCGGTGGTAGAAACAAAGGATGTCTCCTCCGCGTTCCTTGGCCCCCGCCGCCACTGTCGTCGGTGGTTCTGCTACCGCCGTCAATGGCTCCTCGCCCTCTCCGGCCGTCGCGCCGAGCTCCGTCGCTGCCGCCATGGTTGCAAGCTCTCTGCTGGCCATGATGATCCGGTGTGCTTCCCGGGCCAGCGCACGGTAGTCCCGCTTGGCCAGCAACGGCAAATTGGCCAGGGCTGCTCTCATCGCTGACGGAAGGTTCAGGAGGAAGAGGTGGGTAAAAATGAAGTGGTCGTCGTCCGAGCCCTTCAATCTCAGCATCCTCTCCATCAGGTCAATAGCCGTGCAATCTCCTAACCCGGTCCGTGTCAGGAGTCTCTCTGCTCTCTCCTCAACCGAGAGTGTGTAGTGCTGGATGAGTGCGGCCTCCAACGCGCCGTATTTGTCGCTTGTTGGTGGCTGATCCAGCAGGCTCTCCACATGCTGAGCCGTGTGGGTGTCGAGCTTTGCGACCACATGGTAGAATTTCTTGTCATCCACCAATATCCCCCGGAGGACGAACTGCGCCTCAACCAGGTGGAACCAGGAGCGTGGATTGTGCTGCCAAAAATCTGGTAGCTGGATTGTAACAGCATACGCTTGGCTGGGGGCTCCCAACGAGGCTGGCTCCGGGGAACTCTCTTCGTGTTGCATGCTTCGTCTTGGGTCACCAGTGTGGAGTGTGTAAATGACGAGGCAGATTTGTCTCAGGCAGTTTATTACACGTCTCACACATGAGCATAGTAGAAAGAGAGCATCTCAGACAAAACTCTTCTCTTAAAAACTCAGGTCTTCCTACAGCCGCTCCTACACATCAAAGGTCACATTGCATTCACTTCCTTAATCCTTTAACATCCCCCTCGCAGTCTCTGACACACAAATGATCCTCCTAGCAGTCTCTGACACACAAAAGATCACACTTTCACAACTTCCTGTTATCTCCCAGGAAACTCTTCTCTTTGTTGTTATCTAAGATGCTACACATTATGTTTTCCCCATATACGGACGTTGTACCAGTCTGTTGTGGTGAAGAGGGAGCTAAGCTCTAATGCAAAGCTGTTGATTTACCAGTCAATCTACATTCCTACCCTCACTTATGGTCATGATCTTTGGGTAATGACCGATTGAACAAGATTGCGGATATGAGTGGCTGAAATGAGCTTTCTTCATAGGATTGCTGGACTCTCCCTTAGAGATAGGGTGAGGAGCTCAGTCATCGGGGAGAGGCTCAAGAGTAGGTGGTTTGGGCATCTGATCAGGATGCCTCCTGGACACCTCCCATTTGAGGTGTTTTGGACACGTCCCTCTGGGAAGAGACCCCGGATCAGACCCAGGACTCGCCGGAGAGACTATGTCTCCCAGCTGGTCTGGGAACGCCTTGGTATCCTCTCTGAAGAGCTGGAGCAGGTGGCTGGGGAGAGGGAAGTCTGGGCTTTTCTGCTTGAACTGCTGGCTCCATGACCCAGACCTCCGGAAAAGTGGTAGAAGATGAATGGATGGATGGAAAATTTGAGGATTTTTTTTACTCGTGAGTTTTCTTCTATTATTTTTGTCAATAAATTTCCCTGTTTTTCCACTGATTTTTTTGCCACCCAAAAAAAAAATTTTCTTGTAAATATTTTTCTTGTGTAACTTTCAAAAATATAGAGCATTTTTCTCACCAAATTACTACGTCTTTTTCATCCATTTTCTCTGTTTTCCTTTACATTTTCAGTGATTGTTATTGTCCATATCTGACATATTTGCTCATCAGTGTGAAACTTTTCTCATGAATTCATGACTTTTGTCTTATAAATTCCCGTTTCTTTCGTAGTTTTGCCCTTGTTTCAGGTTAAAGCAGCAGCCCCTCTAAATGTCTGTGCACGTCCCTGCTGTTCTTGGGAGGAAAACTGAAAAGACGACAACTATAATTGTGATTGGCTGTTGTTACCTGATGCTGCATTCACTTGCATTAATTAATCTGAATTAATGGTGAGAGTTTAGGCTTAAAATCAGCTGAAAGTGCTCCGTGGTAACTAGGGATACAAGTGATCAATTCATTCATTAATCGAGAGTTAATTCACCTTATCGATGGATTAACAATTAATTGATAAGCAGCAGTTTTGCTGAGAATCTGAATTCTCCTCGGTACAATACGGTCTTTCTGTCTATAATGTAAACAGCTAAATACTGTTTTTGATGTCCTGAATAAAACATGAGCATCACATTTGTCAATGATTTACTGTCACATTTGCAGTTTTTTAGTGTGTACTATGTGCTGGTGCATCTCGGATCAATTAAAATGTCATGATTTTAATTTCTGCAGGTACCCATGCACAACAATGGCAAATTATTTGCTTTTTTTGAGAGAGAACTTCTCTGTTGCTAGGAAGTATGATGTCATCTGTGTGTGTTTAACCCTCAGAATGACCCCAGAACAACATGAGGATCAACTCAAAAACAGGGTAGATCTTTATGTAAACAAGGTCTGTTGGTCCTGAATTCTAAACCAAAGGGAAAAATTGTGGTAACCGGTTGGACTGACGTCAGACTAAAGGTTTAATACAGAATTAATTGACAATTTATACTCTGTGCTTTAACCCAAACCAGGCGGGGTCATTTTGGACCCCAGAGGACAAAAGGTGTTAGACAATCAGGAGACATTCTGAGGGTTAAGTGCTGGTGTGCCGCTCTGTTAGGGGAGCTCCTCTCCATAACTTTGTGTTATGTGAGATTCTGTGGACCGCTTGAATAAAGAGACGCTGATGTCAAGAACCTCATCATTTTGAACACGTGGTTTGTTTTCCACTCACATGAATACAGAAAATTAGAAAGTTTTAATTTTTTAAAATGGGATTATATTCATAGTATTCTAAAGAATAAGGAAGCATAAAGGAGATTGTCTCTTATACCTACCAGGTGGATCATAGTGAAGAATGCATCTGTTTTCTGATTGTTGCAGGAACAGGTTGGTGAGAACGTTTAGCTGGTCAGTGTTGGTGGTTCAGCTCCTGTTCTGCTCCTCATGGATGAATAGCTGATGTAGCTCTGTGGAGACCTGCCATTGATGATCTGTGCTGAGTGCTGGAGAATAAAGAACCACGTAGAGGTCCACATTCTGAGTCTGAGGACTTTTATTGGGCCTTCAAGCTAACTGAACTAGCCTCATCCTGCTAGCTCTGACCGTCAGCAGCCACATCACAACATCTGGAGGAAGTAAACAGACCATCAAGATGTTTTCAGGTCAGCGTCTGAGAGAGTTGGTGAGAGAGCGACTGGCTGCTGCTGCTGAAGAAATAATAACAGAGTTTGAACTAATCACCAACCAGTACGAGGAAGAGATCGATCGTCAGCGCAGACTACTGAATATGCGCTGGTGCTCCCAGATAAAAATCCACAGAATAGGTATGTGGGACTATAATGGTCTGAATGAGGCTTTAGAAAACTCTGGCTCTGTTGTTCAATCATGGTTGTGTCTTAAATGTGCAATCTCTTGTTTTTAAAAACTAAATTTGACACATTTTTTTCTTATTCATTTGTAAAGTGAAACTGTCTTTTTCTGACTTCTTTGTCTTTGTTCCTCCAGATTTCTCACAGCAACCTGAATGTAAAGCGGAGGAAGTTGTGACTGAGCATCAGCTCTGGAACCAGAAGAGGAACTCTGTCCTGGACCAGGAGGAACCAGAAGCTCCACAGGTTAAAGAGGAACAGGAGGAACTGTGCATCAGTCAGGAGGGAGAACAGCTGGTAGTGAAGCTGGAGGCCGATCCCTTCATGGGGACTCTTGTTTGTGAGGAAAAGCAGCAGAGTGAAGCAGAACTAAACAGTGAGCAGCTCCTCTCTCACAACTCTGCTGGAACTGAGGTCCAAGATGAGGAAGGAAGCCGGCATGTCGACTCAGGATCCCCTAAAGAAGAAGAAGAACCCAAACCAAAGAAGAGACGACTGAAAACAGGAAGTGACAGTAACAGTGATGAGGACTCTGTGACCTCAGAGACTCTCTGTGAGAATGAAACAGGTAAAAAGTTAGAAAATGTTCAGGTTGAGTCTTTGAGAAACTGTTCTAAAATAAAATAATAATATTAAATTAATATTTTCAATAACTACATGAATCTGACGTACTTGTACTGGTCTCGGTTTGTGTTTGACTTTGACTGATCTAACCCAGTGGAAAAATAATTGAATTTCTTTGACTATACAGTGAATCTGGAAAGTCTTCACAGCACGTCACTTTTTCCACATTTTGTAATGTTACAGCCTTATTCCAAAATGGATTAAATTCATTTTTTCCTCAAAATTCTACACACAATACCCTGTAATGACAACATGAAAAAAGGTTGTTGTTTTTTTTGTAGATTTTTGCAAATTTTCTAAAAATAAAAAAAACCTAAGAAATCAAATGTACGTAAGTATTCACAGCCTTTGCCATGAAGCTCATAATTGAGCTCAGGTTCATCCTGTTTCCACTGATCATCCTTGAGATGTTTCTACAGCTTAATTGGAGTCCACCTGTGGTAAATTCAGTTGATTGAACATGATTTGGAAAGGCACACACCTGTCTATATAAGGTCCCACAGTTGACAGTGCACGTCAGAGCAGAAACCAAGCATGAAGTCAAAAGAATTGTCTGTAGACCTCCCAGACAGTATTGTCTCGAGGCACAAATCTGGGGAAGGATACAGAAAAATTTCTGCTGCTTTGGGGGTCCAAATGAGCACAGTGGACTCCATCATCCATAAATGGAAGAAGTTCAGAACCACCAAGACTCTTCATAAACCTTTCCGGATGTCTAAACTGAGCCATCGGGGGAGAAGGGCCTTAGTCAGAGAGGTGACCAAGAACCCGATGTTCACTCTGTCAGAGCTCCAATGTTCTGTGGAGGAAGAAGAACCTTCCAGAAGGACAACCATCTCTGCAGCAATCCACCAATCAGGCCTGTATGGTAGAGTTGGCCAGATGGAAGCCACTCCTTAGTACAAGGCTCATGGCAGCCCACCTGCGGTTTGCCAAAAGGCACCTGAAGGACTCTCAGACCGTGAGAAACAAATTTCTCTTGTCTGTTGAGACAAAGATTGAACTGTTTGGCGTGAATGCCAGGTGTCATTTTTGGAGGAAACCAGGCACCACCAGGCCAATATGGTGGCAGTATCATGCTGGTTCCAAGGTTGTCATAGCCAGGAACGGCACTGGGGTTAAGCTCCCAGTGCTTATAAAATGCTCCTTATGCCGTGCGTCTCAAAAAGCCTCTGACAACTAAGTCCAGCTCCTAGCCTGCCCGTGTGGTTTAGTTTCTAAGCCCGGCAGAACTGCTTTTACTAATAGGAGAAGGGGCGAGGGCGGATTTCTGGTGCCTTAAAACCAGATGCTTCGGATAGATGGTGGCCCGTTAACCTGAGAAGGTAGCCCATCTAGGGGAAGGTAAACCCTGATTTCAAGCCTCCGCTGCCTTGCGGCATACCTGGTTAGATTAGATTATTTGTTTATTTGACAGGGACAGTGCAATAAACATAGACAATTAATCAAATGACAATCAATCTGATGTGTTGCACAAAGAGTGTATAGCTATTAGCTAATTTGCAACGCTTGTCCCTGGATGGGCTTTAGAAAGGAGAAACAAGTAAAAAGAAAAAAAGGAAAGGAAAAGATAAAAAAAATGAAAACAGAATAAACAATAACCACATACATCAATGCATAAAAGATTATAATGTGGCGGTAAAGAATTATAAGCAACGAACTGAGGGTTTTAAGTAGGTTTATTAAATCATACCGCCATCATAGGAACTCGCTCCAGCCTTTGTGCAAGCAGGCTGGAGCGGGTCCTCAGGCTCTCAGCAGCAGTAGTCAGAAGCAGTGGTAAGAGTGAGAGAATGAGTTACAGAGCAATGCAGCTTTTATACCCAACTACAGACAATACATGAAAGGCATGGGACATTTACATCACAGTAAGAGCAGGAAGCATGAACACAATGCATGAATGGCACATTAACATCACAGTACTGAGCAGGAAAAAGCTAGACGAAGCGAGGCTGCCTGTTGACATTAATACACACATTTCACTGTAATGTTAATCGCTCCAGATGCGCGCTCTGATTGTCCCAGTCTGTTGTGGGGGTTAACCACACTACTCCCCCCCCAGAGGGCTCAGCAGGCGGCTGAGGCCTCGATAGTCCGGCTTTGGCAATGAGCAGGGAAAGCTCTGTGCAGGCGGAGGTGGGGGGGGGGGGGGATAGCAAGTGCCGGCCCGGGACGGGGAAATGTCTGGGCAGCGCAAAAATTGCCTGTGGATCCGCGATGTTGAGGGGCTGTCCCGTTGAACGTGCGGAGGTCCACAGCAGCTGTACGAAGAAAAATTAGTCACTGACTCCTCTCGCGGTTAAGTCCTGCGAGGATTAACAGCGACCATGAAGAAAAACAGGAGCGGCGAGGCTGCGTAGCGGCTTTAAGAAAAAAAAAACAAAAGCAGAGGGACTTGGCGTGTTGACTTCAGGTGCGGGCGCAACCCTAAAGCCCTCGGGGACCGCAGACTGCTGAGTTCCCTTTGTGCGCCGTGGCTAAGACCATTAGAAAATCCTGTGAGCGAGCTGCGTGCGTGCCTCAGGTGTGCGAGCAGCCCTGGAGGTTCTGTGTGCAGCGGCGAAGGACGATGGCGGTCTGTGGAGCCGTTATTGTCCCGTGCGTGGTGCGCCATCCTCGTAACACCCCGGTGCGTGTGCAGGGGTTCCGTGCGTGGGTGGGCCCGCTGGAGAGGCGAGTCAGGGTCAGGGAGCTTGCTGGAGATCAGCGTAGTCGGCACCGATAATCATCCCTGTTCAGTGTGTTGCTGTAGATTGGTCATGGTGCGTTCAGGTCCACGCGCTGCATTCTCCATCGGCCCTGGAGGTCGCCGTCGTGGAGAGAGGACAAGGTGCGTGCGCTCTCGTGTGGAGGAGCTGTGAGAGCGGCCTGTCCCAGCGTGGATGTGCAGATCTCAGGCGTGCAGATCTCACCATGAAGTTTTCTGCAGCTTTCCTGGTCGTGGGTGATCTCTGGAGAGTTTCGCCTGGTAACTCTGTGTCGAGGTCTCCCTGTAGCAGAAGGGAGGGCAGATCATTTGCGTCAGGCTGCTGCGTTCGCTTGTCGTCGGAGAATCACCGCCGGGTGCTGCGTTCGTTGTCATCAGGTCACCAGCGTGGCTGTCCAGACCAGAAGGTTGCGTTGCACAAAGCGTGTGCATTCTCGGGGTCACCAATGTGGCGGTAAAGAATTACAGTGATCCCTCGCTACTTCGCACCTCACCTTTCGCGCCCTCAGTGCATCGCGGATTTTTCAAAAATATTCATCAAAAATTCAAAATTGAGAAAAAATGGGCGGGCGCTAGCAGAAGGCAGGGAGACTACATTAGAACATCAGGTATCAACACGGAGAGCCCGCACAACTCAAAATCCACCTCTCTGTTCGCTGTTCTCATGTTGGCTCGGCTCGGGAATCTCGCAAGCTGATTGGCCGAGACGTTTTACCCAGCTTCTCTCCCTGCCGAGCGCCCATACCCAGTGAAGGAGGACCGCATTCATTGTTCTTTATCGCTCGTGTTGCTTAGTCTCGCCGCGTGGAACTTTTTGCTGTTCTCTTGTGCCTTTTTGTGCGAAATAGTCTTCCCGTCGAGCCACTACGCCGCCTCCTGCAGCTTCTCCAGCTCTATCGGAAGCTGCCCTCGACGATCCTGCGCCTCTAGCACCTGACGATGAGGCGTCACCTGAGGAGCAGTAAAGCTGTCATTAACCTGTGCAGTAAATCATCTTTATCTTGAGTTACGTATCTTGTTATAAGAATAAAAGAGTTCTAAAAACATATTTATGTACACTTTATTTACATCTACGTATGTATGTACACTTACACACACACACACACACACGTATCATATGAGAGAGAGAGTGAGAGAATGAATGTACGTATTATTTATGGGTGACGTCATTAGGGGTGACGCTACTTCGCGGTTTTTCACTTTTCGCGATCGGTTCTGGAACCCATTAATCGCGATAAGTGAGGGATCACTGTATATTATACAGTGATCATACAGTGTATAAGCAGCAAACTGAGGGTTTTAAGTAGGTTTATTAAATCATACCGCCATCATAGGAACTCGCTCCAGCCTTTGTGCAGGCAGGCTGGAGCTGGTCCTCAGGCTCTCAGCAGCAGTAGTCAGAAGCAGTGGTAAGTGAGAGAGAATTACAGAGCAATGCAGCTTTTATACCCAACTACAGACAATACATGAAAGGCATGGGACATTTACATTACAGTAAGAGCAGGAAGCATGAACACAATGCATGAATGGCACAATAACATCACAGTACTGAGCAGGAAAAAGCTAGACGAAGCGAGGCTGCCTGTTGACATTAATACACACATTTCACTGTAATGTTAATCGCTCCAGATGCGCGCTCTGATTGTCCCAGTCTGTTGTGGGGGTTAACCACAATAAATACATTATAAATACACAATTATAAATATTATAAAGATTATAAAGATTATAAATACACAATATAACAACCTGACTCACATTTGCCTATTTCAGGCCTCCCTCCCTTCGTCTCTCACTATAAACAAACACATTCATTCCTTCCCTTCATTTACTCTCACCCTGCAGACAATCATTTCATATATGGGTACATTCTTGTTTATTTTTCAGCCAGTTTTTAACCTTTGTAGTGAATGTTTTAAAGTCCGTTATTATTTTAATTTCATTTGGCATTGTGTTCCAGATGTGACTGCCCTTTATAGAGAAAGCTGTTTGTCCAAATATGGTTCTGCGGTGGAATATTTTACAGTTATTGTTAACAGAACTCCTGGTGGCTCTGCTGCTGTCCTGTCTTTGGATGAAACCAGCAAGTGGCTCGGGCGCTGATTTATGGAAACATTTGAAAGTTAATTTCAGAAAACAGAGGTCAATGAAACTCTCAAAACTTAATAGATTGTATTTTTTTAAAATATAACAGTGATGCCACCTAATGGGCTTTTTGTCCAAGATTTTTAGAGTTTGATTATATAATGAACCTATATGTCTTATTGTGGAAGGGGCTGCTTGAGCCCAGACTGTCAAACAGTATGATATACGAGAGAAAACCATAGAATGCATATACAGTGCAGCTGCTTCGTATGGTATGTAATATCTAATTAATTTAAAGCAGTTCAGATTTTTTTTTTACTGTTTTTGAAATTTTCTTTATATGAAGATTAAATTTGAATTGAGGATCTAGTACAATGCCAAGGTATTGGAATTCTGTAACTAAAGTGATGTCTTGATCATGTATATTAACTTTAAAATGTTGCAGGTTACATTTTTTGATTGAAAAGCACATTGAAACTGTTTTCTGAAGGTTCAGCAATAGATGGTTCTGGAGGAGCCACTCTTGGACATCAACCATACTTGTGGACAGTACATCTGCAGCCTGTGCTGGAGTCTTGGTAGCTGTGTAAATAACTGCATCATCTGCATAAAGTTGACATGTTGCAGCTGAGCAGTGTAGCGGCAAATCATTAATAAAAATGCTGAAAAGTAAAGGACCAAGAATGGACCCTTGTGGGATACCCATACCGTTGTTTAAAAATGAGGATTTATCCGGTCACGGGAAAGGCTTCGGGAGTCAACCCTGTGGAAAAATCCGGAGTCGGAGTCCCTAAGGCAGTTCTCTGTTGTGCTGAACATCATTCTGGCAGCTCCTGTGACGGCGCTGGTGCCAAACTGTAGCAGCCCTGCTGTTCCTTTGGATTCATCAGTGACATGGAGAGGGGGGGCATGCTGTATGGGCAACATCTTGTCTTCCATATCTTCCTGCCCAGGCTTGAATCCTACCAACACCCAACGCTGGAAGGTAGAACACCGGATCACTGGAGAGAACACTCCAGCTTCGCCTTCGGCGTAGACAAAACACGGAGAATGACAGTTACCGGTTATAAGCCACCGCTCAACTGGTGTAGAGCGTGGTGCCAGGGGTTGTTCCCAACGGTGGGAGGGATCATCTGATCTCACTGGACAGCTACTGCCCGCCTCAAGCTGGGTAGCCCCCAGCCAATAAGGTGTTGTCCCGCCACAGCCTGCTTTCCTCTGTGGGTGCATGGGGATGAGGTGAAGTCTGAACGGCAGGCTGAGAACCTTTGCACCAGGCAAGACAACAAAACAAGAGAGACCAACTCTAAAACTGGGAACTTGGAACGTCCGCACTATGATGATAGGACTCGCTGCTAACCTCAAGGACATCAGTGACACCAGGAAGACTGCCGTCATCAATAATGAGCTGAAGAGACTGGAAGTGGATATCGCCACTCTCCAGGAAACACGGTTGGCTGATGCAGGCACACTGAGAGAGAAGGACTACATGTTCTACTGGCAGGGAAAGGGCAGTGACGAACGCAGGGAACACGGAGTGGGCTTCGCAGTGAAGAACACCTTGCTGAAGATGGTGGAACCGGGCAGCAATGGCTCTGCACGACTCCTCACCCTCCGCCTTAACACCACTCAAGGCCCAGTCACCCTTGTCAGTGCGTATGCCCCAACACTGACAGCCACACCAGAGGCAAAAGACGAGTTCTACGAGAATCTCGCAACAACTGTCAGGATCAGCCCCAACTCTGAACAACTCATTCTCCTTGGAGACTTCAATGCCAGAGTGGGTGCTGACCATGACTCCTGGCCCTCCTGTCTTGGACCATTTGGCGTGGGCAGAATGAAGGACAACGGACAGCGGCTGCTCGAGTTCTGCACACATCATGATCTGTGCATCACAAACTCATTCTTCAAGACAAAGCCCCAACACAAGGTTTCCTGGCGACATCCGCGCTCAAAGCACTGGCACCAGCTGGACTTGATCCTGACCAGGAGCACCTCACTGAAGAACGTGCTAATCACCCGTTCGTTCCAGAGTGCAGATTGCGACACAGACCATTCATTGGTGTGTTGCAAGGTCAAGCTGCAGCTGAAGAAATTTCACCACGCCAGACAGCCTGGAAAGGCACGGATTGACACCAGCAAGATGGCCCAACCAGAACTTGTTAAGCAGTTTGCCTCCACTTTTGTGAAGGAACTTGGTGAACCACAAGAAGGAGAGTCTGCAAAGCAGAAGTGGGAAGAGCTGCGAAACATCATCCATCGCACAGCTTTGGCTACCTTTGGGAGGAAGACCTCGAAGTCACAGGACTGGTTTGATGCCAAGTCGACTGTGATGACTCCCGTCATTGAAGCCAAGCGCTCAGCACTTGCTGAGTACAAGAAGTACCCAACCAAGAAGAATCTCCAGATTCTCAGGGCTGCGAGAAGCAAAGTTCAGCAGACTGCTCAGCGCTGTGCCGATTACTGGATTCAGCTCAGCCAAGACATTCAAACCGCTGCCATAACAGGGAACATCCGTGGTATGTACGACAGCATCAAGAAAGCACTTGGTCCGGCTCAGAGCAAGACGGCCCCCCCTCAAATCCTCCACTGGGGAGATGATCACAGAAAAGAACAAGCAGATGGAGAGATGGGTGGAGCACTACTCCGACCTCTACTCCAGACAGAACACCGTGACACCGTCAGCCCTTGAAGCCATCGATTGCCTGCCATCCATGGATGAACTTGATGCCGAGCCAACCATCAACGAACTCAGCAAGGCTATTGACAGCTTGGCCACTGGCAAGGCACCCGGCAACGACGGCATACCCCCCGACCTGATCAAGCACTGCAAGACCACCCTACTGCTGCCATTGCATGATGTCCTCTGCCAGTGCTGGAAAGAAGGTGCCGTACCACAGGACATGAGGGACGCCAAGATCATCACCCTCTACAAAACAAAGGGGAGAGAAGCGACTGCAACAACTACAGGAGCATCCTCCTCCTCAGCATTGTTGGCAAAGTCTATGCATGAGTTGTCCTAGTTCGTCTACAGAAGCTTGCCGAACGTGTCTACCCCAAGTCTCAGTGTGGCTTCCGCGCTGGGCGATCAACGGTGGACATGATATTCTCCATCCGCCAACTCCAGGAGAAGTGCAGAGAACAGAACATGCCCTTGTGCATCGCCTTCATCGACCTCACCAAAGCGTTCGATCTGGTCAGCAGAGAGGGTCTTTTCAAGATCCTGCCAAAGATAGGATGCCCACCAAAGTTGCAAAGCCTCATCGAATCGTTTCACACCAACATGCAGGGGATGGTGCAATACGATGGCAACGTCTCAGAGCCATTTAATATACACAGCGGAGTGAAACAGGGCTGTGTACTTGCGCCAACCCTCTTTGGGATTTTCTTTGCTATGCTCCTGAGGCATGCCTTCAGCACAGCAACAGAGGGAATCTACCTGCATACAAGATCTGATGGCAGGCTTTTCCACCTCGCCCACCTGAAAGCCAGAACCAAAGTACTTGAGGCTCTAATCAGAGATATGCTGTTCGCAGATGACGCTGCAGTCGCGACCCACACACAGCAGGAGCTTCAGACCCTGATGGACCGCTTCTCCCAGTCATGCATGGGCTTCGGGCTTACCATCAGCCTGAAGAAGACTAACGTCTTGGCGCAAGGCACAGAAGCACCACCAACCATCACCATCGATGACTATGAGCTGGAGGTTGTGAATCAGTTCGCATACCTGGGGTCCACGACCAGCAGCCGCCTCTCCCTTGATACAGAGATCGACAAGAGGATTGGAAAATCAGCCTCCACACTCGCTCGCCTCACCACACGAGTGTGGGAGAATCCCAAACTCTCTGTCAAGACGAAGATGGCAGTGTACAACGCCTGCGTCATCAGCACACTGCTCTATGGGAGTGCGACGTGGACAACATACGCCTGGCAGGAAAAGAGACTGAATTCCTTCCACTTGCGCTGCATTCGCCGCATCCTGGACATATCCTGGCAGGACAAAGTGTCCAACACAGAAGTCCTGTCCCGCGCAGGCCTTCCCCCCATGTTCACTCTACTCAGGCAGCGTAGGCTCCACTGGCTAGGCCATGTTCACCGTACGGAGGATGGCAGAATCCCTAAAGACGTCCTCTACAGAGAACTGGCGACTGGCAGGAGAGACGCTTACCGCCCACAGCTGCGCTTCAGAGACATCTGCAAGAGAGACATGAAGACCCTGGAGATCAACACAGAGCGCTGGGAGGACCTTACAATGGACCGCTCCAAATGGAGAGGCACCCTGACCAGACAGCTCAAGGCGGGTGAAGAGAAACTGACTGCTGCAGCAGATGAAAAAAGGACCCGCAGGAAAAACCGCCACAGACCCAGCAGCACGGAGACCATCCACAAGTGCGACCTGTGTGACAGGGACTGCCATTCGCGCATCGGCCTGTTCAGCCACAGGCGGTGCTGTTCCAGCAGAGTGGGCATCTAGGATTCTCTTCCATGGTCATCATAGACCGACGGAGGCCGATGATGATCATGCTGTGGGGATGTTTTTCAGCAGCAGGAACTGGGAGACTAGTCAGGATAGCGGGAAAGATGAATGCTGCAGTGTACAGAGACATCCTGGATTAAAACCTGCTCCAGAGCTCTCTTGACCTCAGAATGGGGTGACTGTTCATCTTTCAGCAGGACAACGACCCTAAGCACACAGCCAAGACATCAAAGGAGTGGCTTCAGGACACCTCTGTGAATGTCTTTGTGTCTTCCAGCCAGAGCCCAGACTTGAATCCAATTGAACATCTCTGGAGAGATCTGAAAATGGCTGTGGACCAACGCTTCTCATCCAACCTGATGGAGCTTGAGAGGTGCTGCAAAGAGGAATGGGCCAAACTGCTCAAAGATAGGTGTGCCAAGCTGATGGCATCACATTCAAAAAGACTTGAGGCTGTAATTGCTGCCAAAGGTGCATCAACAAAGTACTGAGCAAAGGCTGTGAATACTTATGTAAATGTGATTTCTTAGTTTTTATTTAAAAATCTCAAACTTTTTCATGTTGTCATTACAGGGTATTGTTTTTAGAATTTTGAGGAAAAAAATGAATTTAATCTATTTTGGAATAAGGCTGTAACATAAAAAAATGTGGAAAAAGTGAAGTGCTGTGAATTCTTTGCAAATCCACTGTAGTTTTCACTTCAAATGAGTTTTTCTTTTTCTTCAGTGTACCAGGTGGAATAATTGTCTGCTCTAGCCAGTTAGCCATTAGCCCCTGCTGGCAACTCCAACAGGAATCAATGCAGTATGTGGTTATTTGTGTATAAAAACACCATAGTGACATGTTCAGAAATAGAAGTTGGACTGATTAGAAGAGACGTATAGAACAGAATTACTAATAAATAGTACATTTTATACTACTGTTGATGTTCTGGGAACGGGCTCACCGTCACGTCACAACTGGTGACACATCAGAAATGTTAGTGAGATCACGCTAGTGAGGTCATGGTGGACCCTAACAAAGCAACAGGGTTGTTTTTGCAGTATTTTTTTTTGATAGCCACTCAAGATAGACAATGTGTAAAAAATATTTAAAAATTTAAAGTTTTCATCCTGTGTCGCCTTTTAGACCTCAGGGAACCATGTTAGCATGTGGGAAAATAATTTTGTCCCCTGTAAATTACTTGTTGAATCTGAAACAGATTCATCACTGCTGTAATTATCACATGCAACGATAAGAACTATTGGTTACCAGGTGGTGACTTTTTGGCCAGTCAGTGTCTTTATTCTTTCTGGTCTTTCTACTACTAGCATTTTCTGTCGCTTTGTCCCTCCAGATGCTCCACAGCTACATGACTGTAAGGAGGGGGAGGTTCTCACTGTCCAGCAGCTCTGTAACCAGGAGAGGAACTCCAGTCTGGACCAGGAGGAACAAGATGCTGCACAGGTTAAAGAGGAAGTAGAAGAACTCTGTAGCAGTCAGGAGGAAGAAGACTTTGGACTGAAACAAGAGACTGATACCTTCATGGTGACTCCTGCTGATGAGGACAATGACAAGAGTGAAACTGAAGCAAACAGTGAGCAGTTCCTTTCTCACAACTCTGCTGTCACTGAGAGCCAAGACCAGGGAGCAGGTAAGAATGTAAAGCCAGGATCAAGTAAACATGAAGAGCCAAAGAAGAGACTTGACAGAAACAGAAGTGACCGTAACAATGTAGACAACTCCTCCATGTCAGAGAATCAGTGTGATCCTGACACAGGGGAAAAGTCTGTAAAATGTTCTGATAATGACAAAGACTGTAAAAATGAGTCCCAGAAGAAGAAAGATCACACTGTTAAGTCACATGTTTGCAACACGTATGGGAAAAGATTCAGGAAGAAGCACAATTTATCATGTCATGAGAGAATTCATACAGGTGAGAAGCCATTTTCTTGTGAAACATGTGGGAAGAGATTTATTGAGCGTGGTGCTTTGAAAAAACACATGGCAATTCACACAGGTGAGAAGCCATTTTCTTGTGAAATGTGTGGACAGAGATTTAATCAACGTGTTAATTTGAAAACTCACTTGAGAATTCACACAGGTGAGAAGCCATTTTCTTGTGAAACATGTGGGAAGAGATTTAATCAACGTGTTAATTTGAAAACTCACATGAGAATTCACACAGGTGAGAAGCCATTTTCTTGTGAAACATGTGGGCAGAGATTTAATCAACGTAGTACTTTGAAAACTCACATGACAATTCACACAGGTGAGAAGCCATTTTCTTGTGAAACATGTGGGCAGAGTTTTAATCACTGTAGTCATATGAAAACTCACATGAGAATTCACACAGATGAGAAGCCATTTTCTTGTGACACATGTGGGCAGAGATTTATTACACGTAGTACTTTGAAAACTCACATGAGAATTCACACAGGTGAGAAGCCATTTTCTTGTGAAACATGTGGGCAGAGTTTTAATCACTGTAGTCATATGAAAACTCACATGAGAATTCACACAGGTGAGAAGCCATTTTCTTGTGACACATGTGGGCAGAGATTTATTACACGTAGTACTTTGAAAACTCACATGAGAATTCACACAGGTGAGAAGCCATTTTCTTGTGAAACGTGTGGGCAGAGATTTAATCAACGTGTTAATTTGAAAAAACACATAACAATTCACACAGGTGAGAAGCCATTTTCTTGTGATACATGTGGGCAGAGTTTCAATCGACTTGATAATTTGAAAACTCACATGAGAATTCACACAGGTGAGAAGCCATTTTCTTGTAAAACATGTGGGCAGAGTTTCAATCGACTTGATAATTTGAAAACTCACATGAGAATTCACACAAGTGAGAAACTGTAGTCTTGTAAAATATGTGGGAAATGCTTCATTCAGTGTTTTGGTTTATCACATGAGAACTCACAGTTGAGCTGCTGTAGTCCAGTAACGTCTGTACATCTTTATTTTCAGGATTTAGTTTCTTTTGTGTGAATGAAATGTTCTTTAAATTTCTGAGGCTTTAATAGAAATATAAATTTTGTATAAAAGTGTATTATCAGATAATCTGCTTCTTCACTCTGCTTTGGACCCTCAGACCTCTCATCTTTAATGTACTGGATGCATGGACATCATGAGCATTTTTGATGAGGGGGGGCATTGTTGTCAGGATCTGGAGTGTCCTCCCCACCATAAAAATTAAATGGAGTAGATGACATTTCCTCTATTTGTGTATTTTAGCAGCTCATTAATTGATTGAAAACTTTATTAGACAATCCTGATCACCCCCTCCACCACACACTAGATAGACAGCGAAGCACTTTCTCCAGTAGACTACTACAGCTTCGCTGTCGATCGGCCAGGTACAGGAAATCTTTCCTGCCACATGCAATTTCAAAGTACAATAACTCACTATGATGTTGTATTCTGGCATAGCTATGCTGCCACACTGCACCTTACTGACTAACTGGTACCTCACTTTTTCACTCTGCTCCTGATAGTCCTTCTTTGTGCAATGGGATGATTCATGTGTTTATATGGGTCATCATATATTAAGCTATGATGTATATAGGTTTTTTAGTCGTGTTAGTTTTTACTTTCCACGGGTAATCCCTTTGTCGTGTGTGTGTTTCTGTTGTTTGGTTGTCAACTGTCATGCTGCTGTTACACTGTAATTTCCCAGTTTGGGATCAGTAAAGTATATCTATTTTGATCATGTGAATAATCCATTAAAATGGTAAACAACAAAAGTTCATTGTGAACTGATGAACAAAGGAAAAAAGACACCGAAATGCCTTTCATACGTACACACAGTTAATGTGTGTTTGTATCAAATTTTCTTTAAACTCAAGAAGTTTTTTAGATCAAGAAATACTTCAACTGTCAATGTCTTTGTCTTTTTATCTGTGGAATTAAGGATTTCTTCTCTGAGTTCTGTTAATGCTAATGATGGAGACCAGTTTGCTCTAAATCCATATTGACTGTCAGACAGTAGTTTGTGTTGGTCTATAAATTTCTCTAATCCTTCACAGAAGTTTTTCTAGAATTTCTGACAGCTGTCAGAAGAGCAGCTCATCACGAGATCGATCCCACCCCCTGACCATCGTGACCCTTCTGTGGGGAGTTTGCATGTTCTCCCCGTGTCTGTGTGGGTTTACCCCGGGTACTCCGGTTTCCTCCCACAGACCAAAAACATGCAAGTTCAGTTAATTGGAGACTCTAAAGTGGCCCTAGGTGTGAGTGTCTGTGTGAATGGTGAAGGGATTGGTGCTGCACCGTGGCTGCCTCATCCATCCAGGTGGATGCGCTGTAATTTCCCTCTGGGATTAATACAGTTCACCAAAAAAAGAGAGAAAACTGTGAAGTGCTACTTGTCACCAGATTTATATCATGGAATGACTCTTGCATTGGGGTGTAATGGTACACCTAAAATCACGGTTTGGTACGTACTTTGGTTTTAAGGTCACGGTTTGGTTCATTTTCAGTACAGTAAGGAAACAAAATGCAAAACATAAAACTGATTTTTGTTTGTATAAGAGAGAACAGCTTTACTGACAAAAAACTGCAAACTGTCAGCAGTAAATTTGCCAATAAAAAATTCTCAAACTAAATTAAAATGTGTGCAATAAATAAATTCTCTTTTTGGAAATCACTGATGCAGACAAGTGTAACATAGAAGTTTGAACAGCCTTTTATAAAAAGTTCCCACAGCTAAATAAAATAATGACCCTTGAAACATGAGTTGGAAACTTGAACTTAACAGCTTCATCAAAAGTGTTTAGCAACACAATTAAATAACCGACATTCAAGTTTGGCCTTTTAACCCCAAAACTATAGAAATAAAACTCAAACATCTGCTTCTACTGCACCATACAGGGCTGTTGTAGCTCTACTGTTCCAAACAAACTGGAGTAATAGTCTTCAACTCATTAAAGTCAAAAAGAAAATAAACTAGTTCATCCTGTTTGAAACCTTGCTGAGTCTAGAAGCTTAAACGTTTAATATTTAGGCTTCAGATGAAATAACTTAATCCTATTAACTTTTTCCACTCCAAAATAACATTTTTCAAATGCTTTAAGTTACAGTAGGGGAATGTGAGCCTTCACTACACATACAGTGGTGTGAAAGTGTTTGCCCCCTTCCTGATTTCTCATTTTTTGTATGTTTGTCGCAGTTAAATGTTTCAGATCATCAAACAAATTTAAATATTAGACAAAGAAAACACAAGTAAACACAAAATGCAGTTTTTAAAGGAAGCTATTTATTATTAAGGGTAAAAAATTCCAAACCGACATGGCCCTGTGTGAAAAAGTGATTGTTCCCTTGTTAAAACAGAAATTAATAATAATAATAATAATAATGCATCGGTTTTATATAGCGCTTTATCATATATACTCAAAGACGCTTTACAAATAGGTACATTATTCATTCACTCCAGACAGACAGTGGTAGTGGCAAGCCACTTCTTCAGCCACAGCTGCCCTGGGGCAGGCTGACGGAAACGTGGCAGCCAATCTGTGCCAACGGCCTTTCCGGCCACCACCAAACATTTAAATGTAGTTTATCACATCGTTGGAAAGCTGAGTTCAATTTCTCTAGCCACACCCAGGCCTGATTACTGCCACACCTGTTCTCAATCCAGAAATCACTTAAATAGGACCTGCCTGATGAAGTGAAGTAGACCAAAAGATCCTCAAAAGCTAGACATCATGCTGCGATCCAAAGAAATTCAGGAACAAATGAGAAACAAAGTAAATGTGGTCTGTCAGTCTGGAAAAGGTTAAACAGCCATTTCTAAAGCTTTTAGACTCCAGCGAACCACAGCGAGAGCCATTATTCATAAATGGCGAAAACATGGAACAGAGGTGAACCTTCCCAGGAGTGGCCAGCCGACCAAAATTACTCCAAGAGCACAGCGACGACTCATCCAAGAGGTCACACAAGACCACAACAACATCCAAAGAACTGCAGGCCCCACTTGACTCAGTCAAGGTCAGCATTCATGACTTCCCCATAAGAAAGACTGGACAGTAAATGGCCTGCATGGCAGAGTTCCAAGATGAAAACCACTGCTGAACAAAAAGAACATAATGGCTCATCTCAGTTTTAAATCTTTTTAAAATCAAAATCACCCTTTATTGTCATTCTACCATACAACTAATCATGTACAGTAGAACGAAATTGTGTTTTTCTTATCTACAGTGTTTATCACACACACCCCATATGTAGAATTAGATGTTTGCCAAACAACATCTTGATAATCCTCAAGACTTTGGGGAAAATACTCTGTGGACTGACGAGACAAAAGTCGAACTCTTTGGAAGGTGTGTGTCCCATTACATCCGGCGTTAAAGTAACACAGTATTTCAGAAAAGGAACATCATGCCAACAGTAAAATATGGTGGTGGTGGTAGTGTGATGGTCTGGGGCTGTTTTGCTGCTTTAGGATGTGGAAGACTTGCTGTGGTAAATGGAACCATGAATTCTGCTGTCTACCAAAAAATCCTGAAGGAGAATGTCCAGCCATCTGTTTGTGACCTCAAGCTGAAGCACACTTGGGTTCTGCAGCAGAACAATGATCCAAAACACACCAGCAAGTCCACCTCTGAATGTCTTAAGAAAAACAAAATGAAGACTTTGGAGTGGCCTAGTCAACGTCCTGACCTGAATCTGATTGAGATGCTGTGGCAAGACCTTAAAAAGGCGGCTCATGCTCGAAAACCCTCCAGCATGGCTTAATTACAACAATTCTGCAAAGACGAGTGGGCCAAAATTCATCAGCAGTGTTGTAAAAGACTCGTTGCCAGTTATCACAAACACTTGATTGCAGTTGTTGCTGCTAAGCGTGGCCCAACCAGTTATTAGGTTTAGGGGGCAATCACTTTTTCACACAGGGCCATGTAGGTTTGGATTTTTTTCCTTAATAATAAACACCTTCATTAAAAAAAAACCCTGCATTTTGCATTTACTTGTTATCTTTGTCTAATATTTAAATTTGTTTGATGATCTGAAACATTTAAGTGTGACAAACACTTTTTCACACCACTGTACAGTGAAATATTTAAGCTGTTTTATTTTATTTGTGATGATTATAGTTCTTTTATTTACATTAATTTAAAAATCATGGTATTCTAATTTACTGAGATGCACCAATATGAATATTGGTGCATCTGGTGAATGAGGGCTTATTACTGTGACAGTAATAGAGACGATGAAAAAGAGTCAGCTACTCATGTAATTCACTCATTTACTGGCAGTTAGCACGTTACCAGCAGAAGTGAAACAGCTCAGCTGTCAGCAAACATCATTCAAGAGAGATTATTGTCCGACAGGCAATGTTAGCACATGCTAACAGTTTAACCAGTTTTCTAAAGCTGAGACGGTCGCTCATTGAAAATAAGAAGCACTAACGTTACTCGTCAAAAACTCACTAACCTTACCAGTGTTGTGTTCAGAAGTCGCCCACTTTCAGTCACTTTTCACTGGGGCGGAACGCTGCAGAAGTTCGCTGACAGGTGGCCAGAGAGAAACAGAGAGGAGGAGGGGGCGTGATATGACAGTTACACTTTCTGTCCATCACTCAATATAGTCCGTGTTGTACCTCGGTACGCATCTGAACTGTACCAAAAAATCTGAATACAAGTACTGTTACAGCCCTACTTTTGCGGTTTTAATTTTATGAAGAAATTGTCCCATTTGGAATGATAAGTTGAAGATGTGAGTTAGTGGTTTGGAAATTCCCTCAATGACCTATTTCACTGTTTTCATGTCTGAGTCGTCACAATCACTTGATATTTGCAATATCTCTGTTTTATTGTTCTTCAGTTGTTTTAATAAAGACTGAACTAAGATTTAACATTAAGAGCTGACATTTCTGAGGAAGACTGCAGTTGCCAGTTGAAACATGTAAAGGGCTGTTGCTGCTTGCGCATACGTGACTCCTCGCAGGTCAATTCCATTAACCTATATAAACAAGGCAATTCATAACAAAAAAATAACATAACTGAACAATCATATTCAGTCTGTGTTGTGCTGTTGCTTTTCTGATGTGCTAGCATGGCTTCACTGAGTGTCAACATCTTTCTGAGTCTTTGAAGACCTCTGTGTGATGTGTCGGTGTTAGCTAGTCGTAGCTAACACCGACACAAAGAAGTGACTCTGTCCCCGGTTTGTCTCATTGACCCGGCATCGGCCCGGTAGATGACAGCTTAGCCTCCCGCACATATTCTTAGAATCTTGTGATTGGGGCTCGGCGGAGAAGCTAACCGAGGCCACAGCTTGACAGGAGCCGGATCAGAGCTCATCTACAGCGGTGGTAGGCAGTGTGGCTCGGCGGAGGAACTAACCGAGGCCCCAGCTGGATCGGAGCTCAACTACAGTGGCGGTGGGCGGCGGGGCTCGGCGGAGGAGCTAACCAAGGCCCCGGCTTGACAGGAGCCGAATTGGAGCTCAACTACAGCGGCGGTAGGTGGTGGGGCTCAGTGGAGGAGCTGGCCGAGGCCCCAGCTGGACAGGAGCCAGATCAGAGCTCAACTACAGCGACAGTAGGCAGCGGAGGGGGCAAGCTGAGGCCCCAGCTGGATTCGAGGTCGGCTGGACCGGATACCAGCGACACCAGCAGGGGTTGTCCTGCTATCATCAGGTCAGTAAAAAATGCCACCAAAGGAAGAGGAAATGGAAGAGATTAAAAAATCTCTGATCTTCATGTCAGAAGAGCTTACCAAAGTGGCCAATCAACAGTCCAAACTGTTAAGGCTAATGGAGGAAGTCAGAGAGCTGAAATTAACAATTAAGGAAAGAGACAAAAAAATTGCAAACCTGGAGCGACGCATCAAAGATCTTGAACAATATACTCATATGGATGATTTAATCACTAGTGGACTAGACATTAAATATCAATCATATGCTCATGCTACAGCAGGAATGAGAGGTGAGGAGGCTCCCCCAAGTGAATCAGTCTCCTTGGAAAACCAGGTGCTTCAGTTCCTTGAAAGCACAAACACAAAGGTTGGAGTAAATGCAGTTTCAGCCTTCCATACTCTACCCAGAAAGGATAACAAAACAAAGAAATCAATTGTGATGCACTTTGTGAACAGAAGTGTGTAAAAAATATACTGATGCAGGCCAGAAATCAGAATCAGAATCAGATTTATTGCCATTGTTCATGTAGTACACAAACTAGGAATTTGTCTCGGTGCAATGCTGCAACATTAAACATGATAAGATAAAAGAAATAAAAAACTATACATGCAATAAGTGTAGAATAAGAACGAGTAATACTAGTCAAAGCAGTTTTTAAATATATTAGCGAGCAGCAGATATTGTGGAGAACCACGTAGTGCAGATGGTAATGCAACAGAAACAGTGATGATTGACATGAGTCTGGTTGAGCTGCTGTACTTAGTGCACAAGAGTCAATAAGTCACTTAGTCAGAATCAGATTTATTGCCATTGTTCATGTAGTACACAAACTAGGAATTTGTCTCGGTGCAATGCTGCAACATTAAAGACATGATAAGGTAAAGAGATAAACTAAAAAAAAAACTAAAAAACTAAAAACATGCAATAAGTGTAGAATAATAGGTAATAATAATAATAATAATGAGTAATACTAGTCAAAGCAGTTTTAAATAAATTAGCAAGTAGCAGATAATGTGGAGTACCACATAGTGCAGTCGATAATGCAACAGAAAAACAGTGATGATTGACATGAGTCTGGTTGAGCTGCTGTACATAGTGCACGAGAGTCAATAAGTCACTTAATGTTCAGCAGTCTGATGGCAGAGGGGAAAAAGCTGTTCATGTGCCGGGAGGTTTTAGTCTGGATGGACCGAAGTCTTCTACCTGAGGGGAGGGGGGCAAACAGTACGTGACCAGGGTGTGAAGGATCGGCTATGATCCGGCCTGCACGCCTCCGGGTCCTGGAGATGTACAGGTCCTGGAGAGATGGGAGCTTGCAGCCGATCACCTTCTCAGCAGTGCGCACGACGCGCTGCAGCCTTAGTCTGTCCCTGGCAGTGGCTCCTGCGTACCACACGGTTATGGAGGAGGTGAGGATGGACTCGATGATGGCCATGTAGAACTGCACTAACATCTTGGTGGGTAGCTTGAGCTTCCTCAGCTGTCGCAGAAAGAACATCCTCTGCTGGGCCTTTTTGATGAGGGAGCTGATGGTTGGCTCCCATTTGAGGTCCCTGGTGATGGTGGTGCCTAGGAAGCGGAAGGAATCCACAGTGGTGATGGGAGAGCCTGTGATGGTGAGGGGGGGCAGGGGGGTTGTGACTTTCCTGAAGTCCACAATCATCTCCGCTGTCTTCAGAGCGTTCAGCTGGAGGTGGTTGTGGCTGCACCAGGACACCAGCTGGGCCACCTCTTTCCTGTAGACGGACTCGTCGCCGTTGGAGATGAGCCTGATGAGGGTGGTGTCGTCCGCAGACTTGATCAGCTTAACAGACTGGTGGGAGGAGGTGCAGGAGTTGGTATAAAGGGAGAAGAGTAGGGGGGAAAGTACACAGCCCTGGGGTGATCCGATGCTGATGCTAACAGAGTCTGAGACAGACTTCCCCAGCCGCACATGCTGCCTCCGGTCCATCAGGAAGTCGGTGATCCACCTGCAGAGGGAGTCAGGCACGCCAAGCAGGGACAGCTTGTCCTGGAGCAGAGCAGGGCGGATGGTGTTGAATGCAGAGCTGAAGTCCACAAACAGGATCGTGGCGTAGGTTCCCGGGGAGTCCAGGTGCTGCAGGATGGAGTGGAGGGCCAGGTTGACTGCGTCGTCCACAGACCTGTTGGCACGGTAGGCAAACTGCAGCGGGTCCAGGAGGGGAGTGGTGATGGACTTGAGGTGGGACAGGACCAGGCGCTCAAAGGACTTCATGACTACAGAGGTGAGCGCTACAGGTCTGTAGTCGTTAAGTCCAGTAATCCGTGGCTTCTTGGGGACAGAGATGATGGTGGAGGATTTGAGGCAGGTCGGCACGTGGCATTGCTTAAGGGAGGTGTTAAAAATGTCTGTGAAGACAGGAGTCAGCTCTTTCGCACAGTGTCTCAGGGTGGAGGGAGACACGCCGTCCAGACCGGGGGCCTTGCGTGGGTTCAGTCTGGAGAACTGTCTGTGCACGTCCTGCTCACTGATGACAAGGGCAGGGGGGGGAGGAGGGGGGGCCACCTTTGATGAAGTGGGGACCGTGAAGGCAGTGGCACTGGGGGGAGGGGGGATGGACACAGCTGACGAGGTGTCAAAACGGGCATAATGTTGGGACAGTCTTTGACAAAGGGCTATGTCATCCTGACCTTTAGAAGCCTGAGGCCGATAGTTGGTGATTTGCCTCAGTCCTCTCCACACAGAAGCCGAGTCATTAGCAGTGAACTGCTGCTGAAGTCTCTCAGAATATACAGATTTAGCTCTCTTCAGCTCTCTGTTAAACCGGTATTTAACCTCCCTGTAGCAGTCCCTGTCTCCACTTTTCAACGCTGCTTCCTTCTCCTTCCTGATCTGTCTGAGCTTGGCAGTGAACCAGGGCTTTTTTTTTTTGTTTTGTTTTTTTTTTGTTTTTGTTTTTTTTTGTTACTTATTTGTACCCGTAGGTAGACTTGGTTTGCAGTCTGGTGACAAGCCACCGGCTGCTGGTCGCTGCGTGCGCGAGCGCCCTAAACCTACATGTTTTTGGTGTGCGGGAGGAAACCGGAGAAATCCCGGAGTAAACCCGCGCAACACGGGGAGAACATGCAAACTCCACACAGCTCACTGTTGGTCGGGGGCTGGGATCGAACCCATGATCTCATGATCCCCGCGATCCCCCGGCCGAGGGTAAAACTGTGCTGCCACAGTGCTAAACCACTGCGCCACCGTGCAGCCGCTTATCATTAGAGTACCTTAGTGTTCAGTACCACTTAAGGCCCTTTTCCACTAGCACGCTTTAGCGCGACACGGGACGGCTCAGCACGCTTTGTACGCTTTTCCACAAGCCCCAACACGGTTTAACAGCTGCGATTCTCAGCCCCGCTCAAGGGCAGGGTACAGCAGTGCTGAGCTGGGCCGTGTTGTGACGTTAACAGACTGGTCGCCGCTGATTGGTCAGGTCGTAACTGGCGCTGATTGGTCAGGTTGTAACCGCCCCTCTCCTCCTCCTCTTCTGCCGAATCTTCACGACCTTCTCAATAAAGTTTTGGAAAAAAAAAAAAAAAAAGAATCTTCATGACCGCCATTACTCAGCGCGCAACCACTGTTGGCGGTTTATTTTCAGTGTATTGCTGTGCTATTTTCATTTATTCTCTATCAAAAATGGCTTCGCGTAATAAGGGTGTTCCATGGACCAATAAGGAGGTGCAGTGTCTGCTGACTGCATTGTCAGACGAACGCATCCAGCGCGAGTTAGACGGAGCCACCCGGAATGAAAAAATATACCGGGAGGTCTCGACATCGGAGTCCTTTAACGGTGAGTTTTAATTTTTTTTATTGTGCGTTTTTTCGCAAATATATTCGGTAAGACGCTCAGTTTATTTATGCAATAAAAAAGCTGTTCATTTGTGGATGATGATCACTGCTTTATCGCAGCACACTGCGGACTCGCTTTTCTTTTAATTATTCATGTGAACAATACGCTGAAATAAGCTTATTTAATCTTGTTAAAAACTATTGTCTTTTCTGTATATCTTGCACTTTCGTGCTGTATTTTATTGTGTGCATTTTCCTTGTAGAATCATCCCACGCGTCCGCCGCGCCAGCACACCCGTATTCTCCAATGTGAATCTGTCCCGCCACCAGGCGCAAAATGTATTCAATGATAAATATTTGCAACATTTAAATGAGGTTGCAGAAAACGCGAGGGTATCCCAGAGCTGGCAGAGACGGCTTCATTCAACCAAGCCTTCCTGACCCAGAGCTGGCAGAGATGGCTTCATTCAACCGAGCCTTCCTGACCCAGTTTGGGAAGATGGTGTAGAGGCACTCAGTGGTTGGCGTGTATAAAATGTCGATTAACCTTCATGTTGTGTTGCAAAGTTTTTTTTTATTTTAATATTTTGTATATAATAAAATGGAATTGTTTTGGAAAGTGTGGTTTGTCTGTTATAACACTGAATTATAAAACAGTGTAATTACATAGAAATTCCATTGCCTAGTCTGATGAAAATGATGCTGATCATCCTGTCAGGGGTCAACCATTGTAAAGGTAATGTAATTTTTAACTAGACCAAAAAACAAATGTTTTTGCAAGCTTTCTGTTCTTTTTATTGAAATATCATAAAAAATTAGCACCACATGATCCAGTTCTAAACTTTGGGTAAATTTTTTATGTTAACTTATAAGAAGTTGCACAGTTGGACTTTTAAATGCAGCAGGAGAGACTGATCAAGCTTACAAGTCAAAGTAGGTAAAAAAAAAGTAAGTATATGTAAATCGAATGTTCTATAAGTGCAGGTTAGTTAGTTAGTTAGTTTAGAAGGAGTGTAGCATCATCTAAACGGAAAATAATAATACTGTTGTTCCAAACATTGACCTGAAGGTGAAAAACATGAATTTTTTTTATTCAGTACATCCAAAATGCCCTAGGATGTAAAAAATAATACAATTTGGTGTTGGCCAGTGTGCCACTGTCTCATTATTTAATACGAATAAAAACGAAGTTTCAGCTCATTGTTTCTAGGTCATTTGGCAGTTAATTAAAAACAAAAGTGACTTGTGTTGTTGCAACTTTTTTATCAGAGAGTTTCTCCAGTTTTGGAGCATATAATCATCCGTCCCTTAACTGTTAAACATTAAATAACAGCAGACAGATTGGCAAAGGATACAATTGTGTTGCTGTTGCCCAAAACCGCTGTGACCCACTGCTTGTGGTGCTACCTTTCATGTGTGCGCTTTTTATGAATATTCACACGTTTTTGTAAGTACAAGTGGGATAGTATTAAATTGAAATATTCATTCATATTTCATCTCGCTGCCTGTATCCTTGTCTGGCGGTCCTTTTTGGCGTTTACGGTGAAAAAGGCCACAGACCGAGGAGTGGCCTTGTACAGCTATGTGTTATGTTTTGCTTGGGTCTTCTCCATAAAGTTTTGGGAAAAAAAAAAATGTTTTTCTTGGGTCGCATGCGTTATGTCACGGGAGTGTGGCACCGCCTCGCTGTTATAAACCCACCCACCCCAGCACAACACCCATGCCAAAGACCGTGCTAATGGAGACAGAAGCATTCCGAGCCGTACTGAAGTGAATCGAGCCGTACCGAGGTGTGCTGGGCTAGTGGAAAAGAGGCTTAATTAGTGTTCAGCAGTCTGATGGCAGAGGGGAAGAAGCTGTTCATGTGACAGGAGGTTTTAGTCTGAATGGACCGAAAGCTACGGGGAACAGAAGTTTACCTAAATGAACATTTAACAAAGACTAATGCTGAAATAGCACGGCAAGCACGGATGCTGAAAAGACAAAATTAAGATACAGGCATCATGGACAAGAAACTAGAGCTTGGATTAAACTAAATGGAACACCTGAGGAAGCAAAGGCCAAAATAAGAAGAGATCTCACTGATTTGAATAAATATAGATGAACACTTAGTAAGAAAATTAAGAGACTGTAGAGACTGGGTTAATCATCTCAGACTGGATGCAGAGGGTAAACAGAGAAGGACAATAGGTATGGAGATGAAAGAGATTATGGTGAGGTAGCAGGAAGAAGGAGTTGGGGGAGAAGGGATGAATGTATTGTGATGCGAGATGTCATGCAGATGTGAGATGGGCGGTTGATATAAAAGGAGAGACCCTGGTGTATTGAGACATGCTTTTTCTTTGTATGACTGATATAAGAGTGAATAAAGTCATCTGCTGCATAAATCTGTCTCCGTTATTTACACTCTCCACACTGGTGACCCCTTGACGAATTATGGAACACGAGGCAAGAACCCCGGAGTTGGCCCGGACGGGAACCCCCAGCGACGCGGCAAGCATCCCAGAAACGGCCCGGATGGGAACCCCCAGCAACGTGTGCGCTGTTTCAGTCAAACTACCGGACTTTTGGCTGCACGACCCATGTTCTTGGTTCCACCATACTGAGGCTCAGTTCGCCCTCCGGGGAATAACGGCAGACGACACCAGATATTACTATGTGGTCGCAGCGCTGGACGTTTGCACGTCTCAGCAAGTAGCAAGCCTGCTCCAACAGCCTCCAGCCCACGACAAATACGGGGCTCTCAAGGCCGCGCTGACCCGGCGTGACACGCTCTCGGACTGTGAGAGAGCGGAGAGGCTCCTGAGCCGCTCCGAGTTAGGAGATGAGTCGGCGGTCAAACTGATGGAGATGTTGGCGTTGATGGGCACGGATGATGGGCATTTTCTGTTTGCCCACCTTTTCCTCTGGAACCTCCCAACAGAGGCAAGAGCGGTTCTTGCCAATTCGCTGTTGCTGGCCGCGCATGACTACCGTGCACTAGCCCAGGAGGCAGATTGGATCATCCTCACCACCAGAGCCCTCACAGTGAACACGGCGGCGTCGGAACCCAGCGAGACGACCAGCGGAGGCGAGGAGCCAGCGACGGTAGTGGCAGCGGGGGCCAGGAAACACCAGAGAGACACGCTCTGCTTCTACCACCGCCGCTTTGGAGAGAACGCACACAGATGTGTGCCACCGTGCCAATTCAAGCGTTCGGGAAACTCCAAGGCCGGCAGTCAGTAGCAGCTGCGACTGCTGGTGAAGAAAACAAGCTGTTCTAAAGCCCATCCAGGGACAAGAGTTGCGAATTAGCTAATAGCTATACACTCTATGTGCAACACATCAGATTGATTGTCTTTGATTAATTGTCTATGTTTATTGCACTGTCCCTGTCAAATAAACTAATCTACTACTACTACGTGACGGACTCACACTCGGGGAGACGGTTCCTCATAGACACCGGCTCCCAAAAGAGCCTCATCCTGCCGTCCTATGCTGACCGGCTAGCGGGAGCTAGCGGCCCCCAGCTGGTAGCAGTAAACGGCTCGGACATTAAGACTTTTGGTGAGAGAACACTGACTTTATCCCTACACGGCCGTATGTACGAGTGAACTTTTGTCATAGCGGCATTGAGTTTCCCAATCCTGGGAGCTGATTTTCTGTGTGCACACAGGTTGCTAGTCGATGTTGCTAACAGACGCTTGGTTAATGTAGTGTCTTTTGATTCTCTCCCCTGTACAGCTCGAGGGGCCAGGCCAATAACACAAGCCAACGTCACAACTCCAGGCAGTAAGTTCCACACACTGCTCACTCAGTTCCCAGCACTCACAGTCCCGACGTTTTCAGCGGCCAGCACTAAACATGGGGTGGAACACTTTATCACCACCACTGGTCCACCCATTTTCGCACGACCTCGGTGCCTGGACGCAGCTAAACTGGCCATAGCGCGCAAGGAGTTTGCCAACTTGGAAAGGTTGGGCATCATCAGGCGCTCAAACAGCCCATGGGCATGGATCGTGGCAACCGTGCGGAGATTTCTGCAGGTTGAATAACGCCACAGCGCATGACCGCTACCCGATTCCCCATATTCGGGATTTTTCCGTTCACCTCACCGGGGCACGCATCTTTTCTAAAATAGGCCTGGTCCGTGGTTACCACCAGGTCCCAGTGCGCGCGGAGGACATACCCAAAACAGCGGTAATAACTCCGTTTGGCTTGTTTGAGTTTTTACGCATGCCCTTCGGATTAAAAGGAGTGGCACAGACATTCCAACGCATGATGGATGCGGTGTTGCGCGATCTGCCGTTTGTGTTCGTCTACCTGGATGACATCCTGGTGGCCAGTGCGTCCGAGGACGAACACGTAACCCACCTCAGGATGGTTTTCCAGAGGTTGGAGGAGCACGGGTTAATAATCAACCCGGCGAAATGCCAGTTCCGCGTGACGGGGATTGATTTTTTGGGGCACTGCGTCTCACCGGAGGGAGCGATACCCTTGCCCGACAAAGTGCGCGCCGTGGCGAATTTTCCCCAGCCTCAGACGGTCAGGGTGCTGCAAGAGTTTTTGGGGATGGTTAACTTTTATAACTGGTTCTGCTCAACTCATGTAGTCATTGTACGCCGCGCTCAAGAAACGGAAACCCACGGACAGAGTCAAATGGACTCCGGAGTAGGAGCAGGCATTCTCTGAGGTTAAAACAGCCCTGGCAAACGCCCCACTGTTGGCGCACCCGGACCCGGCAGCCCGGATAGCGCTCACTACCAACGCCTCAGACGTGGCCACAGGGGCCGTCGTGGAGCAACGCATTGCCGGTTCTTGGCAGCCGCTCGCTTTTTTCAGCAGGGCTTTGTGCAACAGTGAGCATAAATACAGCGCGTTCGACAGAGAGTTGCTGGCTCTCCACCTGGCCATACGCCACTTCCAGTTCTGGCTGGAAGGGCGCAGCTTCACCGCGTTCGTGGACCACAAGCCGCTAACGTTCGCGATGGCCAAGGTTTCGGAACCGTGGTCGGGCCGGCAGCAGAGACAGCTGGCCGCGATCTCGGAGTTTACGACCGATATTCAGCATGTGTCGGGTAAACTGAATGTGGTGGCGGACTGCCTCTCGCGCGCAGTAGTGGCCCCGGTCTGCGTGGGGATAGATTATACAGCCATGGCCGCAGAGCAGATTGGTGATACGGACGTGTGCGTGCTCCAGTCTGGACCAACAGGGTTAAGGCTGGAGAGCAGAGTACTGCAAGACGGCAGCCCCCCCAATCTGCGATGTCTCCACGGGACGCCCGCACCCGGTGGTCCCAGTTGCTTGGCGCCACTACGTGTTTGAGTCAGTTCATGCTCTGGCGCACCCAGGAGTGCGCGCGTCAGTCAAAATGGTGGGAGCGAAGTTCATGTGGCCAGGCCTGCACAAACAAGTGAAAGAGTGGGCTGCAGCCTGCGTAGCGTGCCAACGAGCTAAAGTACACAGACACACGAAGGCTCCTTTGGAGCCGTTTCGTATACCAGCGAAGAGGTTCGACCATGTTCATGTGGACCTCGTGGGCCCAGTCCCGCCATCGCAGTGCATCGGGTGCACGCACCTTCTAACAGTGGTGGACCGCACCACACGCTGGCCAGAAGCAGTCCCGCTGGCGGAAACCACGTCCGCGGACGTGGCGCACACTTTTTTGACAACACGGGTGGCGCGTTTTGGAATCCCGTCAGACATCACGTCCGATAGGGGCCCTCAGTTTGTTTCCGACCTCTGGTCCGTGATGGCCCGTAGCCTGGTTGTTGCAATTCATCACACAACCGCGTACAACCCACAGGCCAATGGGTTATGCGAGTGTTTTCATAGGTCACTGAAAGCAGCACTCAGGGCTTCGCTGACGGATGCAAATTGGGTAGACCGGTTGCCGTGGGTTTTATTGGGGTTGCGTTCCGCACCAAAAGAGGATTTGGAGGCTTCCCTGGCTGAGCTTGTATTTTCTCAGCCACTGCGGCTGCCTGGGGAATTTTTGCCAGATAATCCCGCACCAGACAACTGCCCGTCTCAGCGTTTGCAGCATAGTGCAGACACAGGCACGCTGCCGGGACCGGCCCACCACTGTTTTCCACACGTTGTGCCAAAAACTTTGGAGAACGCGGCGTTCGTGTTTGTCAGGCACAATGTCCACCACCCTCCATTGCGCCCACCCTACGATGGCCCGTTCAGAGTGCTGGAAACAGGGGACAAACATTTTTTGTGAGACTTGGGGGGTCGTCGGGAGAAAATATGCATAGACAGACTTAAGCCCGCCTTTGTGGTGGCGGACATGCAAGTGCTGCAGGCTCGGGCCCCTCGGTGTGTAAGACCCCCACTGAGAACTCCCCAGGTAAACGATTCATCAGAGCAGCCACACGGGCAAGTCGAAGGTTTCCCCCCCCTCGCCACAGCCCACCCGCAGACAGACACACCCCCAGGAGCCCCCCGCTGGCACAGCAGCGCCGTGGAGGCGGAAAACCCCCGTTACAGCAGATATGGGAGGAGACTGAAGCCAAAAGGACGTGAGGACTGAAACTCGGTCTGAGATTCTGGGGCGGGGGGGGGGGTGTAGAGACTAGGTTAATCATCTCAGACTGGATGCAGAGGGTAAACAGAGAAGGACAATAGATATTGAGATGAGAGAGATTATGATGAGGTTGCAGGAAGAAGTAGTTGGGGGAGAAGGGATGAACATATTGTGATGCGAGATGTCATGCAGATGTGAGACGGGCAGTTGATATAAAAGGAGAGACCCTGGTGTATTGAGACATGCTTTTTCTGTGTATGACTGATTTGAGAGTGAATAAAGTCGTCTGGTGCATAAATCTGCCTTCGTTATTTACACTCTACGATAATTTACAAACTACGATAATCCATATCCACACACAGCAAGAACAGTCCTTTTGTGACATAACATGATAATGTACTTCAAAAAAACAAAACAAAGCAAAAAACCTCATGACTGACTTTAGTAGACATCAATCATCCCCAGTTGGAGGAAGTCATGATACAGAGAGAGGAAATTCAGACTCTGAAAATATCTCATTATGCTGAACATAAATTTACAAGAGATGGAGAATGATATTGATCCTGATAACCACTTCTTCAGTAATATTCATAATCACTGTGAATATTACACTGAAAAGCAATTCAAAAGTAGAATTGAGATGGTAAGAAGATGGTAAACTATCAATAATACACTTTATAATATTAATTATAATGTTTAAAGTGAAGAATCTATCACTGCCCGCAAATATCCAAAAGTTGTTCCAAATAAGGGAGAAACAATATCATTTCAGAGGAACATGTATATTTCAAAAACCTTCAGTGAGAACTACCACCAAGCAACACTATGTTTCAGTGCAAGGAGTCAGACTGTGGAACGCTTTTGGACCTGAATTAAAATTATGTGCAACGCTTGGACAATTTAAACAAAAACTAAAGGAAGAAATACTCCAAACATATATACAAGATGACATGTAAAATCACATAAGGATTGTCATATCCAGTCTGTGTTGTGTTGTAGCTTAGTTTTTTTGTCACGTTTTGTCTTAGTTTTGTTCTGATTTATAATCACTCTTATTTTCTTTTTGAATTCTTAGATGGAACATAGGTGGGTAATTTAGCTGCAGCTTCAGCCATCACCCATTTCGGATAACCTATGTTGAACTGTATAATCAGAAAAGTTATTACCTCCGTCAGGCCGCAGGAGGTTATGTTTTTCCCGGGGTTTGTCTGTCTGTCTGTTTGTCTGTCTGTCTGTTGGTTAGCAAGATAACTCAAAAAGTTTTGGACGGATTTCGATGAAACTTTCAGGCGTTGTTGGAAATGGTACAAGGAAGAACTGATTAAATTTTGGGGATGATCCGGATCACCGTCTGGATAGAGGAATTTTTTTTAAATGATTCTTTAACATTGTGAGATAGGGCCATTTTCGACATGTGTGCAGGCGCAATGGAGGGCGCTGGTCGTTGTGTCCGACGAACACGAACTCCGCGTTCTTCAAAGTTTCAGGCACAAAAGCACGCGGAAAACAGTGGTGGGCCGGGCCCGGCAGCGTGCCTGTGTTTGCGCTACACTGCAAAAGCTGAGACGGGCAGCTGTCCAGCGCGGGATTATTTGGCAGAAATTCCCCGGGCAGCCATAGTGGCTGCACAAAAACAAGCTCTCTGCCGGGGAAGCTTCCAAATCCTCTTTTGCCGCGGAGCGCAACCCCAATATAAAACCCACGGCAACCTGCCTACCCAATTTGCATCCGTCAGTGAAGCCCTGAGTGCTGCTTTCAGTGATCTATGAAAACTCTCGCATAACCCATTGGCCTGTGGGTTGTACACTGTTGTGCGATGAATTGCAACGCCCGCAGCCTGGGAGTTTGGAGATGGAGAAGATGGACACAACAGCAACACTTCAGTTTATTACCTCCACCAAGGAGGTAATGCTTTTACTACTGAACCACTAATCCTATCATTGTGAATCCAATTGCTAGTCATATGTTTTCATGGTCAAGGAATCTGAAAACGTACACACAAACACTGTATGGGGGGGAACTGTGGCGCTTGGTGAAGGTCTGTGCTCTCTGAGTGCTTTTCTAGTTAATATTGTTTCATTTTCAATAAAATGTTGAGGCTAATTCACTTTTCTAGGGACATTTAGGATTATTCTTATTATACTGTATGTACCTTTAATGATATTTTTTTTACTGTTTTTTTAATATTTTACTGTAATGTTTCACTTTCAGAGATCATGTGACTGGCTTTGATGATTTTAGGACAGAAACAGGCTGAACAAAGTATTGATGACGTCATCTGTCAGCTTGTGCTGATTTGGATTGATCAAGTCAATATTAAAATCAGCACAGATGAACATTGTTTTATTGGATTTTTTTCCAATGTTCTTCCATCCAGTTCTTCAATGCATCGGCCACAGGCGTGCAGAAGAGTCTTTAGGTCAATGGTGTAAACTGTTTCTCCACTGGTCACAGCCTCCAGATTGCAGCTGCTCAGTCCAGGATCCTTGGGTAAAACCACTGTCTGCTTTATGGAGATGGTGAGGTCATCAACGGTTTTCTCTGACCACCAGAGACATGGACTGTCACGTTGTTATATCTGTCATCATCATCATAGCAGTCTGTCGTGGGCGTCAATGACTGTTTCATTTAGGTCTGATCAGATTCCTCCACACAGCTCTGTCCTTAGTCTTCCGCTCCCAGGAACTCCTGTCTATGTCCAACTTTTTCAAGTTTCTTTTTACAGTGTCTTTAAATCTGAGCCTTGGTCTACCCTGATTGCATTTGCCCTCGCATAACTGTGAGTAGAGTAACTGCCGAGGGAGACGCTGGTGGTCCATCCTCTCAACATGTCTGAGCTATCTCAGGTTCATCTGTATCGCTGTGTGTGTTTATACATTTACATATTTATTCCATCAAGCTACAATGCTCCGCACTGTGTGTTTATATATCTACATATTATTCCATCTAGCTACATTGCTCCGCACTGTGTGTGTTTATATATTTACATATTTATTCCACCTAGCTGCAATGCTCCGTACTGTGGGTGTTTATATATCTACATATTTATCCCATCCAGCTACAATGCTCTGCACTGTGTGTCTGTGTGTATATATATATATATATATTTATAGTAATATGTACATACGTATGTATATTAGCTGCTCTTGCTTGCTTGCTTTTTTTTTCTTGCCTTCTGATTGTTGTTCTGAGTGTTGCTATCCCTGTGCTGTTGCAATCCTGGAATTTCCCCGCTGTGGGACTAATAAAAGGCTTATCTTATCTTATTAGCATGTCCTCCATTGATGGTAGACCAGCTCGTTTCAACACTTCTATGTTGGTTATCTTGTCTTTCCATGAGATGTTCATTATGGCTCGAAGGTGTCTCATCATGTACGTGTGGAGTTTCTTCACCTGCACTCTGTAGACAGTCCAATTTTCAGCACTGTACAGTAGAGTAGCCAGTACTGTCGCTCTGTACACTTTGCATTTCACATGGATAGACACATGTCGATTGTTCCACAGTTTCTCCCTCAAGTTTCCAAACACAGCGCTCGCTCTTCCCATTCTGAGAGATAGTTCATCCACCAGCCTAGCATTCTCTGAAACAGTACTCCCTAGGTACTTAAAAGTCTTGCACTTGACTAGTGGCTCTGTTTCAATGCTGATCTCTTCTGGTAGTGATGTTGATAACTGGAACTTTGGTGGTTGATAAAGGCACTCTGTCTTCTTGATGTTGATTTTGAGACTGAATTGGCTAGCTGCTCTTGCAAATTTCTCCACTAAAGATTGCATATCTTCCACACTGTGTGCAACTAGGGCACTGTCATCGGCAAAGAGCATTTCTCTTACTACCTTTATCAATGTCTTACTCTTGGCTTTAAACTGTGCCACTTTGAACAAGTCTGCTTCTTTCCTTGTTTGAATGTATACTGTTACGTATGGCTCTCGCGAGCCATACAATGAGAGCCGAGGGCAGACCAGTGAGTTTGCATTATTTATTGTGATAAGGGGAAAGGAACAAAGGAACAGGGCCTCGTGGGGCCAAAACACAAACGATGACAAGGGTAAACACTTACACACGATGCAGGATGACAGAAGGGTGGCTGGCGCCGGACGTAGGGGTTCCAGCCTTACCCACGCCAGAGAAGAGCGTGGATAATTGTGCGCGAGGTCACAGCCCCGAATGATCGGAGCTGCTCCCTTTTATAATGGTTGACAGCGTCTCAGCTGATGAGGTAATTGGGCTCCAGCTGTCCCGTAGAGCTTGACAGCTGGAAGCCCGCTGAAACGCTGTCACAATAAGAGCTGGGCCGGTAAGAACGGCCAGTATGACAGTACCTCCCCCTCCATGCCGGGCTCAGAACGGCCAGTAACACCCAAGCCCCCCCCCACCACCACCACCCACCTAGGGTGGGCAGATGGGGCGCAGGCCAGGAGGGTGAGAATCAGAAAAAAGAAAAAATATCAGCAGGAAACAATGAAGCAATACAGAGTATGATGGGGGAAAAAAACACACAATACTCCATAGACAACAATATGCGGACGGACGGGAAGAAAAAACCGCTACTAGGCAGAGGATAACCGTGGCAATTACAGAGAATGAGGTACAGGAAAAAACCACAATCCTACATAGGCAACAATAATGATGAACAGACAGACTCAACGAAAGACAACCCAGGAGACCATAAAATAAGAGCAGAGACTCCTAAGGCGAAATCTAATAAATACAGGCACCCCTCAAACAGGAGGGGAAGGGGGAAAAAAAGCACACTAAACGCGAAACAATTACGAGGGATTACATGGCTGCACCCACACAAAAACACAAAGATTAGGCACAGCAGAGATAATTCAGTTCAGGGGGGCACCCAGCATCCAGACCGCCAACAGGGGTGAAGGGAAAAGTTCAGGCGGCCTACCCGAATCCCAGGCCAGAAAACACAGTATCTCGGGCGGCCGGGCCAGATCGCCGAACAGGAAGTCCAGTAGGTCGGGCGGCCGCACCAAAGAGCCAAATGGGCACGGCAGTTCCTCTGGCGGCCGACCCGCATTGCTCAGCCACCAGGCCCGTAGGGGAGAGAGGGGCAACGGCCTCCCTGTGGAGAAAGATAATGAGGGCGAGCCGGGCCTACAGTGAGAGGTCCATAAGGGCCCTGGTGGAGAAAGCTTGGGGGGAAGATGAGGGTGACTCAGATGGCGACGACGAAGAAGGGGAAGAAGTGATGAGCCGGTCCAATGTCCGATGGCAGGGGATCTGCAGCTCCCTCACCGGACCTGGATATCACTGGTGCTGCACCCACGTTGGACCCCGATTAGGTCTCTGAAGCACCTGCATCACACTCCGATAGGATCGCGGCTGCTCCCGCGACGGACCCCGATTGGGTCTCGGTAGAACCCACGTCGGACCCTGATTGGGTCGGCGCCGCACCAGAACCAACCTCCAATCCCAAACCAGGAACCTCTGGCACAGCGGGCGATAGCAGCTCCTCGCCGGTGACCCTGGGAGAAGGCTCGGGAGAGAGAGAAGAACCGGGATCAAGATCACCGGCAGCGCCAGAACCCGGCGAGATAAGCTCGGACGCAGCGGACGGCTGCACCCGGCTCATCTCCCCTAGAGACAGGCTAAAATGCTCTAATATGAGAAGGAGAAAGATAAAGTAGAGCACTTACCTGATCTCAGGTTCTGACGCCGTCCAGGACTGCGAAGATCCAGGTTCAGGCGGAAGGAGGTCGTCTTCAGGCTCCCACTTAGCTGCGTTGGGCTCCGCAGCTGGCATGATGGTACGCGCAGCTTGCGAGTCCTCCGGCACCGGTGCCCACGCCGATGGCCCACAAGGCGTGGTGGCAGGAGAACCTCGTCCCGCTGGACCGGACCGCTCCTCCGTGGAGACCCGGGGACGCTTCATCGTCGGCGCAGGTTCCACGCTGCAGTCTGCTCTCCTCCTCCGCCCACGGCGTAGCTGCAGAACCGGAATCAGGCTCTCCAGAACCGCAGGCCCCCTCCTCATCTCATGACATTGGCCTGGCGTCGAGGACCGCTCAGCGGAGGGAGACACAGAGGATGCGGGATTAATAATTACAGCCGCAGCGGGTGGTGGGAGTTCGGGGAGCTGCGAACTCCGAACTCCACCTCCAGGAGTCTGACAGAGCAAATCACAATAAGTGGATGAATTAACTGGGACTTGCCTGTTTCCTGGAGGCTGGGTGGTGACCGCTGTGGCGGAAGTTGCTCCTCCCTTCTCCCGCCGGCCGGTAACGGAGGACCCCCTGGGAAGACGTCGGGGAGCCGCTCGCGATGGTTCCGGGACGGAGCTCGCCAAGACAGGACTCTGGATGCACACAGCAGCCGGGAAATGCGTCGAGGAGGAGGGGGTGACTGCCGAGATGAGCCGGGCCCGGAACGCTGACGTAACAGCGGGGGAAGATGGCTCGGGAGACGAGGCTGCGGGATTTCCTCTCTGATGAGGCGCAGGAGTGACAGCTGTGTGGGGAGTTGAGAACTTGCGGCGACCCGGAACTGGATCCGGACGGGTTTCGTGCTGAGGTCGACGACCAGTGTGACGACGACTACTTGCAGGGGGCGAGGCGAAGGTAAGGTTCGGGAATCGCCGCTCCTGTGCCGAGACCGAGGCGAGGAGGTTGACAAACTCCGGGAAGTCCCTTAACCTAGGATTCCTCTCCACCAGTCTGACAGCCGCCATCATATGATCTAAAGCCAGCGAAGGACTTGTTGCTGAACGAACCACCGCCACGTGATCCCAGATGGAAGCGGCTGCGAGCTGGAGCATCTCCAGGGGATTCCTGAATGACGAAGCTCTCTGGTGGGGATCACCCCTGGGCGGAGCGAACTCGTGGACCAGAGTGGAGGCAGGAATGGGATCCGGGCGTGAGGAGCGGGGATGCCTCCTCTTCGGCTTCCTGCCGGGATTTCCCACCAGCCCACAGAGTGTCTTGCGCTGCGCAGCGAGTTCAGCCCTCCTCGCGCTGACTTCGGGGTGGTCGGCGTAGCGAGGAAGATTATTAAGAAGAACCTCAGCGTAGTCTAGGTGCCAGCGAATCAGGTTTGGGTCATCGTCGAGGCTAGCGGCGAAGAGCGTCCCGTCGACGTACTCCAGGGCGCTAGCTAGCTCGTTGCCCAAGCGCCGAGCACAGTTCCTGGGAGTCGGCATGCTCCCAGCGTTGACACCCAGACCAGTAAGACCAAAGTCCAAAACTGCAAACTCACGGCCGCCGGCAACTCACTTGGCTGTGACCTACTGTTACGTATGGCTCTCGCGAGCCATACAATGAGAGCTGAGGGCAGACCAGTGAGTTTGCGTTATTTATTGTGATAAAGGGAAAGGAACAAAGGAACAGGGCCTCGTGGGGCCAAAACACAAATGATGACAAGGGTAAACACACACGATGCAGGATGACAGAAGGGTGGCTGGTGCCGGACGTAGGGGTTCCAGCCTTACCCACGCCAGAGAAGAGTGTGGATAATCGTGCGCGAGGTCACAGCCCCGAATGATCGGAGCTGCTCCCTTTTATAATGGTTGACAGTGTCTCAGCTGATGAGGTAATTGGGCTCCAGCTGTCCCGCAGAGCTTGACAGCTGGAAGCCCGCTGAGATGCTGTCACAATAAGAGCTGGGTCGGTAAGAACGGCCAGTGTGACATATACTCCTTCTGAAGTTTCTTTGAAAGCCACCTCAAGCATGGCTGCCAGATATAGCGAGAAGAGTGTAGGTGCCAGCACACACCCTTGTTTCACCCCGTTGCTTACTGAAAAGTCTTTAGATACTGAACCAGTCATTGCCACGTTAGCTTGCATACCTGTATGGAGTGCCTCGATCAGGCTGACAAACTTCTCTGTACAGCCATATTTCTTGAGTACCTGCCAAAGTCCTTGTCGCGAAACAGTATCAAAGGCTTTACTGAAGTCTATGAAGACTACATAAAGTGGCATGTTCTGTTCGATACACTTTTCTTGAACCTGTTTCAAGCAGAAAATCATGTCCATTGTGCTTCTTCCACTTCTAAAGCCGCACTGGGTTTCCAGTAGTACATTCGGAGAGATGTATTCACTGAGTCTGTTAAGTAGTACACGTGAGAGAATCTTACCAACAGTAGCTAGCAGTGATATACCTCGGTAATTTCCACAATCTTTCCTTTCACCTTTCTTGAACAACAGCACAATACTTGCATCCTTCCAGTCTTGAGGTACTTTCTGGTCATCCCATATCTCTTGGATGAGCTTGTGCAGGCAGTTGGTCAGCTGAACACCACCAAATTTCCACACTTCTGCTGGAATTCCATCCCTTCCTGGTGTTTTACCATCCTGTGTTGTTCTGATAGCTGCCATTAGTTCATCAAAATTTGGTGGTTCGTCCAGACTTGATACAGCTGGTCGCTGCACTAGAGCTTCTTTAGCCTCTTCAGTGAGATCTCCAGGGTTGTTTAGTAGTTGGTGAAAGTGGTCTGCAAATCTGTCCAGGATCTTATCTTTCTCTTGCAAAACTGTTTCACCATCCATAGCCTTTAGTTGGATACATCCTCTTGGTTTAGGGCCATAGATTTCTCTCAAACCTGTGAAGAATGTTTTCATGTCCTTCCTGTCTGCTGCAGTTTGAAGTTTCTCCTCTTTTTCATCCCACCAGTTGGACTTCATCTCTCTGGTGTACTTCTGTAGCTCACTCTGGGCCTTTGAGTATTTCTTATTCTTCGAGCTTGTGTTACACTGTAGGTTTTCCTGCCTAGCTGTATTCATCGCTTCAAGTAGTTTCTTCAGGTGTTCATCATGCTCATCAAACCAATCTTGATGTTTCTTCTCAGGGTAGCTTAACACATCACTCACAGTCTGATACACTGTATCCTTCATTGTTGCCCATTTCTCTTCTATGTCATTCTCTGAGTTGTTGCTGTCCCAGTCTTTCAAGTTTTCATCCATTTCCTGTGTAAGTTCTTCCTGCATCTTTTGGCCTTTCAGTGCACTAGTGTTTGACATAATATTGGGCCCAGGGAACAAGCACACAGGCTCGAGTGAGATTCAAAAGCTTTATTCAACAACAGCAGGTGTTTGGATGCATGAGTGTGAGGTGTGAGTGGATTGTTGGAGGACAGGTAGCGCCCAGGGCGGAACAGTGCGCCGTGCAGCCAGGCAACCCTAAAGGCAGAGCAAAGACAGGAGTGAGTAGTAATCTTCACCATGCAAGGATAACACACAAAGTGCTGCTTACTTGCAGATGTCGAGGTGGCTGACATTAGCAAGATGCAGACTCCTGCCTGGAGGACGGCGCCCAGGTCCGCGCTTGGCAAAGCAAGGATGAGGCGAAGGAGGGAGTAATCCGCCACCAGGAGGATCCACCTGTGCACAGGGGAGAAAACTGACGAGCAGGTAAGGAGAAACACAGCTTACGTGCGCAAGGAAGGATGGCGCAGACCGGGAAGGAAAGGTCGTGCGCTGGAGTTGGGAGCGAAGACGATCAAACAGCTCCAGGCTGAGGCTCTTGTCAGAGCGGGTTAAATAGTTGGAGGCTGATGAGGCACAGGTGTGTCCGCAGCTGAAGCAGATGACAGGCGAGAGCGAGTTGTGACAGTACTCCCCCCTCGAACAGCGCCTCCCGGTGCTGGCTTACCTGGGTGCACCCGGTGGAACTCCGCGATAAGTTGTTTATCCAGCACAAAGGAAGGGTGCACCCAGGATCTCCACTCTGGGCCATACCCCTCCCAGTCCAGCAGATATTGTAGCCCGTGACCCCGGCGTCGGAAGTCCAGGATGGAGGTGACCCTCCATGCCGGGTCGCTGTCGATCATCACGGGAGGGGGAGGCGCCCTAGGAGGAGGACAGAGTGGGTCAGAGATCACAGGTTTAACTTGGGAGACGTGGAATGTAGGACAGACACGGAGGGAGGGGGGAAGAGCCAAACGCACAGCCACCGGATTAATTACCTTAGTCACCGGGTAGGGACCGATAAAGCGTTGCGCCAGCTTCTTCTTCTCCACCTTCAAATTGATGTCACGGGTCGATAACCACACCTGCTGGCCCACCTGGTAACGAGGAGCGGCTCTCCTGTGGCAGTTAGCTGCGTTGGGAGTTGCGCGCCGCCGTGCGTAATAGTGCTTGGCGTGTCTTGGTCCACAGGCACTGGCAGCATCTGAGATGTGCCTGGACAGAGGGAAATGTCACCTCACCCTCCTCCTCGGGGAATAACGGAGGGTCATACCCCAGAGACGCCCGGAAAGGGGACATCCCGATGGCCGATGATAAGGAGGAGTTATGGGCGTACTCCACCCAGGGCAGATGGGTGCTCCAGGAAGAGGGACTCGAGGAGGTGACGCAGCGCAATGCAGCCTCCAGCTCCTGATTGGTGCGCTCGCACTGCCCATTGGACTGTGGGTGGTGACCGGAGGACAGACTCACCGTGGCCCCAGGGCGTTGCAAAAGCACCTCCAGACCTTGGACACGAACTGAGGCCCCCGGTCGGAGACGACATCAGCCAGGATCCCATGTAGCCTGACAACATGCTGGACCAACAGGTCGGCTGTTTCCCGCGCCATAGGGAGGCCGTGGAGCAGCACAAAATGGGCAGCCTTAGAAAACCGGTCCACAATGGTCAGGATGGTGTTGTAAGAGTTGGAAGTGGGGAGACTGGTGACGAAATCTAGGGTTACATGAGACCAGGACCTACCGGGGATCGGCAGGGGATGGAGCAGGCCTGCCGGGGGGGGGCATTAGAGGTCTTGTTCATAGCGCACTGGGGGCAGGTATGGACGTAGTTGGCGACGTCATTCCGCAGTCCGGGCCACCAGAAGGATTGTTGAAGGAGATCCACCAACCGGGAAATTCCAGGATGACAGGCGAGCTTAGACGTGTGTGCCCAATGGATGATGTCACCCCGGACAGATGATGGCACGAACAGCCTCCCAGCTGGGCTGCCGCCAGGATCAGGTTCGGCCTCTTGTGCTCTCCGGACCTTGTCCCTGACGGACCAAGAAACGGCCCCCACGACGCACGAGGCCGGCAGGATGGTGTGATCTTGCTCCTCCGGGGCTTCTGGAGCAAACTGTCTGGACAGCGCGTCTGGTTTGCTGTTCTTGGAGCCAGGGCGATAGGTGATTGTGAATCTGAAGTGGACGAAGAACAGAGACCAGCGCGCCTGGCGGGCATTCAGACGCTTGGCTGTCCTAAGGTACACAGGTAGCTTCACTGCCAGGAGTTCCCTGTCACCGACGTCATAATTCCGCTCCGCTGCAGACAGGCATCGAGAGAAGAAGGCGCAGGGGCGCACCACCCCGTCCACCGGAGAGCACTGGGATATTAAAAGCAATAGAGTTAGGGTGATTGAGAGGAGAAAGAGTGAGTGGTTTTGACTGATCCTCATGGGTGTGGAGCAGTCAATGGCTATAGCGGGAGACAGATTTTTTTTTTTGATTTTGGGGGGATTACCACGAATGTGGGAATGGGGAATTTGTTTGTGTGTAGTTTGTAGGATGAATGTTCAACCACTCATGTTTTTGCTTCTCTGTGTGAGCATGTTTACATTGCGAGGTAATCTCAAACTCCTTATTGATCATAGACCAAAGCGTTAATCTCAATTTAACCTCATGGAATTGCAGAGGTCTACAAAATTTAAAAAAACTTAAACAAGTTATGAATAAAATAAAAGACATGGGTTCAAAAATTGTGTTTTTACAAGAAACTCATCTAATAGAGGAGGATGTAAAAAGAATTAGGAGTAGATGGCAGGGAAGTGTATTCACCTCATCATTTTCATCCCGAGCCAGGGGAGTTATGACTCTCATACATAAATCAGTCCCATTTCAAGTGAAAAATGTAATTGGTGACAAATTTGAAAGATATCTAATCATTCAAGGATCTTTGTTATTAGAAAATATAAATTTGGTGAACTTATACGGTCCCAATATAGATGATCAAAATTTCTTTACTAATTTATTCATTTCGTTTCATAATTTATTTGTTTATTTAGTGCTCTCCTCTCGGCGCCACACCAGTCGGCTGCCTTTTGCAACAGCGGCTCGATTCCGAGTTTTTTTTCCCTTCCTCTCTCTTTTGATCACTTTTTTTTTTCACCCCACTTATATCACGGACACACAGATCATCCCAAATGTCTCCTGAGCCGGTGGACGGAGCCACTGTTTATAGCAGGATACGATATAACAGGGAAGAGCTGCTAGCATTTAACCGCCACCCGGTCCCACTGGAAAAACTCGACATACCGAGAGAACTGAGGCGAAAACGCCGCGGCTGCCGGGCTGGAGTAAGGCGGAGGACAAAAAATATAAGGTACAGACCCTCCCTTCCATCTGTTGTCATGGGAAATGTACGGTCGATACTGGGAAAGTTAGATGAGCTAGCGGCTATCTCCCGTTATGATAGCACTTACCGGGAGTGCTCTCTCCTTTTGTTTACTGAGACGTGGCTAACTGAACTAGCAGCAGATGCTAACATTGAGCTGGAGGGTTTTCACACGATACGAGCTGACCGAACACCAGAGAGTGGCAAAACTAGGGGCGGTGGAGTGATCATGTATGTTAACAACAACTGGTGCAGACCGGGACATATCACTGTTAAACAACGACACTGCAGCAAAGACATTGAGTTGCTAGCTGTTAGCATGAGGCCTACATATCTCCTGAGAGAACACTCACACGTGATCTGCATTGTTGTTTATGCAAATCCGACGGCGAACGCTGGGACAGCGCGTGACGTCATCCATTCAGTAACCAGCAGGCTGCAGACAGAACACCCAGATGCTCTTCTCCTCATCTCAGGCGATTTCAACCACGTTTCACTGTCTCCCATTCTGCCCACTTTCACCCAGTATGTCACATGCCACACTAGAGACAATAAAACACTGGATTTGTTCTACGCAAACACTAAGGAGGCGTACACCTCATCACAACTCCCCCCACTTGGGAGATCGGATCACAACTTGGTTCATCTCCGGCCGGTGTACAAACCCCTAGTGCACAGACAACCTCCGGCCATGCACACTGTGGAGTTATGGTCTGAGGAGACAATGGACACTCTAAAGGACTGTTTTGAAGCCACTGCCTGGAAGCAGCTCTGCGATCCACATGGTGAGGACATCGATGGCCTCATTCACACCTTCACGGGCTACCTCAGCTTCTGTGTGGACAAATCCGTTCCCACCAAGACCATACGGCGTCACTCAAACAACAAACCCTGGATCAACCCTGAGATAAAAACACTTCTGAGAGAGAAGAAGAGGATCTTCAGGTCGGGGAACAGGGAGATGCTGAAGTCCGTACAGAGGGAGCTGAGGAGAAAGATCAGAGAAGGCAAGGACAGCTTCAGGAAGAAGATGGAGGACAAGCTGCAACAGAGCGACATCAGCGGGGTCTGGAGAAACCTCAAAACCATCTCGGGGCTCCAGAATACCTCCCCCCAGGCCACGGGGGGCAGGGAGTGGGCGAACAACCTGAATCTGTTTTTCAATAGATTTGACCAACCGCCCTCCCCCCTGTCTGCACAACAACCACTGCTGCCTCTAAGAAATCAAGTCCTGCTACCCACTCCCCACTCCACCGACACCCCCCCCACTCCCAACACACAGCCCCCCATCCTGACCCTGACCAAGACCCAGGTGAGGACGGAGCTGAGGAAGATCAAGGCGAGGAAGGCGTCGGGACCGGACGGCATCAGCGCAAAGCTCCTCAAGTCCTGTGCAGACCAGCTGTGTGGGATTGTGACGTATATCTTCAACATGAGCCTGAAACTGGGGAGGGTACCACAGCTGTGGAAAACATCTTGTGTGGTACCTGTACCAAAAACTTCCCACCCCAAAGACCTGAACAGCTTCAGACCGGTGGCCTTGACGTCCCACTTGATGAAGACCCTGGAGAGACTGCTCCTTGCTCATCTCCGCCCCCTGGTGGAACCAGCGATGGATCCACTCCAGTTCGCCTACCAGCATGGCATTGGGGTGGAGGATGCGGTGATCTTCCTCCTTCACCGTTCTCTGTCCCACCTGGAGAAGCCCGGGAATATGGTGAGGATCATGTTCTTTGACTTCTCCAGTGCTTTCAACACCATCCAACCGATGATCCTGAAGGACAAGCTGCTGCGCGCAGGGGTGGACCAGCACCTGTCATCATGGATCCTGGACTACCTCACGAACCGGCCTCAGTTTGTGAGAACCCGGGACTGTGTTTCCGACACGATCATCAGTAGCACGGGGGCCCCCCAGGGAACGGTGCTGGCTCCCTTCTTGTTCACTCTTTATACTGCGGACTTCTCACACAACACAACACATTGCCATCTACAGAAGTTCTCTGATGACTCTGTGATCGTTGGTCTCATCTCCAGCGGAGATGAAGCTGAGTACAGAGGGCTTATCCAGGACTTTGTGGACTGGTGCCATCGGAACTGCCTCCAGATCAACGCGAGGAAAACTAAGGAGCTGGTGGTGGACTGCCGCAGGCATGGGCAGCCCCTCACAGCACCAGTAAATATACAGGGAACAGACATCGAGATGGTGACATCCTACAAGTACCTGGGTATTCATCTGAACAATAAACTAGACTGGTCACACAATACTGACGCACTCTACAAGAAGGGACAGCGCAGGCTGTTCCTGCTGAGGAGACTCAGGTCTTTTGGTGTACAAGGGGCGCTGCTGAAGTCATTCTATGACACGGTGGTGGCATCAGCCATCACTTTTGGAGTGGTCTGCTGGGGCAGTGGCATTACTGCAGCCGATAGGAAGAGACTGAACAAACTGATTAAGAAAGCTACCTCTGTCCTGGGGCAACGCCTTGATCCGATGGAGGAGATAGGAGAGAGAAGGACGGTGGCTAAACTGTCATCTCTGCTGGAGTCCGAGTTCCACCCTATGCAGGACATACTGGATGCACTGAGGAGCTCATTTAGCAGCAGACTACATCATCCCAGGTGCACAACCGAGAGGTTTCGTAGGTCCTTCCTACCAACGGCTGTCAGACTGTACAACCTAAGCAGGGCTGCTCGCAGAGATAGCAAAAAGACGTAACAAACTAATAGGTTTTTTTTGAATGCAAAAGATGCAATAGACTTACACAATGGTCCTCTCCGGCATACAACTAGGAACATACCGGTCGCTATGGAGGGTGAGAATATGTATGGGCACATAATCATACCATGTAGGATAACTAAATAGACGGTTATGCTGTTTCATCCCACCTAGCAACAATGCTCTGCACTGTGTGTGTTTATATATTTACATATTTATTCCATCTAGCTACAATGCTCTGCACTGGGTGTGTTTATATTTATATATCTATATATTTATTCCATCTAGCTACAATGCTCCGCACTGTGTTTTTATATATCTACATATTATTCCATCTAGCTACATTGCTCCGCACTGTGTGTGTTTATATACTTGCATATTTATTCCACCTAGCTGCAATGCTCCATACTGTGGGTGTTTATATATTTACATATTTATTCCATCTAGCTACAATGCTCTGCACTGTGTGTTCATATATTCATATATTTATTCCATCCAGCTACAATGCTCTGCACTGTGTGTCTGTGTGTGTGTGTGTGTGTATATATATATTTTATAGTAATATATACATATGTATATTAGCTGCTCTTGCTTGCTTGTTTTTTCTTGCCTTCTGATTGTTGCTCTGAGTGTTGCTATCCCTGTGCTGTTGCAATCCTGGAATTTCCCCTTTGTGGGACTAATAAAGGCTTATCTTATCTTATCTTATCTTATTCCTTATTTTATCTTCACTTACAGGGCAACATATAATAGCAGGGGATTTTAATTGTACATTGAATCCCAGTATAGACAGATCAACAGGACTGGACTGTACGCACAATGGATGCAGGATGATCATTAAACATTTTATGAAAGAATTGAGATTGCTAGATATATGGAGAGAAATGAAACCACAAGTTAAAGCCTATTCTTGTTATTCTATTATCTACAAGACATTCTCACGTATTGACTATTTTTTGATCTCCACAGAATTAAGGTCCAAGATTCAAAACTACTTCTATGATAATATTGTGATCTCTGATCATGCACCCTGCTGTCTAATATATGTAGATAAGAAATTGACAAAGGAACCAGGTAGGTGGCAATTTCAGCATAAATGGCTTCAGGATGAGGAATTTGTTAAGTACATAGAAAAACAGATAGATGAGTTCTTTGATATCAATACTACACAAACATCAGCATGTATAAAGTGGGAGGCTTTCAAAGCTTTTATTAGGGGGCATATTATTAGTTATACAGGTTCAAAATCTAGGAAGACTCGAGAGGAGAGAGTCCAATTGGAACATAAAATAAAAATTCTTCAAGAAAAAGTGTATGAAGGAAGTGACCCAAAGTTAGAGAACGAATTACTGATTCTGAGAGCTGAATATGACAAAAAATCAGCGAATAGAGCTGCCTCGAGTCTTCTAAGATTGAAGCAATCTTTTTATGAACAAGGTGAAAAATCAGGAAAATTATTGGCATGGCAGATTAAACAATTAGAATTTAAAACACCAATTACCAGTATTATAAGTAACGGACAGCCAGTTGTAGATCCTTTAGAAATTAATAGTGCCTTTAGAGATTATTATGAAAAATTATATAATACAAAAAATGAAACTGACTTAACAAAACTAAATGGGTTTTTGGACGGATTATCTATACCGTGTATTCCAAATGAAAACAGGGAGATACTGGAGTCTAAAATTAGTCAAGAAGAAGTTGGGCTAGCCATTGATAATATGAAATCAGGGAAAAGTGCAGGACCAGATGGTCTTCCAGTTGACCTCTATAAAAAATTTAAGAATAAATTAATAAAACTATTTTTGGAAATGGTTTTAGAAGCATTTCAAAATAGTAATTTACCACCATACATGAATAATGCCTTAATTGTACTGTTGCCAAAACCAGGTAAACCCTCTAATAAATGTGAAAATATGAGACCAATAAGCCTATTAAATGCTGACCTTAAGATAATCTGTAAAATTTTAGCAAGACAACTACAAGAAATATTACCAAATATTATTAACCGAGATCAGAATGGCTTTATAAAGGGAAGACAAGGTTTCCATAATATAAGAAGACTATTTAATATTATCTATTCTAATAAAGAAGCACCGGATACAGCTCTCCTATCATTGGACGCTGAAAAGGCCTTTGATAGGGTCGAATGGCCCTTTCTTTTTTTAAGTTTTACAAAGGTTTGGAATTGGAAATAATTTCATAAAATGGGTTCAGATAATATACAATAATGCTACAGCAGAAATCCTAACAAACAGCAATATTTCAAAATCAATAAACATCAATAGAGGATGTCGACAAGGCTGCCCACTTTCACCTTTACTGTTTACTATGGCAATTGAACTTTTAGCGATGGCAGTACGTTTACATCCACAAATATATGGAATTAAAGTAGGACCAACAGAACATAAAATCTCCCTGTATGCCGATGACATAATTTTGTTTATGTCGAATCTTAAAAAATCAATTCTGACCTTGTTGAATTTAATAAAGAATTTTGGGGAAATATCAGGATATAAAATAAATAAAACTAAATCTTCTATATTAATGCTAAATGAGACCCAGAGAAATCACCCAGCTCCTGAGGTAAATCAATTCAATGTTGTAAATCAGTTTAAATATTTAGGAATCCAAATTGTGCCTAAGCTAGAATCAATCGCCAGTGCCAACTATGAAGCCTTAATGACAGATATCAATGAGTTACTTCAGAGATGGATGTCATTACCAATGTCGATGATCAGGAGAATCAATATACTTAAAAGTAATATTTTACCCAAAATACTTTATTTCAATACATTCCTTCACCACCACCTTCAGATCTATTCTCAAGAATTAAAAAAAGTTAGTGGAATTTTTATGGAACAATAGGAAGGCTAGATTACGTCTGTCTTTACTATATTGACCATTTGATCGTGGAGGTCTGAAATGTCCAAACTTTATGTTGTATTACTGGTCAGCACAACTGAGGTCTATGACATATTATTTTTCATCAAATGATCTTCCTCACTGGACTGAAATGGAATCATACAATTTACCTTTACCTCTTCCCATATTCATATACTCAGACTCGGCAAAAAAATTACAGAAACAAGTTAAAAATCCATTTGTAAAGCATATGATCAAAATATGGTGTGAAACCAAAAAATATTTAAAAGAACCACACTTACTGTCACAATTTAGCCCAATATGGGGTAATCAATATTTTAAACCAGGGAGAGTGGATGCTGTATTTAAAGTATGGAATTTAAAAGGGATTCAAAAGATTCAAGACTTATATCTGCCATGTTCAGATAACATAATGTCTTTTGAAGAACTGAGGATCAAATTTAATCTTAATAGAACACATTTTTTTAAATATCTTCAGCTTAGGAACTTTATTTGATCAAATCAAAATAATGCTCTCATCCGACCTACTTATTCATCCTTGGAAAAAATTTTGACGAAAGATAGTAAGAGAAAGGGTATTATTTCAGAGTTTTATAACTCATTGACATTATCCTCAAGTCAAAACTCACAGAAAAGATTGAATTATTGGAAAGGAGACCTGCAAACTGAAATCTTAGAGGAACAATGGGAATTGGCTTGTACAGAAGCTCAAACCAAATCAATAAATGTACGTCTTAAATTGATACATTTTAAATGGTTAATGCGGATGTATGTTACACCGGTGGAGTTAAATAGATATAACAAAAACATACCAGATACATGCACAAAATGCATGGAAAGTAAAGGAACCCTATTTCATTGTTTATGGGAATGTAGAAAAATTAGAATGTTTTGGGAAGAGGTGAGGGTAACAATTGAAAAAATTATTTCAAAACAAATCATATTGAATCCTAAACTGTTTTTGTTGGGTCTGTACCCAGAAAAGCATAACTTTAATAAAAGTGAAAGAACATTCATAGACCTCAGTTTGCTTAATGCCAAAAAATGTATTGCACTACTGTGGAAAAAGACTCATAGACCAGATGTGACTCAGTGGTTAAGACAGATGTTAACAAACCTTCCACTAGAAAGAATGACATACATACTGAAATCAAAGGAAATTGTGTTTGAGAATATATGGAGACCTTTCATTGATTATGTAAAGATTTTAAACATAACTCTTGAAGAAGAAGGTGAATGATGTGTGTGGACCTTGTAAATTCCAAACTGGTGAATGTATAATATGTATACTTATGTAATGGATTGCCTAGACTAAACAGAGGAGCATTGTCGAAGACCTGTCTTCCCTGGTAAAAAATAAATATGCTAAATGAAGCGGATGATAAAATAAAGGCAGCGTTGAGAGTTTTAAGCAGGTTTATTAAATCATACCGCCTTCATGGGAACATCCGCCCCAGCCCAAGTATGAGCAGACTGAAGCGGCGTTCCTCAGGCTCTCAGGCAAAGAGACACACAGTGTGTGTGTCAGCAGCAGTTGAAGGAATCAGGGCAATGAGAGAGTGAACATGAAAATCGGACAGCTTATATACTCGGCTCAGACAATACATCAAAGACATTCACAGCAGTCGATCTGGGCATTTGCATATGAGAGGCACAGACAGTACAGGATGCATGAACACAATGCATGAGTGAGACATTAACATCACAGCAGTGAAACCATGCATGAATGGCAGATTACTTCACAGCATGCAGCGGAAAAACCAGAAGAGCGAGCTGTCTGTCCCAGTCTGTTGTGGGGGTTGCCACACTAAATATATTTAATTTAGGTATATTTTAATATATTTTGGTAAAGTAGATTTTAAGTGTGCTATTTTGGAACAACTTTTTTTGTATTCAATACATTTTAGTTAAATTTAAATTGAAATAAAGTTCAAGTTTAAGTATGCTTAATGTATTTTTATGTATTAAAGTGGAACAATTTTAAGTACACTTAATGCATTTTTAATATATTATGATCTGTGACGATTTACTCATTCACTAATACACTATGATTACACTACTTTCATATTTTAAGTGCATTTATTGTGTATTAGCAATAGTCTTATAATTGATTTATAGTTTATTTAAAACCTATTTAAAATGACTCTTCAATACATAGAAATGTCATTTAAAATACTCTTTAAATATACAATGTTTCTATTGTAAATACATTTTTCGTATAATGAAAATACTTCCAAGTATACACTTAACAAATATATTTTATTTGTATTTCAAAACAAACCAAAAATACATTCAATTACAATGTAGTGCAAAAATTGTAACTAAAGGTTTCGAACCTCGAGAAGTGAATTATGCAAAAAGTAGAATCTCAAATGAGTTAGTGCTGTCACTTCACATGACTCTGGTCTGAAGTGTCCCCTTAACGTCATTGTCTGCAAGCTGAAATAAATTTAATAGAATACATATTACTGACCCCTTGGACCAACATTTTGATGTAAAGAAATTAATTTCATTTATTTTTTTCAAAGTTCTTCCCTTTGCTGATTTCAGCCTCAAATCCATAGGCAAAAATTCAATATTTCTCTACCACACACCTAATTTTCCAAACTTGTAGACAATAACATCAAGCATATCCTCAGAGTGAGCGGCATCTGAAAAGAGCAGCCCTCTCGGAGCTTAGAAGCACATTAAGAACTGCTAGACAAGAGATAAACTGAACACATTCATCACCACTTTTTGTCAAAACTTATGTGATGTTGCTTGGTACCTGGTAGCCTGAAAACAAATGTACAAATAACAAAACTTTTTTTTTTTTTTACCCTTTTTGGCAAACAGCCCTTAACAATGGGTAGAAAAAGAAACAATCAGACCTTACACGAAACATTTATGGCCTCTTATGTGAAAAATGTTCATTGTTGCTGTACTGTTATCACTACGTGTTATATACACTGAGTATGTTAACGTAGATTAACAGCAAGCCAAACTCGTTTTTCACGAGCCAGGAAACCGAGCGTCCTGCTCCTTTATTTTCAGTCTTCTTAGACAGCTTACAGTATTTTACAACTGTGGCTCGAAGCTCGATGAAAAGCCCGAGTGAAACTGAAAAGAAATAAAAACAGAAAATAAATACATATAATTAAGCTAGCGGGCCCCTGGGGTAGGACTAATTCCTGGAAACAAATAGATGTAATACATTAAACAAGCAAGCGGGGCCCTGGGATTAGACTAATTCCTGAAACAATATACTCTAAAAAAAACGATACCAAGTTCACATTTAACAACTTATAAAACCAACATAACATGCATTAACTTACAGCCATTGCTTTTGGAGGTGTAAAAAAAGGGGTTTAACACACAGAAGGAACGTTTCAGACATTCGTGGGCAGGTTATATTCTCTCTGCCTTTTTTTTCTCTCTACCGAAGTCCGTTTCTTCTACCCACAAATCCTAGCGGCAACTGGCTGCGCTTTCAATATAAAATACAAGCAAATTACTAATAACTACACAGAAATTACTTTTAACACAAATACTATTTAGATGACATGAATTATTCTGGTTCCGGTTCCGCCGGACCGGTGGCGCCACACGAGTAGGCTGCCCGTTGCAACAGCCTTTTTTTTTTTATCTTCCTTCTTCTTTCTACACCTTTCACTCTGTATATATATCACCGACGCACGGATCGCCCCGGGGGTCTCCCGGGTCGGCGGACGGAGCCACTGTTTGCAGCGGGAGACGTTACAGCGGGGAGGAGCTAGTGCTAGCTAGCACTTGGCCGCTGCCCGGTGCTAATGGGAAACACGACATACCGGGAGCTGTAGCGAAAACAACGCGGGTGCCGGGCTGGAGTTTAGGCGGCGTGCAAGAAATATAAGACAGAATAATAAAGAGCGATGGCAAGAACCAAGCAGACCGCCCGTAAAATCTACTGGAGGAAGAAGCCCCCCAGGAGACAGCTAGCCACCAGGGCTGCTCGGAGAGGCGCTCCGGCCACCGGCAGAGTGAAGAGGCCTCGCCGTCACAGGCCCGTGGCTCTGAGAGAGATCCGTCGCTACCAGAAATCCACGGAGCTGCTCATCCGTAAGCTGCCCGTCCAGCGCCTGGTGAGGGAGATCGCTCAGGACTTCAAGACCGTCCTGCGTTTCCTGAGCTTCGCCGTCATGGCTCTGCAGGAGACCAGCGAGGCCCACCTGGTGGTCTCTTCTTCGCTAAGGGGGTCACTATCATGCCCAAAGACTTTCAGCTGGCCCGCCGCATCCGCGGAGAGAGAGCTTAGACTTTCTGCTGCACATTCACCAACCAACCATAATGCTCTGCACTGTGTGTCTATATATATACACATTTATAGTAATATGGACATATGTTTACTAGATGTTGTTTTTTCTTGCCTTCTGATTGTTGCTCTGAGTGTTGCTATGCCTGTGCTGTTGCAATCCTGGAATTTCCCCATTGTGGGACTAATAAAGGCTTATCTTAATTACTACAAATGAACTATGATATTTTAATATGAACTTGTGAACTATTTTAACTTTATAAAACACACACTACTGAGGGCAGAACAGTTGCACTTCCTGCGTAGTGCAGCTCGCACCTCAGACACTGTGGTTCCGGGAAACTCCTCAATCACCGCGTCTGCAAAAGAAAACTTACGTAATACAGATTTTAAGTATATCTATAAACCACGTTTTTGTACTTCTATGTACTAAAATGTATAAGGAGATCGTTTCACATGACAAATCACCTAAGACAAGGAAAGAATTAGTTTTATTCACTCTACAATGTTAAGTTGTCTTAACAAGTTCTTTGTTGTCCCCCTTCCAAACAATATTGAACGAGACTGAAGTATCTTAAAAATAAAATATTAATCTGTTTCAATTATACATTGTAATTATTTGTATATTTTTGAAAAATGCTTAGTGTTTTAAGCGTACCAAAAATATGTACTGATTAATACATTTTCATTTATTTTCATACATGCAATTAAAACTGTAAATACTCACTTATGTACTTTGAAATAAGTCAAAGAATAGTGTAATGTATTAAATGTATTGAAAGTATGCAACAAAATACAATTTCAGCTAAATATTACTTTAATATATTTATTGTATTATATAAAAATATATACTCAAAGTATGCATAAAATATACTTTAAATGTATAATGAAATATTTGAGTAGAAGTATATTTCCAATTAGATATATATATTTTATTTGAAATATATTTTTGGAAAAATATATTTCAGTATAGTGTATTAAAAAAATACTTATTACAAAGTATGTTTTAAGTACAGTTACATAAATATATTTACGTTATACTTGAAAGCGATTCCTAGAAAGTACAAGTATATTCTAATATATTTAACTTGTATTTTTGAAAAAAAGAATATAGTAATAATATACTTCAATATATTTTTTTTTTCACCAGGGTTTGTTAGTGGTTGTTGGTGTTTTTTAGTACAATTTTTTTTTTTTAAATTACTTTAGTGTTAGTGTTTGATTGTTTGTGTTGTGTTTGTAAAAAAGGTTCAATAAAAAATATTGTGGAAAAAAAAAACCTGCATTGAGAAATAAACTCAGCCTCATCTTTTCACATTGTCCACAGTTCTTTAATTGTGTTGCTACAAACACTTTTGATTAAGCTGTTAAGTTCAAGTTTCCAACTCATGTTTCATGAGTCATTATTTTATTTAGCTGTGTCAACTTTTTACAACAGGCTGTTCAAACTTGTATTGTTGAACTTGTCTGCATCGTTCATTTCCTCAAAAGAGAATTTATTTATTGTACACATATTAATTTTCTTTATTGGAGATTTTTTTTTTGTGGAGAATTTACTGCTGACAGTTTGCAGGTTTTTTTTTTTTTCAGTAAAGCTGTTCTCACTTCTACAAAAGAAAAGCAGTTTTATGTTTTTGCATTTTGTTTCCTTACTGTACCAAAAATGAACCAAACCGTGACCTTAAAACCAAGGTACGTACCAAACCGTGATTTTAGGTGTACCATTACACCCCAATGCAAGAGTCACTCCATGATATAAATCTGGTTTTCTCTCTTTTTTTGATGTGCTGTCTTAATCCCAGAGGGAAATTACAGGGCATCCACCTGAATGGATGAGGCAGCCACGGTGCAGCACCAATCCCTTCACCAATCACACCTAGGGCCACTTTACAGTCTCCAATTAAACTAACATGCACGTTTTTGGTCTGTGGGAGGAAACCGGACTACCCGGGGTAAACCCACACAGACACAGGGAGAACATGCAAACTCCCCACAGAAGGGTCATGATGGTCAGGGGGTGGGATCGATCCCGTGATGAGCTGCTCTTCTGACAGTTGTCAGAAATTCTAGAAAAAACTTCTGTGAAGGATTAGAGAAGTTTATAGAGCAACACAAACTACTGTCTGACAGTCAATATGGATTTAGAGCAAACTGGTCTCCATCATTAGCATTAACAGAAAGAGAAGAAATCCTTAATTCCACAGATAAAGACACTGACAGCTGGAGTATTTCTTGATCTAAAAAAACTTCTTTATCTTAAAGAAAATTTGATACAAGCACACATTAACTGTGTACGTATGAAAGGCAATTCAGTCTTTTTTCCATTCATCAGTTCACAAAGCACTTGTGGTTTACCATTTTAATGGATTATTGACATGCTCAAAATAAAGTTTTCAATCAATTAATGAGCTACTAAAATACACAAATGGAGGAAATACCATCTACATCCATTAGATTTTTATGGTGGGGAGGACACTCCAGACCCTGACAACAATGCCCCCCTCATCAAAAATGCTCATCATGCCCATGCATCCAGTACATTAAAGATGAGAGGTCTGAGGGCCCAAAGCAGAGTGAAGAAGCAGATTATCTGATAATAGACTTTTATACAAAATTTATATTTGCATTAAAGCCTCAGAAATTTAAAGAACAATTCATTCACACTAAAGAAACTTAATCCTGAAAATAAAGATGTACAGACGTTACTGGATTACAGCAGCTCAACTGAGTTCTCATGTGATAAACCAAAACACTGAATGAAGTGTTTCCCAAATATTTTACAAGACTACAGCTTCTCACTGTTTATTTGCATCTCATTTTATTACAAGTGCAATGGGCCCCAGCCAGGGGTCTATGGTTACACTTTAAATCAAAAAGCTTTGTATCCGAGGGCTCTCTTCAAGATGGAGACTGTTCCTCTGATTGCTGAGATCTGTATTTCACAGATGCTAGGGCAGCCGGGGATCGCCTGGAGATATTTTTTCAGGTTCTTCTTCACCATCCCAGTTGCTCCCACCACCACAGATATAATATCTGCTTCCTGCAGTTTCCAGGTGCTCCTGAGGTCATTTTTGAGATCTTGATATTTTACTTTTTTCTGCTCTGTTGAGGCCGTAATTGTTTGGTATGGTTACATCTATTAATTTGGCAGTTTTGTCATTTTTTTTCCAGATAACAGTGTCCAGTTTTATTGCTCCTCCTTCTATGTGTCTTCCAGTTGGGATTTCCTTGTCATAAAAGATGGTAATATCTCCGTTGGAGCTGACTGGCTCTGGATCGTGCTTCCATACTGGTCCTTTTACTTCTATTTTAAATTTGTTGCATATTTTCCAGTGTATATAACAGCTGCTCTTGTTGTGGCAAGCAGTGTAGTGTCCATCGGCCATGAGGACCTGGCAGACGGAGAGTAGGTGGCTTGCACTCTCCACCACTGCATGACAGAATCGACATTTGTCACTCTGTGAAATTCCTGCCATTTTTTAAAGCCATTGGTTAGAAGACCCTGGTCTTGTGCTCCCACCACTAGTCTCTCCTCGTCGTGCCCCAGGTCTCCGTTCCTGATCCAGCGCAGTGTCTCTTCCCTATCAATATAATGAACTCAGAAAGGATTTATTGCCAAGTACATTAACAGATATGACAACTGATAACATACGAGGGATTTGACTTGACACAGAAAACGACCTGCATTTCCGGTGACACGGCAGCATCGGTGAACGCACCTGTCATCAGATGGGTACAGGATGCATAGGGAAGAAAGGATAATACAATAGGAAGGAGCAAAAAAACCATTGATTGTCAGAATACTGGTCATATATGATCAATATTATGATTACAAGAAAAAAAAGCCCTCAATGCACAGTTAGCAGACAAAAAAGTACACAAGGACACAGAGAGAGCAGTGAGTGAGTGATCTTTTTCATCAGTTTTTTGAGTCAGTGTGGATGTAGTGTTGAGTGTAGATGTTTGTATCAGTTAAGAACAACAAGGTCTCTTTGACAGGAGATGTTTTGTCTAGCTGCTGGCATTGTCCTTGGGCCATGCAGCTGCTGTCCGTGAAGGCCGTGAAGCTCAATGTTTTGAAAACAAAAAACTGCAGATAATCTGGAGGATTTGTGTGAGGGGAGTCAGATTAGTCGAATAGTACTGATCCCAGAGGGAAAAAAACTTTATATCCTCTTACAGATTCGGTACTTAATCCTTCATTGCTGGACGTTGAATCCTTCATGGACGGCTCTCAGCGTAATCATGATGTAATCCACCTTCCTAGACAGTTCTCCATTTGCCGCTGTCAGAGTCCTCTCCATTTTTTCAATTTGATGGTTAAACCTCGCTTGGCCAGCATTTTGATAGGTTGTGTCCATCTTCATCAATTTACGGTACACCAGGACAATCCCAGATCCAATCAGAACGATCCCGATGACCATTACTACGAAGACATACAAATCTTCGACATCTTCGATGGAAAGATCAGACAGGCACAAGAGTTTCCAATTACTTGTGTCCCTCAAATAGCCCGCAGCAGCCGTTCCTGCGGGGCAAACAACCTCCCCCGGGGCACTTTTCCTCGTTGAAAAAATAGTGTCAATTGCGTTCAAAGCCCAGCTTATTAATTCCATAATTTCTTTCGATAATCAGCAGTAGAGACACGCAGACAGACGATAGCAAGCTGGGATCCAGTTAGTTAGGGGAGGAAGGAGATAAGTCAGAGCAGGAGAGAAGAAAAAAGGTGTCTGCTCTCTTTGGAGGGCGGAAGTGAAGAGGTTTGTTTGTTGTTTTTTTTAATGCCTACTGAGTTCTTCCTGAAAGCGCCCTGCTCACTTATGCTGTTTCCATCTTTCTTTTCTTTCCTCCTGTGTCCTTTTGCTGTATTTTTCCCGCATCTTTCTAGCTATTTTTGTTGCAGGATTTTGTTGACTGGCTTTGATGTTATCTAATAAATCTCCTGCAAAGGCCTTGGCTTGTTTAGTTATGGATGTGTAATGACTAAGGGTTTCATGGTGTTGGGTGACTTTTCTCACTGTTTTATTTATTTATATCTCATTTCATTACAAGTGTAATGGGCCCCAACCAGGGGTCTATGGTTACACTTTAAATCACAAAGCTTTATATCCGAGGGCTCTCTTCAAGATAGAGACTGTTCCTCTTAATGCCGAGATCTGTATTTCACTCTTTTTAGTTTATATATGCTTCCGTTAGGCAACATTATTAGAAAGCACTGTATACATCTTCATTGTTATGCAGATGACACACAATTATACCTGTCAATGAAGCCAGATGATAGTAATCAATTAGCCAAGTTAGAAGCCTGTCTTAAGGAAATCAAAGCTTGGATGACTTGTAATTTCCTGCTATTAAATTCAGATAAGACTGAAGTCATTCTTGTTGGTCCAAAAAACCTTAGAAATTCCTTTCCAAATCAAACTTTCAGTTTGGATGCGGTTACTCTTTCTCTTAATAGCTCTGTGAGGAACCTTGGAGTTATTTTTGATCAGGATTTGTCCTTCAATTCACATATTAAATTTGTTTCTAAGACTGCCTTCTATCATTTGCGTAATATTGCCAAGATTAGGAGCATCTTGTCTCAGAGTGATGCTGAGAAACTGATCCACACTTTTGTTAGCTCGAGATTAGATTATTGTAATTCTTTATTATCAGGCTGTCCTAAAACATCTTTAAAAAGTCTTCAGCTGATCCAAAATGCTGCAGCAAGAGTTTTAACAGGTACTAGAAAGAGAGATCATATCTCTCCGGTTCTGGCCTCCCTTCATTGGCTTCCCATAGAGTTTAGAATTAAGTTTAAAATCCTTCTTCTTACTTACAAAGCTCTAAACAATCAGGCTCCTTTTTATTTAAAAGATCTGATACTACCGTATTATCCTAACAGAGCACTATGCTCCCAAAATGCAGGATTACTTGTAATACCTAGAATCTCCAAAAGTACAATGGGAGGCAGAGCCTTCAGTTATCAAGCTCCTCTCCTGTGGAATCAGCTGCCAATCTGGATTCGGGAGTCAGACTCGATCTCTGTTTTTAAGAATAGGGCTAAAACCTACCTTTTTGATATAGCCTACAATTAGGGAGGGATCATGTGTTTCTGAACCCTCCCTTAGTTATGCTGCTAATAGGTTTAGTCAGCCGGGGGACCTCCAGTAATGCACTGGGCCTCACTCCTTTCCTCACTCTCTATGAAATATTTTTTTTTGCTGGTCATTAACATTTGTTTGTTCTCTCCCATAGATTGAGTCCCCATCGTGCTGTTTGCTCTCTACATGTCTGTTCTTTTCTTTTTCTCTATCCCCTCACCCCCCAGCCAGTCGCAGCAGATGACTGCCCCTCCCTGAGCCTGGTTCTGCTGGAGGTTTCTTCCTGTTAAAAGGGAGTTTTTCCTCTCCACCGTCGCCAAGTGCTTGCTCACAGGGGATCGCCTGATTGCTGGGGTCTTTCTGCAACTGTGGGGGTTCCCCCCTACAGTTGATAGTGCTATGAGATGACTGTTGTTGTGAAATGGCGCTATATAAATAAAGTTGAATTGAATTGAATTGAATACTAGGACAGCCGGGTATTGCCTGTAGATATTTTTTTAGGTTTTTCTTCACCATCCCAGTTGCTCCCACCACCACAGGTATTATGTCTGCAAACCACAGGTATTATGTCTGCTCACCTGTGTGAATTGTCATGTGAGTTTTCAAATGAGCACGTTGATTAAATCTCTGCCCACATGTTTCACAAGAAAATAGTTTCTCACCTGTGTGGCGTCTCATGTGACTTTTCAAAGCACCATGTTGATTAAATCTCTGCCCACATGTTTCACAAGAAAATGGCTTCTCACCTGTGTGGCGTCTCATGTGACTTTTCAAAGTACCATGTTGATTAAATCTCTGCCCACATGTTTCACAAGAAAATGGCTTCTCACCTGTGTGGCGTCTCATGTGACTTTTCAAACTATCAAGTCGACTAAAACTCAGCCCACATACTTCACAACAAAATGGCTTCTCACCTGTGTGAATTGTCATGTGAGTTTTCAAATGAGCATGTTGATTAAATCTCTGCCCACATGTTTCACAAGAAAATAGTTTCTCACCTGTGTGGCGTCTCATGTGACTTTTCAAACCACCACGTTGCTTAAATCTTTGCCCACATGTTTCACAAGAAAATGGCTTCTCACCTGTGTGGCGTCTCATGTGACTTTTCAAACTATCAAGTCGACTAAAACTCAGCCCACATGCTTCACAACAAAATGGCTTCTCACCTGTGTGAATTCTCATGTGTTTTTTCAAAGTACCACGCTCATTAAATCTCTGCCCACATGTTTCACAAGAAAATGGCTTCTCACCTGTGTGAATTCTCATGTGTGTTTTCAAAGTACAACGCTCATTAAATCTCTGCCCACATGTTTCACAAGAAAATGGTTTCTCACCTGTGTGCATTGTCATGTGATATTTCAAATGACTAGCTGTAATACATCTCTGCCCACATGTTTCACAAGAAAATGGCTTCTCACCTGTGTGGATTGTCATGTGATATTTCAAATGACTAGCTGTAATACATCTCTGCCCACATGTTTCACAAGAAAATGGCTTCTCACCGGAGTGAATTCTCATGTGAGTTTTCAAATGATCAAGTCGATTAAAACTCAGCCCACATGTTTCACAAGAAAATGGCTTCTCTCCTGTGTGGCGTCTCCTGTGAATTTTCAAATGATCAAGTTGATTAAAACTAAGCCCACATGTTTCACAAGAAAATGGCTTCTCACCTGTGTGAATTCTCTCATGACGTGATAAATTTTGCTTATACCCGAATCTTTTCCCACACGTGTTGCAAATATGTGACTTAACAGTGTGAGGTTTCTTTTTCTGGGACTCATTTTTACAGTCTCTGTCATTATCAGAACATTTTACAGACTTTTCACCTGTGTCAGTATCACACTGATTCTCTGACATGGAGGAGTTGTCTACATTGTTACGGTCACTTCTGTTTCTGTCAAGTCTCTTCTTTGGCTCTTCATGTTTACTTGATCCTGGCTTTACAGTCTTACCTGCTCCCTGGTCTTGGCTCTCGGTGTCAGCAGAGTTGTGAGAGAGGAGCTGCTCACACTTTGCTTCAGTTTCACTCTTGTCATTGTCCTCATCAGCAGGAGTCACCATGAAGGTATCAGTCTCTTGTTTCAGTCCAAAGTCTTCTTCCTCCTGACTGCTACAGAGTTCTTCTTCTTCCTCTTTAACCCGTGCAGCATCTTGTTCCTCCTGGTCCAGACTGGAGTTCCTCTCCTGGTTACAGAGCTGCTGGACAGTGAGAACCTCCTCCTCCTTACAGTCATGTAGCTGTGGAGCATCTGGAGGGACGAGACACAGAAAATGCTAGTAGTAGAAAAACAAGAAAGAATAAAAACACTAACTGGCCAAAAAGTCACCACCTGGTAACCAATAGTTCTTATCCTTGCATGTGATGATTACAGCAGTGATTTCTGATGTTTCACCAGTTGTGACGTGATGGTGAGCCCGTTCCCAGCACATCAACAGTAGTACAAAATGTACTATTTATTAGTAATTCTGTTTTATACGTCTGTTTTATACGTCTCTTCTAGTCGGTCCAACTTCTATTTCTGAACATGTCACTATGGTGGTTTTATACACAAATAACCACATACTGCATTGATTCCTGTTGGAGTTGCCAGCAGGGGCTAATGACTAACTGGCTCCAGCAGACAATTATTCCACCTGCTACACTGAAGCAAAAGAAAAACTCGTGAAGTGCAAACTACAGTGGATCTGCAAAGAATTCACAGCGCTTCACTTTTTCCACATTTTGTTATGTTACAGCCTTATTCCAAAATAGATTAAATTAATTTTTTCCTCAAAATTCTACACACAACACCCCATAATGACAACATGAAAAAGGTTTTTTTTTTTTATTTTTAAATAAAAAACTAAGAAATCACATGTACATAAGTATTCACAGCCACTGCTCAGTACTTTGTTGATGCACCTTTTGGCAGCAATTACAGCCTCGTCTTTATGAATATGATGTCACAAGCTTGGCACACCTATCTTTGGCCAGTTTCACCCATTCCTCGTTGCAGCACCTCTAAAGCTCCATGAGGTTGGATGGGAAGCGTTGGAGCACAGCCATTTTCAGATCTCTCAAGAGATGCTCAATTGGATTCAACTCTGGGCTCTGGCTGGAAGACTCAAGGACATTCACAGAGTTGTCCTGAAGCCACTCCTTTGATGTCTTGGCTGTGTGCTTAGGGTCGTTGTCCTGCTGAAAGCTGAACCGTCACCCCAGTATGAGGTCAAGAGAGCTCTGGAGCAGGTTTTAATCCAGGATGTCTCTACATTGCTGCATTCATCTTTCCCTCTATCCTGACTAGTCTCCCAGCTCCTGCTGCTGAAAAACATCCCCACAGCATGATGCTGCCACCACCATGCTTCACTGTAGGGATGGTATTGGCCTGGTGATGAGTGGTGCCTGGATTCTTCCAAACATGATGCCTGGCATTCATGCCAAAAAGTTCAATCTTTGTCTCATCAGACAAGAGAATTTTGTTTCTCATGGTCTGAGAGTCCTTCAGGTGCCATTTGGCAAACCCCAGATGGGCTGCCATGAGCCTTTTACTAACGAGTGGCTTCCATCTGGCCACTCTACCTTAAAGGCCTGATTGATGGATTGCTGCAGAGATGGTTGTCCTTGTGGAAGGTTCTTCTTTCTCCACAGAAGAACGTTGGAAATCTGACAGAGTGACCATCGGGTTCTTGGTCACCTCTCTGACTAAGGCCGTTCTCCCCCGATGGCTCAGTTTAGACATCCAGAAAGGTACAGTGGGGTAAAAAAGTATTTAGTCAGCCACCAATTGTGCAGGTTCTCCCACTTAAAAGATGAGAGAGGTCTCCAATTTTCATTATAGGTATACCTCAACTATGAGAGACAAAATGAGGAAAAAAAAAAGTCCAGAAAATCACATTGTCTGATTTTTAAAGAATTTATTTGCAAATTATGGTGGAAAATAAGTATTTGGTCAATAACAAAAGTTCATCTCAGTACTTTGTTATATACCCTTTGTTGGCAATGACAGAGGTCAAACGTTTTCTGTAAGTCTTCACAAGGTTTTCACACACTGTTGCTGGTATTTTGGTCCATTCCTCCATGCAGATCTCCTCTAGAGCAGTGATGTTTTGGGGCTGTCGCTGGGCAACACGGACTTTCAACTCCCTCCAAAGATTTTCTATGGGGTTGAGATCTGGAGACTGGCTAGGCCACTCCAGGACCTTGAAATGCTTCTTACGAAGCCACTCCTTTGTTGCCCGGGCAGTGTGTTTGGGATGATTGTCATGCTGAAAGATCCAGCCACGTTTCATCTTCAATGCCCTTGCTGATGGAAGGATGTTTTCACTCAAAATCTCACGATACATGGCCCCATTCATTCTTTCCTTTACATGGATCAGTCGTCCTGGTTCCTTTGCAGCAAAACAGCCCCAAAGCGTGATGTTTCCACCCCCATGCGTCACAGTAGGTATGGTGTTCTTTCTCCTCCAAACACGACAAGTTGAGTTTTTACCAAAAAATTCTATTGTGGAGTGTGTAATTGACGAGGCAGGTTTGTCTCAAAGCAGTTTATTACACGTCTCCAACATGAGCAAAGTAGAAAGAGGACATCTCAGAAAAAACTCGTCCCTTATATACCCAGGTCTCCCCACAGCTCACAAGTCACATTGCATTTAAATCAAAAGTAACAATGCATTTCCTCTTTAATCCCTTAGCATCCCCCTCACAGTCTTTCGCCCACAAAGGATCCTCCAAGCAGTCTCTTGCATACCAAAGATTACACTTTCACAGCTTCCTGTTATCTCCAAGGAAACTCTGCACTTTGTTCTTATCTAAGATGTGAGGCATTATGTAAGGCATTAAGTAAGTCACATGTGTGGCTACACTATTTTTATTTCATCTGACCATATGACATTATCCTAATCCTCTTCTGGATCATCCAAATGCTCTCTAGCAAACTTCAGACGGGCCTGGACATGTACTGGCTTAAGCAGGGGGACACGTTTGGCACTGCAGGATTTGAGTCCCTGGCGGCGTAGTGTGTTACTGATGGTAGCCTTTGTTACTTTGTTTGCCTTTGTTACTTTGACTCTCTGCAGGTCATTCACTAGTTCCCCCCGTGTGGTTCTGAGATTTTTGCTCACCGTTCTCGTGATCATTTTGACCCCATGGGGTGAGATCTTGCGTGGAGCCCCAGATCGAGGGAGATTATCAGTGGTCTTGTATGTCTCCCATTTTCTAATAATTGCTCCCACAGTTGATTTCTTCACACCAAGCTGCTTACCTATTGCAGATTCAGTCTTCCCAGCCTGGTGCAGGTCTACAATTTTGTTTCTGGTGTCCTTTGACAGCTCTTTGTTCTTGGCCATAGTGGAGTTTGGAATCTGATTGTTTGAGGTTGTGGACAGGTGTCTTTTATACTGACAACGAGTTCAAACAGGTGCCATTAATACAGGTAACGAGTGGAGGACAGAAGAGCCTCTTAAAGAAGAAGTTACAGGTCTGAGAGCCAGAAATCTTGCTTATTTGTAGGTGACCAAATACTTATTTTCCACCATAATTTGCAAATAAATTCTTTAAAAATCAGACAATGTGATTTTCTGGATTTTTTTTTCTCATTTTGTCTCTCATGGTTGAGGTATACCTATGATGAAAATTGGAGACCTCTCTCATCTTTTAAGTGGGAAAACTTGAACAATTGGTGGCTGACTAAATACTTTTTTTTATCCCACTCTATATGAAAGAGTCTTAGTGGTTCTAAACTTTTTCCATTTATGGATGATGGAGGGCACTGTGCTCATTGGGACCTTCAAAGCAGCAGAAATTTTTCTGTATCGCTTCCCCACATTTGTGCCACGAGACAATCCTGTCTCGGAGGTCTACAGACATTTCCTTTGACTTCATGCTTGGATTGTGCTCTGACATGCACTGTCAACTGTGGGACCTTATATAGACAGGAGTGTGCCTTTCCAAATCATGTTCAATCAACTGAATTTACCACAGGTGGACTCCAATTAAGCTGTAGAAACATCTCCAGGATGATCAGTAGAAACAGAAGGAACATGAGCTCAATTATGAGCATCATGGCAAAGGCTGTGAATACTGCTGTACATGTGATTTCTGATTTTTTTTTTTATTTTTAATAAATTTGCAAAAATTAAAAAAAAAAAAACTTTTTTCAGGTTGTCATTACAGGGTATTATGTGTAGAATTTTGAGGAAAAAATGAATTTAATCCATTTTGGAATAAGGCTGTAACATTACAAAATGTGGAAAAAGAGACGCGCCGTGAAGACTTTCCAGATTCACTGTATAGTCAAAGAGTTTAAATTATTTTTCCACTGGGTTAGATCAGTCAAAGTCAAACACAAACCGAGACCAGTACAAGTACGTCAGATTCATGTAGTTATTGAAAATATTAATTTAATATTATTATTGTATTTTAGAACAGTTTCTCAAAGACTCAACCTGAACATTTTCTAACTTTTTACCTGTTTCATTCTCACAGAGATTCTCTAAGGTCACAGAGTCATCATCACTGTTACTGTCACTTCCTGTTTTCAGTCGTCTCTTCTTTGGTTTGGGTTCTTCTTCTTCTTTAGTGGATCCTGAGTCTACATGCCGGCTTCCTTCCTCATCTTGGATCTCAGTTCCAGCAGAGTTGTGAGAGAGGAGCTGCTCACTGTTTGGTTCTGCTTCACTCTGCTGCTTTTCCTCACAAACAAGAGTCCCCATGAAGGGATCGGCCTCCAGCTTCACTACCAGCTGTTCTCCCTCCTGACTGATGCACAGTTCCTCCTGTTCCTCTTTAACCTGTGGAGCTTCTGGTTCCTCCTGGTCCAGGACAGAGTTCCTCTCCTGGTTCCAGAGCTGCTGCTCAGTCACAGCTTCCTCCACTTTAAATTCAGGCTGCTGTGAGAAATCTGGAGGAACAAAGTTTATCTGGGAGCACCAGTGCATATTCAGTAGTCTGCGCTGACGATCGATCTCTTCCTCGTACTGGTTGGTGATTAGTTCAAACTCTGTTACTATTTCTTCAGCAGCAGCAGCCAGTCGCTCTCTCACCAACTCTCTAAGACGCCGACCTGAAAACATCTTGACGGTTTGTTTACTTCCTCCAGATGTTGTAATGTGGCTGCTGACGGTCAGAGCTAGCAGGATGAGGCTAGTTCAGTTAGCCTGAAGGCCCAATAAAAGTCCTCAGACACAGAATGTGGACTTCTACGTGGTTCTTTATTCTCCAGCACTCAGCACAGACCATCAATGGCAGGTCTCCACAGAGCTACATCAGCTATTCATCCATGAGGAGCAGAACAGGAGCCGAACCACCAACACCGACCAGCTAAACGTTCTCACCAACCTGTTCCTGCAACAATCAGAAAACAGATGATAGATACTTTATTTCGAACAAAAACAAAACAAATGACAAATGCAATAAAGTAACAGTATACAGTGTTCGAAAGGGAGAAGGAAGAAGTGAACACTTATTAATTCCATCTCCTCTTTTCTATAAATACACCCATGTGAATTATATACAAATTACCACCTTTAAGACCCCAAGTAAACAATTAACTGTATTTTGTACATATCAACATTAACACCCATCCATCCCAACATACACTGATGTCCATACATCAAAACCAGCCTCAAACAACACAGATATACACAGTGCTGTCCCACCCACCATTCCATAGTGTCCCATAATGTCCCAGAGTGAGCATAGTGAATCGTACATATAACTACTATCCTTCTAACATATACCCTTTCAGCAAATAATGTTTGTACCTCTTTTTGAATTGATTTCTGTTTGTACATAGTTTCAGTTCCAGCTCCAGACTGTTCCACAAATCCACCCCACAGACAGATATGCACATACTTTTCTTGGTTGTTTGTATCTTGGGTTTTGTAAAGTTTAAGTCTCCTCTCAAATTATGATCATTGTCTCTTTTTTAAATATTTTTTGTATGTTAGTTGGGAGTTGATTATTAATTGCCCTGTACATGACTTGTGCTGTCTTAAATTTAACTAAATCGATGAACTTTATGACATGTGACTTTAAAAACAACGAATTGGTATGGTCTCTATATCCTACATTATTTATTATCCTTATAGCTCTTTTTTGTAATGTGCATATTGGCTGTAGGTTGGTCTTGTAGGTGTTTCCCCAGACTTCTACACAGTAGTTAAGATAAGGTAGAAACAGTGAATTGTACAGTAAGACCAATGATTTATAGTCCAAGATGTGTCTTGTCTTCCCCAGTATGCCTATACATTTTGCCAACTTGGCCCGGATGTGACTGATGTGAGGTTTCCAGCAGATTTTATTGTCTAGCGTCACCCACAGAAACTTATTTTCCTGTACTGTTTCTATTCTGGTATCATCTATCGTTACCATTATTTCATGATTTATTTTATAATTTCCAAACAACTGTTGAACCACTGCGTTAACTTTTTCATTTCAGTTGTGACCACCTCTAAAACCTGCTGCAAATTCTCACCAGTCCAAAGGATATTTGTGTCATCCGCAAACAAAATAAATTTCAGAATTTTTGATACTTGGCATATGTCATTTATATACAAAATAAAGAGTTTGGGTCCCAAAACTGACCCCTGGGGCACACCACAAGTGATGTCCATGAAGGGTGATTTGTGCTCACCAATTTGTACAAATTGTTGTCTTGTGGGGAATGTGGAAATGACGAGGCTGAGTTCATCTCACAAGTCAGGTTTATTCACATTCTCCAACATCATTCCAAAAAGCAGAAAGAGGAAGAAACCAGACAGACAGTCATCTCCTTTTTATACCCCAGGAGCCTCAAAGCTCCAGTCACAATGCATATAATCCCACGAAACAATGCATCCCTTTCAGATCTTATCACCCCCACCCAAAGTTCACTGGCAGCCAGGAAATCCCCCACGGCCATCTCCTTTGCCTACCAAAGACCACATTTCACATCTTCCTGTTATCTCCCAGGAGGCTCAGCCCTTTGTTCATCTGAGACGTGAAGCCTACAGTAAGCATACAGTGATATACATATGAAGACATATGAAGCATAAGGTGATATACGTTTGTGCATATGAAACCCACATATGTGTCCCACATGACCCCCCCCCAAACGTCTAAGATGGAACAACGTAATAACAGTTTGCATGTCATGATAAAAATCACTACACATCAGTCCACATGCTGCTTGGGCCTCAGTCTTCTCCCGAATCTGCTGTAAGCGGGCTTTATCACCTCCGCGGCGCCATCCTGCTGGGGAGCTGCTGTCTGAGGATGAGAACTGTTAGTTAATCCCCGTGGGTGCTCTGGGGAAGGCTCCCTGGGGGTCTGCCGCGTCGAGGAGCCCTGGCCAACTGCACACCTTCGTCAGCCACCACAAAAGCGGGTTTGAGCCTGTTTATGCCAATCTTTTCTTTCCTGCCCCCCAAATCTAGCAAAAAATGCTTATACCCTGTTTCCAGCACTCTAAATGGTCCATCATAAGGTGGTCGCAACAGTGGGCGATGGGCATCGTGTCTGACAAAAACAAACTCCGCATTTTTTAAAACCTTAGGCACAAAAACGTGCGGAAAACTGTGGTGTACGGGGCCAGGTAGCGTGCTCGATTCCGTGCTACTCTGCAACCGCTGAGCTGGGGAGCACTCTGGCGCAGGGTTGTCTGGGAGAAATTCTCCGGGCAGCCGAAGTGGCTGCGCAAAAACTAGCTCAGCCGGGGAGGCTTCTAAATCCTCTTTAGGTGCAGAACGCAACCCCAATAAAACCCATGGGAGCCTGTCCACCCAATTTGCATCCGTAAGAGACGCTCTGAGGGCCGCCTTCAATGACCTGTGAAAACGTTCGCATAACCCGTTAGCCTGTGGATTGTACGCGGTCGTGCGGTGGATCGTTGCCCCCAGGCTGCGGGCCATCGCTGACCAAAGCTCGGAAACAAATAGAGGGCCTCTGTCGGACGTAATGTCCGACGGGACTCCAAAACGCGCTACCCATGCCGTTAAAAACGCACGCGCCACCTCCTCGGCTGTGGTTGACGACAGTGGGACCACTTCCGGCCAGCGCGTGGTACGGTCGACCATTGTCAGAAGATGTGTGCACCCCTGTGAGGGCGGGAGGGAGCCTACGAGGTCCACGTGAACATGATCAAACCTCTTAGCCGGGATGTGAAACGGCTCCAAGGGAGCTCTCGTGTGTCTGTGTACCTTGGCTTGTTGACAAGCCATGCAGGCTGCTGCCCACTCTCTAACTTGTTTGCGCAGGCTCAGCCATACAAATTTCTCTCCCACCATTTTGACCGACGCGCGCACTCCCGGGTGCGCCAGAGAATGGATCGAGTCAAAAACGCGGCGGCGCCACGCAGCTGGTACCACAGGACGCGGTCGCCCAGTGGAGACATCGCAGATTAGGGGGGGCATGCCATCTAGCAGCACCCTGTTCTCCAGCCTTAAACCTGTTGGTCCAGACTGGAGCGCGCGCATGTCCGCGTCGCTAACCTGATCTGCGGCCATGGCTGCATAATCTATCCCTACGCGGACTGGGGCCGCAGGCACTTCCGCGTCGCTAACCCGATCCGCGCCCATGGCTGCAAAATCTACCCCTGCGCAGGTTGGAGACGCCACGGCGCGCGAGAGGCAGTCTGCAACTACATTAAGTTTACCCGCCACATGCTGGATATCGGTAGTAAACTCTGAGATCGCGGCCAGCTGTCTCTGCTGCTGGCCCGACCACGGCTCTGAAATCTTGGCCATCGCAAAAGTCAGCGGCTTGTGGTCAATGAACACGGTGAAATGGCGTCCCTCCAGCCAGAACTGGAAGTGGCAAATGGCCAAGTGGAGAGCTAACAACTCCCTGTCGAATGCGCTGTATTTTCGTTCACTATCGCGCAAGGTCCTGCTGAAAAAGGTGAGCGGTTGCCAAGCTCCGGCTACGTATTGCTCCACGACTGTCCCTATGGCCACATCTGATGCGTCGGTAGTGAGCGCTATGCGGGCCGTTGGGACTGGATGTGCTAACAACGCAGCGTTTGCCAGGGCTGTTTTGACTTCCGTGAATGCCCGCTCTCGCTCCGGAGACCATTCGATTTTATTTGTGGGTTAGGTTAATTGGCATCAAAACTGGGGATTCTAAATTGTCCTTAGGTATGGATGTGAGAGTGAATGGTTGTCTGTCTCTCTGTGTTGGCCCTGTGATGGACTGGCGATCTGTCCAGGGTGTACCCTGCCTCTCGCCCAAAGATGCTGGGGATAGGCTCCAGCCCCCCCGCGACCCGAAAGGATTAAGCGGTAGAAGATGGATGGATGGATGGATGGATGGTTTTTGTTTTTTTAGTGCAGCATACAATGGTTGCATGAGCTGCGCTGCGCGGGGGAGGAAACGGTTATAAAAATTCACCATTCCCAAAAACTCCTGTAACGCTTTGACCGTTTGTGGCTGGGGAAAATTTGTTACTGCGCGCACTTTGTCAGGCAGAGGAACCACTCCTTCTGGAGAGACGCGATGCCCCAAAAAATCGATCTGCGTCACCCCGAACTGACACTTCGCTGGGTTGATTATTAACCCATGCTCTCCCAACCCCCGGAAAACTGCCGTGAGGTTGTTTTCGTGTTCGTCTTCGGACGCGCTGGCTACCAATATGTCGTCCAGGTAGACGAACACGAAGGGGAGATCGCGCCACACCGCGTCCATCATGCGTTGGAACGTCTGCGCCGCGCCTTTAAGCCCAAACGGCATGCGCAAAAACTCAAATAGCCCAAACGGAGTTATTACCGCTGTTTTGGGTATGTCCTCAGCGTGCACTGGGACCTGGTGGTAACCGTGTACCAAGTCTGTCTTAGAAAAAACGCGCGCCCCCACCAAATGAACTGAAAAATCTTGGATATGCGGGACTGGGTAGCGGTCGTGCGCTGTAGCATTGTTCAACCTGCGGAAATCACCGCAAGGTCGCCATGAGCCATCAGCTTTCGGGACCATGTGAAGCGGTGAAGCCCATGGGCTTTTCGAACGCCTGATGATGCCCAACTTTTCCAGGTTGGCGAACTCCTCGCGCGCTATGGTCAGTTTAGCTGAATCCAAGCGCCGGGCTTTTGCAAAAACGGGCGGTCTGGTGGTAGTAATAAAATGTTCCACCCCGTGTTTAGCCACGGCCGCTGAAAACGTTTGGACCGTGAGTGCTGGGAACTGAGTGAGCAGTGTGTGGAACTTACCACTTGCGGCTGTGACGTTGGCTTGTGCTGTTGGCGGGGCCACTCGAGCTGTACAGGGAATAGAATAAAAAGAGAGTGCATTAACCAGGCGCCTGTTAGCAAGATCAACCAACAAGCCATGTGAGCACAGAAAATCAGCCCCTAACATATTGAAATTGACCGCAGCTATGACAAAAGTCCACTCAAATGTACGGCTGTGTAGGGACAGAAGCAGAGTCCTCTCACCAAAGGTCTTAATCGCCGAGCCGTTCGCTGCTGACACCCGGGGACCACTGGAAGGCGCCAGCCGGTCAGCGTAGGAAGGTGTGATGAAGCTCAGCTGGGAGCCTGTGTCCACGAGGAAATGCCTCCCTGAGCGCGCATCCTTCAAGTAGAGCAGCTTGTTCTCCTCCCCGAGGGCCGCAGCTGCTACCGACCCCCGGTCTTGGCATTTCCCGAGCACTTGAAATGGCACGGTGGTATACATTTGCGTGCCCTCTCTGTGAAGCGGCGATGGTAGAAACAAAGGACGCCGTCTGTTCCGTGTTTCTTGGCCCCTGCCGCCGCCGTCGTCGGTGCGTCTGGTACTGCTGCCTCTGGCCCCCTGCCATCTCTGGACGTCGCGCCGAGCTCTGCTGCCGCGGCCGTGGCCGTGCGCCGTTTGGTGGCGTTGACGAGTCGTTGCGCCTCCTGGCCCAGTTCGTGGTAGTTTCGTTGGCCCAACAGTGGCGAACTGGCCAGGGTCGCTCTCACCGCTGACGGTAGGGTCCAGAGGAAAAGGTGGGTGAAGATGAAGTGATCATCGTCAGAGTTTTTCAACCTCAACAGCTTCTCCATCAGGTCCGCAGGCCTGTCGCTTTCAAACTCAGTCAGCGCCAGGAGCCCCTCTGCTCGCTCCTCCACCGAGGGGGTGAAGTACTGGATGAGTGCAGCCTTCAACGCGCCGTACTTGTCGCTGTCCGGCAGCTGGTTGATCAGGCTGTCCACATGCTAGGCTGTGTGGTTGTCCAGTTTTGCAACCACATGGTAGAACTTTGTGGCGTCTACCGAAATCCTCTGGAGGTTGAACTGCGCTTCAACCGCGTTAAACCAGGAGAGCGGATTGTTCTGCCAGAAGTCCGGTAGCTGGACTGTGGCTGCATTCGCTTGGCTGGCTCCTGACGAGTCTGGCTTGGAGGAATTTCTTTACCTCATTATATGTCTTAGGGTCACCAGTGTGGGGAATGTGGAAATGACGAGGCTGAGTTCATCTCACAAGTCAGGTTTATTCACATTCTCCAACATCATTCCAAAAAGCAGAAAGAGGAAGAAACTAGACAGTCATCTCCTTTTTATACCCCAGGAGCCTCAAAGCTCCAGTCACAATGCATTTAATCCCACGAAACAATGCATCCCTTTCAGATCTTATCACCCCCACCCAAAGTTCACTGGCAGCCAGGAAATCCCCCACGGCCATCTCCTTTGCCTACCAAAGACAACATTTCACATCTTCCTGTTATCTCCCAGGAGGCTCAGTCCTTTGTTCATCTGAGACGTGAAGCCTACAGTAAGCATACAGTGATATACATATGAAGACATATGAAGCATAAGGTGATATACGTTTGTGCATATGAAACCCACATATGTGTCCAACAGTCTGTTACTTAAATAACTTTCCACCCAACTCAGTCCTACCCCTCTTATCCCATACCTTTCCAGTTTCCTTAGTAGTATTCTGTGCTCAACGGTGTCAAAAGCTTTCTTTAAATCTATAAATACTCCTACAGCAACCTTTTTTTTATCTATACAACTAGTAATTTCTTCTATAAGTTTGATCAGTGCCAAAGATGTAGATTTATCTGCTCTAAAACCATACTGGCTGTCTGTAAGGAGGTTGTGTTTTTCAATGAAATCATCCAGTCTCTTAGTGAAGATTTTTTTCAAGTATTTTGGAGAATTGTGAGAGTAAAGAGACTGGCCTGTAATTTGTGAAACAATGACTGTCTCCTGTTTTGTATAGAGGTATTACTTTTGCTATTTTCATTTTGTCTGGAAATTTACCAGTTTGAAATGACAGGTTACAGATGTGGGTGAGTGGCTTAACAATTCCTTCAATTACTTTTTTCACTATTGTCATGTCAATTTCATTCCAGTCCATTGATTTTTTGTTCTTAAATTTACTCACAGTCTCGATAATTTCCTTTTCAGTAACTGCCCCCAAAAAGATTGTGTTTGGATTTCTATCTTCTATTTCATTCACTGAACCACTGTTGTTTGTTTCTGGTGTCACTATTGATTTTGCTGATTCAGGACCAACGTTTACAAAAAAATTATTGAAACCACTGACCACATCTTCCATATTATTTATCAAATTTCCATTTTCAATAAAATATTCTGGATAATTAGCATTCTTAGGTTGATTACTAATAATCCCATTGAGTACTTGCCATATTCCTCAAGTTATTTTTATTATCCTCTAATATTCTGTTGTAATATTCTTTCTTAAAGGTCCTCATTATATTAGTAAGCTTATTTTTATATCTTTTATATTTGATCTCAGCCTCCACCATTCTGCACTTAATGAACTGTTTATATAATGTATTCTTCTTTTTACATGCATTTATTAACCCCTTGGTGACCCAAGGAATATTTTTCTTTTGTTGTCTTTTGTTGTCTGTCACTGTATTGTTTTATAGGACAGTTTTTATTGTACAATGATTGCAATATTTGCAAAAAATTATCATATACTTTATTTATATCATTTTCATCATAAACTATCTTCCAATCTTGTATTAATAATTCCTTTGCCAGTAAATACATAGATTCTTCGGTTCTTATTCTTTTATATTTAATATTTGCATATGAAGATGCATTCTTCACTATGACCCACCTGGCAGGTTGAAGAGGCAATCTCCTTTATGCTTCTTTATTCTTTAGAATACTATGAATATAATCCAATTTTAAAAAATTAAAACTTTTTAATTTTCTATATTCATGTGAGTGGAAAACAAACCACATGTTCAAAATGATGACGTTCTTGACGTCAGTGTCTCTTTATTCAAGCGGTCCACAGAATCTCACATAACACAAAGTCATGGAGAGGAGCTCCCCTAACAGAGCGGCACACCAGCATTTAACCCTCAGAATGTCTCCTGATTGTCTAACACCTTTTGTCCTCTGTATAAACTGTCAATTAATTCTCTGTTAAACCTTTAGTCTGACGTCAGTCCAACCGGTTACCACAATTTTTCCCTTTGGTTTAGAATTCAGGACCAACAGACCTTGTTTACATAAAGATCTACCCTGTTTTTGAGTTGATCCTCATGTTGTTCTGGGGTCATTCTGAGGGTTAAACACACACAGATGACATCATACTTCCGAGCAACAGAGAAGTTCTCTCAAAAAAAGCAAATAATTTGCCATTGTTGTGCATGGGTACCTGCAGAAATTAAAATCATGACATTTTAATTGATCGAGATGCACCAGCACATAGTACACACTAAAAAACTGCAAATGTGACAGTAAATCATTGACAAATGTGATGTTCCTGTTTTATTCAGGACATCAAAAACAGTATTTAGCTGTTTACGTTATAGACAGAAAGACCGTATTGTACCGAGGAGAATTCAGATTCTCAGCAAAACTGCTGCTTATCAATTAATTGTTAATCCATCGATAAGGTGAATTAACTCTTGATTAATGAATGAATTGATCACTTGCATCCCTAGTTACCACGGAGCACTTTCAGCTGATTTTAAGCCTAAACTCTCACCATTAATTCAGATTAATTAATGCAAGTGAATGCAGCATCAGGTAACAACAGCCAATCACAATCATAGTTGTCTTTTCAGTTTTCCTCCCAAGAACAGCAGGGACGTGCACAGACATTTAGAGGGGCTGCTGCTTTCACCTGAAACAAGGGCAAAACTATAAGAAAGAAACGGGAATTTATAAGACAAAAGTCATGAATTCGTGAGAAAAGTTTCACACTGATGAGCAAATATGTCAGATAAGGACAATAACAATCACTGAAAATGTAAAAGAAAACAGAGAAAATGGATTAAAAAGACGCAGTAATTTTGTGAGAAAAATGTTCAATATTTTTGAAAGTTACAGAAGAAAAATATTGACAAGAAAAAGTCTTTTTTGGGTGGCAAACAATGGAAAAAAGGGAAATTTATTGACAAAAATTTTAAAGTTGGCAGGAAAAAAAAATGAATTTATGACATGAAAATCACAACAAAAAAATAGAATCTCATGAGTAAAAAACCCTCAAATTTTTTACAAAGTTTAAAAATTTTGCCAAAAAATCTTTAATTACAAGAAAAACAAAGCAAGAAGGAAAATTATTTCTCACTGGGAATAAAAAAGTGGAAAATTTATGAGACTCTTCCAAAGTCCAATTTGAAAATTTCTACATTTATAAGAAAAAAATATATTTATTTAAAAAATACACAAATTTCGGATGAAAAAAGTCACATGATGACGACAAGGTTAAGAACACAGTCTCAAAATGACGTGAACACAAGAGAAATTTAAAAAATGCAAATTTACTAGAATAAAGTGACACATTTACAGGAAAAAGATAAGATAAGATAAGATAAGATAAGCCTTTATTAGTCCCACAACGGGGAAATTCCAGGATTGCAACAGCACAGGGATAGCAACACTCAGAGCAACAATCAGAAGGCAAGAAAAAAAAACAAAAAAACAAAAAACAAAAAAAAAACAAGCAAGCAAGAGCAGCTAATATACATATGTACGTATTACTATAAAATATATATATATACACACACACACAGACACACAGTGCAGAGCATTGTAGCTAGATGGAATAAATATGTAAATATATAAACACCCACAGTACGGAGCATTGCAGCTAGGTGGAATAAATATGCAAGTATATAAACACACACAGTGCGGAGCAATGTAGCTAGATGGAATAATATGTAGATATATAAATATATAAACACACCCAGTGCTGAGCATTGTAGCTAGATGGAATAAATATGTAAATATATAAACACACACAGTGCAGAGCATTGTTGCTAGATGGAATGAAACAGCATAACCGTCTACTTAGTTATCCTACATGGTATGATTATGTGCCCATACATATTCTCACCCTCCATAGCGACCGGTAAGTTCCTAGTTGTATGCCGGAGGGGACCATTGTGTAAGTCTATTGCATCTTTTGCATTCAAAAAACTATTAGTTTGTTACGTCTTTTTGCTATCTCTGCGAGCAGCCCTGCTTAGGTTGTACAGTCTGACAGCCGTTGGTAGGAAGGACCTACGAAACCTCTCGGTTGTGCACCTGGGATGATGTAGTCTGCTGCTAAATGAGCTCCTCAGGGCATTCAGTATGTCCTGCATAGGGTGGAACTCGGACTCCAGCAGAGATGACAGTTTAGCCACCGTCCTTCTCTCTCCTATCTCCTCCATCGGATCAAGGCGCTGCCCCAGGACAGAGCTAGCTTTCTTAATCAGTTTGTTCAGTCTCTTCCTATCGGCTGCAGTAATGCCACTGCCCCAGCAGACCACTCCAAAAGTGATGGCTGATGCCACCACCGTGTCATAGAATGACTTCAGCAGCGCCCCTTGTACACCAAAAGACCTGAGTCTCCTCAGCAGGAACAGCCTGCGCTGTCCCTTCTTGTAGAGTGCATCAGTATTGTGTGACCAGTCTAGTTTATTGTTCAGATGAATACCCAGGTACTTATAGGATGTCACCATCTCGATGTCTGTTCCCTGTATATTTACTGGTACTGTGAGGGGCTGCCCATGCCTGCGGCAGTCCACCACCAGCTCCTTAGTTTTCCTCGCGTTGATCTGGAGGCAGTTCCGATGGCACCAGTCCACGAAGTCCTGGATAAGCCCTCTGTACTCAGCTTCATCTCCATTGGAGATGAGGCCAACGATCGCAGAGTCATCAGAGAACTTCTGTAGATGGCAGTGTGTTGTGTTGTGTGAGAAGTCCGCAGTATAAAGAGTGAACAGGAAGGGAGCCAAAACCGTTCCCTGGGGGGCCCCCGTGCTACTGATGATCGTGTCGGACACACAGTCCCGGGTTCTCACAAACTGAGGCCGGTTCGTGAGGTAGTCCAGGATCCATGATGACAGGTGCTGGTCCACCCCTGCGCGCAGCAGCTTGTCCTTCAGGATCATCGGTTGGATGGTGTTGAAAGCACTGGAGAAGTCAAAGAACATGATCCTCACCATATTCCCGGGCTTCTCCAGGTGGGACAGAGAACGGTGAAGGAGGAAGATCACCGCATCCTCCACCCCAATGCCATGCTGGTAGGCGAACTGGAGTGGATCCATCGCTGGTTCCACCAGGGGGCGGAGGTGAGCAAGGAGCAGTCTCTCCAGGGTCTTCATCAAGTGGGACGTCAAGGCCACCGGTCTGTAGCTGTTCAGGTCTTTGGGGTGGGAAGTTTTTGGTACAGGTACCACACAAGATGTTTTCCACAGCTGTGGTACCCTCCCCAGTTTCAGGCTCATGTTGAAGATATACGTCACAATCCCACACAGCTGGTCTGCACAGGACTTGAGGAGCTTTGCGCTGATGCCGTCCGGTCCCGGCGCCTTCCTCGCCTTGATCTTCCTCAGCTCCGTCCTCACCTGGGTCCTGGTCAGGGTCAGGATGGGGGGCTGTGTGTTGGGAGTGGGGGGGGTGTTGGTGGAGTGGGGAGTGGGTAGCAGGACTTGATTTCTTTAGAGGCAGCAGTGGTTGTTGTGCAGTCAGGGGGGAGGGCGGTTGGTCAAATCTATTGAAAAACAGATTCAGGTTGTTCGCCCACTCCCTGCCCCCTGTGGCCTGGGGGGAGGTATTCTGGAGCCCCGAGATGGTTTTGAGGTTTCTCCAGACCCCGCTGATGTCGCTCTGTTGCAGCTTGTCCTCCATCTTCTTCCTGAAGCTGTCCTTGCCTTCTCTGATCTTTCTCCTCAGCTCCCTCTGTACGGACTTCAGCATCTCCCTGTTCCCCGACCTGAAGATCCTCTTCTTCTCTCTCAGAAGTGTTTTTATCTCAGGGTTGATCCAGGGTTTGTTGTTTGAGTGACGCCGTATGGTCTTGGTGGGAACGGATTTGTCCACACAGAAGCTGAGGTAGCCCGTGAAGGTGTGAATGAGGCCATCGATGTCCTCACCATGTGGATCGCAGAGCTGCTTCCAGGCGGTGGCTTCAAAACAGCCCTTTAGGGTGTCCATTGTCTCCTCAGACCATAACTCCACAGTGTGCATGGCCGGAGGTTGTCTGTGCACTAGGGGTTTGTACACCGGCCGGAGATTAACCAAGTCGTGATCCGATCTCCCGAGTGGGGGGAGTTGTGATGAGGTGTACGCCTCCTTAGTGTTTGCGTAGAATAAATCCAGTGTTTTATTGTCTCTAGTGTGGCATGTGACATACTGGGTGAACGTGGGTAGAATGGGAGACAGTGAAACATGGTTGAAATCGCCTGAGATGAGGAGAAGAGCATCTGGGTGTTCTGTCTGCAGCCTGCTGGTTACTGAATGGATGACGTCACGTGCTGTCCCAGCGTTCGCCGTCGGATTTGCATAAACAACAATGCAGATCACGTGTGAGTGTTCTCTCGGGAGATATGTAGGCCTCATGCTAACAGCTAGCAACTCAATGTCTTTGCTGCAGTGTCGTTGTTTAACAGTGATATGTCCCGGTCTGCACCAGTTGTTGTTAACATACATGATCACTCCACCGCCCCTAGCCTTGCCACTCTCTGGTGTTCGGTCAGCTCGTATCATGTGAAAACCCTCCAGCTCAATGTTAGCATCTGCTGCTAGTTCAGTTAGCCACGTCTCAGTAAACAAAAGGAGAGAGCACTCCCGGTATGTGCTATCATAACGGGAGATAGCCGCTAGCTCATCTAACTTTCCCAGTATCGACCGTACATTTCCCATGACAACAGATGGAAGGGAGGGTCTGTACCTTATATTTTTTGTCCTCCGCCTTACTCCAGCCCGGCAGCCGCGGCGTTTTCGCCTCAGTTCTCTCGGTATGTCGAGTTTTTCCAATGGGACCGGGTGGCGGTTGAATGCTAGCAGCTGTTCTCTGCTGTATCGTATCCTGCTAAAAACAGTGGCTCCGTCCACCGGCTCAGGAGACATTTAGGACGATCTGTGTGTCCGTGATATAAGTGGGGTGAAAAAAAAAAAAAAAAAAAAAAAAAAAAAAAAAAAAAAAAGACGGATCAAAAGAGAGAGGAAGGGAAAAAGACTCGGAATCGAGCCGCTGTTGCAAAAGGCAGCCGACTGGTGTGGCGCCGAGAGGAGCCACACCAGTCACATATTTTAGAAAGAAAATGCTCCAGATTTTAAAAGGAAAAGTTTAATATGTAAAAGGAAAAACTAACCTATTTCTAATGTTAACAGGACAGCTTTTTCCTTTGATTTTCCCTCCAGAGGGGAAGCTCAGACAAAGATGGCAAATGGGCTGTTGCCCGGGCAACAACAGCCCGAACCTGTGCACATCCTTGAAGAACAGAGCTGTTGCAGCAACGTGGGATCATTCAGGCTGTGGGGGAAGTGACGCTCACCTGGTCAAAGGTTGATGCTCCATCAAAGTCATTGAGGAAACATTATTTTAAGGTGAAAAACTTCCACAGTGTTGCTGAAAGAGATTGTTGATCGTGGACATGAAGCCATGTTCACAGCTTCTAATATTAGCTTTAGGCTGCATGTCACCAAATGCGTTTTTTGTTGCCCGACCGCCCTGAACGTCTTTTTTTCAGCACTCGTGTGCTGTGCTCTGGAAAAAAAAGTCTGTGCCCTGTATGCCAACAACAGCTTGTCACTCACAGCTCAGCACTTCTGCTTTTCCTGTGGTCAGACTTTCTACTGATTTTTTAACAGCAGTCTCTAAATAACAATGGACAGCAAACAGATTCTAGCATTGTTAGCAGCTCTGGATGCAACATATGATGACACGGCAAACGGGAGTCTGGGTACAGACTGTACCGGAGCCCTATGTCCCGCCCTTCCTTAATTCTGATTGGCTGCTTAGAAAGGTCTGACATTGACGAGCTCAGCTGTAGTCTGAAAAGCTGAACTTTATTTTTTAGCCCTGATCGCCATGACAAAAATCGGCCACTGCAGAGATCATTTCAGTGCTGAGGGGCTCAGCGCTGGAATACATGGAGAATGAATAGAAAATAGTCGCCCACAGCAGAAAAAACACATTTGATGGACACGCAGCCTTACAGTAGGCTGTTAATTACTCAAGCAGAAGTAACAGGAGTCTGTGTGTGTGTGTGGGGGGGGGGGGCTCACTTCAGGTCAGAGCAACAGCGCCTCAGAATGTCTCTGCACGTCCCTGGAGCGCAGTTTTCTCTAAGTTTCCCATAGTTAGCATTAGCCTCTGGATGGAGCCTGCCTGCTGTGGAGGACCGTTCCCCTCCAGCTCCACCTACAGAAATGTAACAGACTAGAGTGCTCACAGCCTACATTTTGATGGCAAATTTAGGTGCCATATTGGTACTGGATAAGGCTGTCACAGTGGATAGCTCAACAGCGCAGTATGCGGTATCATTGCAAATGTTTGTAGGTCCCAGTGGTCTCATCATTTAGACAGGGTTCATAACTTACGTGGCAAATGATGGAAGCTATGTTGAGAATCACTGCAGCTGCAGCTCTGCTCTCAATTTATGTGTGTTTGTGACGGAGCTCTTCCTACAGTCATGAACTGCTGATTCTGTTGAAAAAAAAAAAAAAACTTGATCATTTTCATAAAGCAGCGGTGGTAACTCCAACATTTCAACAGGTGCAGAGAAACAATATTTTATGGTGACTTTAATATTAACTGGTCTGATAAAAAGGACAAACAGAAACTGAAAAGTCTCATGACTTTAAAATTTAATTTAATTACCAACAAATGATCAAAGGACCCACCAGGATAACCAAACAATCTAGAACACTTATTGACATGGCATTTGCTAATAAACCAGAACGAATAACCAGAACCTATAATCTTGTAACTGGTCTCTCAGATCATAACATGGTTCTTGCTGTCAGAAAACTTACTAAAAAGCGACTACAGTATTTTGGGGGAGTTGATATTGACAAAGTAAATTTTATTATTCCCAAATCAAAAACTGCGGAGTTTGAACATCACTTAGAGAATCAAAATTGGGAGCAGCTCATGTCAATATATGAAGTAGATGATTGTTGTAATTTTATAACTGCAACAATCACAAAGTCTATAGAAAAATTTACAAAGCAAATTAAAAGTAGACAACAGAAGATTAATCTACCATGGTTAAATAATGACCGAGTGTTGGCAATACGAACCAAACTCTCACAACGGTCGTACAGAGACCTCTGTTGTTTGCAGATGATGTTGTCCTGTTGGCTTCATCCAGCAATGACCTACAGCTCTTGCTGGGACGGTTTGCCGCTGAGTGTGAAGCGGCTGGGATGAGAATCACCACCTCCAAGTCCGAGTCCATGGTCCTCAGCCGGAAAAAGGTGAATTGTCCTCTCCGGGTTGGAGACAGACTCCTGCCCCAAGTGGAGGAGTTTAAGTATCTTGGGGTCTTGTTCACGAGTGAGGGGAAAATGGAGCGAGAGATTGACAGACGGATCGGAGCAGCATCTGCAGTGATGCGGACGTTGTACCGGTTTGTTGTGGTGAAGAGGGAGCTGAGTTCTAAGGCAAAGGCAAAGGGCTGCACGGTGGCGCAGTGGTTTAGCACTGTGGCAGCACAGTTTTACCCTCGGCCAGGGGATCGCGGGGATCATGAGATCGTGGGTTCGATCCCAGCCCCCGACCAACAGTGAGCTGTGTGGAGTTTGCATGTTCTCCCCGTGTTGCGCGGGTTTACTCCGGGATTTCTCCGGTTTCCTCCCGCACACCAAAAACATGTAGGTTTAGGGCGCTCGCGCACGCAGCGACCAGCAGCCGGTGGCTTGCCACCAGACTGCAAACCAAATCTACCTACGGGTACAAATAAGTAACAAAAAAAAAAAAAAAAAAATTACCAGTCAATCTACATTCCTACTCTCACCTATGGTCACGAGCTTTGGGTAATGACCGAAAGAACGAGATCGCGGATACAAGCGGCTGAAATGAGCTTTCTGCGTAGGATTGCTGGACTCACCCTCAGAGGAGCTCAGTCATCCGGGAGAGGCTCAGAGTAGAACCGCTGCTCCTCCACATTGAAAGGAGTCAGTTGAGGTAGTATGGGCATCTGATTAGGATGCCTCCTGGACGCCTCCCACTTGAGGTGTTTCAGGCACGTCCCACTGGGAGGAGACCCCGGGGCAGACCCAGGACTCGGTGGAGAGACTATGTCTCCCAGCTGGTCTGGGAACGCCTTGGTATCCCCTCTGAAGAGCTGGAGCAGGTGGCTGGGGAGAGGGAAGTCTGGGCTTCTCTGCTTGAACTGCTGCCTCCGCGACCCGGACCTCCGGAAAAGTGGTAGAAGATGGATGGATGGATGGTTAAATAATGAAATAAGAAAACTTATGAAAAGGCGAGATTCTGCATTGAAAACATCATTAACCTCTAAATTACAAAATGATCACCTTGTTTACAAAAGTTTAAGAAATAAAGTGGTACAAGAGCTGCGAAAATCAAAAGCATCTTATTACAATAAATTGATAGAACATGCAAAGGGTAACAACAGTTCCCTATGGAGGCACTTAAATAACTTAACTAATAAAAAAAAATGATCAGAGGGGGGTAAAGGAACTTAGAATTAATGGCAAGACCATCAGTGACAAGGCTACATTGGCAAATGAATTTAATTCATATTTTGTGGAGTCAGTGGAAGAATTAACAAAAAACTTTGTGCTGCCAAATGTGCTCAACAATACAAAATCAATACTTTCAACAGTTTCTATTCACATTAATGAGGTAAATGAAGAATTAATTGCTGGCATTGTTAAAACACTGTCAAACTCTAAAACTAATGATATCTACAATATAAGCACTTCCTTTCTCAAAACACACAGCAAAATATTAATCAAACCACTGACTCATCTCATTAATCTCACCATTAGGTCCTGTACATTTCCATCTGGCTGGAAAAAAGCTGTCGTCATACCAGTTTTTAAATCGGGTAGTAAAGACGATATTGTGGCACATATGTTGGTTACATATTTCTCCACAAGTGTATTGCTGTATGTTTATTGTGTGTTACACGTCTCATGGAACAAAAGGGACTGAGCCTCTGAGAGACAACAGGAAGAGTGTGAGATTTGGCCTTTGTTTCAGGGAGACGACCGGGGGAGAGTTCCGGGCCACAGAGACTAAAGGACAATGGTGTGAGATCAAAGGGGTTACTTTGTGATTGGGATTAAGTACCAGGTGACTGTATGTTTGATTAAACACCATGTGACTGCTGTTTCGTGCTCGGGGTATAAAACCCCAGATGTGAGATGAAAACTTCCTCTTTCTTGCTTTGAGATGGTTGGAGTATGTGATCTGTTAATAAAGCTGAATCTGAGGAATAAACTCAGCCTCATCCTTGACCACATTCTCCACACTGGTGACCTTACGACGAAAAATGAGCAGAAATAATTCTCCCGAGCGGGGCTCGGCAGAAGCCAGCCTGATGGCTGCCTCCACACTCCGACTGCCCGACTTCTGGCAGCATAGTCCGCGCTCCTGGTTTAGCGCGGTCGAGGCGCAGTTCAACCTCCGGAGAATCTCGAAGGACGACACGAAATTCTACCATGTGGTGGCGAAGCTGGACAGCCACACAGTCCAGAGGGTGGAAGAGCTGGTCAATCACCCACCGGACAGCGACAAATACGGCGCATTGAAAGCTGCGCTTATCAGCCATTTCACCCCCTCGGTGCAACAGCGAGCAGAGGGGCTTCTGGCGTTGACAGAGTCGGAGAACGACAGCCCCGTAGACCTGATGGTGAAAATGTTGAGGCTGAAAGACTCTGAGGGCTGCAAATTTATCTTCGCCCACCTTTTCCTCCGGACCCTGCCGCCAGCGGTGAGAGTTACACTGGCAGATTCACCCCGGTTGGCAAAGCGAGACTACCATGGGCTGAGCAAGGAGGCGCAGCGACTCGTCGACGCCCACAAGCGGAGCGCAGTTTCGGCTGCAGCAGCGGAGCTAGGAGCGACGCCCGGAGACGGCATGGGGCCAGTGGTTGCAGCACCAGACTCACCGGCGACGGCAGCAGTCAGCACCAAGAGACACGGAGCGGATGACGTCCTGTGCTTCTATCATCGCCGCTTTGCAGAGAGGGCACGCAAGTGCCTCCCTCCGTGCCACTTCAAGCGTCCGGGAAACGCCAAGACCAGGGGTCGTAGCGGCTGCAACCCTCGGGGAGGAGAACAAGCTGCTCTACCTGACGGATGCACGTTCGGGGAGACAATTCCTCGTGGACACAGGCTCCCAGATGAGTTTCATCATGCCTTCCTACACGGACCGGCTGATGCCGTCCAAGGTTCCCCGGGTGTCAGTGTCAGCAGCGAACGGCTCAGCCATTAAGACCTTCGGTGAGAGGACTCTGCTTCTGTCCTTGCAGGGCCGTTCTTTTGAGTGGACTTTTATTGTAGCTGCAGTCAGTTTCAATGTGTTAGGGGCTGATTTCTTGTGTTCACATGGTTTATTGGTTGATCTTGCTAACAGACGGCTGGTTAATGCACTGTCTTTTCACTCTATTCCCTGCACAGCACGAGTGGCACCGCCAACTGCACAAGCCAACGTCACAGCTGCGGGTGGTAAGTTCCATGCACTCCTCACTCAGTTCCCAGCACTAACAGTCCCAACGTTTTCGGCAACAGTGGCCAAACATGGGGTGGAGCATTATATCACTACCATCGGCCCGCCCGTTTTTGCAAAAGCTCAGCGCCTGGACTCAGTTAAGCTGACCATAGCGCGCAAGGAGTTTGCCAACCTGGAAAAACTGGGCGTCATCAGACGTTCGAAAAGCCCCTGGGCTTCACCATTGCACATGGTCCCAAAGTCTGATGGCTCGTGGCGACCTTGCGGTGTTTTCCGCAGATTGAATAACGCCACTGCACACGACCGCTACCCGATCCCACACATCCAGGATTTTTCGGTTCATTTGGCGGGGGCGCGCATTTTTTCTAAAATAGATTTAGTGCGCGGCTACCATCAGGTTCCAGTGCGCGCCCAGGACATACCCAAAACAGCGGTAATAACTCCTTTTGGGCTTTTTGAGTTTTTGTGCATGCCTTTTGAACTCAAGGGGGCCGCGCAGACGTTCCAGTGCATGATGGATGCGGTGCTACGTGACCTCCCTTTCGTGTTCGTCTACTTGGATGACATTTTAGTAGCCAGCACGTCCGAAGACGAACATGAACCTCACGGCAGTTTTCTGGAGGCTGGCAGAGCACGGGTTAATAATTAACCCAGCAAAGTGTCAGTTTGGGGTAGCGCAGATTGATTTTTGGGGGCATCGCGTTTCGCCAGAAGGAGCGGTCCCTCTGCCCGATAAAGTGCGCGCAATAACAAATTTTCCCCAACCGCAAACAGTCAAAGCGTTACAGGAGTTTTTGGGAATGGTTAATTTTTATAACCGTTTCCTCCCAAGCGCAGTGCAGCTCATGCAACCATTGTACGCTGCGCTAAAAAAACAAAAACCCATGAATAAAATCGAATGGTGTCCTGAGCGGGAGCGCGCATTCTCTCAAGTCAAAACAGCACTGGCAAATGCTACTTTGTTGGTACATCCAGTTCCAACGGCCCGCATGGCCCTCACCACTGACGCGTCCGATTTAGCGGTAGGGGCGGTCGTTGAACAGTTTGTAGCAGGGACCTGGCAACCGCTCGCGTTTTTCAGCAAAACCTTGCGCGACAGCGAGCAAAAATACAGCGCGTTCGACAGGGAGTTGTTGGCCCTACACTTGGCCATCCGCCATTTCCAGTTCTGGCTGGAAGGGCGCCATTTCACCGCGTTCGTGGACCACAAACCGCTGACTTTTGCGATGGCCAAGATTTCGGAACCTTGGTCGGGCCGGCAGCAAAGACAGCTGGCCGCGATATCGGAGTTCACCATCGATATCCAGCATGTCGCAGGTAAACATAATGTAGTGGCAGACTGCCTCTTGCGTGCTGTGCCGGCGCCAGGCCTCGTGGGGGCAGATTCTGCAGCCATGGCCACGGGCCAGGGCAGCGACGCGGAAGCACACGCGGCCCCGGTCCGCGTAGGGTTAGATTATGCAGCCATGGCCGCGGAGCAGGTCAGCGATGCGGACGTGCGCGCACTCCAGTCTGGACCAACAGGGTTAAGGCTGGAGGACAGGGTGCTGCAAATAGGTATGCCTCCCCTAATCTGTGATGTCTCCACGGGACGGCCGCGTCCCGTGGTACCAGCTGTGTGGCGCCGCCGCGTTTCTCTGGCGCACCCGGGGGTGCGTGCATCGGTAAAAATGGTGGGGGAGAAATTTGTTTGGCCGGGGTTGCGCAGACCGGTCAAAGAATGGGCGACAGCCTGCGTAGCGTGTCAGCGAGCCAAAATACACAAACACACTAGAGCTCCTTTGGAGCCTTTTCACATTCCGGCTAAGCGCTTTGATCATGTGCATGTCGACTTGGTAGGCCCCCTTCCGTCGTCACAGGGGTGCACACACCTGTTGACGATGGTGGATCGCACCACGCGTTGGCCGGAAGCGGTTCCTCTGGCATCAACCACAGCGGAGGAAGTGGCGCGCGCGTTTTTAACGGCTTGGGTAGCACGTTTTGGAGTTCCGTCGGACATAACTTCTGACAGAGGTCCTCAATTTGTTTCCGAACTCTGGTCATCGATGGCCCGCAGTCTAGGGGTAAAGATCCACCGCACCACCGCGTACAACCCCCAGGCTAACGGTTTATGCGAGCGTTTTCACAGGTCATTGAAAACGGCCCTCAGAGCGTCGCTTACGGATACAAATTGGGTTGACAAACTACCATGGGTTTTATTGGGGTTGTGTTCTGCACCTAAGGAGGATTTACAAGCCTCCCCAGCTGAGTTAGTTGTTGCACAGCCAGTCCGTCTGCCCGGGGATTTTCTCCCCAATAATCCGGCGCCAGATTGCCCCCCCGCTCAGCTGTTGCAGAGCGGCACAGGATCAAACACGCTTCCTGGCCCGGTTCATCAAAGTTTCCCACGCGTTTTTGTGCCGAAGGCTTTAAAAAATGCGGAGTTTGTTTTTGTGAGACATGATGCTAATCGCCCCAACTTACGCCCGCCTTACGATGGGCCGTTCAAGGTGCTGGAAACAGGAGAGAAGCATTTTTTGCTAGATTTGGGAGACAGACAGGAGTTGATTTGTATAAACAGACTCAAACCTGCTTTTGTTGTGGCGGATGAAGCAGTGCAGTTGGTGAGAGCCCCCCGTTGCGGCAGACCCCCTAGAAGGCATTCTACAGAACACCCACTGAGACTGACTAACAGTTCTAATCCACAGGGGCAGGAGGACGCTGCAGAAACAGCAAAGCCCGCTTTCAGCAGATACGGCAGGAGACTTAGAACTAGGCAACTGGTGGATTGATATGTAGTAATGTTATTATGTCATGTGTCTCTGGTTATGTTTGTCCCATTTTAGACGTTTGGGGGGGGTCATGTGGCACATATGTTGGTTACATATTTCTCCACAAGTGTATTGCTGTATGTTTATTGTGTGCTACACGTCTCATGGAACAAAAGGGACTGAGCCTCTGAGAGACAACAGGAAGAATGTGAGATTCGGCCTTTGTCTCAGGGAGACGACCGGGGGAGAGTTCCGGGCCACAGAGACTAAAGGACAATGGTGTGAGATCAAAGGGGTTACTTTGTGATTGGGATTAAGTACCAGGTGACTGTAGGTTTGATTAAACACCATGTGACTGCTGTTTCGTGCTCGGGGTATAAAACCCCAGATGTGAGATGAAAACTTCCTCTTTTCTTCTTGCTTTGAGATGGTTGGAGTATGTGATCTGTTAATAAAGCTGAATCTGAGGAATAAACTCAGCCTCATCCTTGACCACATTCTCCACAATATATGTAATTACCGCCCAATCTCTATTTACCAGTCCTGTCTAAGGTTCTTGAAAAAGTTGTAGCTACACAACTGATAGACTATCTACAAGACACTCAACTTCTTCATCCACACCAATTTGGATTTAGACCAGGATACTCAACAGAAACAGCAAATTGCTGCCTTATTGAAAATGTCAAACAGTCCTTGGACAGGGGTAATGTGGTGGGGGCTGTTTTTCTGGACCTCAAAAAGGCTTTCGATACTGTAAACCACAGTTTGCTTTTATCCAAAATGGTATCTTTTAACTTCTCTCTTCTCTACAATAGAATGGTTTGCATCTTATCTCCAGAATGGAGAACAGTGTGTAAAAGTTCACCAGGATAAATCCTTCTTTTTAAATAACCGTATGGGTATCCCACAAGGGTCCATTCTTGGTCCTTTACTTTTCAGCATTTTTATTAATGACTTGCCGCTACACTGCTCAGCTGCAACATGCCAAATTTATGCAGATGATGCAGTTATTTACACAGCTGCCAAGACTCCAGCACAGGCTGCAGATGTACTGTCTACAAGTATGGTTGATGTCCAAGAGTGGCTCTTCCAGAACCATCTATTGCTGAACCTTCAGAAAACAGTTTCAATGTGCTTTTCAATCAAAAAATGTAACCTGCAACATTTTAAAGTTAATATACATGATCAAGACATCAGTTTAGTTACAGAATTCAAATACAGTGGTACCTCTACTTACGAATTTAATTCGTTCCGGAAGAATTCTCGTAACGTGAAAAATTCGTAAGTAGAGGCGCATTTTACATGTAAATGCCGTAATCCGTTCCAAGCCCCCAAAATTCGGGCATAAATTTTTTATAAATCGTAAAAACGCATCAAAACATGTAACAAATACATGTTACAATTAGATTACTGCACAATAAACATAAAATGAGAGTTTAAAATGAGAGAAAGAATAATAAAAGAGAAAGAATAATAAAAAATTATGTTCATTTACCTTTTAACTGCGATCGTCGGCGTCGGCGTCAGCGTCACCTTTTGCCTTCTTTGGTTCATGTTCTGTCTCATCAGTGGTTTTTGCCTGACGTTTTGTGATGAAACGATCCAAGGACGTTTGCTTTTATCGGCTTGTAAGGGCTTCCTTTTGTTTTAATACTGTGCTGATCGTTGATGTTGTTTTTTTTTTCCCCAAAACTTTATTAAGAACAAGGTGAAAGTACAGAGTTATAACGTAGATGGTGATAAACATGGCAGTTAACAATTTTTTTTTCTCTAAATTGTGTAGTTCAGTCAACAGTCTTACAAGAGGTAAGAAGGATAAAATAAAGTAGTAAGAATAGTAAATAATAATAAGATAAAGCGAGATCAACCAAACGCACCCATTCGTGGCCAATGGGATACCAGGAAGATGCTAGGCGATAGCCAATGGCAGAGCAGCTACAGGTATGTTTACGTTCGGTAAAATACGGGAGCTGCGAGGAGCGCGTACTTTTTTTGCCTTTCGTATCCTGAAATTTTGTTCGTAACTAGAGGCAATATTTTCCCGTTGAGGCGTCTCGTAACCTGAAAAATTCGTATGTAGAGACGTTCGTAAGTAGAGGTACCACTGTACCTTGGCATTGTACTAGATCCTCAATTCAAATTTAATCTTCATACAAAGAAGATTTCTAAAACAGTAAAAAAAAAAAATCTGAACTGCTTTAAATTAATTAGATAATACATACCATACCAAGCAGCTGTACTGTATATGCATTCTATGGTTTTTTCTCATATATCATACTGTTTGACAGTCTGGGCTCAAGCAGCTCCTTCTACAATAAAACATATAGGTTCATTACATAATCAAACTCTAAAAATCTTGGATAAAAAGCCCATTAGGTGGCATCACTGTTATATTTAAAAAAAAAATACAATCTATTGAGTTTTGAGAGATTCATTGACCGCTGTTTTCTGAAATTAATTTTCAAATGTTTCCGTAAATCAGTGCCAGAGCCACTTGCTGGATTCATCCAAAGACAGGACAGCAGCAGAGCCACCAGGAGTTCTGTTAACAACAACTGTAAAATATCCCACCGCAGAACCACATTTGGACAAACAGCTTTCTCTATAAAGGGCAGTCACATCTGGAACACAATGCCAAATGAAATCAAAATAATAACGGACTTAAAAACATTTACTACAAAGGTTAAAAACTGGCTGAAAAATAAACAAGAATGTACCCATTTATGAAATGATTGTCTGCAGGGTGTGAGTGAATGAAGGGAAGGAATGAATGTGTTTGATTATAGTGAGTGACTGAGGGAGGGAGGCCTGTAATAGGCAAATGTGAACCAGGTTTTTATATTGTGTATTTATAATTTTGTTTGCATTGATGTATGTGGTTGTTGTTTATTGTTTTCATTTTGTTTTTTTCCTTATCTTTCTCTCTTTTTACCTGTTTCTTCTTTCTAAAGCCCATCCAGGGACAAGAGTTGCAAATTAGCTAATAGTTATACAATCTTTGTGCAACACATCAGATTTTTTTGTCTATGTTTATTGCACTGTCCCGGTCAAATAAACAAATAAAATAAAAATAAATAAACTACGGGGTGTGTGGAATGGTTGGAGACAGCAGCAACATTCAACTTATTTAAACAGGACAGACTCTGTGCAGGACCCTCTGTGGCTCTTGTCTCCGTGTCTAATGCTGCAATCCGAAAAATCACGTTCACACAGCAAACAAGCAATGCACTAAGCAGTAGCAGAGCTTAATCGTCAGGATCATAAAGACTCAGAAGAAACCCATCCAGCCATTATTTTATTAAATTTGGGATATCCCCCCACATCTTCCACAAGCAATCTGACCTGATCTCACCAAAAGTAGGACAAATAACACACTTTATGCCCTGCAAACATGTTGCCATCAACAAAAATACACTTAACATTTAACAATTTATTTAATATTCAATAAGTGAACAAGATTTAGCCACACACACAAAAAAGTCAACACTGCTGTTGATTCGGTTGCTCGTTATCCTCCGTGGTACGCTTGTCCATAGCGCAGTATTACATCATTGCGGTTATGGCGACAGCCCTAGTACTGGATATAGTCCTGCTGATGGCTCCTGCAGCACTGTGGTAACGGGATATCCAAAAAATGGTTTGTTCTATTTATTGTTCTCATGTAAGTTAGCTGCAACGTTATAAGTTATTAATACGTAATATGGATATGATCAAGACAAATTTTAAGTGTATACTTAACCTCTTGCACTCCGGTGTACCGCGGGTGGACACGTCTCTGCGTCCTAGAGTGCACGAGGGCGCTCTCATGCGCTCTAGGACACACAGCGCTGCCTCCAACCGCGCACTGAAAAAAAAAAACAGTTCTCCCACTACAGACACAGCCGCGAACAGACTGGATATGATTGACCTCTCATTCGACTAATAAGAGCCTTGAATTGGGTTTCTGAAACCTTGAAGAACCAATGACTGAAAACCTAGCAAGAAGGACCCGCCTACCAACGCTGTGAATGCAGGAGCCAATTGAAGCACAGAAGTTCGGGCTGGGTGAAGAGACTGACTGCTGCAACAGATGAAAAAAAGGACCCGCAGGAAGAACCTGCTACAGACCCAGCAGCACGGAGACCACCCACAAGTGCGACCTGCACTCATTCCAGCAGAATAGACGTTTAGGATTCTCTTCCGTCATCATAGACCGACGGAGGCCGACGACAAAGGTCGTAAATCATTCGCCAAAACCGTAATAATGGAATTATGTTTTGACCGGGATCCACGAGCGGACCAGCGTCGCGTTCGTCTGACAATGAGGAAGAGAAGTTCGCCAGGACAATGTGGCTGTGAAGAGGTAAGGTGTTATAAGCTAAATTATTCTTTATCCCTGAAAATTGTAATCAAAAAATGACTTTTGACCGATTGGTAAATTACAACTGTGCGGCGCACCAAGTCCGAAGTGCGTGCGCCGCGGAAAACGGTTCGTTCGCCGCGTCGGGACTGTGAACACCGGGGGGGAGGGGGGAAGCCGCGGTGACTGCGCCGCGGTCGCCACATAGCCATATGAGTCTAATTCGTCATGTAGCAATGGCCGATCTCCGTCCTCTGTAGCGGGGGGGGGCAACCCCCACCCACACACACACACACAGTAGCGAGGGGGGGGGAGCTGCGGTGACTGCGCCACTGTGGCCACATGAGTCTAATCCATCATGTAGCGATGGCCGATCTCCGTCCTCTGCAGCGGGGGGGGGGGGGAACCCCCCCCACACACACACACACAGACACAGCCCTGAATGTCACCTTTCATTAGAGGCCAAGATGAAGCTTCTATATTGAATCATTCAAAAGTCACAGACGTTTTTCCAAACTGTGCCATTTGGCACAATTTGGCACAGTTCCAAAACGCCTGGGAACTACCTGAGGAAAAAGCTGTGTAATATATTCATTTTTTGTAGTATTGTTACAAAATTTGGACCTCAGCTGGATAACACTTGGTTCTACATTACTGTTGCATTTTCCAGCCCAGATCTGAAGCTGTGTGTTATTTGCAAGCATTTGTATCCAAAAAAACACCCAGGCCAAATTTATTTTCTTCAAGTTCACTATGTTTAGATAACTGTAACTCAGTGGCCGGAGCACTTAGAGAGATTATGACTGTTTTGCCAAAAAATTCAAAGTGTTTTCTTTTAAATGAGACCAACCCCATGAAGATGCTGCAAAGGGTTGAAGAACAGCTTTGGATTTAATTTGGGCACGTTATTTTTTGGCGTTTTTAGGGAAATTGACCGGAGTGCAAGGGGTTAAAATAAGTGTAATGGTAATAATAATAAGTGTAAAAGAGTTGATTAAATTGATCCTTTCACTGACAGTCTGGGTCACATGAACAAACATTTTTCTCCACACAATCAGATCATTTTTATCAACACATCTGTAAATTACAAGAAGAAACCAATTTTTTAATGACAAATGAGATGAAAATAATTTTGGGTCATTTTACAACTGTTCAAAAGGTCACAAATTGACTTATAATGAAGTTTCATAAACATCATGTATTGATTTTGCATATACTGTGTATTGACTTATTTCGTGTTCTGATAAAGTTTGGCTCCACCGTATCGCTAACAAGGCCAACGACAGCTTCCAAGCAGAGAACCTCCAGTCTACCTGCCAGTCTATCAAGGAGCTGTGCCAAGCCGGCAAGAAACGGCATTCGTCATCCCCCCTGCTAGCCGCCAATGGCATAAGCCTGTCACGGACCAGACAACCAAACTCCAATGATGGCGAGAACACTACATGAGCGTCCTCTGCAAGCCCCCTCCTCCCACCTCAGATAAGCTGCAGCAGGATGCTGATGCCGGTGTTGAAGACAACTCAATCAGCCTAGCCCTGCCCTCAATCCGTCAGTTGTCAGATACCGCCAAGAAGTTCCCCTCTGGCCAAGCCCCCGGCACTGATGGAGTTATGGCAGAGATGATAAAAGCTACCCTCACCTCTGTCATCCTTTGGCTGGAACATCTGTGCCGCTCCAACTGGGCAGAAGAACGCGACCCTGGGGAGTGCAGGGACGTGGTCATTCTCTCCTTCTAAAAGAACAAGGGTGACCGTCGGAGCACAGCCAGCTATCGTCCCTTCAAGCTGCTGTCCATCCCTGACAAGGTAATCACTGCTGTCATCCTGAGCTGCATCCGTCCCCCGCTTCTCGTCAAGCATCACCGCCACAAGGCTGGCTTCACCCCTCACTGATCCACAGTGGACTGCATCCTTGCCTTGGGTGTCCTGGCACAGCAACGAAGGGAGCACCGCCAACCTCTTTTTGCGGCTTATACTGACCAGCTCAGCTGCCTTTGACTCCCGAGACATGAACACCCTCTGGCAACTCCTTCGTGGTATTGGAGTCCCACCCAAGTACATCAACATTCTCCAGGATCTCTACACCAACACCACGTGCAGGGTACGCGCCGAGAGTGTTATGTCAGACCCTTTTGTCACCACCTCTGGAGTCCGGCAGGGATGCGTCACTGCCCCAAACCTCCTCAATGTTGCGGTTGACTACTGCATCAAGAACACAACGGAATGCTGCCCCAAGCTCGGTGTTGACTTCCACTCCGACGTCACAGACCTGTGCTATGCAGACGACATGGTGCTTTTTGCCACACATCTAGACATTATTCAATTCAATTCAGCTTTATTTATACTACACCACATCACAACAGAAGCCGTCTTGTGGAGCCACAGTGCAGAAAAAACCACACAGTCTCAGAAAAACCCAGCAATGAGACGATCCCCTATGAGCAAGCACTACGCGACAGTGGAGAGGAAAAACTCCCATTTGGCAGGAAGAAACCTCAAGCAGAACGAGGCTCAAGGAGGGGCAGTCATCTGCTGCGACTGGCTGGGGGTGAGGAAATAGGGAGGATGGAGAGGACAGACATAAAGAACATAACAGTAAGATGCCAAGTACATTATTGGAGGTCAACCAGCAGAATGGATCAAATAACAACAGAACAAAAGTGGGGTTAAGAGACAAAAAATTCCTCCTTAAACGTAAGCTATACTAAAAAGGAAGGATTTTACCCTGTTCTTAGAAACAGAGACCAAGTCTGACTCCCGGACCCAGAGTGGTAACTGGTTCCAGAGAGAAGGAGCTTGGTAGCAGAAGGCTCTGCCTCCCACTGTACTTTTGGAGATTCTGGGCACCACAAGTAAGCCAGCATTTTGGGAACGTAATGCTCTATTAGGATGGTAAGGTAATGTCAGATCTTTTATATATTGGGGGGCCTGATTATTAAGAGCTTTTAAAGTGAGAAGAAGGATTTTAAACTTGATTCTAAATTCTATGGGAAGCCAATGATGGGAGGACAGAACCGGGGAGATATGATCTCTTTTTCTAGAACCAGTTAAAACTCTAGCAGCAGCATTTTGAATCAACTGAAGATTTTTTAAGGATACTTTAGGACAACCAGATAATAACGAATTACAATAATCTAATCGAGAGCTGACAAAGGCGTGAATCAGTTTCTTAGCATCATTCAGAGACAAGATGGTCCTAATCTTGGCAATATTGCGCAGATGATAGAAGGCAGTCTTAGAAACTGTTTTAATATGTGAATTAAAGGACAAATCTTCCACGTACAGTATGTGATCCCAGGAGTTGGTCGAGCTGTGGGAGAGAACCCGTCTGCCATTCTCCCTCAACAGAATCTATGCCTATACAGCTGGATCAAGATGGTTCCGGACTGCCTGCTACCAACAGGGGACACAATCTGACTCTGCTGTGCTGAAGGTCTGTGGTCCAAATTAGATTTAATTCTTTAGAATATTCCTGGTGTAAGTTCTATAAACCTAATATCTTCAAACTCCTGTCAGAACTTCAAAAGCATTTGTCTTTTCATTAATCTCGGTTCCTTTTCAGAGTAACACAAATTTTCCTTTTTATGAAATAGTTTAATCATCATTTTCTCCATAAAATTGCATCCATTTTTCTTAAATGCTATTTTATCCATCCATCCATCTTCTTCCGCTTAATCCTTTTTGGGTCATGGGAGGGCTGGAGCCTATCCCAGCATCTTTGGGCGAGAGGCAGGGTACACCCTGGACAGATTGCCAGTCCATCGCAGGGCCAACACAGAGACAGACAACCATTCACTCTCACAGTCATACCTCAGGACAATTTAGAATGCCCAGTTGATGCCAATTAACCTAACTTGCATGTTTTTGGCATGTGGGAGGAAACCGGAGAAATCCCGGAGCAAACCCACGCAGACACAGGGAGAACATGCAAACTCCACACTGATCACTGTTGGTCAGGGGCTGGGATCGAACCAGGATCCCACGGCCAAGGGTGAGTTGCTGTGCTGCCGCAGTGCTAACCACTCCGCCACCATGCTGTGCTTTTTTTATGGTCTTTCATTTTCCATTACAGTGCCAATTGAAGCTATATTTTTCCTTGGCTCCACAAATGTTTGATAATACACTTTATGCTCAGTAACCCACTACCAGTCTAACGTGCTCATGATACATGTTGAATTAAGAAAAGATAAGCCTTTAATAGTCCCACAATGGGCAAATTCCAGACCAATTCACGGTCTTCAAGTCATCTGAATGTGTGCATATATCCTGAAATTTCTCATCAAACTATCAGAAAGACATGGGAGTTATTGTTTGATTCCATGTCCATCTTCTTGATTGAAAGCAGACATAAGCTTACAGGGTGTTTTTAGACTGACTCATTATTGGTACAAATACAGAATTATTAATTAATTGTCCATTCTTTTGGACTGGTGCCCCATGAGCTTATGTGTCTTTGTAATGAAGAGAAACCTCATTCCTACTCACATGCAAATATACATTAATACTTGTACCAACAATAAACTACACATAAAAAACCCTACACCCTGCCTTCAGATGATTGGCTGCAACGGTCACTTAACTGGCCAGGCGAGGATTAAGTTAAGTGTGTAATAAAGTTTTTACAAATAATCTTTAATTAAAAAAAAAGGAAGAGGTGCTGTGAGAAGTAGAACTTGTTCCACTTTACTGTGCTGCATTTTTACTCCACCCTGCAGAAACGTGCAGATCACGTTAGACCAGGGGTGGGCAATTAACTTTCACAAGGGGCCACATTACAGACTGGGACTGTTGTCAAGGGGTCCGTTCAATAAGCTGAACTCACTTCTGCTTATTAATATTAATTTATCACTCTGTTAAAAAACTTTAAAATCTATAGCTTCAATAAACATTAAAGGTAAAAGTAGATTTACAATTTTGCAATTGAAATATGAAACAGGTGTGGTTAAAAAAAAAAAAAAAGGCCAACATTAAATAATTAACATTGATTCATTCATCTTCTTCCGCTTAATCCTTTTCGGGTCGGGGGGGGGGGGGGGGGGGGGGGCTGGAGCCTATCCCAGTATCTTTGGGCGAGAGGCAGGGTACACCCTGGACAGACCGCCAGTCCATTGCAGGGCCAACACAGAGAGAGAGACAACCATTCACTCTCACAGTCATACCTAAGGACAACTTAGAATCTCCAGTTTGATGCCAATTAACCTAACTTGCATGTTTTTGGCATGTGGGAGGAAACCGGACAAATCACGGAGTAAACCCATGCAGACACAGGGAGAACATGCAAACTCCACACACATCACTGTTCGTCGGGGGCTGGGATTGAACCCAGGATCCCCCGGCCAAGGGTGAGTTGCTGTGCTGTCGCAGTGCTAACCACTCCACCACGCCGCCCTAAATAATTAACAATGGCAACAGACTTCCGGTTATGGCTGCCACGTGAGAAGGACACGTCTCACTCTGCTCTGCTCCTGGAGAAAAAAAAATTGGCAAATAACTCTCATTTGGGACAGAACGTATCCCAGCGTTTGGGCGAGGATATGTCGGTGAAGCCTAAAGCTGGAAAACCAGGTAGAGGAAAAAGCGAGCCGCCAAAACAGTCCAAATTAACGGACTTTCAGGTCTGTGACGCAGCAGATAAAGCTCCATATATGGCGGAGGAAGCTAGCAGCGGTGCGGTATCTGCGGGAAACGGCACAGGTGCGGTGCTAGCTGCCATAAGTTCAATGAGAGCAGACTTTTCCTCTAAATTTGATGGGATTATGGCAGCGTTGGAAGGAATGAGAAAGGAATTGGGTGACTGTGTAGAACGAATGGCGCAGGTGGAGCTTCGTGTCTCTAGTGCTGAAGATGACGTCACCTGTCTTCAATTAAAGGTGCGCACTTTGGAAAAAAAAAATAAATGTCTGGAAGATAATGTCCTGGATTTGGAGTCCCGGTCGAGACGGAACAACTTGAGGCTGGTGGGTCTACCGGAGGAATCCGAAGGTCGGGACTCATGTTCCTTTCTGGAAAAGTGGATTCCGGAGGCGCTGGGCAGCGCGGAGCTGCAATCAGCAGCGGTTCTGGAAAGCGCACACCGTATTGGCCCACGGAGAGATAAGGGACCACCGAGGACGCTAATTATGAAGTTTCTCAGCAACAGAGACAGGATGAAGATCTTCAACGCTGCACAAGCTAAAGGAGAGATTAAACACCAGGATCAGCAGGTGCGGTTCTACCCAGATTTGGCCACAGGAATCCAACAATTGAGGAAGCAGTTTGATCCCGTACGTAAAGAGCTGCGCAACCTTGGGATTCGTCATGGTGTAATTTATCCTGCGAGACTGTTGACCACGTATGGGGGCAGAACCCACATCTTCAAGACCCCAGAGGAGGCGCAGGAGTTCATCAAGAAGATCCAAGAAGAGACTGGTGGGAGCTAAGCATGAACAAAATATAAGGTAGAATATTTAAGCATTTGCACAGGCATCTAACTGACTTGAAGCAAATAGCAAGTTTACAAAATATAGATTGTATTATATATTTTAAAAAAAAAACTATGATGTACAAAGTTGCTAAAAATTTTGGAGTTAAGTTGGAAAACTACAGAGGAGAGTTAATGTTACATCATTAAAAGCAGTAGAGTTAGGGTGATTGGGAGGATGAAGAAGGAGTGTCTTTGGCTGTTCCTCGTGGGTGTGGAGCGGTCGATGGCTATATCGGGAGACGGAATTTTTCTTTTGATTTTGGGGGGATCGCCACAAATGTGGGAAGGGGGAATTTGTTTGTGTGTAGTTTGTAGGATGAATGTTCAACCACTCATTTTTTTGCTTCTCTGTATGAGCATGTTTACACTGCAAGGTAATCCCAAACTCCCTATTGATCATAAACCAAAGCATTAATCTTAATTTAACTTCATGGAATTGCAGAGGTCTACAAAATTTAAAAAAACTTAAACAAGTTATGAATAAAATAAAAGACATGGGTTCAAAAATTGTGTTTTTACAAGAAACTCATCTAATAGAGGAGGATGTAAAAAGAATTAGGAGTAGATGGCAAGGAAGTGTTTTCACCTCATCATTCTCATCCCGAGCCAGGGGAGTTATGACTTTCATACATAAATCAGTCCCATTTCAAGTGAAAAATGTAATTGGAGACAAATTTGGAAGATATGTAATCATTCAAGGATCTTTGCTATTAGAAAACATAAATTTGGTGAACTTATATGGTCTCAATATAGATGATCAAAAGTTCTTTGATAATTTATTTCTTATCTTATCATCACTTACAGGGCAACATATAATAGCAGGGGATTTTAATTGTACATTGAATCCCAGTATAGATAGATCAACAGGACTGGACTGTACGCACAATGGATGTAGGATGACCATTAATCATTTTATGAAAGAATTGAGATTGCTAGATATATGGAGAGAAATGAAACCGCAAGTTAAAGCCTACTCTTGTTATTCCAGTACCTACAAGACATTCTCACGTATTGATTATTTTTTGATCTCCACAGAATTAAGGTCCGAGATTCAAAACTGCTTTTATGACAACATCGTGATCTCTGATCATGCACCCTGCTGTCTAATATATGTAGATAAGAAATTGACAAAGGAATCAGGTAGATGGCAATTTCAGCATAAATGGCTTCAGGATGAGGAATTTGTCAAGTACATAGAAAAACAGATAGATGAGTTCTTTGACATCAATACTACACAAACATCAGCATGTGTAAAGTGGGAGGCTTTCAAAGCTTTTATTAGAGGACATATTATTAGTTATACAGGTTCAAAATCTAAGAAGACTCGAGAGGAGAGAGCCCAATTGGAACATAAAATAAAAAGTCTTCAGGAAAAAGTGTATGCAGGAAGTGATCCAAGGTTGGAGAACGAATTACTGATTTTGAGAGCTGAATATGACAAAAAAATCAGCGAACAGAGCTGCCTCGAGTCTTCTAAGATTGTTTCAATCTTTTTATGAACAAGGTGAAAAATCAGGAAAATTATTGGCATGGCAGATTAAACAATTAGAATTTAAAACACCAATTACCAGTATTATAAGTAACGGACAGGTAGTTATAGATCCTTTAGAAATTAATAGAGCCTTTAGAGATTACTATGAAAAATTATATGATTCCAAAAATGAATCTGATTTAACAAAACTAAATGGGTTTTTGAACGAACTATCTATACCGTGTATTCCAAATGAAAACAGGGAGATATTGGAGTCTAAAATTAGTCAAGAAGAAGTTGGGCTAGCCATTGATAATATGAAATCAGGAAAAAGTGCAGGACTTCCAGTTGACCTTTATAAAAAATTTAAGAATAAATTAATAAAACCTTTTTTGGAAATGGTTTTAGAAGCATTTCAAAATAGTAATTTACCATCATACATGAATAATGCCTTAATTATACTGTTGCCAAAACCAGGTAAACCCTCTAATAAATGTGAAAATATGAGACCAATAAGCCTATTAAATGCCAACCTTAAGATAATCTGTAAAATTCTGATTTTTTGGGCGCATGCGCACGCAGCGACCAGCAGCTTGGTGATATAGTGCGTGTGTGCACGTGTGTGTTTTTTGTACTTTTTTACATTTTTAGAAAATCCTCTGTGTCGTTTCTGCCCTGGAGCGTTTGTGGAATATATGGCGAAGAGCTCCCTGGTATCTACAACATGGATTTCCTCTCCTCTCTCGCACTGCTGCTTTCTGTGCTGTGGCTCTTTGTCTCTGAGGTAAACGCGTTCGGCTCCATGGCGAGCAGAATAGCGGGCAGAATACAATATTCCATGGACGTGTTGCTACGCTTTAACACAGCTGATGCAGCGTCTGTGATTGAGCCCAAACTTGAACTGCCGGACTTTATTTTGAGAGACGGACACAGCGGTGAAAAAAGAAGCGGCAGGAGGAAGCGTGGAAGACGTGGAGGTGTGAAATTGCGCCTTAGGAGACGTCAGTTTGGTAACATTCCTCTTCCTTCGATCATTTTTGGGAATGCACAGTCTGTGAGAAACAAGGTGGAGGAAATTCAAGGCAACGTACGTTACCAGAAGGATTTTAAGAACTGCTGCGTCATGGCTTTCACTGAATCTTGGCTTACTGCGCATGATCGAGATGCAGACCTGTGGATTGACGGCTTTGGAGCTCCGCTGCGCTCGGATCGGCAGGAAGAGGTAACTGGGAAGCGTCAGGGGGGCGGCGTATGTTTATACATTAATAAGCAGTACTGCACATCTGTCACGGTCAGAGAGCGCATCTGTACACCCGATGTGGAGCTGCTGTCTGTGTCACTACGCCCCTTTTATTTGCCTCGAGAGTTTCCCCAACTTTTCATCACAGTTGTGTACATTCATCCGAGGGCAGACGCTGACTCCGCCTCTAGCACCATCTCTGATGTGGTGCAGCGGCTGCAGTCAATTTCTCCAGAGGCGCCAAACTTCATTCTTGGGGATTTTAACCATGTTTCTTTAAAGAAGACACTTAAAAACTTTTATCAGTATGTCTCCTGCCCAACCAGGCGAAAAAAGACATTGGACCTGTGCTATGGATCCATAGAGAGGGCCTATAAATCACTCCCCCTTCCTCCTTTAGGATCATCAGATCACAGCTGTGTTCATTTGCTGCCCACATATAAAACTGCTCTCAGAAGAGGCAAGGTGGAGACCAGAGACATTGATGTGTGGACAGAAGATTCAGAGCACAGCCTCCAGGAATGCTTTGACTGTACAGACTGGAAGATGTTCATAATGGCCTGCGGGGATGATTTGGACTCTCTGGCTGAGCTCACATGCTCATACATGGCTTACTGTCAAAATAAGTTTGTTCCACGTAAACGTGTCAAAATATACCCTAACAACAAACCATGGGTAACTAAATCAGTTAAATCCTGCTTACAGAGGAAAGCTCTTGCCTTTAAACAGGGGTCTGTTTCTGCGCTACAGGTTGCCACCAAGGAGCTGAAGGCCGAAATTTTAAGAGCAAAACAGAATTATAAATCAGAGTTGGAAAGCAAGATGGCAGCAAATAAACTTGGTTCGGCCTGGGCCAGTATGAAAACTATTGCAGGCCTTCAGAGCACAGAGCGCAGTAATCGTGTGTTTTTAGATGGTTTTAGTTCAGACACAGAGCTGGCTAATGCTCTTAACTGTTTTTATGGTCGTTTTGACTCCTTTGATTTTAGCACAGAAATCCAAGATTTGAAACAGAAACTCAAAGACAATCAGCACTTTAATATTGAGATGCAGGATGTTAAAAGGGAGTTCTGCGCTGTAAAAGTGAACAAAAGTCAGGGCCCTGATAATATATGTGGACGCCTGGTAAAGTCCTGTGCACATGAACTGAGTCCTATATTTCATTATATTTTCAATAAGTCCTTACAGACACAACATGTGCCTAAGATCTGGAAAGATGCCGTGGTTGTTCTCGTTCCAAAATCCAGCTGTCCTAAAACGGTAAATGACTTTAGACCAGTTGCTTTGACTTCAATTTTAATGAAAATTTTTGAAAAACTGGTCAGATGTGAGGTCCTAAGGCAGACTGAACATGCATTGGATCCTCTGCAGTTTGCCTATAGGCCTCACAGAGGAGTGGAGGATGCCACTGTCACTCTGTTTGACATGCTTTTTAAACATCTGGATTTTAATGGGACACACGCCAGGCTTTTATTTGTGGACTTTTCTTCTGCCTTTAATACAATCCAACCTCATATTTTAGTTGAAAGGCTCCTGCAACAATTTGATTTAAGCAATAGTCTGGTGAGTTGGATTCTGGATTTCTTAACCAACAGGACGCAGAGAGTAAGGGTCAATGGCACATTGTCTGACCTAAAGTGCTCTTCTACTGGCTCTCCTCAGGGGTGTGTGTTGTCACCACTACTCTTCATCCTGTACACAAACATGTGTCGGAGCAGACATGATAACAGACACATTATAAAGTATGCTGATGACTCAGTCATTGTCAGTCTCCTCCAGGATGGAGAGAGTGGCCACGGCCCAGTAGTTGATGACTTTGTTCACTGGTGTGAGGATTCCTACCTGCAGCTGAATACAACAAAAACGAAAGATATGATTATTGACTTTAGGAGGAAAACTCCCAGGCACAAAGTCACCATACTAAAAGGCCAGACCACCGAATGTGTACAATCGTACAAATATCTTGGGACGATTATTGATAGTGGATTGAACTTTGAGGTGAACTGTGAAAGGGTGTGCAAAAAGGGTCAGCAAAATTTGCATTGTTTCAGGAAACTTGCACGCTTCCAAATTGACTGAACCATAATGACTATGTTCTATCGGGCTTTTATTGAATCTGTTTTATCCTTTTCTTTAATGTCATGGTTTGGTCAGATAAAACTGAAACAGAGGAAATCCTTGGATCAGGTAGTCAGATGGTCCAGTCGTTTGCTTGGTGAGTCACAGCTGAGCCTGACATCCCTGTACACCAGACAAGTACAGAGGATGGCCGACTCGATTTTAAATGATGACTCCCACCCTTTGCACTGCAACTTTCAGCTTCTTCCCTCCAGACGGAGGTTTGCTGTCCCAAAAAGTAGAACCCAGCGCTACAAAAACAGCTTTGTCCCTGCTGCTGTCAAAGAGTTGAACAAGCTATAAAAATTATATTGTACATATTTTATATTTACCTATTTTGTAAGATGTGTGCCTGTGTTTGTGTCTATGTTGAATGTAATTAATGGCTTGTAAATATGGATGTCACCAACTGCAAAACAAATCTACCTACGGGTACAAATAAAGTAACCTGAACCTGAACCTGAACCTGAATTTTAGCAAGACGAATACAAGAAATTTAACCAAATATTATTAATCGAGATCAGAATGGCTTTATAAAGGGCAGACAAGGCTTCCATAATGTAAGAAGACTATTTAACATTATTTATTCTAATAAAGAAGCACTGGATACAGCTCTCCTATCACTGGACGCCGAAAAGGCCTTTGATAGAGTCGAATGGCCCTTTCTTTTTGAAGTCTTACAAAGGTTTGGACTTGGAAATAATTTCATAAAATGGGTTCAGATAATATACAATAATGCTACAGCAGAAATCCTAACAAATAACAATATTTCAAAATCAATAAAAATCAATAGAGGATGTCGACAAGGCTGTCCACTTTCACCTTTACTGTTTACTATGGCAATTGAACCTTTAGCGATGGCGATACGTTTACATTCACAAATATATGGAATTAAAGTTGGACCAACAGAACATAAAATCTCCCTGTACGCCGATGACATAATTTTGTTTATGTCGAATCTTAAAAAATCAATTCGACCTTGTTGAATTTAATAAAGAATTTTGGGGAAATATCAGGATATAAAATAAATAAAACTAAATCTTCAATATTAATGCTAAATGAGACCCAGAGAAATTACCCAGACCCTGAGGTAAATCAATTCAACGTTGTAAATCAGTTTAAATATTTAGGAATCCAAATTGTGCCTAAGCTAGAATCAGTCGCCAGTGTCAACTATGAAGCCTTAATGACAGATATCAATGAGTTAACTCAGAGATGGATGTCACTACCAATGTCGATGATCGGGAGAATCAATATACTTAAAAGTAATATTTTACCTAAAATACTTTATTTATTTCAATACATTCCCTTACCACCACCTTTAGATTTATTCTCAAGAATTAAAAAAAAGTTAGTGGAATTTATATGGAACAACAGGAGGGCTAGATTACGTCTGTCTTTATTATATTTACCATTTGATCGTGGAGGTCTGAAATGTCCAAATTTTATGTTGTATTATTGGTCGGCACAACTGAGGTCTATGACATATTATTTTTCATCAAATGATCTCCCTCACTGGACTGAAATGGAATCATACAATTTACCTTTACCTCTTCCCATATTCATATACTCAGATTCGGCAAAAAAATTACAAAAACAAGTTAAAAATCCATTTGTAAAGCATATGATCAAAATATGGTGTGAAGCTAAAAACTATTTAAAAGAACCACACTTATTGTCACAATTTAGCCCAATATGGGGTAATCAATATTTTAAACCAGGGAGAGCGGACGCTGTATTTAAAGTATGGAATTTAAAAGGGATTCAAAAGATTCAAGATTTATATTTGCCATGTGCAGATAACATAATGTCTTTTGAAGAGCTGAGGATCAAATTTAATCGTAATAGAACACATTTTTTTAAATATCTTCAACTTAGGAACTTTATTCGATCAAATCAAAATAAAGCTCTCACTCGACCTATTTATTCATCCTTGGAAAAAATGTTGATGAAAGATAGTAAAAGAAAGGGTATTATTTCAGAGTTTTATAACTCATTGACACTATCCTCAAGTGAAAACTCACAGAAAAGATTAAACTACTGGAAAGAAGATCTGCAAACTGAAATTTCAGAGGAACAATGGGAATTGGCTTGTACAGAAGCTCAAACCAAATCAATAAATGTATGTCTTAAATTGATACATTTTAAATGGTTAATGCGGATGTATGTTACACCGGAGGAGTTAAATAGATATAACGAAAATATACCAGATACGTGCACAAAATGCAAGGAAAGTAAAGGAACCCTATTTCATTGTGTATGGGAATGTAGAATAATTAGAATGTTTTGGGAAGAGGTGAGGGTAACAATTGAAAAAATAATTTCAAAACAAATCATATTGAATCCTAAACTGTTTTTGTTGGGTCTGTACCCAGAAAAGCATAACTTTAATAAAAGTGAAAGAACATTCATAGACCTCAGTTTGCTTAATGCCAAAAAATGTATTGCACTACTGTGGAAAAAGACTCATAGACCAGATGTGACTCAGTGGTTAAGACAGATGTTAACAAACCTTCCATTAGAAAGAATAACATACATACTGAAATCAAAGGAAATTGTGTTTGAGAATATATGGAGACCTTTTATTGATTATGTAAAAAATTTAAACATAACTCCTGAAGAAGAAGGTGAATGATGTGTGTGGACCTTGTAAATTCCAAACTGGTGAACATAATATGTATACTTATGTAATGGATTGTCTAGACTAAACAGAGGAGCATTGTTGAAGACTTGATTTTGTTGGTGGTTGTGGGTGTTTTTAGTGCATTTTTTTTGTAGTACTTTAGTGTTAGTGTTTGATTGTTTGTGTCATGTTTGTTAAAAAAAAAAAAGGTTCAATAAAGATATTGTGGAAAAAAAAAAACAATGGCAACAATTTTCAATAAAACATGCATTTTTGCAATATTTCAAAGACCAACATTAAATCAGCTTTCTACAATTTACTGCTGCCATTCTGTTTACAGTTTAATCACCACATTGCACATTTTTACCGTATTTTATGGACTATAAGGCACACTTAAAATCCTTTCATTTTCTCAAAAATTGACTGCGCTTTATAATCCAGTGCATCTTATGTATTACTTTTGGTTGTTGTGCTTACTGACCTTGAACCGATTTTATGTGGTACACGGCGCTCAAAAATCTGTCAAAATGTTTCAGTACGACTTTGGTAAGTTACGAAGCCGAACCGCTTGAGGGATTTTCGGAGTATTATGGTAGTCAGGAGCCATTCTTGATGCAGAAATCGCCCAACTGTTAAACTCAGACACTGAAGATGAAGAATTTGATGGATTTATGGAAGAGGAATGAACTAAAAAAGTGAGTGTACTGTTTTGTATTTTGTGTTCCAACTAGTTTTGTGTTACAACTGAATAATGTTGAGAGTGTGTGTTCCATCTGTTTTTTTGTGTTACAACTGAATACCGTAATGTTGAGAGAACTGGTTTTTGTGTTACAACTGAATACCGTAATGTTGAGAGAACTGGTTTTTTGTGTTGCAACTGAATACCGTAATGTTGAGAGTATGTGTTCCAACTGGTTTTTTGTGTTGCAACTGAATACCGTATTGTTGAGAGAACTGGTTTTTGTGTTACAACTGAATACCGTAATGTTGAGAGAACTGGTTTTTTGTGTTACAACTGAATACCGTAATGTTGAGAGTATGTGTTCCAACTGTTTTTTTGTGTTACAACTGAACAATGTTCAGAGTTATTGTGAATAAGTTGAATAAAATTTCACTTATCTGACGGTTTTGTTGCACTTAATGTGTCTCGCTTAATGCGCCTTATAATCCGGTGTGCCTTATGTAAGAAAATAGACAGTCAAATAGACTGGTAATTGATACTGCGCCTTATAATCCGGTGCGCCTTATAGTCCGAAAAATACGGTAGTTCTTTTTTCAAGTTGGAAAAATCTAGCCTGTTTTGATCTTGACCAAGTGCACTAAAGTCAGGCAGAATGTCAGAGGAGGATATACGAGGACAGTTGACAGGTAATTGATTATCAGTGAGAGAGGATCTGCACCTCGACTTGTTGAATTTCATCACAGAATGTGGGGGGATCCCACATTCTGATTGATCTAATTGATCCTACCAGCAGACTAAATTCGAAGAGACGACGCCTCTGTGCCAAGTCAAAGAAGAATCCTAGTCACAGTCCTAAAGCCGAAAGCAAACAGCCCCAAGAGCACTTTGTGGTAGGATCGGCCCTTCGCATATTACAACTAAACGTTGAAGGCCTATCTGCAGCCAAGCGAAGCCTTATCGAAGTCCTCGCCTTCCAACATTCGATTGATGTAATCTGCCTCCAAGAGACTCATATTGGCACAGAGGAAGCTGGCCGCTTCACCATCAAAGGCTTTGACCTCCTGTGCTATGTTCTACATGCTAAACATGGACGTGCCACCTATGTGCGTTCTGACATAGTTGAAGCAAATCACCTGATAACAACACATTTCTCAGACACCATAATCATTGGTGGCTTCCATATTGTCAATGTGTACAAGCCCCCTAATGCCAACTGGGATCTGCAGGTCTTACCCACCCTACCCCACCCTGCCATCTATGTGGGGGACTTTAACAGCCATCACCCTGACTGGGGGTACCCAGCAGTGGACAGTGATGGGAAGGCACTTTCAGACTGGGCATCCAGAAATGACCTCGCTTTGATATACGACCCCAAACAAAGAGGAACCTTCCACTCTGCTAGGTGGAAGAAGGACTATTCTCCTGACCTGTGTTGGGTCAGCTCTTTGAATGGGGAGCCATATCCTACACAGATCCTCATTCTTGATGATTTTCCACACAGCCAACACCGGCCCCTGCTTGTACACATTGGCCTACAACTTCCAGTCATATACAGCCCAAGGAAGATGCGCTGGAACTTCCGCAAAGCCAACTGGAAGAAATTCAGTGAAACTCTGGACCGGAGCGTTGTTACCATCCCACTCCACACCATCACTGTAGATGAAGCATACAACCGCTTCTGCAGCGCAATCTTCAAGGCTGCCCATACTGCAATCCCACGAGGCTACCGACCCCTCTATGTCCCATGTTTGGACGGAGAAAGTGCTGCCCTCCTACAATCCTATCAAACATCAGGGGACCCAGAGATAGCAGACCATCTCATTGAATCGCTAAATACAGCTCGGCGAAAGAAATGGGAGGAGACAGTTGCTGACCGGAGCTTTACCCACTCTAGCAGGAAATGTTGGAGCCTCATCCGTCGCCTAGGAGCTGCACAGAAGCCCCCTAGCCAAAGCCGAGCATCCGTCACACCCAACCAAGTTGCATCCCACCTACTGACTATCGCCAAAGCACCCCAAGACAAAGACACCAAAAGAGCAGTTACAACTGAGCTAAAAAAACACCAAAAAATGCCTGTAGAGGAAACGAACCCTGAACCCTTCGAGGCTGCTGAACTGGAGAAAGTCCTACAGAGCCTGAAATGTGGAAAGGCAGCAGGATACGATAACATCTTCCCAGAATTCATGAAAAATCTTGGCCCCCGAGCCCTAACCTGGTTGACACAATTCTACACAAGGATCACACAAACAAACTCGATCCCAAAGAAATGGCGGACAGCAAAGGTCATTGCCATCCCAAAACCTGGCAAAGACCACAAATTACCAGCAAGCTACCGCCCAATCTCCCTACTCAGCGTTCCTTACAAAATCATGGAGCGCCTAATTCTGCAACGCATTTCCCCAGAGGTAGAGGATATTCTAAGTGTGGATCAAGCAGGTTTCCGCAAGGACCGCAGTACAGGAGAACAAGTACTGGCCCTAACCACCTTCATCGAAAATGGCTTCGAGAGCAGACTGAAGACAGGGGCTGTGTTTCTCGACCTTACAGCCGCCTATGATACGGTCTGGCACAAAGGCCTCCTCCTGAAACTTATAAAGGCGATCCCTGCTTGGGCAACAGCAATTATAAAAACCCTGCTGACCAACCGAAGGTTCAGAGTCCACCTCAGTCAGAAGACAAGTGCATGGAGAATGCAGAAAAACGGACTCCCACAAGGCTCAGTTCTAGCTCCAACTCTGTTCAACCTCTACATAAACGACCTGCCTACTACAAAATCCCGCAAATTCACCTATGCAGACGACACCTGTTTGGCATTCCAAGCACCAGACTTTGAACCACTGGAACGGGTGCTCACGGAAGATCTTGCCAAACTGGACCAGTTCTGCAAAATCTGGCGCCTAAAACCAAGCCCAGCAAAAACCGTCTCCAGTGTATTCCATCTCCACAATGCAAAAGCTGCCAGAGAACTAAACATCCACCTGAGCGGACTCAAGCTTAAGCATGCCCCAAATCCAACTTATCTTGGAGTGACCCTTGATAGGACCTTATCCTTCAAGGAACATCTAAAGGGGACGGCTGCTAAGGTGAAGGTACGAAACAACCTGCTCTGCAAGCTCGCTGGTGCAAAATGGGGGGCGGCAGTCTCCACCCTGCGCACCTCAGCACTGGCCCTTTCATACTCTGTAGCAGAATATTGTGCCCCTGTCTGGTCCAGGTCATCTTACACACACCATGTAGACACCCAGCTCAACACAACCATGAGAACTATAACTGGAACAATCTGCTCAACACCACTCCCCTGGCTCTCTGTACTGTCAAACATAGCCCCTCCACACATCCGGCGAGCAGCATTAACTCAAAGGATGCTCCAAAAAGTTAAAGATTCTCCTCACTTACCAATCCATGCAGATATCTACACCCCACCCACTGCCCGACTTCCATCCAGACGGCCGATTGGGAAAAACCCTCCCCCAGCTGACTTCACCATCCAGACAGCTTGGCAAGAGGAATGGGAGACCAAGGAGGTCCCAAACAAACAGCTGGTGATAAACCCCAACCAACAGGTCCCGGGCACCAACCTCCCAAGGAGACAGTGGTCTACACTCAATCGCTTCAGGACTGGACATGGCCCCTGCTTGGCCAGCCTTTACAGATGGGGCAGTAGCCCTAGCCCACTGTGCGCATGTGGAGAGGAGCAAACAATGGAACACATCATAGAGGCTTGCCCGCTCCAAAGACTGGAAGGAGGATTACACACCCTCCATACAGCAAACCAGGAGGCAACTGCTTGGCTTAAGGACTTTGCATTCGCTAAATAAATAAATAAATCACAGAATACTTGTTCACATACTGTATGTAGGTCGATTCGAAGAGAACTAACATCTTCTGAGCATGCCTCCCCATGTGTGAAAAGTTCTCCTCTTCAAGAGAATAATAAAAAAAAAAAAATCCAGCAGTGAAGCTGACGTGAAACGCTCTGCAATGAGTGTGTCAGACTGCAAGACAATCAGTTCAAGCTGAGCATCAGTGGGTGCATTATCCACACTGCAAGTCAAGGGTTAGTTACAGCATCAGCAACATGGTCAATTTTTAGAACGGACCTACACAATACCTCTTGGTGTATAATACAGTGTAAAAATACCAATTTCTGTTCTGGATTAATTTTGGTCACCTTATTGTGCGTTCACTTCAAAAGTCTGACATTTGTCCCTGTCAGATTTGGGCATCCATCAGTTCTAACATCTACCAGTTTGCGCCATTTCAGTCCTAGCTTATCCAAAGCTAGGTCCAGCTTTACGTGGGTTGACTCTGGTTAGGGTCCTCCGTGTGTCCACTGTGTTGATGGTGATAGCTGGCCCGACCGATGGTGGGGATGGGCCAGCCTCCCTCTGATTGTCGAGTTTGATGCTTCAAAACGTGCAAAGAAGTCGCTGAGCCTGTCTGGAAGCGAAGCATCGTCATCATCGAGCCCCCGCCTAGACTTATAGCCCGTCAGTGTCCGAACTCCCAGCCACATCTGCTTGGTGTTCCTAGTGTCACAGAGGTGTCCCTGGACTTTCTCCGCATAGGCGCGCTTCGCCATCTTCATTCCCTTTGAGAGCGCAGACCTGGCTGAGCGGAGGGCGGTCCTGTCCTTCGCTCTGAAGGCTGCATCTCTGGCTGTGAGCAGCGAGCGCACCTCTGCGGTCATCCAGGGCTTATGGTTTCCCCATACAGTGATGGTCTTCACTATAGTGACGTCCTCTGTGCACTTTGCGATGTAGCTAGTGACCGTTTCAGCATACTCCTCCACATCTGTCTTGTCTTCCTGGGAGGCTGCTATTTTGAAGACCTCCCAGTCTGTGTGCAGAAAACAGTCTTTCAGTGCAGAGGTTGCACTCTCTGGCCAAATCCTGATTTGTTTCTCTACTGGCCTGCTGCGTTTCAGTAAAGGTTTGTAGGCAGGCACCAGCATCACGGATATGTGGTCAGAAAGGCCGAGGTGGGGGCGAGATGTTGCCTTATATGCATCTGTGTTTGTGTACACCAAGTCCAACATATTCTCTCCTCTGGTCTTAAAGTCTACACATTGTTTAAACTTGGGGAGAACAGTCTTTAAACTGGTGCAGTTAAAATCCCCCGCAACCACCGCAAAACTGCCCGGGTGTGGAGTTTGGATTTCACTAATAGCATCGTGCAGCTCTCCGAGTGCCTCTTTAGCATTAGCTTTAGCATTAGCGCTCGGCGCTATGTAAAAAGCAGCTACAAACACGTTGCTGAATTCCCTCAGCAGATAATATGGCCAACTATTTACAATAAGGAACTCCGCCAACGGACAGTAGTGTTTAGATACTAATGTGGCGTTAACGCACCAGTTCTTGTTAACATAGATGCATACCCCTCCCCCCCCACGGCTCTTACCGGAGCTTGCAGTTTCTCTGTCCTTTAATTCCTAATTTTCCATTGACTTGGCGTGGGCCAGTCAGGACCAGGCAACGGGCCGGATGTGGCCCGCGGGCCGTAAAATGCCCAGGACCTTCCAGTCAGACCAGGTAAGCTACAGCTAGTGGCTGTGTCTCAGTTCAGCTTCTGTGTCCTCCAAGTGTGCATTACCAGTCCAGATACTTCCCTGTGCTGCATCAAAGGCTGTCCCATTCCCTGAGCTCCTTCACATGCGGGCAACAAATGCAGCCTTCAAGCTTCTGAAAACGAAGGATACATGAAGAGTACCTTGTGGCCCTGACATATCCCAACATTCAGCGTGTGGCTCAGCCTGGCTTTTGTTTCCAGCTCAGCAAAATGGAGCGAAGTCGGAAAAAGTTCAAAGACGGGACGTTGATGATTAATTGACTTTTGATTAATTCTTGATAAGAATTTTGTTGAGAAAATGAAATTAGTTGTCAATTAATTGATAACTAAGCAGTCCTTTTCAATGGGGGCTTATTAGATGAAATGTAGTGGAGTTGCTGTCCAGGTGGGGGCGCACGCGGTCACCCACTACCGCCTTTCAACCGAAATGAAAGAAAAAGCAGAAGACGCCAAGCCCCCAGAGCGCATGTGCTGTGGCGAGCGATAAAACTAACCTTCCAGGTTACATCGGAGAGTCACAACAAGTTCCAATGGCACGCGAGCTTGAAGATCCACCAGCCTGTTTCAAATCAGCAGGGCGGAGAAACGGACCAGAGCAAGGAAGAGACTACATGAGCGTAAAAACCCATCCCTACAGTCTTCAACCCACCGCTAGACGGGAAAGCAGACCAGACTCAAGTTCCCACAGAGGTAACAGACAGCAGAGGGAGTACAGATCATTCTGGGTTGTCTGGATTTCCAGGGTACTGTGATAGTGTTTAACATGCAACAGATGAAGCAACTCCCAATTTATTTTCTTGTTAAAACAGTCTACTAGTGCTCCTCAGTAAATAAGAACGTGAAAGTTATTTTTTAATATAACTAAAAAAGATAAATTTTATGATATTGCTAATAGTATTTTAAAATAAATTAAAATCATGAAATTGTAAATTACTGAGTAGAACCAGCACATAGTGCACACTACAAAGTACTAAATTAGTTAAACTATAAAACCTTGCATTGTCTGTAGTAAAAACATACAAATCGTACAATAAATCACTGAGGAATAGGATGTTCATGTTTTATTCAGTATATCAAAAACAGTAAATAATTTTTTATGTTAAAGATAGAAAGACTGTACTGAGGGAAATTCAGATTCTTAGGAAAATTGCTTATCAATTAATTGCTAATTGATCAAAAAGGTGAATAAGATAAGCCTTTATAGTCCCACAATGGGGAAATTCCAGGATTGCAACAGCACAGGGATAGCAACACTCAGAGAAATAATTAAGAAGACAAGAAAATAAGAGCAGTGAATATACATATGTACACATAAATATATAAACACAGTGCGGAGCATTGTAGCTAGATGGAATAAACAGCATAACCGTCTGTTTAGTTACCCCACACAGTATGAATATGTACCCATACATATCGTCACCCTCCGTAGCGATTAATATTGTCCCAGTGGTATACTGAAGGGGACCATTTTGTGTAAGTCTGTTGCGTCTATTGCGTTCAATACTATTAGGTCATCACATTTTTTTTGCTATCTCTGCGAGCAGCCCTGCTTAGGTTATACAGTCTGACAGCCATAGGTAGGAAGGACCAGCAAAACCTCTCAGTTGCGCATCTACAATGATGTAGCCTATTGCTAAATGAGCTCCTCAGTGCGTTCAGTATGTCCTGCATAGGGTGGGACTCGGACTCCAGCAGAGATGACAGTTTAGCCACCATCCTTCTCTCTCCCATCTCCTCCACTGGGTCAAGGTGCTGCCCCAGGACAGAGCTAGCTTTCTTAATCAGTTTGTTCAGTCTCTTCCTATCGGCTGCTGTAATCCCACTGCCTCAGCAGACCACTCCAAAAGTGATGGCTGATGCCACCACTGAATCGTAGAATGTCATCAGGAGCACCCCTTGTACACCAAAAGACCTGAGCCTCCTCAGTAGGAACAACCTGCGCTGTCCCTTCTTGTAGAGTGCGTCGGTATTGTGTGACCAGTCTAGTTTATTGTTCAGATGAACACCCAGGTACTTGTAGGATGTCACCATCTCAATGTCTGTCCCCTGGATGTTTATTGGTACTGTGAGGGGTTGTCCTTGCCTGCGGCAGTCCACCACCAGCTCCTTAGTTTTTCTTGCATTGATCTGGAGGCAGTTCCGATGGCACCAGTCCACAAAGTCCTGGATAAGCCCTCTGTACTCAGCTTCATCTCCGTTGGAGATGAGGCCGACGATCGCAGAGTTGTCAGAGAACTTCTGTAGATGGCAGTGTGTTGTGATGTGTGAGAAGTCCGCAGTATAAAGGGTGAACAGGAAGGGAACCAAAGCCGTTCCCTGGGGGGCCCCCGTGCTGCCGATAATTGTGTCGGACACACAATCCTGGGTTCTCACAAACTGTGGCCGGTTTGTGAGGTAGTCCAGGATCCACGATGACAGGTGCTGGTCCACCCCTGCGTACAGCAGCTTGTCCTTCAGGATCATTGGTTGGATGGTGTTGAAAGCACTGGAGAAGTCAAAGAACAAGATCCTCACCGTGTTCCCCAGCTTCTCCAGGTGGAACAGGGAACAGTGAAGGAGGAAGGTCACTGCATCCTCTACCCCGATGCCATACATCCACCACCTCCACTTCCACTGCTCACCTCAAACAGGGGACGGAGGTGAGCAAGGAGCAGTCTCTCCAGGGTCTTCATCAGGTGAGACATCAGGGCCACTGGTTTGCAGCTGTTCAGGTCTCTGGGGTGGGAAGTCTTTGGTATGGGAACCACACAAGATGTTTTCCACAACTGTGGTACCCTCCCCAGCTTCAGGCTCAGCTTGAAGATGTGCTTCGCAATCCCACACAGCTGGTCTGCGCAGGACTTGAGGAGCTTCATGCTGATGCAGTCCAGGCCCGAGGCCTTCCTCGCCTTGATCTTCCTCAGCTCTGCCCTCACCTGGGTCTTAGTGAGGGTCAGATTGGAGGGCTGTGTGCTGGGAGTGTGTGTGTGTGTGGGGGGGAGGGGTAGGTGGGGGGGTGGACAGCAGGTCTCGATGATGGTAGAGGCAGCAGTGGTTGTTGTGCAGGTGGGGGGGGGGAGTCAAACCTATTAAAAAAAACAGGTTCAAATTGTTCACCCACTCCCTGCCTCCCGTGGCCTGGGGGGAGGTATTCTGGAGCCCAGAGATGGTTTTGAGGTTTCTCCAGACCCCGCCGATGTCGCTCTGTGGCAGCTTGTCCTCCATCTTCCTCCTGAAGCTGTCCTTGCCTTCTCTGATCTTCCTCCTTAGCTCCATCTGTACGGACTTCAGCATCTCCCTGTTCCCCAACCTGAAGATCCTCTTCTTCTCTCAACTACTGATTAATGAATTAATTGATAACCTGCATGCCTAGTTCAAAGTGAAGCACAAGTTATGTACTTGCGTCAACCCGACACAGCTGTGATGGCGATGACACAGCAGTGACATGTGTTCCTATTGCATCACCAAACATGAAGAAGGAGAGGTGCATGTCGGTGTTTTCATCTTTAAAAATTAATTCAGGGATAAAAGCAGCCAAAACATGAGCTTAATAAAATAATGTGTGAAAGCAAGTTAAATGATACTGGCCTGTCTGGAGACAGCTGTGGTCTTCTGAAAGAATGTCCAATAAAGGATGACAGTTCCTAAAAGCATATTTTGAGATAAATTTGTCCATCTGTCAGATTTCTCTTTCATTTGTTTTAATAAAAGACGCTGAAAGTAAATTCATGAGTCACTGTAAATACTTTGCTTTGAAATGACGACAGGAACTACAGAGACAACAGATGGAAATTAGTGAGAACGCAATAATCTGGTACAGAGCATCTTTACCCTGTGTTTAATGTTTTTTCTGTACATGATCCCTGACCAAAAAAAACAAAAAACAATAAACTAAACTAAAAGGGCCAAGTTGTCACACAGTGAGAGGAAAAAAATCAAAATAGAAAAAAATGCATCAAGATGCATTGAGAATAGTTTTAGAATCAAGATCAAACCATGAGGTGCCTAAAGATTCCCACACCTAGTTCAGACCTCGGGTGGGGAGGAGTAGTGATGCTCAACACCGTCCACTCGACACTGACTTGGGCAATATAACACTCAAGTGTCGCAAGCAGAGTGTCAAGCACTGTGCCAACATGCCCACAGTCACGTGACCGTAGCAGGCGAGGCCTCGCTATGTCGGTCACATCACGGGACTTGGGGGTTTGCGGGAAGTTTGAGAGGGAATTAGGGTTTTTTTTTGGTTTGCTTTGTCTTGTTTGTTCCTGCCATCCAATTTTGAATAGACCTCAGATGGCCAAATGCTCAAAAAAAAAAAAAAAATCAGATTTTTTTTCCAACTTTTTCCAACTCTGATGCAGTTCTAACAGTCAGTCACCAGATGGCAGACTTTATTAGATGTTTCATAACACCGTGTTGCTCATGAACTTATTGTCTCAAAGTTGCTCGTTGTTTCATGAGACCTCAGTTTTAACATCACTAGCAAGGAGGACTGACTTATCGGACCTGTTGCAGTTTTAGTTGGTGACCCCTGGATTAAACTAACAGCCAAGTTATGTCTGTAGATGGCAGCGATGGGCAATTTTCTCATCCATCCATCCATCCAACTTGTACCGCTTTTCCAGAGGTCCGGGTCGCGGAGGCAGCAGTTCAAGCAGACAAGCCCAGACTTCCCTCTCCCCAGCCACCTGCTCCAGCTCTTCAGAGAGGATTCCAAGGCGTTCCCAGACCAGCTGGGAGACATATAGGCCATTTCCATTAGTATCACCTTGGCCTTACTTGTTTCTACTCGATTCACTTTCTCGCCATTTCCACTATACCCATCACGGTTTAACCGACACTATTTTCGTGCCGCTTAAGAAGCATGGTAAAACCGAGCGAAAGCGAGGTGTGATTTGACGTCAATCGACTGCTAACCGCTGATTGGTCAGGGCGTAACGTCACAAAAAGCATCCGTTTTCTGTTGAAGCTACACGACCTCCATTTGTAATTTCAGCGAGTAACCACGGTGAGCGGCTTCACAATGGTGTTCTCATATAATGATGTCCATGCATAAGTTTATTCCATGGACAAACGAGGAGGTGCGGACTTTTCTGTCCTTCATAGCCGAGGACCACATCCAGAGCGAGTTGGACGGGGCAACTCGCAATGAAAAAATATACCAGGAGGTGTCTGACCACATGGCAGCCCAAGGGTAAAACCGGACTGCCAAACAGTGTTGTGAAAAACTAAAAAAAATGAAGAGCGATTATCGGGCCATAAAGGACCACAACGGACGCAGTGGTGCGAGTAGGAAGGAGTGGAAGTGGTATGAGCAGATGGACGTGATCTACGGACATCGGCCGGCTAGCAATGGCAGAGACTTTGGGCTCGACACGGCCATGCAACTGGAAACCGTTGACGGTGAGTTTTTGTCCATCCTCTCACCTTTCGGTCAAAAGCGCACTTTTTTTAAGCAATAAAGAAAGTTGTTTGATTGTGGGCAATGGTTAGTGATGATGGCTAGCCAGCTAATAGCTAGCTACCTCGGCACCTTGCTACCTCGCAGCAAGCTGCGGAATCACGCTTTTATTTCAGTATTCACGTGAACAAAACGCTGAAGTAAGCTTATTGTATTCTGGTTAAAAAGTTTTGTGTTTGCGGTACATGCTGCACTTTGTTGGTGAGCTTCTTTGTGTGTATTTTCCTTATAGAATCAGTTTCTACATCCCAGGGGTCCGCCTCACTGGACCGCACGGACACTCCGGCGTCTCTTGGGGGGCCAGAATCAGTGCCGACACTATTGTCTGCCACATCGCCAGCTCCATCACCATCCGGCATGTCCCGGTCAAGTTCTGGTAAGGCACAACAAACTGAAAATTACCACCCGGTTGTTTTTATATGTGATTATTGTTATTTTCTATAAACGCATAATAAGGAATTTAAAATGTCTTTGTACGTTTATAAAAACACTACATTCAGGGGTGTTCATAGCCACCCTGGCCCAGTTTTAGGTGTGGTGGTGGAAATACTGTTTTATTTTCACAAAAAAAAAAAAAAGCAGCACATGTACCGACTTCAAATCAACATGCTTGATTGAAAATCAACACGTCAGCTAACAGTATTAACCCATTCTGATTTCTGAGGCCACAGTACAAAGAAATTCTTTTAAAAATAACCCATCAAATCAAAAAACTTTTTCAAATTAATCCTTTTCGAAATGAAGGGGGGGATGTAGCCTATCACAGCACCCCAGAAGTTGCACAATCCACTCTACTGAGGGGCAGCAACATGACAGTTGAGCTTAAATACAGCAACAAAGCATTCCACCACAGGCTTTCAACAGCTTAATTCCATAATATTTTTTCTGACATGTTTTGATCCAGCGTTATCTAAAAACAATGACTTCTGTCTTTCATCTAGCCAAGAGGAAAAGGTGCTACACCATCTCCGACCTGGCATCAGTGATGGCCCAGAATCATGCTGAGGAGATGCGGATCCATGAAAGGATGCTCGAACAGCATGAACGGCAGCACGAACAGCGCGAACGACACCTGCAGTTAGCCCAAGAGCATGAAGCTGCATTAAGAAGGGATGAGCTGGCAGAGACGGCTTCCTTCCACCGAGCCTTCCTAACCCATTTTGGCAGTCTGGTCGAAGTACTGAAAGCTCCCCGTTTTTAAACATGTTTTGGGAATACTTCTAATGTAATAAAATGTTAGTGTTTTGGATAAAAGTGTGGTTTGTCTGTTACAACACTGGATGAGAAAGGTGAATAATTACATATACATTCCATTGCCTAATATGACCCAAATGCCGCTGTTCAGCCATAAAGGTGTCAAGATTTTTAATGGTAATGTAATTGTTATTGTTAAATTTAATAAATATTACCACTGCTGTATCCATTGCTCTACATTGGGTACAGTTTTTAAGTAAAATTGTAATCAGTTGCACAGGTGTAATTTACATTCAGCAGTAGACACTGATAAAGGTAAAAGTCGAATTAGGTAAAAGGTAAGTACATGTGAATTGAATGTTCTATCGGCATTCCAAATTCAGAGAATTCCAATAAATTATAAGCAGTCTAGTATAATATAAAGAGAAAATACCGATATATGTAAACCCAAACATAACATTTTCGTTGTTGTAAACGTTGACATGAATATGATAAACCTATGATATTCTGATTCAATACATCCAAAGTGTCGTAGGTTTGAAAATGAAAATTATAATTTGGTGTTGGCCAGTCTGACAATGTCACAGTATTTAATAGGATTAAAAATAGTTTCATCATAAAATTTCTCTGTCCATTGGCAATTCTATCAAAACAAAAGTGAGTTGTCTAGCTGCTGCATTTTTTTTTGCAGTCATTTTCTACGGTGTTTTAGCGTGTAATTACCCATCCCTGAACAGATATCCCTTATAAATAACAATAGATGGGAAAATGATACTCAAATGATACACAATACACAAAATGGGGCTACATTTGGATTGGCTTTTTTAAAATATTTTAAATTATTTTGTAAGTTACAGTGGGCTGGGATTAACTGGAAATATAACAAGTCTCAACATATAATTCCAAGGTCAATTGGCAATTTAATCAAACCAAAAGTGAGTTGTCTAGCTGCTGCTTTTTTTTGCAGTCAGTTTTTACGGTGTTTCAGCGTGTAATTACCCATCCCTGAACAGATATCCATTAAAAATAACAGTAGATGGGAAAATGATACTCAAATGATACACAATACACAAAATGGGGCTAGTTTTGGATTGGCTTTTTTATAATATTTAAAATTATTTTGTAAGTTAAAGGGGGTTTGGATTAAGCTTCTGCATTTTTTTGCGGACAATTACTCCGGTGTTTTAGCATTTAATTACCCGTCCCTTAACAGTTAAGATAAGATAAGATAAGATAAGCCTTTATTAGTCCCACAACGGGGAAATTCCAGGATTGCAACAGCACAGGGATAGCAACACTCAGAGCAACAATCAGAAGGCAAGAAAAAAAAAACAAGCAAGCAAGAGCAGCTAATAAACATATGTACGTATTACTATAAAATATATATATATACACACACACACAGACACACAGTGCAGAGCATTGTAGCTGGATGGAATAAATATATGAATATATGAACACACAGTGCAGAGCATTGTAGCTAGATGGAATTAACCGTTTTGAACAACAGAGGCGACGTAGATGAAAAGTGCACAACACTTTATTTAAAAAACACGTTTGACATATGTATGCACGTGAAAACTGACCAAATGAAATGTCTACATATTGCTACACAAGTGCTGCATCACAGCATCTCTTATATCTCCACCCTGCTCCTCTACTCCCTGTGACGCTGCCGCCACCACTTCTTCATCTGCTGCATCATCCAATGTGGTGTCAAAGGCCTCTCCATGACTCTCACACAGATTATGCAGTGCACAACAAGTCAATACCATCGATTTAACCAGTGCGATGTTACAGTCATTCCGTTTTAGAAGGCAGCGCCACCTTCGCTTCAGCCTGCCGAAAGCATTCTCCACAACCACCCGTACTCGACTGATGGTCTGGTTGAACATGTGTTGTTCTTCAGTCAGTCGTCTGGTGTCATGGAATGTTTTCAACAGCCAGTTTTGCAGTGGATAAGCAAAGTCTCCAAGGATGAAGTAGCCCACACGTACCGCACCAATGTTCCTGATTTTAGGTGGGAAGAGGTTTCCCCGACTGGCTAAATCCCACAGTGTGGACAGTCTCAGCACCCTAGCATCGTGCATGCTTCCAGACAGCCCTGCAAACACATTCCAGAACAACCCCTTTCCATCAACAACACCTTGAAGGAGTACAGAGTGCCAGCCTTTACGATTAAAGTAGTCTGTGTGATATTGTGTTGGTGCGATGATGGGTATGTGGGATCCATCAATGGCACCAACGCACATTGGTAGCCCCCACCGATTCTCGATGTAGGCCGAGATTTCCCTGA